>CM064870.1:19968737-21199557 GCA_032719365.1 Prinsepia uniflora | reverse complement strand
TCCTGCCGTCAAAGTGAACCCAACCGTACGTTGGTTCGAATCCAGGTGTGAAGGTTTGGATGGTTGGATGGTTTGGGTTGTTCGGGTTTCTTCTCGGGTCTGGGAGAATTCCGGCCGTGCAGGGTGGCTGTGGAGTGGTGGCCGGTGTCTAGGTGTAACACCCCGGACATTCGAGGATTTTAATATTGTAATTTAATGTGTGAATTGACGCTTTTACCCTTGTGATTGGCATGGCCAAATTGTTGACTTTTGATTGATGAGTTAAATGGACCTTGACCTATGACCGTGACGTAGTACGGGACGTCACGAGTTCATAGACAGGTGGCACGTCCAATTCGGACGATCAGGGAAAAAGTTATGACTATCAGAAGTTCAGGGGCATTACCGTAAGTTGGACTTCACGGGCGAAAATGTTGACTTTTCGTTTGACAATTAATTTTCACGCGACTCAAGGACCGATAGGTAGGTCTCGATATCCTGAGTCCGTTGACAGGCGGCACGCCGAAATCGGACTTCGTATGGCTGAGTTACGGGTCTAGGAAGTGAGGGGTATTTTGGAAATTATTGAACCAGGGGCATTTTGGTCTTTTTGCCCTGGTTACTATAGCAGACCGCGGGGGAAATGGGCGGCACCACCATGTGCGGTGGTTCTATCGTGCAATTGATTGTGCTATCATGTGCTGGAATGTCTGGGTTGTCTTTTGCTTTTGAACGTGGCCTGAGCCGTCCAGCCTGCACGATCAATTGATTAATTCAAGATCGAAGCTTTTCGGGGAACATTTTTCAGTGGACAATTGGACACCCACGAGCCTCTGGGACGGCTTGAAATTGTTTAAAACTAGTTAGAACGTGCTTGAGCATCACTCTGATGCTGTTATAACTAAGAACGGGTGAGGAAACCAGAGAAACCATTTCGGCCAAAATTGGAGGGAAAATCGGATTTTAATTTCTGGTGAGTGTTGGACCAAACCAAGGCCTGGTTTAGTCTTCTGGGAGTGTTTGGAACTCAACCACATCGAAATTGAAGGCTAACAACCACGGTTGAGCTAGGACGGAGGTTGCTATTTCCAGGGAAGTTGCAGAGCTTGGGACGACGACCTTCAGGTACTTTCAGACACAATTGATTGTTCATTTTGGTTCGTTTTGATCCTATTATGCTTCCTGTGAAGTTAATTGGACAATGGGTTTGAAACCCGGAAGTTCTGGTGATTGACCTGATTGGTTGATCGCGGGTCGATGGGTCGTTTGGGGATGTGTCGAGGTTGATTTCTGTCACAGAACCTAAATTGGATAGTTAATGAACATGTTAGGATCAAATTGGATTGAAATCGAGTAGGAATTGATGGGTATTCAACCGGGTCAAGCCGCGGGTGGCAGGCCTGTATTACAGACAAACGGGTGAAGGAGGTGACACTGTAGCTACAGTGTCAGGCGCGTGACTTTCACGCGCAGCCACTTTGGGCGGTGCGTGAGGGCCCGTTGGACGTTATCTCCGATCACGATCAACATGACTTTTGTTCCTCTTATCATGCTGAACATTTTTGGTGAATTAACCATGTTGATCTGAGATAAGCTTTGATGGATCGGTTTAGGGCCGGTTACCTCGGGAAACGTGTTGTACGGCTCCCCAGGCCGGTTTCTATTTCGGACTTTGTGGTTAAACGTTTAAGACTTGTAGTGACCCTTACATGTGATTTGGACTAACAGGAATTGTACGATAATCCCGGTGCAAGTTCGTACGCGCAGGTTCACCGCGGGATCGTACTGTGAGTGGGCCCGTTTTCATTAAACCCTTGCATGCTTAAATGTTTTCTGATTTTACTTATATGTTCACATGCTGGAATCTATAAATGGTTTGATGATATTGAGATTTCGGTTATGGCACGTTTCACGGTAATTGGGCATGAGACCCGTTTGATGAAACGTAACGATCGGTTCGAATTTTACCTATGTATACATATATGTTTTGCATGTGGATATCAATAAAATGTATTTGGTACTGCACTGTATAGATCCTTCCATATGATACTGTCTCCTCCGGATGAGGTACCCCAGAGTGGTCACGGACGTCTAGAACGTCCAGCGTCTATGACGCTAGGCATCAGGGATGCTGTAACTGAACAGGGTTCGGGGATTGAACTCGGAATTGAGACTCGAGTGGCACGCGTAGCCTCGTGATTGTAACCTTATTGACGTCAGGGACGTCAGACATCAGGGATGTCGAATTGGAGTATATAGTGCAGTGGCTAAAATCATGGTTATGGTTTTGTTACATTCCTTATGATACATGTTATATGATTTATGATTTTAAATGATGATGCATGCATGTTTGGAAAACGGAGGGGTAAATTATATGTTTTACTTATCAAATGATTTTATAACTTGAGTTTCGGCCCACTCACCCTTAATGTTTTGGTAACCCCTCCAGGCCGTGATACTGAGGTAGAGGAGGAACCTGAGGCTGAGGCATAGATCTACTTCTGCGTACCTGAACCCCTGCTGGGTGGCTTACCCGCAGGTTTATGTTAGAGTCGTGCTCGCAACTTGTAATTTTGAATTTCATCCCTTGTCTGACATTCGTTTAATTCGGATTTGATGTATGACCTTAATATGGTTATTTATGCAATTGATGTTTTGAGGTTAAAATTGGTATGAATTATTGGGTGTCAGACGGGAGCAGGGCACGTCCCCTTGTGGTCCCTGTGGGATCGGGGCGGGTCCTGTCACTGGCGTGGCTGTTGGCTGCCTGGTATTGCCGGGTGTGTGAAGTTGAGTGGTGAGGTGCTGGTGAGTTTGTTCCAAGAGGTAACCGTGTTAAACGGTTTGAGAGAATGAAAATGTAAGTGTATGGTCTCATGGGTTTAAAATAGAATAGGCATATGAAATCAAGGGCCAGGATTAAATCTGACTTTAGGACCAATGGTGAGGATTTGAGGAAATAAAATAATAAATTAATCTATTGGCCAACACAGATCCTTGTTTTAGAGAATGTAGGGGATGAGTGACACTTGTCACTCATCCAAGGGTCCAGATTGATTTGATTAAAGTAATCAGATCATATTATTATAATATTATTTTAATCCGGTTCTCGGTTAGTTCGGTTAATCGCGTTTACTTCCGTGGCCATAACTTCCTCATAAGAAGTCCGATTTCGGCGTGCCGCCTGTCTACGAACTCAGGATGTCGAGACCTACCTAACGGTCCTTGAGTCATGTGAAAATTAGTTGTCAAACGAAAATTCAACATTTTCACCCCAAACGTCCAAATTACGGTAATGCCCCTGGACTTCCGATAGCCATAACTTTTTCCCTGATCGTCCGAATTGGACGTGCCACCTGGCTATGGACTCGTGACGTCCCGAACTACGTTACGGTCATTGGTCAAAGTCCATTGGACCCACCAATCAAAAAGTCAACAATTGGCCATACCATTCACAAGGGTAAAAACGTCAATTCATACATTAAATTACAATATTAAGATCCTCGAATTTCCGAGTGTTACAACCTTCCCCCCTTAAGAATTTTCGTCCCAAAATTTCAAAGAAACAAATGAAGAAATTGTTCTCGCATCTGAGCCTCAGGCTCCCATGTGGCTTCTTCCACATTCTGGTTTCTCCAGAGAATCTTCACTAGAGAAATCGTCTTCCGACGTAGTACCTTGTCCTTCCGATCCAAGATCTGTACTGGTTGTTCTTCGAAGCTCAAATCCTCCCGTAGTTCGACAGGTTGTTCCCCAAGTACATGCGAAGCATCATATACGTACTTCCGTAGCATTGATATGTGGAAAACATCATGAACTCTAGATAGTTCTGGAGGTAGTGCCAATCTGTATGAAACTCTCCCAATCCTTTCCACGATCTCATAAGGTCCGATAAAACGCGGACTCAGCTTCCCCCGTCGACCAAAACGGATAATCCCTTTCCACGGAGATAACTTTAGGAAGACGAAATCTCCCACCTCAAATTCCAAGTCTCGAATCTGTCGATCGGCATAACTCTTTTGGCGATCCTGCGCCGCCTTCAATCTCTCCTTGATAACTCGAACAGTTTCCAAGGTTAAGTCCATCAATTCCGGCCCTACAGCCGCTCGCTCTCCTATCTCCATCCAGCAGATAGGTGTCCTGCACTATCGACCATACAGTGCCTCATAGGGTGCCATCCCGATGCTTGCCTGATAGCTGTTGTTGTAAGTGAATTCCATCAATGGCAAATGAGTATACCATGAGTCCTGAAACTGTAGCACACAGGACCTCATCATGTCCTCCAGGGTCTGAATGGTCCGTTCAGACTGTCCATCGGTCTGTGGATGGAACGCAGTACTGAAACGTAGGGTTGTTCCCAAAATAGCTTGTAAACTCCGCCAGAACCTGGAAGTGAAACGCGGATCACGATCGGACACGATCGATTCCGGCGTACCATGCAACCGTATGATTTCCTTCACAAACAACTGAGCCAGTCGGTTAGGTTTATAAGTCTCCTGAACTGGCAGAAAATGAGCTAACTTGGTTAGCCGGTACACGATCACCCATACTCCGTCAACTCCACTCCGAGTCCTTGGTAACTTAAAGACGAAGTCCATGGTGATGTGATCCCACTTCCACTCGGGAATCGGAAATGGCTGCATAGCCCCAAAAGGTCTCTGCCGTTCCGCCTTAACCTGCTGACAGGTTAAGCATTTGCTTACGAACTCCGCAATGTCCTTCTTCATTCCTGGCCACCAATAATGGTTTCGGAGGGTACGGTACATCTTGGTACCTCCTGGATGCATAGCATAGGCCGAACTATGAGCCTCCTCAAGAATCTCGGCTCGTAACTCTGCCACTGCAGGTACACACAAACGGCCCAACTTCACAAGTGCTCCATCTTTCCGGATGGTAAAATCCTGTCTCTCATCCGCATCGACCTCAATTCTGAAGATACAGAGTATCAGATCCTGAAGTTGTGCTTCGATGATCCGATCAATCAGCACTGGTCGTACATGAAAGCTGGCCAACAACGCTCCATGCTCATCCGTACCAAAAATAACTCCCGCCTTCCGGAGTTCCACCAGCAAAGGAAGATACACCATCCCCAGATGTGCAACTGATCCCGCTGATTTTCTGCTGAGTGCATCCGCCACCACATTGGGCTTACCCGGATGGTACTCGATCGTACAGTCATAATCCTTCAGCAGCTCCAACCATCTCCGCTGTCTCATGTTAAGCTCCTTCTGAGTGAATAAATACTTAAGACTCTGGTGGTCGGTGTATATCCGGCACGTTGCGCCGAATAGGTAATGTCTCCAGATTTTTAGAGCATGAACCACCGCTGCCAACTCCAAATCATGGGTAGGGTAGTTCAACTCATGAGTCTTCAGCTGCCGGGATGCGTAGGCGATAACCTTGCTAGTCTGCATCAACACGCAGCCCAAACCTTGTAGTGATGCATCACTGAAGACCACGAACTCTCCACTGTCATCCGGCAATGCAAGGACAGGTGCAGTGGTCAATCGATCCTTCAACTCCTGAAAACTCCGATCGCACTGCTCGTCCCAAATAAACTTCACTCCCTTCCGAATCAAACGAGTCAATGGTGCAGCAATTTTGGAGAAACCATCCACGAATCTTCGGTAGTAACCTGCTAATCCGACAAAACTCCGCACCTCAGTCACTGTTGTCAGTCTAGCCCAGTTAGTCACCGCTTCTGTTTTCTGGGGATCCACGCAAATCCCATCCGTCGATATCACGTGTCCCAGAAAACCAATACTGCTCAGCCAAAACTGACACTTGCTCAGCTTGGCGTACAACTGTTTCTGTCTCAGCATCTCCAAGACCAACCGTAGATGTTCCTCATGTGCACGGGCACTCCTCGAGTACACCAGAATATCATCGATGAACACAATCACGAATTTATCCAAGTAGGGTCGAAAACCCCGGTTCATCAGATCCATGAATGCTGCTGGAGCATTCGTCAAGCCAAAAGGCATAACAAGGAACTCGTAGTGTCCGTAACGAGTTCGAAAACAGTTTTCGGAATATCCTCCTCCGAAATCCTCAGTTGGTGATACCCAGACCGCAAATCAATCTTCGAGAAGCACTGAGCTCCCCGCAACTTGTCAAAAGGGTCATCGATCCTGGGTAGTGGATACTGGTTCCTCAGTGTCACCTTGTTGAGTTGTCGATAGTCAATACACAAACGGAGACTTCCCTCCTTCTTCTTCACGAACAATACCGGTGCTCCCCACGGTGAAGTACTCGGTCGGACATATCCCAAATCCACCAACTCCTGCAATTGAGTCTTGAGTTCTCGTAACTCGGCTGGCGCCATCCGGTATGGTGCCTGGGATATAGGTCGGGTACCAGGGAGTAGTTCAATAGTAAACTCGATCTCCCGCGATGGCGGTAATCCAGGTAAATCTTTCGGGAATACATCCTGAAACTCACGTACCACCGGTATCTCGTCGATACCCGGAGTATCGACCTGCTCCGACACGACATGCGCTAGATAACCTTGGCATCCCTTCCGTAGACGTTTGGTAGCAGTAAGTGAAGAAATCACTTCCGGAGGCGAACCATCACGTTCCCCCTGAAAGATAACCTCCGGCAAACCCGGGCTCCGCAGAATCACTTACTTGCTACAGCAATCGATGAGCGATCCATGCTCCGATAGCCAATCCATCCCTAGGATTATTTCGAAGTCGTGGATATCCAGAATAATTAAGTCTGCTGGTAAATCCACATCCTCAATTCTTACCGGGCACCTCCGAATCACCTGATTCACAAGGTACACGATGCCCATTGGGGTGCCAACTCCCATCTCACAATCTAAGGCTGATACCACACAATCAAGCATACCAGCACAACTCCTCGAAATAAAAGAATGTGTAGCCCCCGCATCCATCAATACACGTACACGAAGGTTTAAGATATGTAGTGTACCTGTAACCACGCCTGGGGCAGTCCTCGCCTGCTGCTGGGTCATTGAAAACACTTGGGCCCTTGGCCCTCCGTTCCGTCCGCGCCCGCGCGCGCCACGCCCAGCACCACGGTCACCTCCCTGACCGCGACCTCCGTTAGTGTGGGAAGCCGTGCTCTGCACCACACTAGAGCCCCCAGCGTCGTTGTTCTTGGGCAACTGCGGGCAATCACAGGCATAGTGGCCCTCCTCACCGCAAGCAAAACAGGTTACTGGCCTTGGCCTGTCCGAATGCCCACCAGAAGCACCGCTCCATGATGAACGCTGCCAGAGTTGTATTCTGATCCTCTGCCTTGAGAGCCTCCGCGTCGACCTGACCAGCCACGACCCTTGAAGGATGAGGGTGCTCCCCTGTAGCCTCCTCCCTTGTTGTTCTTCTGGCCTGATGGCCCACGATGTGGGCGATCCTGACGTCGCCCCTCGCCCGAAGGCTGTCGTGTCTGGTGTGCCGCCAGACTGGCCTCGACACGCACCCTATTTATTATTTAAGTCATTAATTCTTTAAATTGTTAATTCTTTGATTATTTAATTCTTTGATTATTTAATTCTTTAATTCATTATTCTTTTATTCATTATTCTTTTATTCATCTCCCACTAACACATTATTAATATCCCTAATTTCCCCCGTTAAGAACGATCCCTATTTATCAATACTACATCTACACAAAAAGGGTTTAAATTGCATAACACTCGAATTACATGTTTAATTTAATGTGTAGTTTGGGCTTAGTCAGTATCTTCCGTTTTCAATATTATTCTATCCCTACAAATTTTTGGGTCATGGTGATTAATTATATGGGAATGGCCTACTAATTATAACAATGTTATTACACTTTATCTGTGATGTTCATTACTATATCTACACATAGGAGCATGAAATAGAAGCTACCTTATGTGCTACCCTAGAATTTTTCCGCTGTCAATTTTATTACACCTAATATTTTTGCGGGTTCTTTCATTTCAATATTGGATTCTATCAATTTGGTTTTCAATTTGTTTTCGCTCTCATTCAAGTAGCATATTTCATATGAGAATAAGATTATTTTTCGTTTTATGCCACTGTTATTGGGATTGTTTTATGACACTGGTCATGATGCTGGTTTCCTAATTGTCGTTACGTATTGCCTTCCACGATTGAAAGACCTATATGAAGTTTGTTGCAACTTATGCAGACTTTCTTTTGTCAGCTGGCAGTTTATTCATGCACACATTCAATAGTCAATTCCATTATTTTGGTTACACATTAAGAATTTTTTACATTTGATTTACTTAAATGCTTTCGATTATGCAGGCAATTCATACTTTGGATTTTCTTTCCTTCATTTCGTTACTTGGATTTATAGCACATTAAGATTGTTTGAATTCTCAATATCTGATTTAGTTCAACGCTTTCAATTATGTAGACACTTACTAGTTTTGATTTTCTTTCCCCTATTTATAGTTCATTAATACCAAGTTTTTTCGCCTCATTGACATCTCTTCAGATCTCTGTTCCTGTTATATTTTTAATTCCCCAATTTTCCCTCCCAATTCTCCTTGGTTGACATTGATTTATTCTCTTATTCCCGCATATTTACATCTTATCTAAGGTACACTTCTTTCACGTTCTACCTATTTAGCTAACATACTCGAACTTCTTTTCTACATCTCATTCCCCCGCATTGATTTATGTTCGATTATATATGGACTTTGTTGTCCTGTTGCTTTAGTTGTCTGCTCAGATTAGCTATGAATTCCTACTTATGTCTCATCTATCGTACTCTTCTTTTATGATGTGCCTGCTTTTCTAATACATGAAATTATGCTTTTCTAAATTGCAATTGCCCATTGATTTATGCTCCATTATGTTTTTTGACATGTTTCTTTAGATGTCTGTTGAGATCATCTACAAATTCTTATGGCAGATTTTGTCACATCAATTGATTTTTTTTTATTCAAATAATTTGTGTGAGTTTCCATTTAATTGACATTAGGTAAAAGCTTGCCCTTTCTAATTAAATTTGGCTTCCTACTCATTCCGCTTTATCTCTTCCTATTTCAATTTCACTGCTGATTTTTTTGAATGACTAATTGACTTAGGGGACTAATTGTATATTTTTCATGTACATTCAATGGCAGTATTCATCGAGTTGCTGGGTTGCCATCAAATGTTGAGGTTATGTTTTCTTCTTCAATTTGTATACAATTGAACCACCTTAGTTAAAAGTTGGGTGAATAACATGATTTTAATCTACAGTTTGTTCTCCAATTCCTTATCCCTTCTCTTCACGTTACATTTCAATATTATTTGGGTTTTTCTGTGCTTTCCCTTCTATGTTCTTTGACAGTTTGGATTGTTACAATGTCTCAAATGAACAAAAACCCTCTACATAACCCTATATTGTTTTCCAGTGGTCGAGGAGATTGAAGCCATTAGATGTAGATCTTCCCGCTGCTTGGTTCAACATTGAACAACATCGAAATTCGACCCATGAGTTCAGACTCATACGACTCAATAAGTTGGACCAGTCTTGAGGTAAAGTTAATTTCCTTCTCCAAATTTGGCTTCTACTTTAATTCTCTTGATTTATTTTCTCCATTTTGAATCACTGGGGCAAAAAAAGGTGGGTTGATTCTCAATTCAATTTTGGGGTCATAAATTTCTCTATGGTTTTCATATGTTTTTGGGTGCATAGATTTTTCTATGGTTTTTGTGAGTTCTGGATGCATGAATTCTCTATCGCTTTGTTGTTTTGTTTCTTTGATTTGTATTTATATTCATCATGGGCAGTCATAACCGTTATCGACAGAAAAATATGCAATCCCATACAAATGTATACTTCATATGAAATTTTCCATATCTTGGTTTCTAGGTTTGATATTTTGCTTAGGATGGTAATTTTGGAACAAAAATTTGGATAATAATAGCTTTTTGCTTCAATCTTCTACTGGACTGTTTCTGTTAAAAATAACTCTTTCTTGGTTCAATTGTACGGTAGGAAGAGATGGTTTCGATTGCTGAGTATCCAACCAGAATATGCTTGTTATCAATCACTGGCATGCTCTTACCAAATTGTTATTTGTAGTTTTCTTCTCTGCTATCTATTTGAACACAACATAAAGTTTTCATCGAATGTTTCCATACTTTGGACAAGTGTTGAGGTAAAGTATCATTTTCCTAATTTTGTTTCTACTTTCATTAGCTTCTCTTATTTGGAATGATTGAAGAAAAAATTGGTGGGTTTATTCTGATGTAAATTCTGAGGGCATGAAATTTTCTACGATTTCCTTGAATTGAGTTGTCGGTGCATAAGTTTTCTATGGCTTTGATAAGTCGAAATTTGGGTTCATGAATTTGTGGGATAATGCTTATTATCCCACATTCGCCTCTAATTCTTATGTTTGTGGGAGAACTGTTATGTTTGTGGAATAATGCCTCTAATTCTTTCTATTTGTAAGTTTATTTTTTTGCTCACAAGTCATGTTTGGAGATTAAGCTGAAAAAAAATAAAATGATTCACTTTACATTTCTTGTACTTTATTTGTTAGGAATGTACTTAGAGAGGCAATGTAACCTCTATATTTGTTTAGAGGCAATGAAATCGGCTTAACAGTACATTTGTAAGATTTTGAAATGCACGAACATCTAAGCGTTGAAATTTAAACATCAAAAGCTGAAAGAGTAAAAACATACCGGCATTCGAATGCAAAGGACAATCGTCCTCTTCAGTCTGTTCTGTTGGGGTTTTGAATCATCGATCTGTTGATCATCGTCATCCATCCGAATCCGATGATGATGATGATTACGCCAAACTAGACTCTCAATGGAATTTAACGTCAGTTTGTAACTGTCTGGAAAATGTTTATGAATGCAACCCATAGCCTTGCAAGGCTTTCCATTGACCAGCATCACTTGTTTTGATTCTCACTTGATAAAGGTACAATGGTCGGACGAACTATAATGGCCAGCCAAATTTACCCTCACAATTGCATGACTATCCACAATGAGGATGGGATTTAAACTGAAATTCAACACCCGGCTAATACCCAAGAGTCGCACCGTGTTCCTCATCACCCACAGATCAATGCATTTATCCTCTTCGTTTGAACAACGCCGCCATAAAGACAGACTCCCTCCAACAACCATCAATCCTTCCTGGAGAAACCCTCTTTTGACAACTTCATGCCGGTTTTCTTCATCCACAGGAATATGAAATGGCAACACCCGGAACTCCTCATTTTCCAAATTAAAAACAACCAGAATGCTCTTGTTCTTGTTCCCATTTCTGTCAACCCTCCAAACTCAATGGAGCCCTTCACTCAAAAGAATCCCGTCACCATTGATCAAGTCATCTTTGAATTTTGGTTGCCAAAAATGAGGTCGGGATGAGAACATCTTCACCTCAATCTTTTCCTTCGAGGGGCCATGTAAGTATTGATAGGCAAGGAGAATTTTGTAGTCGTCAGTGGCCGAAACGTATCCAAAACCAATATAAGCAAATCTACTCTTGCTAGTAGCTCACTTGAGTCAGGTGGTAATTTATGTGATAATCGCAGTAATGGGTTCCAAATATAATAGAGAAAAGTGCGATCATTAATTGGTAGATGAATGACGAGGACAATCAACAAGTTGTAGAAATCTCAGACATACCAAACCATTGCAGGAACCCAAGAGCATGTGGTGAATGGAATCGCCTCATCGCGTCAGGAGTCAGGACCCTCAGGAAGGGGAGCTGTCTCTCACGAGCAACATTATCTCTAAAGTTTAACGACCCGACTCTGTTTGGATCTAAGTGGCCATTAATGTAAAGAAATTTATGGCTACCGACGGTTGGATGCTCATAGGCAAATTTGAAGAGGGATTTGGCCAACTCCGAGTTAGACAACATCGAACGCCACCATTTTGAAACGCACTTGAATCGACTTATACATTTCACGGTAACCTGGGGAAGATATGAGTTATTAGAATATCTTGCAGTAATTGTAAGCTAAAACGGTCCTTCTCCACCGCCATAGCCACCAGAGTTGCTCTCAGGGTAGAACTACAGTGGGATCGCATGTTAAAAGCTAGCGAACGCCGGAGAGTCCGTTTACTAACCATTTTGATGCAAGCACACGGATCTAGAATAGTGAGCCTACCTTGGGTGTTGCATGAAGGTTGCATGAAGGCCTTTCATTTTTCCTAGAATATATTTAATTAGGTTATTGGTATTTGATTAAGGCTTTAAATGTTATCATTTATGTTTGTTTGATCTTATTGATGTAGCATATCCCTATTTAAAGGGCTCCTAGTATGTGAACATTGGTGAATGAATATATTTTAATGTTTTATAAGAAGTGAGTGAGTTCTCCTTCTCAAATCAAGCGTTTGACTTGGTCGTGTTGAGTGAATCCACGATTAGCAACGTTCATTGAATCTGTTGCCCCTAGTTGAGTGATTCCCAAGCTATCTATCCTCATACCTCCTATTTGTCCTGCATCAATTGGTATCAGAGCATCCTTCATGGGATGACAATCCTGGTTGAAGATGATAATCCCTTTCACCGCCGTGCTCCGCGTGATAAGTCGAGTGAAGAGGACATGAGTGATGATGATTTCCATGGTAGGTTTCTTGATAATTTTGAGTGACTTTTTTGAACTTCACAAGTCAAATCCTCCGGATGGTTTTTTGGATCTAGATATCCCACTAATGTTGGACTCTTGTTTAGAAGTTGATTGTGAAGTATGTTCAAGGTTGAAAGTTATTGATCATAAAGAAAAAGTTCAGTTTGAACTTTTAAAGGAGTCATGAAAAAAAATTTGAAGAAAAATTGATATAAGAGAATGATACTCCAAAATACATTTGACTTTATTGGGGTTGATGATTTTACTTCGAAGGACACCACGAATTTCGTTGATCTTGTCAACCAAATGAATTTTGGCGTAAGAAAGTTTTGGGGCATTATAGATGGTATGCAGAATCGTTAAGAAATGTCAAATATTCAAAATAATCTATTCATTTGGAGGGGAAAGATTCAATGTCAAGGAAAAAGCTTTGTATCCAACTAAAACCAATTTAAGTATTCAAGAATTTTCAGATATTCAAAGTATCTATTTGTTTGGAAAGGAAGAATTCAGTTTCAAGTTTATCACGGATTCTTCGATTTTTGTGATTCAAACTCGAGGTCGAGTTTTTTCCAACCGGAGGAGAATGATGCAAGCACACAGATTTAGAATAGTGAGCCTACCTTGAGTGTTGCATGAAGGTCTTTCATTTTCTCTAAAATATATTTATTTAGGTTATTGGGATTTGATTAAGACTTTAAATGCTATCATTTATGTTTGTTTGATCTTATTGATGTAGTATATCCCTATTTAAAGGGCTCCCTGTGTATGTGAACACTGGCGAATGAATATATTTTAATATTTTATAAGAAGTGAGTGAGTTCTCCTTCTCAAATCAAGCGTTTGGCTTGGCCGTGTTGAGTGAATCCACGATTAGCAACGTCGATTGAATCTGCTGCCCCTGGTTGAGTGATTCCCAGACTATCTATCCTCATACCTCCTATTTGTCTTGCATCACATTTGGTATTTCATTTTTACATTTTGAAGACAGCGGTTCAAACTCTAAATTAAGACAGCGGTTCAAACTCTAAATTAAGAAGAGCAAATGAAAAATATAGAAAAGAAAAAAAAATAGACTTATCATATATATAATAACACCCATAAACATGTGGCATAAAAATCAATAAAACACAGTAGACTTTTATATAATAATAATTAAAAAAAAACATGCTATCGATAATTTTGAAAACAATAATAAACAAACTTGGCTAAGGCATTTTCAATAACAACACAATGACCTAAGGAATCTGAGACTCGGAGACGCTGCTAAGTCCAAGTCTTATCTTAAACCATCCTCATCCTCCATTAAAGCTAAACAGCTCTTCATAAGAATCTAAGTCCACTACATACATGAAAAACTTAATCATAGGCTACTTATTATACAAATTACCAACACACTGATAATGTCACAAAAACTGAAATCCGGTCAATTTCCAAATAGACTTAAGGGTCGGGCGGTTTGTTGAACAGATCCATGGGGTGGAAATAGATGTACCCAACACACATCACCTACTGCTCAAGCAGTATCTTAGAATACGGATAAGGTCATAAGTTAAAAGCACATTGGTAATTAGTAGAGACCCCTCATGAGCTAAATTCAAATCCAAGTCTTGAATGTCATTTTTGCTTGTTGGATCCTAAGCAATCACTGATTGCATTTAGTGGGTGTGTGCATCATAGTGCAAGCACCACTATGAGGTGGCACTCAAGAAGAGTGGGGGAATCTGTTTTAACCAATTCGGATTGCTTGGAGAACAAGAAGACCAGGTGTCCTCTTCTCATTGGTGTAGTTCTAGCTTAATTTCTATTGGTTGAATGTCATTATAGTGACATCACTTTTGTAACCGTTTTCACTATGTAAGCAAGGCTAGGATCAATGAATGTCTGTGAGATTGTAATCGTGAAAATCAGAGAGAAAGTAACAAGGAAAAGTTAAAAGGAAAAACAGTGAGAATTGCTCACAGGCAATTCATCAAACACCTTGTGTGCATTACATTCAAAATCATTCTTCTCCCAAACAATCATCTCCATAATCATCCATCATCATTCAAAATACAATCTACAACCTATCTATCCTAATTCTATTCCCAATCGGTTCAGTGATCAAAGTTCAGAGGGATTACCTTTTGCATTTCAGCTCACATTCTTCAACATTGATGCTCCTGTGTGATCTGCAGTGTGATCACTGTTCCATTGATCGATTGAGACACCTGCAAGATAGAGAAGAAGCAGATTAGGACCTGAGGAATGAAAAGCCAATATTACTTAACATCCTATTTAATTTAAGTTGTTGTTCATTCTCCCATTAACTCCAATTGCAGAATGTCAATGTTACTTGTGTTTGGAATCTTATCGTACATGGAGAGGTATGCGAAGCCATAATAAAAAGAATGGAAATGCGGTAGCTTAGCTAGGAATTTATGAATCAGTAGTATATATGGTTCACCAAAAACCGAAGCACAATCGCCCATCTCCATTACGGGGCTGTTACTTTCATTTTCTCAATATGGTAAAGTCCCAATCTAAATTCTATTCGCAAATTAAGGTGTGTAGTATACATACTAGTGAATGTATAAAATTGTGGAACGCATGAACAACATATATGTTGAACTGAAACATGCTGAAGAGTAAAGCTCAGTGGAAAGGAGTAACCAACCTCCATTTCAATGCAAAAGCAATCATCGTCCTCCTCAGTTTCTCATCCATCTTCTTATTTCATGCCATCTTCTGTGTCGGCATTTTGAATCTGTTGATGATCTTCCATCCCATGATCATTAAGCCAAAGCAAATTGGGGCTTGTTATTGTTGTTGTTGTTGTTGTAAGTAGCCAGGTCAAGATGTTTGTTATTAAAATATCTTGAGGTAATCCTAAGCTAAAGCGGTCCTCTTCCTCCTCCACCTGCACCGCCAGGGGCATAGCTAACAGCGAATCAGCGTTGCTCTCAGTGAAGAAAGATCGTGGAATCCGGTAGAGCGCAAGGAAAATGAGAAGGAGAGGAAAAGCTCAGCTAGCCAAATACTGAGCTGGGGGCAATTTGGTTCTTCCTTTTATGACAGAGGCCTATTATTAACCTACGTGGGCTGTTTTTCAATTGAAAAATGATATGTGTTGAAGCCTCGGGGCTTCATGCACTCGAAGCTTAGTTCTGTGGTTATTGATTGCGCTCGAAGTATGGGATGGGATTGATAATTGATTGCTTCCTCCCTCCCTGGCCCTCATTGTGTGAAGTGGGAAGCCTTTTTTATTTTCTGTTAAACAAAAAAATTATATAACACCAATAAAATTATCCCAGAACAAAAAGAGTTGGAGCAAACTCAACAAAAAATTTTCTTCATTTAATATGGTAATTGAATGTTTCTCACCACACCAAAGCAGAAATTACCACACAATAACCTACTCATAAAAAAAAATTGTTCGTATTTATTTTGGGTAACATTCCATTACAATAAAAACTTTTTTATTTTATAACTAAAATAACTATTTATTATTACGATATAATAATATTCATCTCTCAATATTAGAGGAGTAAAATCAATGCTCAACATCTATAATATAATATTTATATGCTCTTATAGCATGCAATCTAGCATTAATATTTACTCCTATAAGTTTATTTTTTTATAAAGAGGAAAAGAAAAAATAAAGGCATTTATGATTGTAAATTTGTAACCGAAGATACATATGACACATCGCAACTTATCTATTTCCACACACTTTTTCTATAAATGTGTATTTAATCATCGAAATCTTATTATAGCTATATGACATATAAGCCAACAACAAAAGAACAGTGTGTAAATTGTGGTTGCATTGGACAGAGAGGGACATAAGTTTCTTTAGGCTTCGAAGCAAAGGCCTGGTAAAATTTAAGGGCTGCAACTTGCAATTCTCATTTACATTCAGTCATTAAATCTCACTTAATTTTTGAAATCATAAATCATCTTATTTTGTTCTAAATTTCACTTCAGTTCTTCATTCTGTCCCAATTACCATCCAATCCTTCATTTGAACTTAGACTTATGTGCAGCCATATGCCAAGTAGTTAATGGGCATTTATGTCAACATGCTACCAATTAAAATTTGGAGTGTTGATCAAACAACTTTCTCTTGCTATTACGGTTTATTGTATTTAGATGGAGGGTAATGATCGTGTATTTGGTAATTGTCGATTTTTTCTTGGAACTATTATCAAGACCATTCGTGATTTAATTAGATAAGAACTTTGTACTTTAAAATTTAAATGGTAATGCTTCTAATATTAGGATTGTTGACTACTGGCATATCCCTACCTTGTAATCCCTTTTCCTTCTTGCTATGTGACCTTTGGGTCTTGTTCAGGTTTGCCTGATTGTTTGCTTAAAGCAAGTCTAGTGGGAGAGGTAAGTGCAAGGACTAAATGCAAGATTTAGCCCCTTAAATGATACTATTCATGACATCTTGTTTAAAACTATTTTTTATGTTTATAATGGGAAGGGGCATGGGGCAAGAATTCAAATTTTCATGTGAATTATTTTCTTAAAGATAATTAAAATATATATTCTAAATTAAAACATATATTCTAAATTAAAACATATACTCTAAATTAAACATATACTATAAATTAAAAATATTACAATAAATATAATATTATATGTTTCCTTCCCTTGCCCAAATGTGCTCAATTAGATCATCTCGGAGTGCGTTATGAACATTATTAGAGTGAATATGAGCATATCGAGCCATAAAACCCTCAAAATTATGCCCATCTCATTCCACATGCTCTAAAGCCTTTGGTGGTTCCTCATATATTCTTACTCTCTTTGATGCCAATGATTTCGGCTCGTCATCCTCTTAACCATATTCTTCCCGTTCATCCTCTACAATCATATTATGCATAATCGCACAAGCCATCATGATGCTCCGTAGAGTAGATTTATTCCACATACGAGCAGGCCCCCGAATGATGCCAAAGCGAACTTGTAGTATACCAAAAAATCTTTCAACGTCTTTACGATATGATTCATGGTATCTAGAAAATAATTTCTTCTTCTGCATTAATAGGCTTTGGAAACGATTTAACAAGCGTACCCCATTTCGGATAGATACCGTCCGCCAAATAGTAGTCTATATTGTAATTGCGGTCGTTGACATTGTACACCATTTGTGGTGCCCGTCCTGCTGTGACTTCATTAAACACTGGTGAAGCCCATACAACATTAATATCAATATGCGATCCTTGAGTTCCAAACTAGGCATGCAAAATCCATGTGTCATATGAAACAACAGCCTCTAAGATTATCGTAGGAGTTTTTTTGTGGCCACGATAAGCTCCTGCCCAACCAGTTGGACAATTTTTCCAAGTCCAGTGCATACAATCAATACTACCAAGCATACATGGAAAACCCCACTGTTCAGTTTTCGCCGCAAGCCTTTACAAGTCTGTGTATTTCGAAGATTGGAGGTACTTGTTGCAAGTCTGCTCAGCTTTCTCCCTTGATTGATACATTTGATTTATACAAAAATTAAAAAGAAACCTCCCAACAGTTAGAACCAATTTTGATTTCTTGCTCCAGAATTTCAGCACAATAGACCCTTTCTTTCTAATTCTAACGGTTTAGGGATTTTTAGCTTCTTATATTCCCCAAAATCTTAATTGGTAGTATTTTAACATAGATGCCCATCAACTTCTTGGCACATGACTGCCAGATAAGCCAAGTTAATGCTTGATTAAAGGTTTGGAAGGAAATGGGGAACATAATGGGGAATTATAGTGAATTTATGGACAAAATCAGACCGTTTACGATTTAATGGGTTAAATGAGACATAATGGCAGGTTTAAGGGGCATTTGAACCATTGAGTATTCAATAATCAGACTCGATCGATGTCTAATTTTGAGTTTCAATCCAATTAAACGAGTTAACATTTGTTTGTGCATAATTTTGCTATAATGAATAATTTTCTAGGTTAAGTTGAGCTCTCACTAGCTCATATCCAACACAAACCCATATTTGAGAATGCTGAAACAAGAAATATGGATTTGACAAAAAAAAAAAAAGGGTATCTAATCAACTTTAAGTTTCGAAGCCTTCTTCCAATAATGTAGTCGTGTGTATCATTATTGTGTAGTATGCATTGAAAATATAACCCCACCTCTACATCTCTCAAACCCACATTGGTATGTAACGAATGCCGCAACAAATAAATCAAGCGTTACATTCACTATGTCATTTTTAGCTATAGATGATATTAATTAGATGACATTTTAGATTAAAACTGTCATTTTATTCTAAAGGTTGATAGTTTCGATTAAAACTATCATCTATAATCATCTAAAAATAATTATTGCCTTGATTTTTAATATTTTGGGATCTATTAGACAAGACTTTTATAAAAAGTGTTGTCTATTGGAGTCCATGGGAAGAAGGAAAATGAAAATTTTTCCAAAACAGGAAAGCGGCAAACAAAATTATAAAACATGCGCAACATTATTCATCACTTAAAACAAACAAAATTTAAAAGTGTGAAGAGGCTTGCTGATACATCGTGAAGGAGCGATTGAGGAAGGAGAATAAACGATCTAGGGTTTATGAATTTCTCTCTTTCCCTTGAACCCCTTCCTCCTTTTCCTACTAAATCATCATGCATACAATCCATACTCTGTCACTTGCACCACCCACTTCCGCTTTATCTTCTTCATATTCTTGTTGGGTCCAAACGCTCCCACTATCGCTTGGCCAAAGCCAGTGCCACCAGTCACGGCCTCAGCTTGCTCTCATGCACCATCGCTCGTGTAAAATAGTGGCTTTTTTACTCGTTATTAAGAAAGAGAGGAAATTGAAAGCTTCATCGTCATCTTCTTCAACTACCCAACAAGACCAGAGCGACGAAGAAGAAGATGAAGAAGAGGGTGAAGAAGAAGATGACTTCGACCCTAGCCCTGAAGACCTCGAATAAGTTGGTCAAATCAAAAGGGTATGTTTATCTTTTTTGTCATTATTTACTGGGTTTTAATTCATTTTAGTCTTTCACTCAATCATATTGTTGAATTTTGATAGGTGTTGGAGCTTCTCTGCAAAAAACACAAAGACATGATTTTTAGTGAGGTATGGTATAATTCGTTGAACCCAGTTCTTCATTTACTTTGCCATGTCAGTATTATGAGTCTCAAACAACTTTGTAATGCTATGTAAATATGGCAGGTTAAGCTAACTGTCATGATTGAGGATCTACAGGAAGTTGAGCGCAGGAGACTCCTTGACATCAAAGATCCTAATGCCCCTACTAGGGAGGAATTGGCTGATGTCCTTGAAGAAGTAAGATCCTCCTTTTCTATCCCTCCATACTATTTGCATAAATTACTAATTATTGCAGTTGGGTTCTAGTCCATTGTGTTTTATTATGCTTGGAGAGGGCTCAAAAGAAATTTCCTTAAGTTCACCTGAAACATTAAGAATGTTCTTCAATTACTTTGATATCCCCATGTTGTAATCTTTGACAAACTCTTGAATTCTAGTACCAATTCCAAAGCCCTAATCCAGTGTTACCTAAACTTTCATCCTTTTGACCAAACAATTATTTATTTGATAGCCTAATCCTTACTTTTAACCTTCAAAGACGCTACATATTACATCATGAAGCCTTTTGAATCAAGTTGTTTAACTATATGTTTCTTGGCCTGCAGTAATAGTTTTTTTTTTTATGGGAATGATGCTGCAAATGGCTTATTGTTTTGCTAGGTGAATTGTTACATCATGAAGTGACAGGACCCATCCCAATCCCCCCGGGATTAGTGCGGGATGACCCTGCTCCCGTCTGACACGAAGTGTCAGACAAGGGATATTTCCAACCTTTGCCCTCCCGGGCTATCAGAGTACGCCAGGATCCGGAGGAGGCATGTGATATCTCGGTCTCTGCTACATTCCACATCCGATGTCAACCTGAAGGGCAGTCAAAACATTAAAAACTGTGAGTGGACAAAACAAAAGTTTATAAAAACATTTAACAAGACATTTGTACCCTCCACTAAAAAGCATGCATGCATTCAAAAACCATTTATCCAAAACAAACCATATGTGGGACTAAGCCCAAAGCAGATATAAACCAAGGTCGAAAGGACCACAATGAAAACGACCATACGGGCCACTGCCCAAATCCATAAGGGACTCGGCCCCAAACCATAAAGAAACCAAGTACACGAGCCACTGCTCAAATCCTGTGCACACCTGTACACACCACATATCATATATCATATATACATATAAGTCACACAACCAATCCTGTCACGGTATCCAAAGCTACGCGCATGCTACCCGGGTCTCAATCCGAGTCATCTCAAAGTCAAGGTCAATGTCCGCAGACCACTGACCCTACCCGAGGTAATAGTAACCATAGCCTTCCTGAGAGTAAGGAACCCAACTGGGGGGTGACTCCACTCAGTCGGTGCTCCGTGACTACTCCGGGGTCCACCCAGGCCAACGACCCTCCCCGGAGGAGATAATAGAAGTAAAGGAAGGTATATGAATACATATATATACATAACATAAAAGTTCATGCCCGGTTCCCTTGAACCGTCATGATCCATAGCACCCATAATAAAGGTTCATGCCGGTTCCCATAAACCGTCATGAACCATAATGACCTGACAAGGGTTCATGCCGGTTCCCATAAACCGTCATGAACCACAATGACCTTTCCAAAGTTCATGCCGGTTCTCATAAATCGTCATGAACTTGGAAATCCATCTAGGGTCCCTGACCCGAAATCATCAGTGTAAAACAACTGGGTCTCGTGCCCGAACATATGACTCAACTGGGCACCGTGCCCGATATCTAAGGGTCAGTCACGACTCCGATCATAGTGATGCGTGCAACCATCCATCCAGGACCGCTCTCAATCCTGGTATGTCGCCGTGAACGAATCAACTGACGCGACCACCACAAGATCATGGTGCACTCATCACCGATCGTTATCCTGAACCGTCAGCACTTCGAAGTCGAGCCTCCCCAGGCTGCTTGACCACGAATCGTGCATCGTGACCTCTTCGGAAGGAACACATCCCAATCCAGAGGCGAGCGTCGTATCGTCGATCGCCGTGCACATAGCACCCGTCGCGACCACGATTTAGACCCGAAGGTCGTAAATAGTGTCATATGCCCGAGACCAAACCAAATGGGTCTCATACTCGAGTTTATCCTTTTAGAAATCCAAAACCTTTTCATTAAAACCAATAAAGAAATACAGACCCGTATAAGCACCGTATAAGGCTGAAACCTCGAAATACGTACTTATACGTAACCACATACAAATGCACCCATGGCATCATCAAACATGCAATAAAACATATAATAAACATTTATGCATGCACCAATTTAGAAAACAAAGTCCACTCACAGACCGTCCGAGCTGCCACTTCGATTTGCGTGCCATACGGCTCCCCGAGCCGATCACCATCACCGGGACTCCCAAACCTGTCCAAATCGTAATAGAAGGTTACTAACTACTTAATTAACCTCCTACCAAAGCCCCGTAATTTTCCCGTATTTTTAACTATTTTTAATCCCGAACCTAAACCTTCCGATGACCCGAAACATATCGAGACGGTGTCCGATTGACACGAAACCAGTCCCAAAATGTTCCTTACATCGAATAGATGATTTCGTATGTTGGAACCTTCCCCAGATTCCCTGCCACGCGCCCTCACGCGCCGCCTGAAGTGGCTGCGCGTGGGCTTCACGCGCCGCCTGAAGTGGCTGCGCGTGGGCTTCACGCGCCGCTACAGTACCTGCTGACGTCATTGCTGATGTCAGCATGACGTCATCACTGGCAGCCTCTGACAGTGACACGTGTCACGCTCCCATTGGCCCACTGTCTGACATGTCAGTCTGACATTGTCAGATCTGACATGATGACGTCATCCCTGACATGATGACGTCATCTGGATGACGTCATCAGTCATCCCTGCCTCCTCGCGGGTCGACCCGAATGACTGCAACCGGGTCGCCGTGACCCGCGGCTTGACCCGGCCGGTTCTCCCTGCTCCAGCCACCGTTTCTCTTCCTGTTTGTCCCATTCTACTCGTCTCAATCTAACCTAAGGTTCTATGACATTAAAATGGAAGGAAAACAACTAAAACCCGTACCTCCAATTCGGCCATGGCGGCCGTGACTTCCTCCGCCGTTCACGGTTGTTACAGGCCGTCCAACGCCTCGAAACCAATCCCTCTTGACTCCCCTAAGTCCCTAGAATGTGTTAGGATCCACAGAAACCCAAAATCGTCCCTTAAAACTCATTTTCGAATTTTGAAGTTTTCTTACCTCACGGGTTCTCCTCCGCCGTGTCCTCCACAGTGGGCCACCGTCCACCCTCTCTGTCCTCAGCCCTTCACACTCCCCCCACGGTCACTCCCAGCTCATACAAGTGATGAATGGTGAAGTGTGATTGTGTGTTTTGATTTTTGAAAGAAAATGAAGAAAATGAAGAAAAATGGGGTTATGGGTTTCGGGTTGGAGGATGAACAAAGATGAAGGAGGATGGCTGATGAGAGAAAGAGAGATGGGATGGAGGGTGTGGATTTAAAGTTAGAATTGATTTGGAGGGTTGAGATTGAATGGTGGGTGGGTTTGGTTTATAAAATTAATTAAATAATATTAATTAATTATATAGATCCACAAATTGGGGGATCAAGTCAATGGGATGAGTGACACTTGTCACTCATCCATGGGGCCTACCAAAATATCCACCCAATCAGATTTCGCCAGAACGTCCCCGTCTTGAAGTTCGTGCATAGTGAAATCGAACTTCCGTGACCCATAACTCTCTCCCGTTTGAAGTCCGATTTCAGAGTGCCGCCTGCCTATGGACTCGTATCGTCCTTATCTACGTAACGGTCTTCGGCCCTCGGCCATCGGACCTCCCGGTCAAAAAGTCAACATTTGACCCCCATTTAACCAAAATTACCAAAATGCCCCTAAACTTCCGAACGTCATAACTTCCTCCTCGAACGTCGGAATTGAACGTGCCACCTGTCTATGAACTCGTGACGTCACGAACTACGTCACGGTCATCAGTCAAAGTCCATTTGACCGCCGGAACGAAAAGTCAACATTTTGCCCATGCTAGGGGCAAAACGGTCATTTCGCATCGTTCGCCCGATTTCGCCCAACTAATCCCGGATTAGCCTCACTAATCGTGATTAGTCACTAATCTAATCCTGGAATTTGGGACGGGTCGTTACATGAAGCCTAATCCTTACTTTCATCCTTCGTCCTAATCATTCAATCAACTTTCTAATTAAGTTTTCATTGTTTTGCACTTTGTTTTCACCTTATAATTTCGTGCATCATCACTCCAATCAACCCCCAATTGCATTTTAATTATCTCAGTAAAGTCAATTGAACTAAAATGAATTGGACATTGTTGAGCAAGTCTCTATGGGATCGACCTTTGTTTGCATCTTTACTATCATACGTCTTGTACGCTTGCAAAGTTATTACAGGTAGAAGGTTTTCCTAGTATATCTATTGTGCTTGGTAAAATTTCTATCAAGTTTTTGGCGCTATTGTTAGGGACTTGTCCCTCAACCGTGTCTATTTTGTTTGAATATTTCGACTTAGTGGTTTTTCTTTTTTGTATTTAACTTTTTATTTTTATTTTTTGTTGAGCATATGTTCCCCTAGTTGACCATGGAGCCGTGGGATAGTCTATACTATCCTAGTGGCTGGGCATATGCGCCTTATTGTCAGGACCCACCCCTAATCCCCCGGGATTAAGGGCTAAATCCCGCGGGATTAAGGGCTAAATCCCGATCCCGTCTAACTTACGCATGACACGTAGGCTAAACAGACGTCCAACCTTCATGTGACACGTAAGTCGGACAAGGGATTCTTGATCCAACCATCCGAACTACTATGGATTACGGGTGTGATGTCTCCATCTCTGTCGACCAACAGCCTGCACCGCAACAACCTGGAGGGTATCGAAAACACGAAAAGACTGTGAGTGGACAAAAATAAAGAATAAGTTTAAAAACATTTCATAAAACAAAGACATTTATACCCTCTATTTCAAAAACCAATGCATGCATATCAAATTCATGTCATAAAACCATGTACGAAAACCAAACACGTTTTCCTTTTTCTCAAACCCCGGGCCTCAACCCAAAACCACCTAAAACCATTATAACCAACGAAAACCATTCTTGAAAACCGTCATCATCAATCACAGAGAAAACCCAAAACATTTTGAACCACATTTCCATCCATCGAACCTGCTGGATCTATCCGAGTATTTAAACTCCCGAGTCTTTAAACTCAATCCAGGCCTCAATATAATCCGAGTCTTTAAACTCAACAGGCCTACGGGGGAAAATATCAATATCCGAGTCTTTAAACTCCCGAGTCTTTAAACTCAATCCGGGTCTTTAAACCCAATCCGGGCCCGTCTCCCGTCAAACATAATCTGGGTCTTCAAAACCAATAACCAGATCCAGCAAATCCAATCCAAACCATTTGAAAACCTTTTTCCATTTCCGAATCCGAATCCGCAATCTCATCAAGATCCTGAATCCAAACCCAGATCTCATATCCATCTCATTTCCAGATCCGAGTCCGCAACCATCATTCCGTAAGCTAGCATCCGAAATAACCATTCCGAACCCAAACCCGAAAATCCATTTCAAGTTCCAAATCGAATCCCGAATCGTCATCCGGAAATCCGATTCCAAAACCCGAAATCACGTTTCTCAAAACCACGTTTTGAACTGGGCTTCAAGCCCGAAAACACTTTTCAAATTCCTTTCTACTTTCTTTGAAATCCAATCGTATTTCAAATCCCGAAATCAAATCATTAAAACCAGGTTCAAATCACAATATCCGTCAAATCTCGTAAAACTTGAAATTCCTTAGTTTCCTCGAAAACGTGCAAAATCGTAAACCATCACAATCATAAATCAAATCATAGAATCACATATGGAAAACATATAAAAACATCTATGCATGCATCAAGAGTTAGAAAGCAAAGTCCACTCACAGACCATTCCGACGTTGCCTCGATACGCGTGCACTTACGCCGTACCTGGCCATTCCGCTATCCTCGGCTTTCCCGAACTTGTCCAAAGCCCATAACGAGGTTACTAACTACTTCACAAAAGTCCTACTCAAATCCCATAATTTTCCCGAACTTCTAAGCGTACTTAAAACGGAACCCTAAACCTTCGATCCCGCAGAACTAACCCGAAACAACGACCGATTGTCCCGAAACCTATCCCAAAAGATTCGTTACAACAATTAAACTCAAAACCATGTTGAAAGGTTCCCCAAAACAGCTACCACGCGCCCCCACGCTCCGCCCAAAGTGGCTGTGCGTGGGCCTCACGCGCCTGCACAGGTTTATTGTTCATCTTCTTCTTCGACAGTCACCCGGTCTGAACCGGCGTGACCGGTTCTCCGCCTTCCTCCGTCCATTTTTGTTCCTTCCAAAGCCAGAAGATTCGTCCTACTCTAAGAAACCTAATTCCCTAATCAAAACACGACATCACGACCTCTAACCTGTCCCCCAAACTCGAACCAGAAACCACCCGAAAACCCTTGTTTCTGTTCCCGACCACCAGAGCTTCCCCCCGTCACGGCTTCACAACCAGAAGGTTCCTAAAGACATACTGAGTCGACTAGAACTCACCAAACACCTCGACTCGACCTCAAACTCCACGACTTTCAGTTTGAACCAAAATGGAAAAACAGAGGAAACATGGGAACCTTACCTGTCCGTGAGCTTCCTTGAACGCCGCCGTGGCCCAGCCCGTCCAACGTCTCTTCTCTGCCTTCTGATCACTCCCACACTCCCAATTTTAAAGGTTTGATCGAACACAGCAACACCACCACCTCGATTCTTCTCTGTTTTCCACAGAAACTCACACTCACACACACAGGTTTCCTCACACACTTCCCACGCACAACTCACTCACCAGCTCTCACTTAGTCTCTAGTCACTCACTCGATCACCAGAACACACAAACACACACTGAATCGATCGATTTCCTCCCTAGCAAAGTCTCTGTTTTTCTCTCAAGCACGACTAAGCCAAACAGAAACCCTTTAAATTTTCCACTGTGCAACCTTGTAGAATCCACTAGACACAGCCCACGTGTCCAAGCCCTGTGGTCCTAAACTCAAAATTTCCAATAAGCCCTGTACACTTGTCCCAATCTGATTTGCACAATTCCCGATGTGCAAAAAGACCAAAATGCCCTTGTGAGTCCAATTTACGATTATGCCCTTCGCCGTTCTAGACCCGTATCTCACTCGTCCTACATCCGATGAAGGCATGCTGCCTGTCGTTGTACTCAGGACGACGAGATCTACCTAACGGTCCTAGGTCTACGTGTAAAAACCTTGTAGTCCAAAAAGTCAACATTTCCTCTTCTTTTTAACCAAATTACGAAAGTGCCCTCAACCTTCCGAACACCATAATTTCCCCCTCAGATGTCGGAATCAGGCATGCCACCTGTCTACGGACTCGTGACGTCCCGAACTACGTCACAGTCATCGTTCAATGCCCAATTGACCGCCCGAACTAAAAGTCAACATTTTACCCAAAATAGAGGCAAAATCGTCATTCTACGCCCGAAGTCAAAAAATACCCAACTAACCACCGATTAACTCAGCTAATCCGTCACTAATCGCTTCACTAATCCCGACTCCCGGGACGGGTCGTTACACTTATGATCACTTTCCTTCGGCCCCAAGCAACCATGGAGGTTAGGAACACCCCCAAGGATGGACTAATGAACCAACACCCTATGACTAGCCCTACTCAACTCCATACAACCAAGGATGGGGCAGCCCACCACCTTGCACTTGGACCCCTCCTGCTCCTGCTCCTAGCCATGTTCAACTTCTAAGAACACTCTGGCAAGCCGTCTTAGAGGATTGAGAACTAGAGCAACTTTGAGTGAAACTTCTTTGGGAACCTTCCTAGGATGATGAGGCCCTTGATGTCCCTGAAATTCCAGCACCCCCACAGCCAAGGCCCATTCCAATGTCCACAATTGCCCTTTCCATAGACCTAGTCCCAATCCAAGGCACACCCACGGGTGCAACTTCTAAGGACATCACACCATCAACTACGGACTTGAGCATGGATCGTGCACTTCTAGGACCCTACTTCTCCCTAACTTCACCTTTTAATTTCCTTAATCAGATTATGTGTTGTGGTGGGAACTCTAATGCATTGCCTAGTCTTACGTCCAGGTTAACAATCCTTGTAAGAGGAAGGACAAGAAGGTTATCATGTTGGTGGTGTTCACATTCGCAACATTCGGCACAAAGAATGGCTCAAGGCCACGACCGGGCCCATTCACAACCTCCCAACTATGACCATTATTCCTATATGACAAACGAGATCAAACACTTCTTACTTACCTTTAAATATTTTTTGTATTTGATCCCTGAAATGTTAAGGTCTAGAAAGTGGATTCCTTTGTACGTTACTAATAATTTATTTTCTATTGCAGGAAGCACACCACTAAAGGAGGGGCAAGTTTGGAGTCCCTCGAGTGCCCCTTGGTTCACATGCACCTTTGGGTGCTCACCTAGCCTTAGTTTGTTCCCTTTTCTTTGTGGACGTTTTTCACTTGTATACCTCCCTTATCTACAAACTCAGGGTCCCGAGACCTTCATAACGGTCTTCTCGGATTTTTTAAAAGAAGTCCCAATTAAAAATTCAACACTGACTTTTGGTAAAATGTCAACATTTTGACTTCTCTAAGGGTAAAACCATATTTTTACCTAATTTTGTTTCCCTCAGAGGTTCGAGTCGTTACAACCTACCCCCTTAAAGAAATTTTGACCTCGAAATTCTAAATCACTAGTTGGGGTAGACTCACGATTTTCCAACAGGGAATAACTTATGAAGACAACTAAGTTTCTTTCCTTCTAAGCAATAACAGCTTTTTCAGTACACAAGTAATTCCCAAGCTATCATATACAATTATTTGCTTGCCACAGAATGTCGAATCAACTCATAATAACAATCAAACCCTCGAATCAATACAAGAATCACCTTGTTACGTTCTTTCATCAAGGTTAAAAAAATCATCTCTTAAAATCTAGCTGACCCCAAGAACTACGTGGATCAACACCTAAGTCATATTATCAGCGTCAATAATAATCAATCGTCAATACCCAACATCAATTATGGTGATCAAAAAGTACTACTCATCAGTGCACAGACATCAATCACAATATCACAAAATCAACATTACGCGTAGGCTATCTCGAGGACTGCACTCATGCAACATCTGAACCATGTCCAGGTACAGGACACACATCATCTGGAGACGTACTAGTATCCACAATCATATCCATCAAACTTTCAACAATTTAATCATCACTCAAGGTGAAAATTAACAACCACTTATGTTTCCAATCTTGTAACCACAGACCATGGTACTTGAAATCATGTCAACCACAACAATCCTCACAATATTTCATATCACAAATACCGAGAACTCACATATTCATATCGTATCTCAACATCACAATTCAAATCCATAAGTCAAATCCTTGACTAAACTGGGCCTTACATTTCCCTCATTTCCAAATTTATAGGTGTCAGGTTAACACAACTTACTCAAATACAACCATGATTGTTCAGGTCATATTTAAGCACGCATCATAATGATGATGAGAACCCACATGCTACATCATACCAAGAAACACATAATACTAAGTCAATACAACCATCCTGAAATCCATATCACAAGCACAGTATTCCCATACAGCCCCACAAATAGGCTGAATCCAATTTCAACTCAACTTTTAATTTACTCCTTAAATCAAGACATCATCGAACTTGAGTTCATTTCGAACTCCATTCATTACGTAAGATCATAACCAACAAGTTCATTTTCTAACTTTCTGTCAAAGTTCTCGGAGTTCTTGATCTCAGTTCGTCTCTGAAATCTGAATCGATATCCAAAAACACAAGGGTTCTAAAATGGTAATAAAATGCTTGTTTTCTTAACTCTAAGTTTATCACCAACACTCAGAAGTAGTAGCATACATAGATTTTCCATTTCCCCTTTCATTCTACCCTTTCTATCTGCGGTTAACCACGTAACACCTTCCTTGTGTTCTCTATTTTCTTATATCTTCTTCTTAGTTTCTTGCTCTTTATCTTATTTGTCTCAAATCTACACCAGTCGTTCCTCAAATATCGAATCCTTTCAATAATCATCCAACTGCTACTTCAACACCGATGTTTTGTTATGTCCAAAGTTTCTATATCACCACACCTCACCATGAAGACTCGTAGAATAATGCCAACTATGTTCATTCACCCTAACCTTCCAACAATTACAAGTAACACATTTACTATTACAACTTCATGTACTTGACTTGACCTATCAATTAATCTCCAATTCTCAATATCAAACATCAATCACAATATGGGTGCTATGTATAGAAACACGGGATTTTCACACCCGAGTACATCCCCAGAGTCAACGACATCTGGGCGACGTCATAATCTAACACTCCTGCAGAGTTACTCATGTTCAGGTAGTGTAATCATGACCTCTCCGGAATTACCAAAAATCCGGAGGAACAACAACCTATTCAAAGATGGTTCATGTGGAAAACAGTCATCAAATTCAATACACTCATTCCCATAAACATTTCAATAGGGTCTGAGCTCAAATATGGTTTTCCAGAAACAGTTTCCACCTAACCATGGTGACACAGTGTTTAGAAATCATTTCCTGAATCCACAATTCAACAAATTATATCAAATAATTTCAATCCAATCATATGGTAAATATCCGGACAGAAATATATCCAATCTTTAGTATTTTACTACATTCCTCTGGATATTCAAAAATTAGAGTACCACTTTCGCCACTAACAACTCCCACATCTTCCTATGACTAGGAGGTAACTACCACGTTCATTTAGCTTCTATGACGACATACGTTACACCTTGGCGTAACAAAATGTCTATCCCAACTCTGTCACCCTTCTTTGGACAACACCAAATAACATACTCATAAAAATATCGAGAATTCAAATACGATATCATTATCACCAATCCAATCTACTGTTCCAGCTTCTAGATAAAGTAGTCTATCTCACAAGGTGCAAGTGTAGACATACATTAAAACAACAATAATCAATTCACATGATGCACAAAATGGATCGTTAGGCCATAGCAAGACACACTCTTTTCGCAACATGTACTAACAACTGTACATTTGTAGATATGGGCCCTAACCACAAAGCAATTCATCTTATGACCCAAGACTTTTCTTTCTCTTTATATTCAAGTTCCCTCTAACAGACATTACATGGTATGCTTACAATCTTTCTGCATCATTTTATCAACATTCACCTTATCAGATTAAAGGAACACAATAAGATATATCTACCAGAAATCTTTATATTAGGGTAATAATCCTTATCACAATCAAGTCGAAGACAACTAATATACCCTTAATAATTCCCTAATCATTGGAAAGCATGAGTTAATTCAAACAACATTATTATCAACATATTACAACCCTACACATAAGAAGGTCTATTTGGGAAATCTTTTCCTTCTTTAATCAACTTGCGAATCACAGAGCAATCATCAAAACTTATTTAATCCACTTAAACATGAAAACACATCACTTATCCAAGGCAGGGGGTGTTTCTTCTGTGCTACCATTGTTTCCAAACTACACCAAATCATGACATCTAATACACTCGATCACAAAGGACTTGCACCTTCCGGATTTTCGTAAATCTTATTTAGGCAACACAATTTACCTCCAAACCATAACCGGATATCCAAAATCCTATTGGAGTTCCAACTAACATTCCTAAATTAGACAATTCCTGTCACCTTTAATTGTTGGCCAACACATTACCATACACGTCAGATCCGACAAGGGACCTTGACACGACCCATCCCAATCCCCCCGGGATTACCATGGAATGTATCATGCTCCCGTCTGACAAGAGGCGTCAGACAAGGGATAACCGATTGCCATTGCCCGAACGGGCTTCCAGAGTGCGTAAGGATCGATGGAGGAGGTGTACGATGCTCAAGTCTCTGCTGCAGTCGTATCCGGAATCAACCTGAAGGGCATTGAAAACAAAAGCTGTGAGTGGACGAAAATAAACAAGTCTGTTAAAAACATTTATATGACATTTATGCCCCTCAGTAAAATCATATGCATGCACCAAAAACCAATAATCCCATATTTATTTAGAAATAACCATTAGGGCCTTAGCCCGGAACCAAAGCATAGTTTCAAATTCCAAAAGTCAATCCAAGAGTTATTTCATCAATCCGGTAATATTCATTTATTATTTTTCCATCTCCGGCATCCCCGATGCCTAGCGTCCTAGACGCTTGACGTTCCAGATGTCATATCTCACGGTATTAAGCAACGCGTGCTGCCCGGGGTCTCACCGGGTCCATATCTCTGACATCCCCGATGTCTGACGTCCATGACGTCTAGCAATCCTGCTCCTGGATCACTATACGGTCCGGTAGCTCCGTATAATGAGCCCTCGCAGGCAATGCACCGTGACTTCTCCAGTGTCCCCGACACTTGGAGGAGACCAGGATATAAATATCCTCATATCGAGATGGTTTTATGGAACACATTCAATTATTCATTTCCAAAATATCACAAGGGCCCTGCCCCGAATTTCCATAAAACCGTCATAAGTCCAAATAGTTGAATCAAATCCGAAATAGTTTATTCAATTCCATTTTAGGGTCCCCGACCCGAAATCACATATACAAGTCAACTGGGCTCCTGGCCCGATTCATAAGTTAACTGGGCCCCTGGCCCGATTCATAAGTTAACTGGGCCCCTGGCCCGATTTCATAATTCAATTGGGCCCCTGGCCCGATTAACAATTAACTGGGCCCCTGGACCGATTCATTTTAACAAATCCGTAACCGTTTCATGAAATCATATCCATCCATATTTATGGAAATCAGTGCAAATCCAGAAAACCTCGATTCACGTGCAAACACGTAAATCGCCTCGAAATGTGTGAAAACATATAAATTCACTGATATCCAAAATAAATCATATAATCACAATTATAACAATCATGAAATAGTTATGCATGCATCAAATTTATAAAACCAATGTCCACTCACAGACCGTTTAACCGAGTGCCTCGATACGCGTGCCATAGGCCTTCCCGGGCCACACCACTATCACCGGGACTCCCAATCCTGTTCAAATCACATTAGAGGATCACTAACCTCATCATTAACATCCTATTCAAGTCCCGTAATTTTCCCGAATTTTTAAGTATTTTTAAACTCGATTTAAAACCTTCGGACATCCCGAACAATATTGAAACGGGATCCGATCGACACGAAACCAACGCTAAAATGTTCGTTACATTGTATAGGATAAAAGTCATGTTGACCTCACCTCGAGATTCATGCCCACGCGCCGTCACGCCCCGCCGTTAGTGGCTGCGCGTGAAAGCCACGCGCCTGCTACAGTGACTGCACAGTGATCTCCTTCACCCGAATGACTGGTAAACGGGTTGAAAAACCCGCGATAAGACCCGGTCCAAATCCTAGCAATTCGACACCGATTCCATCAATTCAAAATTCCATTAGCATCGAATTAGATTCAATTAGGGATCTGTGGACTAAATTACACACAATCATACCTCAAACCTTAAGATCAAGGATGATCACACGAAGAACAATCTGATCGCTGTTCATCATCCGAAATCCTCCCATGTCAATCAATTCTTTCAATTGATGCATCCATTAGCATCGTGAGGTCATAATGAACTCAATCCCCAGTCCAATTGCATCACTCCAAGCTTCAAATCCCACGACTCAAGCTCGAAATTTCTGAAGCTACAGTAGTTCTGTTCTTCCTCAAACGGGCCTCAATCCGCTTCGTTCCTTCGACGAAAATGATCGTGGCAATCCCAGAAGACTCAAACTAATCTCCAATTTGATCGTCAAGGCCCAAATCTTCCAATTCGATTTTCCCCCCGAATTTCAGAATTTTCGAAATTCCAGCCCCTAGCTCTCAATTAGTCCCCCGTGTTTCCCCAATTCATTCCAGTCTCAATTCTCGCCAATTTCGTTCACAAATTCAGTGGATAGAGAGGAGATTAAGGGTAGAAGAAAATTGAAGTTTGGTTGTTCACGGTTGAAGAAATCTGAAGAGATTAATGGAGGAATAATTCAGTTAATTAATCAAATAACACAATCATAATGTTCCCCCATGTTACAATTATACTAAACAATTCAGGGATCGATCGCACTAGCCATCCACCAAGCTCAATCATGGCTCCAACTCACGGCTGTTCAAAATCACAGTCCAAATTACCATTCTGCCCTTGTGCAGAAAATTACCAAAATGCCCCTCACGCATCCTGACCCGTAACTCGGTCATACGGACCCCGATTGATGCGTGCCGCCTGTCATTGGATTCGTATCGACGATACCTACGTAACGGTCCTTGGCCCCCGGCCATCGGACCTCCCGATCAAAAAGTCAACATTTACCCCTTATATCGTCCAAATTACGAAAACGCCCTTGAACTTCCGCATATCATAACTTTCACCACGAACGTCGGAATCGAACGTGCCACCTGTCTATGAACTCGTGACGTCCCGAACTACGTCACGGTCATCAGTCAAAGTCCATTTGACCATCCGAATTAAAAGTCAACGTTTTGCCCACGCCCAGGGGCAAAACGGTCATTTTGCACAATTCGTCCGAAATCGCCCAACTAATCCCAGATTAGTAAATCACAATTAAATATTATTAAATCCTGATATTCGGGACGGATCGTTTCAAACGTTCCATCACACTAATCCTCAAACACTTAATCCAACCGGGGAAACATATTCACCTTTCTCAAGTCCAATATACCGACAAGTACACTAACTTCTAATAGTGAGCTCACTTATTGTCTAGATTCATATAACTATTTCTCTTTATCAGTACATGACATCCACTATGCACACCACAAATCCAATTCATCATCACGAATATCAAGAAAACACATTATCATACAACACATGTAATTGCTCATGTAATCCAGAAGAGTAGACAACACACATCACATATAACAAATTCCAGTCCAGGCTCAAACTACCCCGGGATTCCTATTCTCGTTTCACTACCAAGCTGCACACGAGGCTCACATCTCATAAGCATGACAATTTCAATCACAAATCAGAACCCAAGCCTTGATACTAAGTTGATAGGACCCAGTCCAGAACACCACACTTAACAAAAATGAGTCATGCTTCCTTCTGACAAGGGATATGACCCAACCCAAAACACCCAACCAAGTTTACCCCCAAAATCCTGTTTACCCCCAAAACCCTATCAGACAAGGGATACTTGAATACTCGTAAGCTCATGCCTCCTCTATATAAGAAGTCTCGATTCTCGTGCAGCGACCTTGGAGGGTTTCAAAACCAATAAAAATGTGTGAGTAGACAAAAATAAAAAGGGTATAAAAACATAGTTCAAAAATATGTTAATTCCCTCCGTTTTACAAAACTATGCATGCATTAAGTTTACCAATGGAATAATAATCTCGAATTTCGTGCAATAAGAGTAATACGAAAATCCAATAATTCTAAAAAAAAATGGTTCAATATAACTCACATCAAGTACCAATGCACATACGTTCAAGTCGAAACATAAGCACAACAACCAAAGTGAATCAACCAATACGTAACCATACTAGTCACTCAGAACCAACCACAATGTAACAGCTGATCATACCGGGCCAACCCATCATATCGACTAACCCATCCTCAATGTCTGCAAGCTGAATCATCATATCCAATATGCACTACCGGTAGGCTTTATCACTATGAAAATACGGAGCCCAGCTCGACGTTCGAGTGTGGACTGGCTCAGGAACTACAGAGCATTACGTCGACATCTGAGTCACGGTACTAGTCTCACGAACTACGGAGCATTACCTCGACTTCTGAGACTACTCATTAGTCTCGGGAACTTTAGAGCTTTACCTCGACATCTGAGACCGTCCAACCAATTTGGCATCTCGAGGAGGGTCAACTAATCACATCACAATCACACATATGTCCAGAATCCACAATCATACAAAACACTAGTCTCAGGATCCAGAGCTCCCAACTCGATGTTTGAGAATACTAACCAACAAGCATCATCACATATATACTTTGTAGTCACATAACAATAGCACATGCTTATTCCATATTCAGAAAAAAGTTTAGAAACCAAAACCAGACCCAAAAACTGGGCCTAAGCCCATATCACAAGTATGCCCAAAAACCTCATAAAATGAACCATTAAAATATTCCAGAAATCAAACAAAATATCCCAATCCATTAACCCCAACAAAATCATATAAAAATGACATATCAAGTATAAAACCACTTCCAAAACTCAGAAACAAGTCAGAACACAACACATCGATTTTCTCGTAAAGTGTGCAATCTAATAGTCACTGTAAAATCACCGAAGCCATGTAAAATCACAGAACTTGTAAGTAACCATCACCAAGTAAAACACATTATAAATCATGAAAAACAATTTAGAAATTGCATGCATCTAATTTAGGAAAGGAAAGTCCACTCATATGTACCTTACGCGCAGTCGAACCGCATTTCATGCTTTCTTGTAAAATCCGAGAAGTTCACCTCTTGTCAAAAATCACTTCTAACGATCACTAACCATCCCAAATGACTCACACAATAATCTCATAATTTTCTAGGATTTTTAAACGTACTAAAAAAATTTGGAAAACCTTCGAACAGTCAAAACTGCCCACAGACGATATCTGATCATTTTGAAAATTGTACTATTAGACTCGTAACGTAGAATACTACAACTTTCGTGTTGGAAGGATTCCAAGATGCGGTAGCACACACCCCCATCCGCCTCCAGAAGTGGCTACGCATAGTGACTATGCGTGTTACTGTTTGTTGTCCTTAACCTTAAGTGCGACCCAGTTTTCTGTAATCCGGGTCGCCCGACCTGGCTGGTCCAACTCGGTCTGAAAACACCATTTTCATCATTTTTTTCTTCGATTCAACCATCCATATTCTTCCTATGAATCATATAATTAGTTATACAGTTTAAAAACCACACAAACATACCTCGATTTGAGACCTGAAATTCCAGTTTTTTAGGCCAGTTTTCCTTCGTTGTTTCTTAGTCTTTTTGCATGAAGAACTTAATTCCTTTTCGTCCCTTGAGCTCTTGGAAACTTACATAAGCTAACTGAACAATCTTACTCGAAGTTGGAACCCTCAAACCATCTTATCACCCATGATGCAACACTTCAAAGTTTTGGGTCTATTCTTGGATGCGGACCTACGGTTGTCACCACCTCCCCATGACCACTACCTGGTTCTCCTTCCCTTCTCTCACTCACTCATCACCTCTTCTCACTCAGCCCTTCGCCTTTTCCCTCACGGTTGTGCGTTTTCTCCCATCAGTACCACTCCACCAAAAACAAAAGTCACACACTCATTGCACATATATAACAATTAGGTCAGTAAGAAAATATCAAGGGAGGAGAAAATCTCAGGCCATTCCAGGAATTGACACTTGTCAACATCCCATTCCAAAATGACCATCTTACCCCTATGACCAAAATTACCAAAATGCCCTTAGGAGTATTTAACCCAAATCGACCTCATACATTCTCCGATTGTGATGTGCCGCTTGTCTACGAACTCAGGGTTCCGAGACCTTCGTAATGGTCTTCTTGAATTTCCTAAAAGAAGTCCTGATTAAAAAGTCAACACTTTGACTTTTGGTCAAGAGTCAACATTTTTACTTTTCCAACGACAAAACCATTTTTTTACTTTGCTTCCCTCAAAGTTCCAGGTTGTTACATCATCAGTGCGGTCATTGCAGACAAAATCCCTAATCGTGAAGCCATATAAAATATTTCAAAAAAAGCATGGGAAAATATGGGCCAGTCTAACATCATTTTCATCAAAAATAATATATTTTCAATCACAGTACAGGATGAAAGGATAGCAAACCAAATTATTGATGATGGCTCCTGGTCTGTGATGGATTGCTGTCTCTTCAGTGGTCTGAAAATTTATCCATTGAAGAAATCCCACTGCACCCCACTGCTTTCTAGGTTCAAGCTCATGGCATCCTCTTGAATCTCCCGACTGAAAGAAATGCGAAGGAAATTGGGGAGAAACTAGGGATGTGATAACACTAGACTCTTCTGGCTGTGGTCGTGCTCGTGGCTTCCTACGAGTTGGCGTACAGTTTGACTCCAAATGCCTACTTCCCATTGGTTTATGGTTACCACCAATTAAGGGTCCAAACACCTAGGCCGAGTTTCAATTGCAGTGTCTATCAGACTTCTTCTTCAATTGTGGGAGGTTATGGCATGCTCTGAAATGATGCAAGTTCCCATTTTTCTCCTCTTCGAATCCAGGTGCTGCTGTGTACAGGGACTGGATACGAGCTCATCAAATTCAAGAAAATATTCCCCAGGGTACCCTGAACACCCCTCGCGGCGTTCATCGTTAATCGAGAACGGCATGTGTCACTTGCCCAAGCACGGCAGTTCATAGTACGACCTAGAAATCAGAGCGTGGGACTCATGGAAAGGGGCATGTCGAGAAACCTCTAGAGTGCGATACATATCTCAATATCTAAGGAGGCGGCCACTTTGACAAGGCTATTCTTGAGCACTACCTTTCAATCACCACCACTACCTCTGCTCCCTCTATATACTCTGAAGACTTTACACAAAAGAGGAACTTTTTGGGCTCTACTCATTCCATTAACGGATCTTAGGTTACTTATTGAGAGGACGAATGAATTGGAATGTCAGAACAGGAAAGTGATACTGCAGGAACAGAACAACTCCTCCTGGCCCTTGCCTACATGTAGAAGTTGGCCTATTCCACATGAAGAGAATCTCAAATGGGCCAGGGCACTCATCACCTATAGCAACCACTTTGTCACCAATTAGGCCGAGGCTTGTCCTTCCTCAATGAGCCAAACCAACTCTAACTCTTATTTTAATGATCTCATTCTCCCAAATGAACCCAGTCCCAAAATTCCTTTTAACCCAATATCTCTGTTTAACCCACATGGCCTCACAAACACTGAACCCTTCCCCTCCCCCTACTCCCCCACGTTGGGCCCCCAACTTGTTCCCAATTCACTGGGCCCTCATTTCGGGTTCACCACAATTTTCCTTTCCCCAACCACTTAATCACTTTCCCTTCCCAATCTGGGCCCTTATCCCGTGGCCAACCTCTTGGGACCCCAGCCTAGGTCCAACCCAAATTTCCTTTCCATGATCACTGAAGAAATTCCCTCCCCATACCCACCCACGATGGGCTCCTGAGCCACTCCTAACCCTCTGGGACCCCAATTCGGGTTCAACCCTCTCCTCCACTTTGCCTAGGATTCCAATGCTAACACAACAAACCCTCATATGCCTAGCGCAATCCCCTTCACCCAATCCCACTTAGCCCTCACCACCCTCACTTTTCTGGGACTGAAAAGGGATAGTGACCCAAAATAGGAGGGAAGCCCCTATATAGGAAAAAAATTCAAAGCCCTCTTTAAGCAAGAATCCCTCAGGGAAAATGATGAAGACCAGACCTGGTCAGGGATGCCGAGTTTCAGGAAAATACACAAAATTGGATTGGAAAGGTTTCAATGTTGACTCTCTTGTGGATGTTCCAATGCTTTCTACTTCCTTTGAAGCAAAACAAGGGGATAAGGTCTCTCATGGTTGCCAACCAGGTTTGGTGATCGAGGAAGAATGAATTTCTTGAGCTGGAATTGTCAATGCCTCGGTAAGGACTTGAAAGGAAAAAAACCTCCGGAGGTTCATATGGAATTATGTTCCTTCTATTATTTACAATATGGAGTCTAAGATGATTTTTCGTAGGTTTCAAAGGTGTTTCAATGATCTGAATTTTGATAGGTATCATTATGTTGAGCCTATTGATAGGACATGTAGTTTATTATTATTATTATGGAATGATAATGTTGATCTTTTTATTTACTCCTCCTCTAAATTTCTGATTGATTCTTTGGTTGTAAATAAATGCACTGAGGAGAGATCTTAGCAGCTATTGAATTTGGTTGTGGAATTACGTTCTGCAGCTATTGATACCCTGAAGGGGATATTTCCCGTGTTTGGTCTTTAGAGGAGAAATCTTAGCAGTAGTGTTCTCGTATTAATTGGTTAAATTTGAAGGACTGCGACTCGACTTTCTTTCATCTCTCAACCATTCGACCTAGACGACAAAACCTTCTTACTTGAATTTGGATTGATCGGAACTCTTGGGCCACCTCGGATGCCTCGTTTCAGTGTGCGGTGGACAATTATTTCAAGGATATTTTCACTTCCAGTGGGGATTGGGACTAGGAAGATATTCTAAATTTCATCAACCTGTCAATTAGGGATCATCACAACCTTGATCTCAATCGAGCTGTCTTTATGGAGTAAATTCATGATGCTACTTTTCAGATAGGGACCCTTAATGCTCCTGGTCCTGACAAGTTCTGGGGTATTTTCTATCAAAGCTACTAGATTTCTATTCATGATGATTTGATGGTTATTGTCAGTAAGGTTTTTGCAGGTGAGTTCTCTCTGGAATCCCTTAATTCATATCACATTGCTCTCATCCTAAAAGTCCTGAATCTGAAGGCTATTGCCTAATTTCGTTCTATTTCTGTATGCAACTACTCGTACAAAATCATTGCAAAGGTGATGGAAAACCGACTGAAATGTCTCCTCCCCAACATTATCTCTCCACAGCAAAGTGCTCTCATTTTGTGGCGGCAGATTCATGATAATATTGTGGTAGCTCAAGAAGCCTTTCATGCCCTCAAACTCCGGAAGTAATCAACTTTTTTTTGAGATGGGTATCAAACTGGACATGAACAAGGCTTATGACTGTATTGAATGAGTCTTTCTTCGGGCAGTCATGCTTAAGATGGATTTCAATTGCAACTGGGTGAACCTAGTTAGGAGGTGTGTCTCATCTGTTAGTTTCTCAATTCTGGTAAATGGGCAGCCTATTAGAAAATTCTCCCCTAGTCGTGGCATTAGGTAGGGGATCCCCTTTCTCCTTATCTTTTCATCATTGTCTGTGATGTTCCATCACAGATGTTTAATCATGATGTTCTTGTTGGTATGCTTAAGGGTATCAAATTCAGTTCTGAAGGGCCTACTTTTTCACATCTCTTATTTACTAGTGATGCTTTACTCTTCATGTAACGACCCGTCCCGAGAGCCGGGATTAGTAAAGTGATTAGTAACGGATTAGTGAGTCTAATTGGTATTTAGTTGGTTACTTTTGGCCTGTTAGTGTAGAATGACGATTTTGCTCCTGATTCGGGCAAAAAGTTGACTTTTAGTTCGGACGGTTAATTGGACATTGACCGATGACCGTGACGTAGTTCGGAACGTCACGAGTACATAGACAGGTGGTACGCCCGATTCCGACATGCGAAGAGGAAGTTATGATGTCCGGAAGGTTGAGGGAATTACCGTAATTTGGTTAAAATAGGGGGAAAAGTTGACTTTTCGCACGACAGGGTTTTTGTACGTAGACCTAGGACCGTTAGGTAGATCTCGTCGTCCTGAGTTCAACGACAGGCGGCATGCCTTCATCGGACATTAGACGGGTGAAATATGGGTCTAGAACGGCGAAGGGCAAAATGGTAATTTTGATTCATAGGGGCAATTTGGTCTTTTTGTACATTGGGAATTGTGCAAATAGGATGAGGAAAAGTGTACAAGTGCAAGTGGATATTTTGAATTTGGGCCATGGGATTGTGACAGGTGACTGTGGTCTAGTGGCTTCTACACACTTGCACGGTGTGTTTAATTAGGCCGTGTAATTGAGTCGTGCAAGGAGAGAAGAACAGAGGGTGAGATTGAGAGAAAATTGATCGATGGCAGTGTGTGTTTGTGTGTCCTGGTGATTAAGTGAGTGACTAGAAACTGAGTGAGAGTTGGTGAGTGAGTTGTGAGGGCAGCTCGTGTGAGTTTGGATGTGTGAGGAGAGGGCGAGTTCTCAGAAAAACAGAGAGGGAGTTTGGTGGTGTTGCTGTCGTTCTTGATTAATCGAGGCTGGTGGTGGTGTCCAGAGGACGGAGGAGGACTAGAGGAGTTGCGTAGGCAAGGCGGAGCTCACGGCGGCGGCCTGAGCGCAGGTAATTTCTTCGATCCTTTTCGATGCTCTATTTTTCTGTTAAATTCAAACGGTTAGTTGTGAAGTTAGGGGCTAAGTCGAGGTGTCTGGTAGATTGTAATCGACTACTTAGGTCCTTAGGAACCTGTAGATGTCGAAGCCGTGATGGGGGGTGACACGGGTGGTCGGATTGAAGAACAGGGGTTTTTGTTGGTCACTGGTTCGAGCTAGGGACGACGGGTTGGAGGGCGTGTTGTTGTGTTTGGTTGAGGGGAATAGGTTGCTTAGGACGGGACGAAGCTTCTGGGCTTGGAAGAAAGGAAAATGGTGGACGGTCGGCAGAGAACCGGTCACTCCGGTTCAGACCGGATGACCATCGAAGAAGAAGATGAACAGTACTCTGTGTGCTGGCGCGTGAAGCCCACGCGCAGCCACTTTGGGCGGCGCGTGGGGGCACGTGCGGCATTTTTCGGAGAAGTTTTCAACTAGGTTTTTGGTCTAGATGTTATAACGAATCTTTTGAGATAGGTTTTGGGTTAATCGGACGTCATTTCAAGTTAGTTATGCGGGATCGAAGGTCTAGGGTTTCGTTTTATGTACGTTTGAAGTTCGGGAAAATTGGGGAAAATTAGGAGAACCTTGGTGGAGGTGTTAGTGACGTGTTTTGGTGACTGTTGACAGGATCGGGAATCCCCGAGGAGGTCGAGGAACGTACAGGACGTACGGGACGCGAGTGATGTACCCGGGAACTGTGAGTGGACCCCTTCTCTATAATTGAGCATGCATAACTGTTTTTAAGTACTTGTTTTATAGTTTTAACTGTGATGCCATGTTTACTGAATATGCTATAACTGTTGTCCATGATTGCACGTTTTTCGAGAAAGTACGTATTTGGCACGTTTTACGAGAACATTTTGATTTCTTATAATGATGCCATGATTTTGGGATTTCAAACTATAATTGGTTTAATGATTATAAATGGATTTTGGAATATGATTTGATGATTAAGGGTTTTCGATTTTAGAATCGGGTTTCGGAAAGCGGAATTTGGTTTTAAAGTTGAAAAGTGGATTTCCGGATTTGGGTTCGGAATGATGGTTCGGGATGCCGGAAGGGCTTCAGACCAATGATTTCGGATTCGGGTTTGGATATGGATTTAGAAATGGTTTTCAAACGGTTTTGAATTGGATTTTCTTGATCTGGCTATTGGGTTTAAAGACTCGGATTATGTTTGACGGGGGACGGGCCCGGATTGGGTTTAAAGACCCGGATTGAGTTTAAAGACTCGGGAGTTTAAAGACTCGGATATACTGATATTTCCACCGTAGGCCTGTTGAGTTTAAAGACTCGGAGTTTAAAGACTCGGATTATTGAGGCCTGGATTGAGTTTAAAGACTCGGGAGTTTAAAGACTTGGATAGGTCCAGCAGGTTTGATCGGATAATGATGACTTGGATTTATGTTTTATCGTATTGTTTTCATGATGCCTATTTTGTGAATTATAAACGTTTTTATGATGATTACTATGTGGTTTATAGATGTGTTTAATTAATGAGTTATGCATGCATGTTTTTAAAACAGAGGGCCAAACCCTTGTTTGTTTATGAAATGGTTTTTGAAACTTTTCTTACTCTTGGTCTACTCACACTTTTCTGGTTTTTAATTACCCTCCAGGTCGTGGAGCTAGCGCGGGGGTTGACATTGAGGCAACGTCGGAGGCATAAATACTCGAGAGTTTTCACCGGAGTGGTTTCAATTTTTCGTTGTGCGTGTGATCTGTGTATCGGTTTTGTTTTACTTTGTTTTTGGGTACTATGCTCTGTACAACCGTTGACTTTTGGTTGTGTTAAATTCTCCTGCGTCTGGCAATGTAATTTGTGGTTTCGTGAGGTTGTTTCGGTCTTCGTTTTGGGTTGTCAGAAGGGAGCAGAGTTTAGTCCCTAATCTTGGGGGATTAGGGGTGGGCCCTAACACTTCATGAAAGCTACTCGAAACAATTGCTTGATTTTTGACAAACTTTTGCAGGTTTACTGCCTTGCCTCTGGCCAACTGGTAAACTATAACAAGTCCAATATGTTTTTCAGCCCCAACACTCCCCACTCCGTGCGTACTAAGCTGAACACTATTTTGGCTGTGGAAATCACCGTGGACCCTGGCATGTACCTAGGCCTTCCAACTCTATAGGGTAGATCAAAAAATGAGGCTTTGATGTTAGTCTTGGAGAGGATTGGAAATAAAATTCACGGATGGAAAAAGAAGTTTCTTTCTTATGCTGGCAAGGAAGTTCTCATTAAGGCGGTTGCCCCAGGCTATACCCACCTACCCCATGGTAGTTTTCAAGTTTCCAAACAATTTTTGACATGTTATTGATTCTGATTTAGAAAACTTCTGGTGGGGTTAGTTGAAGAGCGGTAATAAGATTCATTGGATTAGCTGGGCTGAACTGGGCCTCCCAAAGGTGGATGATGGTATGGGTTTCAGGAATCTCGAGGATTTCAACCTTGTTCTACTAGAAAATCAGTGCTGGAGACTTATTCGTGAACTGGGCTCTTTATGATCTTAGCTACTTCAGAGCAGGTACTTTCCCAATGGTAACTTCTGGGAAGTTGGTTAGGGCAGCCATGCTTCTTGTGCTTGGACGAGTCTATTAGAGGGCAAGCACATTATCCTTGAGGGCGTCTGTTGGAAAGTTTCGAATGAGGCTGATACCAAAGTTTGGACTGATCTTTGGTTCCCCGAAACACTGATAGTTTGCTTACTGCTTCTTTCATTGGGACAAGCTACTTATATCAACCTATTACCTTTCTAATTGACTCTGCTTCTCACTCTTGCATCCTTGAGATTATTGGGCCCCTGATTTTCACAAGTGGACTGTGAGACCATTCGATCTATCCCTCTAAGGAGTCCAGATGATAGGGACCGCCTTATTTGGCCACACTGCCAACCGGGTGAGTATAGTGTCAAATCAAGTTACTTCTAGCTTTGGGATAATTCACTGCCTATGTGTCCTTTTGCCCTAGTCAGGGCCTCAAGCTCTTACATTTTTCCAAATGACCTAAGGAAAATTATATAGAAGTTGAAAGTGCATCTGCGAGTCATTAATTTCATGTGGAAGACTCTTCGAGGTTGTCTTCCAACCAAGGCTAATCTCTTTCGCGGACAGCTGGGCCATTGCCAGATGTGTTCTATCTGTGAAGATTATCCTAAACCATTGAGCATCTGCTACTTCTCTGTCCTGGTGTGATGTGTATTTTGTTTGGAGGCCTTTTTAACTACCAAATTGATATTACCCAAGTGACCTCTTTTGAGGCCTGGTTGCCTCCTATGCGGATGTGGGTGGTAATCAAGGTTAGATTGTGTCTGTTGTTGCTTGCTGGGAAATCTGGAAAAACCAGTTCAAATTTCTCTTTGAGGGTCGCCCGTTCAACCCTTTTCTTATCATCCAAGCCATTTCCAGGTATGCCTCTGAATTCTTGTGCTCTTTTGTCTCTCTTTTGGTCCCCTCCTGGACCTTCTTGCAAATCGCAGGTTACCTTTGTTACTTGGTGCTCTCCCACGGACTCTGCCGTGAAGGGCAATTTCAATGCCTCCTAGTTGTGCTCGAACGCTCCGGCTGGTTTTGGGGCCATCATCCGCAACTCGGAAGGTACTTTCTGTGGTGCTATATGTGGGTCAAGGCGCACAAAGAATGTTCTCATTGCTAAAGTTTGGGTCATTCTAACCAATGTGGAATTTTCTCGGGATCGTGGTTTCCATGATGTGATTGTAGAATCGAACTCCCAAGCCCTGATAAATTGTGTGATCTAGTTGTATTGATTGTGGAAACTGGAAAATCTTCCCTATCATTTCTTAGCTTCGTGCTCACTGGATCCCTCATAGTACAAACAAGGTAGCCGATATCTTAACTACTCAAGCCCGACGAATAATGTGCAGGGAAGTCTAGATCAACCGCCCTCCATTTTTTTTGTATTTGTTTTAAACAATGATGATCTCTCTTCCCCCTAGTTATGTTTTTTCCTTTCGAGCTTAGTAGTGAACATTTTATGGTATATTATGAGTCTTTATTTTGAATCTTTTCTTAGATGTTTTTTCCTATTATTTATGTTTCATGTTGTATTGCCTTTTCCGTCTCGGCTTTTTCTGAACGAAATTTTCATTTCCTAATAAAAAAAAAAGAAAGAAAAAACTATTAGGCTATTCAAGAGAAGAATTGCTGGTAACTTTTTTTCTTTTTCTGTCTGCCTCATTCCAGCCTACTTTCCTACCAACTGAATCATTTGATAATATAATAAAGATATACAAATTAAGAAGAAAATGTTCGGTGGTATGTTAATAACCATTCCTATATTTCCAAGAGATTCATAATATGTTACAAATACAAGACATTCGACATATCTGTCATCCAACCAGAACTTGACACGTCCCTTACACATAAAACTTTGGTTTCCTAAAAAGTAAAAATTACAAATAGGAATAAACGAAAACGGATAGATAAAAGTAGAGCCCCCGTGGCGCCATGGTTGCCTGGTTGGTACTTGGTAGGGCAACATACCAAACACCCAACTCTCAATTCACACCCACACCCACACGCCCAAACCAAACCCAACCCAAAACCAAACGGGTAAAACATAAATGCAATGACACAAGAATTCGCAAAGGGAATCTAAACACTCATATTTATTGTTTTTCGTTTGGTGGGGATTTTTCGCCTTTTGGAAGCGCTTTTCCAGTTTTCCCTTCCCATTTTCTCAGGAAAGCCTACATAATAATAATACTAGAATATTTTTTTCCCAATAATAAAAGTTAATAATATTACCCAGAAAATTAAAAATTAAAAATTAAAAATTAAAAATTAAAGAAAAAAGAAAACAGACAAGATAAATTAATTTGAAGAGAAAATGAGTGAAGTTAACGCCAAGCGGATGCGACGGTGAGAGTGCGGCTTATCCAACCAAAGCAAACCCCTCCATTATCTTCTTTAATCGAGAACCCCGGGTCGACTTGGTTACCCGAACTTAGTACTTTTTTCAACGACTCGGTCACGCTTGGGCTCATAGGCCTCAACCCGAACCCAGCCATTCCCATCCGGGCCCGCCACTTCCCAAACACTTCACATCTTTCAACACGATCCCTCCCTTCGCAAGCAACCGAGTTTATTACCTTCCGACTCAGCGCCTCCTCCGCCTTCGCTCGCTCCGGGTTTTCCCGCGGCACCGTCAACTCGATCGAGTCCAGCAGCGCACCGTAATAAGAGCAAGTCTCGTTCACGCGTGCCATGAAGGGCGCGGTGTTTGTGTTGAGTTCCTGCTCCACAAGCGTCACCACGCGTGGCTGGAGACCTTTCACACGCCGCAGAAGCTCGTCCCGGGGATTGTCCGTGGAGACGCTCTCATCCGGCATACTGTACAATTTGAAAGCGAAATTCACGACGATCGGTTCGTCCGGTTCGCAGCCCAGCGAGTCACGGTTCAGCTCGGCCAATTTCTGGCTCACTATGTTAAATTCCAGTCCAACACCGAGTTGCTCAGCGACTCGACTCAGATTCCGACGAACCCTTCTCAACCTCTCCTCCCCGCCATTATCTACAACCGTCGTGATCTTCACCACGGCCGACCGATAATTCTGACGCGCGGTGAGCGCGTGCAGAAGAAGCATGTACTGACATCCGTGCCCAATATCGAAGTCAATCACATGAACCTTGTTGTTGGTCGCTGATTGGTCCGTCAACGTCGCTTCGAGGATAGCGAGGTTAGCGGCCATAAACCCCAGTCTAAAACAAGGAGAAAGCTCGTAGAGCATCTGGGTCGACCCGGCATGATCCTGACTGAAAAGCTCCGATACCGGCGGCGGGTTATCGACTGGGTTGACCCTGGACTTCAGAGCCGTACCCATGAATTCGAGTATCCTCTGCTCGGAACCTGGTCTCGGATTCGGGACAGGGGACGTCGCCAGGCGCATGAGGATCTCAGCTGCGGCCTCAGATTTCCCCTCGGAAATGGCGGACGCTGCCTCCATAAGTGTCTGCTTGGAACAAATGGATGAAGCAGGAGATGCCACCGAGGAAGAGGAAGACGACGACGAAGTGGGCGAGGGCGAAACAGGCTTCTGGCTCTGGCTTTGGTTCTGGTTCGAATTCGGACCGATCAGATTCTGTATTGTCTCGGACCATTCGCTGTTGGTTTTAGTAATGTCTGAAACTGCGTCGCCTTCATCATCCGCATCGTTATCGTCGAGAAGCTGTTTCTCCAGCTCTTGCAGCCTGCTGCTAATCATTTTATCCTCCGATTCCATACCCGATACAACCCGTGTCTGAACATAACTGTTGTGATTGTGATTGTTGCTGGCGTAGGAAACCGCCGGTGATAGCGCGGGACTAATGGGTTTAGGTCGGAGATGCTGAAGAAGAGGCAAGTTGAAGCGCTGATTAGATAACAGGGACGATGCCGAAGACGAAGAGTCGGAGCCGGTTATTGATGAAGCAGAGGAGAAATCAATCGGAGACAAAGGGGAAATCGGCGAGGAGTGCTGAAATATTCTGGGTTTAAGCGACCGCATATAGAGATTTTGGTTTGAATTGTGCTGTTGGTTGTGGTAGTGATTTTGCTGATGGGCTTGAAACTCGGCGAGCGTTCGCTTGCCGATGAGAGCGGTTGCGTTTTGTGTTTGGGTCTGGAACTGGAATTGGGGTTGGGTATGGCGAGCGATCTGAGATGCGGGGTTCTCTAGGAAAAGCCCAGGGAGTGGGGATCGGTGGTAAGGAGGCTGAGAAGGGTGGTGGTTGTTCATGGCGTTGGCGATGTTGATGGATCGCCCAGCTGAGTAAAATTCAGGCACCCCGCCTCCTCCTCCGCCGCTGGTGAATCCCGATTGCATTTTGAAGCTTTCAGTCGTTAGATAGAGAGTGGAAAATGTCTAAAAGAGGTGGGTTTTGAAGAAACGCATGGGGTTGGAAAAGAGAGAGAGAAGGGAAATCAGAGACAGATTCTTCTTCTCTCTTATTATCGCCTTCAATTCATTTGTAATTGCTTTCTGAAGAGAGAGAAAGAAAGGGCTCGTAGCTTTTGCTTACTGGTTTTCGGTTTTTGATTGTCTTTTTTCTTAATTTTTTAATCCGAAACTCTTCAATGAATCTACGGGAGTATGTACGTCATCAAATTCTCACCGTCAGATCCGTCCATCGTCAAGATTTAAAAGGATGAACGATGTACGATTCGCGTAGACATACTCTCCGCAAGCAGCTTATATTTTCTGTTTTGAATTTCTGAATTCGCAATCAAAGATCCGCACTAGATTTCAGTGCGCGTGTGTCCCACCGTCCAATAGGAATGAAACGAGAGGTTAGGGGAGCGTGGTGACACGTGCTTTTTAGGGACCGTGAGGTGTGTGCTTTTTAGTTTGAGTGAATGAGATGATCTTTATTCGGGTGGTGATCATCTCACAGGACAGTTACGAACTATTCTAAAAGGCGTTCGACTAAGGGCACCGTAATGCAATCCAGATCCACGTGGAGCAAATGGGGTTGAGCTTTGATGAATCGTTTTGTGACGGCCCCGTCACTAGAATCTTCTTCGCTTTTTGCTAGTTCGCCGATTCGAAATTCCAGTAGCTGGGTTGTCCAGACGGACGATTCCCCGGTTGACTCTAGGTGGTTTACTGACACGAGACGGTTGCAGGGCTTTACGTATGAATGGAGATTTTAACCTAAAACTTGTCGACGTCGCCAACTCCCTAACCATTAGAAATATTTTCGCTCCGACATAATAAAGATTTGATAAAACATTTAAATACAAAATCAGTTATTGCTAAGAAAATACTGCTACTTTTGAGTATAGTCAGGCAAATGACACGCTATGAGACGATGAGATGAGTTTTTTACATCATTATATTTGCTTATTTGGAAGGATAATATTTGTATTCGATTTGTATTAATATTAATGTTAATTTTTTATGTTATTATTTTGATTTATCAAATTATTTTTTATAACTTAATTCTTTAAATTATAATATTCATATTATCTTCGTATAAAAATTAATAAGATTAGAAGTCGGTTAATTATTCATATATATATATATATATATTAAAACGAACGGTTTATTATTATAATCTTGATTCTTATTAAAGCTATTAATTTATTTGATATATATCAATGAATAAACGGTCTCCAATTTTATTAATTTTTTATGAATATGATATTAACATAACGACTTAGAGTATGAACGGTTTTGATTATGATATATATACAAAAATAATTCGATAAATCAAAATGGTGATATTAGGAGTTACAACCACTATTTTCATTTATATTGTTTGTGTACATATGTCATAATCAAAATAGTTCATGTTCCAAATCATTATAATATCTGTAAAAAAAATCAATAAAGATTGGAGATCGTTTTGTCATTCATATTTATCAAATACATCAACGATTTTGATAAGAATTAAAATCTTCATGAAGAACTGCTTATTTAGTTGATATATATATATATATGTGTATATGACTAAATGACCTCTAATCTTATTGATTTTTTTACCGAGATAATCTTGAAATGATGCTTTAAAGAATAAGCGGTTTCAGTTATAATATATGTATAAAGACAATTCGATAAATTAAAAGGGTGGTACGAGAAAGTAACATCATGGTGGGATACAAGTATGCCACTTCAAGATCATCTCTATAAAAAATCAAAAAGATTTAAAATCATCTACCATTTATGATAGGACCCCTCTCTGAAAACACCTCGACAACCGTGAAGAATTATGCTCCCGTTTGACAATCAATACCAAAATGTTGAAAATAACCTTAAAAAGGATTACACATTATCGATAAGACCAACTTACTGTCAGACTAAGGATTCTTTATACATCCATTTATGTCACGATACACAGAGCATAAGTTTTACAACATAGCTCAAATTGAAAAAATTTACCCTAAACCTCAACAAGTGCATAGTATCTAGTTTATGCCTTCAGCTCCTAGGTAGGTCCTCGCCTTCGTGCCACGACCTAGAGTGTCATGACCTGACCCATCTAGCACGATATTATCCGTTTTGTGCCTAGTCTTCACAGTTTTGTTTTTGGGAGCTCACGTGCAATTTCCCAAAAGGTCACCCATCTTGGGATTGCTACAGCCTAAATGACAGGACCCATCCCAATCCCCCCGGGATTAACGCGGGATGACCCTGCTCCCGTCTGACACGGAGTGTCAGACAAGGGATACTTCCGACCTTTGCCCTCCCGGGCTATCAGAGTACGCCAGGATCCGGAGGAGGTATGTGATATCTCGGTCTCTGCTACAGTCCATATCCGATGTCAACCTGAAGGGCAGTCAAAACATTAAAAGCTGTGAGTGGACAAAACAAGAGTTTATAAAAACATTTCATAAGAAGACATTTGTACCCTTCACTAAAAAGCATGCATGCATTCAAAAACCATTTATCCGAAAGAAACCATATGTGGGAGCTAAGCCCAAAACCAATATTGAAAGAATTATAATGAAAACGACTATACAGGCCACTGCTCAAATCCATAAGGGACTCGGCCCAAATCATAAGAAACCAACCATACGGGCCACTGCCCAAAACCTGTGTAAACGCACATCATACATCATATCATATATAGCATACATCACATATACATATAATTCACACAACCAATCCTGTCACGGTTTCCAAAGCTACGCGCGTGCTACCCAGGTCTCAATCCGAGTCTTCTCAAAGTCAAGATCAATGTCCGCAGACCACTGACCCAACCCGAGGTAATAGTAATCATAGCCTTCCTGAGAGTAAGGAACCCAACTGGGGGGGTGACTCAACTCAGTCGGTGCTCCGTGACTACTCCGGGGTCCACTCAGGCCAACGACCCTCCCCGGAGGAGATAATAGAAGTAAAGGAAGGTATATGAATACAATATATACATAACATAAACATTCATGCCCGGTTCCCTTGAACCGTCATGATCCATAACATCCATTAACTAGGGTTCATGCCGGTTCCCATAAACCGTCATGAACTTGGAAATCTATCTAGAGTCCTTGACCCGAAATCATCAGTGTAAAACAACTAGGTCTCGTGCCCGAACATATGACTCAACTGGGCACCATGCCCGATATCTAAGGGTCAGTCACGACTCCGATCATAGTGATTCGTGCAGCCATCCATCCAGGACCGCTCTAAATCCTCGTATGTCGCCGTGAACGAATCAACCGACGCGACCACCACAGGATCATGGTGCACTCATCACCGATCGCTATCCTGAACCGTCAGCACTCCGAAGTCGAGCCTCCCCAGGCTGCCCGACCACGAATCATGCATCGTGACCTCTCCGGAAGGAACACATCCCAATCCGGAGGCGAGCGTTGTATCGTCGATCGCCGTGCACATAGCACCCGTCGCGACCACGATTTAGACCCGAAGGTCGTAAATAGTGTCATATGCCCGAGACAAAACCAAATGGGTCTCATACCCGAGTTTATCCTTTTGAAATCCAAAACCATTTAATTTAGACCAATAAAAGAATACAGACCCGTATAGGCACCGTATAGGGCCGAAACCTCGAAATACGTGCCTATACGTAACCACACATCAAAATGCACTCATGGCATCACAAACAAGTATTAAAAACATATAATAAACATTTATGCATGCACCAATTTAGAAAACAAGGTCCACTCACAGACCGTCCGAGCTGCTGCCTCGATTTACGTGCCATACGGCTCCCTGAGCCGATCACCATCACCGGGACTCCCAAACCTGTCCAAATTTTAATAGAAGGTTATTAACTACTTAATTAACCTCCTACCAAAGCCCCGTAATTTTCCCGTATTTTTAACTATTTTTAATCCCGATCTGAAACCTTCCGATGCCTCGAACATTATCGAGATGGTGTCCGATCGACACGAAATCAGTCCCAAAATGTTCGTTACATCGAATAGAAGATTTCACATGTTGGAACCTTCCCAAGATTCTCTGGCACACGCCCTCACGCTCCCTGGGAGTGCACTGCGCGTGGGTCTTACGCGCCCTGCACAGTGTCATCTTCTCCACGCAGTCGACTGGTACAGCCTGCGCAGCCGGTCCAGCCGAACCGGCGTGACCAGTTCAGGCGTTTTCCCTTCTCAATTTAGTCTGATTCAACCCCAATTCAATCCTACAATTCCTAGTTTAATCCTAGAAACCTAAATCCATTACTTAAAACATCAAAAACCATCAAAATCTCATGGTTTAATTTTGAACCTCACAGTTCATTTTTCCCGATCAGCCTACACGGATGCTCAGCCCAAACCGCCACCCAAAACCTTCCAATTACCTTCCTAACAACCTAAAAACCAATTCCTAATCACTCAAAACGACCCATAATGCAAGAAATTGAAAATAGGAAAATATGGGCCAAAACCGATACCTTCACGATTCCATGGCCGCCGTGCACGGCGGCCTGCGATCCTTCCTCCACCAACCTCATTTCAACCCCCTCTCCTTGCTTCCTTCATGGTTCATGATGATCAAAGAAGGTTGATGGGTGTTTGTGAGGGATGGTTTGCACGGGTTATGGATTTTTGGGTTGGTTTGGATGAATGGAAATAAAGGAATGATCGATGCATGTATGTGGGAAGGTGGGCAATGGATGGGTGACACTTGTCACTCATCCATTGGCCTGCCAAAATATCTGGGCCCACACTAAAGACAAAACTCAATTCGTCTCGTGAAACGCGTCACTGCGAATAGTATCCTGGAACTTCCGCGAACCGTAACTTCGTCGTCGAACGTCCGAATTCGACGTGCCGCCTGTCTACGGATTCGTATCGTCCTTGTATACGTAACGGTCTTCGGCCCTCGGCCATCGGACCTCCTAGTCAAAAAGTCAACTATTTTGCCCTTTTAACCAAAATTACCAAAACGCCCATAAACTTCCGAACATCATAACTTCCTCCTCGAATGTCGGAATTGAACGTGCCACCTGTCTATGAACTCGTGACGTCACGAACTACGTCACGGTCATCGGTCAAAGTCCATTTGACCGCCCGATCGAAAAATCAACGTTTTGCTACGATTGGGGGCAAAACGGTCATTTCGCATTGTTCGTCCGATTTCGCCTAACTAATCACCGATTAGCCTCACTAATCGTGATTAGTCACTAATCTAATCTAGGAATTTGGGACGAGTCGTTACAACCTTTGACAGGACCGCCCCCGAAAGGGGCATCGATAACCGTGCTCGGTCCTGCTCCCGTCTGGCAAGATGACTGAAAATCCTAAGTTACCCTCAGTACTTGCCAAATCAGGGATAGCCACACGTACTTGCTCATGCCTCCGCCCCTCGTACAACCTCGAACAACGCGCCACGACCTGGAGGGTCAATAAAAACCAAAAGGTGTGAGTGGACAAAAATAAATCAGTTTAGCAAAACAGTTACAACAAACGTTTTTACCCTCCGCGTAAAAACGAATGCATGCATACAAAAATCATTTCGCAATCGGTTAAGATTTCCCACATAAGAAAAACTGTGTATCACCTTTCAACATAAGGAGAAACTCGTATGAACCTCAAAATCATTTTTCCTTTCTCCACCATCGGGTCTTAGCCCGCAATCATCAACACCGGGCCTCAGCCCCAAAACCACGAATCAAAACCAAATGCACAACATGATCCAAAACCATCAACCATATACCGGGCCACTGCCCAACTCAACTGAAACATCAGAAGTCATCAATAAATCACAAGTAAATCATTTTGCTGGATATCAAGTGCGCCCGAGTCTTTAAACTCAAAACCATGCGCATAAACAGGCCTTCCCGGGATATCAACGAGTCTTTAAACTCAGAACATAGTCAATAGGCCTCGGGGGTATCACAGTAACCGAGTCTTTAAACTCACGAGTCTTTAAACTCATCAAGGGCCCTCCCCCATCATCAATTAACCGAGTCTTTAAACTCAAAACGTGCTCCAGCAATAGCACCCGGGTCTTTAAACCCAAAACAGTTTCCAACGGGTCTTTAAACCCCAAAACATATCAATCACGACAACGTGGGATCCATCCCAAAATCACATTTTTCACAAGAGGACCCATGGTCCGAAATTCCACATTCATTTTCCGAAAATCATACTTTACAAACATAATCAAATCATCATGAAACACGGGGCATGCAAAACAGATCAAATCACTTTATTAAATCCTTTTTCATTCCCGAATTCGAATTCGCAATAATGATTCCGTAAGCCGGCATTCGGAAGCATCATCCCGAACCCAAACCAAGAATCCGCTTTAAATTTCCGAAAACCGAAACCTCGTTCGTTAAAATTTCTTTTATGCCCCGAGCATCAAGCCCGAAGTTGCCGTTTTCAAATCCATTTTAATTCCTTGAAATCACTTCATTCCTCAATTCTCATTATCAAAACATCAAGCCCACAATCATAATTACCAAATCACAATCCAAGAAAAACATACTCAAAACCACATTTTAAATCCTCAAAATCACAAGTCTCATTTTAATTCCCCAATTCAAACATCAACAGTGTTCAAATCACACTAACTCAAAATCTCGTAAAACGTGCAAATCCGGAACTTCCTCGAAAAACGTGTCAAAATCGTAAGTCACACTCGCAAATCATAAACAACCTTCTTAAATAAATACGGGACCGAATACGTATAAATACGGAAATCAAAATCAATCACAACTTATAATCATAATCATAAAATTATAGAAATAATTTATGTATGCATTAAATTTTGAAAGCAACGTCCACTCACACACCGTCCAATAGGGCTCGGTTTCACGCCACACGCGGTTCCGTAATTTCCGATATTTTCCAGAAATTCCAAATCCTGTTTGAAAACATACTTTAGTGTCACTAAGGGCTTACATAACAGCATACTAATTTCCCAAAATTTTCCGGGAATTAATCATTAATTACAAACGTAATAGAAATCTTCGGACCCTCGGAACCACATCGAAACGGTGTCCGATAATTTCAAACCCAACGCTAAAATGTTCGTTACATTGTATAGGACAAAAGTCGTGTTGAACTCACCTTGAAATTCGGGTCCACGTGCCGTCACGCGCCGCCGCAAGCGGCTGCGCGTGACACCCACGCGCCAGCTACAGTAACCCCAACGGTCACCATCTTCACCCGACTGCCTGGTAAACGGGCCGTTCAACCCGCGTGATGACCCGTTTAGTTCACTGTCGAAACAACCCTAATTCTTTCAATTGAGCAAATGAACACCTTCGTTACAAGTTCAATTACAGTTCTGGGACATTAATTCTACAACCACTTACCTAAAATCAGAAGACTCGATGACGAACATCGAAGAACACCTGTGTACTGCTCCTTCATCGAATTCCATCATTGCCGTCCGATTTCAATCAATTGATCCAGCTAACAGTTTCGTCTGATCAATCTAAGCTGGCCTCCAAGCTCAATTGTGTCTTCAAACTCCCCCACTTACACGACCCCATCCTCAAATTCTCTGAACTCCGCCGTGACTGTCCAAGCCTTCCCAGGGCTTAAAGCTTCGATCCCATGATCTGGATCAACTAAAAGAGGTCCCAGAAGACAGAATTGATCCATAATTGGTCCTGGGTTGGCCTACATTTCGATTTGAACTTTTGAATTTGGTTAGACATAGTTTCGGGTTTCTGGGCGCAATTTCTCACCCAGACCAGACATTTCTCCTCCCAGCTCATCTCTCTGATTTTCACTAGCTCTCTCTGTCCCTCTCAACACATCCTAGAGTCGATTAAACCCTCTAATTGTTCCACCCAACCAACCAATGCTCTGTTCCACAGTTCAATGTCGCCACTCAGTTTCCAGTCCCAATTCCACTCCACTTCACCCAGAACACACCCGTGCAATGCCTCTGACCATGTCCCCTCACTCAAAGTGTAAACAAAACAAGAGAAACGGTGCTCCCAACCTCACTCGTGCACTCACCCGCACTCCTGCCCAAACTCTGTTTTCATTTTTTTTTCCTAAACACTCACCCAGCAACCATTTCCATCTCCTAACCCCGCACTGGTTCCACGCACACCATCACACACCGTGCACTGCTCTAACCACTCAACTCCCTAAACAATTACTCGTGCTCTGCGCAACACTCCCAATTGCTTAAACAATTTCCAGCCCAAAGCTCACTGCCCCCCACAAGTACCCAGAACCATTAACAATGGCGCCTGTGCTGCTCACCCAGCACGCCCACACCCCACTCAACAGCCACTAACCAAATTTTCTAAGTTAATCTGTTAAACAATTCATAGAACAAAACAATTGGGGCAGTCATTCACGGCGTGGGCATCAGAATCTGTTTCCGCGGCAAACAAACAGTTCCCCTGCAACCCAAATTACCATTTTGCCCCCAGAACAAAAATTACCAAAATGCCCTCATGCCATCTAGACTCGTAACTTTCCCGTTCGAAGTCCGATTTCGACGTGCCGCCTGTCGTCGAACTCAGGACATCGAGACCTTCCTAACGGTCCTTGGCCTCGGCCATCGGACCCCCCGATCAAAAAGTCAACATTTTCCCTTATTTCGTCCAAATTACGAAAATCCCCCGGACTTCCGAACGTCATAACTTTCACCACGAACGTCGGAATCGAACGTGCCACCTGTCTATGAACTCGTGACGTCCCAGACTACGTCACGGTCATCGGTCAAGGTCCATTTGACCGTCCAAAAAAAGTCAACTTTTTACCCACGACCAGGGGCAAAACGGTCATTTTGCCACGTTCGTCCGATTTCGCCCAACTAATCACCGATTAACCCTGCAAATCATGATTAGTTACTAATCTAATCCCGAATTTCGGGATGGGTCGTTACAACCCTCCCTCCTTAATTAATTTCGTCCTCGAAATTCCAACCGACCCAAATCCAACCGTTCTTCCCTCCTTAATTTAGTTGCGTTCTCACAATTCTAACTATCCTGACGCCTGCTCCCACTGGGAGTCACCAAACTGCACTTAACGATCCACGTTGACACCTCCGACAAACTGTCCCCACTTGACAGTCGTCAGTCGAAAACTGACACTATACTCACCCGTGGTTATACTAACCACCAATATGCTCATCCTGAGTATATGCATACCAACAAACACTCGATATGTGTGTAACTGGACCCATCAGAAACACTATTACCCAATGCACAGTATCCAATGTCCAGTCCACGTCCCCAACTAATCCGATGGTGTCAGAACCAATCCGACTACCAACACGCTCACCAACGTACCACTGGTATAACCTATATACTGTCACCTGACACGAAAAGTACACCCAGTATCGTACCTCAAATAACACACAAGGTACATACAACTACCCATCAATCAGCCTACAACCACCTAGGTTGTAGCCAATCACGTTCCAATTTGGAGTCCATCTGTCCAATCCAGTACTAGACAAATCGAAACTCCAACCCATCATCTATTTCCAAATCCGAATCCGAATCCGCAATTTCGTAAGAAATCCCGAATTCAAAGCTAGAAATCATATCCATAGCCATGTTCAAATTCGAATCCGAAATCATCATTCCGTAGATTAGTATTAGGAATGACCATTCCGAACCCAAATCCATAAAAGGAAATCCACAGTCAAGCTCTAGAATCAAATCCTGAATCGTCACCCAGAATTCGATTCCAAAACCCAAATCCAGAAATCCTCTTTCAAGTTCCAAAATCAAATCCTGAATCGTCATCCAGAAATCTGATTCCAAAACTCGAAATATCGTTCACGCCTACCGAGACGTACCAAAACTGAACCTATCGGTTACCTGCTCAATACCTTTGATTGACTTCATAGGGAAGCTAATCCCAACATCAACACTAGTACCATGTCTGACAAAATCTGACCTCGTCAGACACCTACTCACATGAGTAATATACCATATGGGATTTACCTCGAAAAGAAGTTCAGTCCCATCATCCTCAACTCAACATCCAAGTAAGAGTGATAAACTCTCCACTTATCTGGATCATCAAGGTCACGATCCAGATCCATCACTACGTCAACCGACCACAGACGTCACGATCGAGAATCGTCACGCCGACCAATGTCCTTAACTATTTCCCACATCTAAACAGATTAGTCAACGACGAGACACGCCGAGACCGTGGGTTCTCACTGATTACCTCGTATCAATCCTTGACATTCCACCTAGGAAAATCCAAGGATGATCCAATACGATGACATCAAAAGTCGTCCTACGTGAATACAACCAAAAATCGTTGCACTCACAACGCCACGTAATCCAACATCGTCTGCCACCAAGCAGAAAATGCTCCGGATAGTCCCAAAACAATTTCTGGGTCCACCAACCAATACACGATCAGTGTACTAGTGGCAACCAACAATATCTACATCATCAACATCATCTACCATCATCAATCATGGTAGAACCTGAGAAGTCACCCGAAATGACTTCGAAATACCCATTATCAATGCGGAAACATCCATCGGTTTTATAAAAACTATGCATGCATACAAGAACCATCGAATTTGGTTAAAATTAAAATACAGCTCATAACCTTGAAATACGTGAAAACATCCATAAATCAACAACATCAATAAAAAATAGCATTCCAAAATCACATATGACTTGCACAACTATGTGTTTGCTATAAATGTAGAAATCTGGATTGAGAAGATTATTGGTACCAAACTAATCTTCCCACATAGTTTAGGTCCTAGAATGCATCGTTCTTCAACATAACAACATTCATGTCCAAATCACGATGACATTCATATAATTTATAAGTTTATTACTTTGTCAAGCAAACAACTTACAACAATATCTATTCATACACAATTTAATAAGATGTATTTTTCATTACAGGATCACATATACTGTGCATTCCAACATTCAAAACATCAAGTGAGTTTTGTAAACCCATCTCATTATTGAGTATGTGAAAAATAGAACCATGCAATGCTTTAGTGAGGAGGTATGCAATCATTTTGCATGTGCTAAGGTGCCCGATATCGATAAGGCCTTCCCTTACCTTGTCCTGACCTACAAGGTATTTGATGTCCATAAATCTAGATGATTCTTATCTCCTATTATTCTTCGCAAAGAAGATTGCTACAGTGTTATCACAATACAACTTTAAAGGTCTCTTTATGCTCTAAACAACTACCATGTTAATCATTAGGTTCCTGATCCAGACAGCTTGTTTGGTTGCCTCAAAATAGCTAATGTACTCAGACTCCATTGTGGAAGTAGATCTGGTTATTTGTTTCTTGCTTCTCAATGAAACAGCCCCTCCTGCCAGCATGAATATATATCCACTTGTGGACATACGATCATCAATGCGTCCTCCAAGTCCAGCATCAGTATAGCTAGTCAGTTCCATGTTTTCAACTTTTTGGTAGGTTAGAACATGAGATATTGTCCTCTTCAAGTATCTAAGTACCTTTTGCCAACATTCCAATGTGCTATCTGAGGATTCAATTGAAATCTTCCTAGTACACTTAGGGAAAAGGATAAGTTAGGTCTAGTGCACACTTGTGCATACATCTGGCTTCCCGAAAGTGAAGCATAAGGCTTATCTTTCATAGTTTAAATCTCAAAATCAGTTTTAGTGCACTGATCATGAGAAAATTTATCACCTTTAGTTCAAGGAACATCATTTCCATTACAGTTTTCCATGTTAAACCTCTTCAAAATTATATCCACATAGTTATTTTGAGAAAGTCCTAAATATCCTTCCTTGTTTGTTGATAGGACCCGTCTCTAATTGCCACAAAAGCCGGACCAGTCCTACTCCCATCTGAAAAACCTTTTGTCGAACAAGTGATCTCACAAGTTTTAACCCAATTCAAAATTTTATTAAACACATCAAATTAATTCCACCTTGCGGGGTTTTCAGCCACGTCCAACCCACTTCCCAAGCAAGGCGACGGGTTCATAATCTCGATTTTATCATTTGAAAATAAGTTATATTTAAAGTAAAACTAAAATGGATATTTGAGTACTTTATGACAGGACTCATCCCTAATCTCCCGAGATTATCGTGGGATGTCTTGCTCCCGTCTGACACCATGTGTCAGACCAAGGATAAGACCATAACCCACTCAGGGTTTCCAGAGTACGCAACGTTGTGTGATGTCTCGGTCTCTACTACAGCCCGCATCCGCGATCAACCTGAAGGGTATAAAAACCCATTAAAACTGTGAGTGGACAAAAATAAACAGTTGGAAAACAAATTTCCGAAATCAACATTTATACCCTTTAATTAAAAACATGCATGCATCAAAAAACACGAAATCTCAAATGCTTTCTTAAAATCAAATCATAAAACAAATATCTGGGCATAATATCAGTAATCAAAAGATGGGCAACCAATTCTCAATATCCAATATCCAACATCCATACAATAGTCACGATATCAATGCAACGCATGCGACTCAAGATTCCCACGTCCAAGTATACACCTATGATCTGCGACGTCTGGGTGATGACATTCCCAGGATCTACGACGTCCGAGTAATGTCCATACCTGACACTCCTGAGCATGAGCCTCCTCTCAGAGTTACTCATTTTCAAGCAGTGTAATCATGACCTCTCCAGGATGTACGACGTCTGGAGGATACCACTTCGGGATCTACGACATCCGAAGGGAACAATCACCTCATAGAGGATAGTAGTGTGGAAAACAGTTCACAAACATTTGTATCTCAAATCATCTCAAAGTATCTCAATAGGGCCTACGCTCGAAATATAGTTTCATCAAATTACGTTACACAAAACTATCGTAAAAATAGTGTTCAGACTTTCCTCCTAAACACATCAAATCGATAGGAAAACCTTTTCAAATCATAATCTTTCTTTCAAGTTCACAAGGACTCACAATTTGAGTCAAAATCATTTCCAACGGGGTCACAAGACCGAAATAGCAATCTGTAAATCAAATCATCATTCGAAAACACATTTGACTGTTATCTAAGTCAAAATCCATATCCAACTGGGACTCAAGCCCAAAATGTCATTTCACACAAATCCGTAAAATCATTCTGAAACCAACAATCAAATCATATTCAAATCATATGCAATCATTGAATTTCAAACCATGATCATAAAACATCTAAAACATTTATGCATGCATCATATTTAAAAACAATGTCCACTCACTGACTGTCCACGTTACGCTCTCACAATTCGTGCCGTAAGCCAATATGAGACTAATCCAAAGTCTCCGAAACGTTCAGGCCTATCCAAATCATACTCAAGGGTCATTAACAACTTATATATAAGTCCGTAAGTAAAACCCCTAAAAATCTCGGAACCGAGAACGAGTTTCGAACACGCTTCCTGAGACTAAAAACCTCCAAATGACCTATCAAACGATCTCCAATCGAACTGTAACCATCACCATTGGATTCAGATCGTCGAAATTTTTCGAACAAGACTAGTTTGACCTCAAAATTTGTGCCCATATGCCCACACACACCAGTCAAATATTGGTCAACAAAAGTCAAAACCAATGTCATGCTGACGTTAGCCCTAACTGACGTCACTGTTGACGTTATCTGCTGATGTCAGCCTGCCATCTGACATCTCTGACAACATGCCACATGGCACACCCTGACTGGTGCCACGTGTCACCCTCTAACACTTCCACATCACATGATGAAGTCATTACTACCACGTGTCACTAACAACTCTAACAAGTCTCTAACACATTGCCACGTGGGACCACTTCACAGGTCCACGTGGTTTGGCAGGTCTGACTTGACATTGCCACGTTAGTTGCTGATTGGACTGACACATGTTGACAACTAGCCACGTGGCACCAACCAGCCACGGCCACGTGGCTTGACATGGTGACGTGGACAACCATGTCATCACCATCAACCTCTGGTCGGGTTGACCCGGGTCACTATAACGGGTCGTTCGACCCGCGACCTTGACCCGATCGTATCTCAGCTGTCTAACCACCAAAAACCACCATTTTTTCACCAAACTCATCGTCATCTACCCAAAAATTGACCTACAACCTCAAACTCAAGAGAAATAGGCTGAGATTACCTGCCAAACTCGATCTTTCACGGTCAAATTTTAAGCTTGTCCTCTGGTCTGTCCCCGTGTCCATTCTCTCTCTTTCTTGATCCTGGGTGATCATATGGACTCAAAGAACGAGACCCTGACATCAGTTTTAAGTTCCACACACCCAAAACCAAAACTCGAATTCAAACCCATGGCTTACCTTTTTCAAGGGTTTCCAGCCACCACCACGATGGCTCCGCCATCTCTGCCATCCCACTTAGTCTCTCAACCTCTCTCAATTACTCTCAAGCAGAACAAATGAAGGTGGGAGATGAAATGGGGAAGGGTTTCAGGTTGGATGAAAATATGAGAAGTAAATGGGATGATGCATGAATGTAAAGTGTGGACTAAAGGATGAGTGACACTTATCACTCATCCATTGGTCTGCAGAAGATATTTTGGGTCCCAATTTCAAATAACAAAGTCAATTTTCTCGTAAATCGTGCAATTATAATGGTTCAAAAAATAGTTCTAGACCCGTAACTTTCCAGTAAGATGTTCGATGTCGGTGTATCGCCTGTCTACGAACTCGTAACATCTCGATCTATGTAATGGATCTTGTTCTAAGTGCAATTGACCTCCTAGGTCAAAAGTCAACATTTTTCCCTTTTAGGGTGTAAAATTTTCGTTTCACCTTGACTAATCCTGATTAGTCTCAATAATTCTCAATTAATTCTCGATAAACCCGTAAATTTGGGATGGGTAATTACACTTTACCATCTTACATATGTATCATTCTTGAATAACTAACATAATCGTATCACCTTATAAATATGACATCACTGTTAAGCATCAACTAACTACTTTAACTTAGCATGATATTGGAGATATTCCTCAAGGAATTAATCAACAATTATCAAAAGAAGAGTTCAAATATTAAGGAGCATAAGTAGTATTTATGGATTAAACCATTTACATAATCACAATCTTATCCCCCACACATCTAACATATAATACCCTACATATAATCTTTCATAAGATGGGTCATGTCCATAATCACTTTCAAGAACCTCTTAGAATAATCAAATTTCCCTTAAATTATATTTAATACCTTTATCATAATTATTATTTAAATAAAGCCAATTACTTTGGAAATTCAAAATTAATTCAATAAAAAGTCGAATTAACTCAGAAATTGCACCATTAAACTAGAAAAATTACAACGAATAACTTTGATGTTGAACACATCGAGAGAAGAGGCCGGACGTGCCTTCACGCATCGTCCTTCCCTCTACGCATGGTGGCCACGCACCACCACTGTTCATCTTCAAGTTTAAGCCGGGTCTGCAACTTGGGTTGCCCGACCAGGTGACCAGACCCGATTCAAATAACCGTTTTCACATCTGTTTCTCATGTTTAAATCATCTAATATTATCTAGGGAATTCAAGGAAGAGATCTACATCATCAAAAGCTACAAAACGTACCTCGATCAAGAGTTCTGATTTCATGGCCTTCGGCCATAGTGTTCAGAGTTGGCTGAGTGGCCTTTCTACTCAAAAATACATTGGCATGCCAGTTAGTTAGTTTCATGACCCCAAACTAAAAACCTGACTTAGGAAGCTACGAGCCTCTTAGTTTTCTTCACATCTTCCTACCTCTCGTACCATCCTTTCCTTGTTTTTTTTTCTTAGAATTTCATTTCTCTTTCTTCCCTTCTCTTCCCTTCACCCTGCCTGGCCTCTCACTTTCATAGTTGCTTGGTCATGGTGTCTTGGTAGTTTTCGGACCGTGACCACCGAACCTCCTCTTAATTAAACCACACACACACACACACACACACACACACACACACACACACACACACACACACACACACACACACACACACACACACACACACACACACACACACACACACACACACACACACACACATATATATATAATGGTGATATGTCGGTGAGAAAATGTGGGAGAATTTTAAAGAAGTTTCTAGACTAGCCCCACACAATTCGCATGTCCAAAATGTGAATTTACCAAACTACCCTTTTGACCATAATTACCATTATGCCCTTACATATTCTTGACATGTCGTATATTTATCCGAACTCTCTTTTTGGCGTGTTGCCTGTCTGTGAACTTAAGATTCCGAGACCTCTGGCTGTCTATGAACTCAAAATTCTCAAAAGAAATCCATAGCAAATTGTCAACATTTTGACTTTTTCTAGGGGCAAAATCGTCTTTTACCCAATCTCTCCAAATTTTTCCATTTTCTCTAAAATTTGGGGTGTTACATTTATTCCTTTCAATCTCTATGCCTAAATTAAAATGAGCAACTCCTAGATCTTTTGTGTCAAAACTATCACACATCATTTTCTTAGTGTCACAAAGGAGCTCCTGATTAGAACATGCAAGAAGAATGTCATCCACATACAAAACTAGAAAAATGAAGTTTGGCTTAACTGTTTTCATGTAGACACAATTGTCAAATCTATTTTCTAAAAACCATGAGATGTGACAACCTCATCGAATTTGAGATACCATTTCTTTGAAGCCTTCTTCAATCCATAAATTGATCTGTTGAGCTTACAAACCTAATTCTCTTTCCCACTTTCAATGAAACCTGAAGGTTACTTCAAGAAAATGTCCTCTGTGAGGTTGCCATTGAGGAATGTTATTTTGACATCTATCTGATGTAGTTCAAGATCAAAATGAGCAGTTAATGCCATAATGATTTTGAATGAATCCTTACTGCTGACAGGTGAGAATGTTTCGGTGTAATCTAAACCAACTTTTTGAGTGAAACATTAGGTAAATCAGGAAACAACCCTAGGACCTGCACGTGTAGGGAAACAACATTACTTGAGGAAGGGACATCAGTGGATCCCAATTATGAGTCTCAGTTATTCTAGTGTGAGAGTTGGGATAGTAGAATCTGTACCCTTTGGACCGTTTTGCATATCCCATAAAGAAACAACTAGTTGTTCTTTCATCTAATTTCCAAGCATTTTCGTTGTAGAGCTTGACTTCTCTTCTACAACCCCAAGTATAGAAATGGTTAAGACTAGGTTTTCTGGCTGTCCAAAGTTAATAGGGAGTGGCAACTACCGATTTTGATTGAACTCTATTTAGGATATAGTATGATGTTTTTACAGCTTCTTCCCAAAGGAAATCTAGCAATCCAAACAAGTACATCATACTAACTACCATTTCTCTTAGTGTCCTTTTTCTTTTTTCTACTACCCCATTATGTGAGGGTGTACTCAGTGTAGTATATTGGGCTACAATGCCTTCTTACTGCAAAAACAAGGAAAACACACCCTGCCACTTTGTATTCACCATAATATCTCCCTCCTCGATCTGACCTCACAAACTTAATTCTCTTATCAAGTGGGGTTTCAACCTCGAATTTTAAAATCTTAAAAACAATTTAAAACTTGAGATTTCTTTGAAATCAAAAATAGATTTGAGTACCTTGAAAAATCATCTATGAAGAGAACATAGTAGGAGTTTCCACAAAGTGTTCTCATAGGAAATGAACCACATACATCAGTGTGGATTAGTTGTAAAAGGTTTTCACTTCTGGTGGATTTTGACTTACTACTGAAATTGTTAGTTCTTCCTTCTATGAAGTTTACACGGTGTTGATAATCTGTAAAGTTTAGATTGGGCAGTACACCAGATTTGATTAGTCTTTGAATTCTCTCTTTTGAGATGTGTCCAAGTCATCTATACCAAAGCATAGATAAATTTTCATCTGCCAATAGCCTTTTTGAGGCAACATGATCAACATTCAAACATTATGTGAAATAAGAAAAACTTAATAGGTTCATTGTCACCAACATAAGAAAAACCATATTTTACAAACCGAGTAGCTAAAAATAAGTTTCTTCTCATAAAAGGTACATAAAGAGCATTGTTTAAAGTTAAAACATAACCAGAAGATAACTTAAGAATAACAGATCCTACTGCAACTTTGGTCCCATTTCCAACAAAAACATTGAAAACCTCCTTACTTGTTCCTTTTTGGTTTTGAAATCCCTGCAAAGAATTTTTTATGTGGATTGAACATCCAGTATCAAACCACCAACATTTTTTAGGAACAAAAATCAAATTGGATTCAACTATGACAAAAAAGTTTAAACGTTCATACCTTTCTTCACAAGCCATACTTGGAAACCAGGGTAGTTTTTCCTAATGTGTTCACTAGATTGACAGAAAAAAAAACTTATTCAAGTGTAGTTTGTTAGGTTTCACCTGTGAGGTAGATGGATTGTTAGTTTTTCCTAATGAGTAGCTTTCTTTTGTCCGAAAGGTGGGTTGTGTTGGAATCCATTTTGTTTTGGATTCATAGAACTAGATGGCTTGAGTTGTGGTACCATTTTTCCCTTACCTTTTCCTGCATGTGCAAGGTTGACATCAGCAGACAAGAGCTTCTTTTTCTTTCTCTCTTCTTCATCATCACAGATCTTAATTAATTCATTGAAAGTTTAGGTCTCCTTCTGAGTTTTGTAGTTTACTTTGATCTAGTCATACTCATCAGATAGAGAATGCACCCCTATATGAACTAGAAATTGCTCAAAGATCTCTATCTTGAGTGCATTCAGTTGGTTTCATGTATTCATTATCTTTAAGAGGTACTCCTTGATGGTGTTGGTGCCATCATGCTTGGCACTGATGAAAGTACCAAGGCATGAACTTGCTTCTGCCTTATTTGACTTTTTATACATTTCCTCTACAACAGAGAGGTAATCCTTAGCCAATTCATACTCCTCTAAACCTCATCTGATGTTGTCCTCCATACCATTCTGCATTACGCACAAGGACATGGAGTTTTCCCTCTCCCATTTTTCATAGATCTCCCTGTCATCGTTGCTACTCAGATAACTAAGTTCAGCAAGCTTTGCATCTTTGAATACAATATCAAATGGAAGCATTCCAAGATGCATCAACAAATTCTATCTCCAATCCTTGAAGTTAGTCCCATTCAGTTTTTCTATGTTGACAAGATTCGACATATTCATGTCTAAAACAAAAAAAATAATGGGGATTTGAGATTCAGATTAATGACATTCAAGATGAAGCATCAAGGAATTCTGTCACACATTTAAGTCTAAAACAATCACACCTTTGGGAAAATGACTTCTAAAACATGATCAACAATCTTAGAATTGCATAGCAAAGCATAAAGGACTGGTTAAAAATAGATCATAACAACTTTAGGCTGAAAACTTTCAATTAATAATTAAGTGATTCATGGCTCTCTATACACTGGAAACATAGATGACCTTGCAAACAACTCCTTTGGGAATTAATTCACACATTAATTCAATGAATCCACTTTTTTCTTTTCTTTTCTAGAATTGTGTTTTAGGTCCAAAAAAATCTTTCTGTTAATCACTTCGGTTCTTGAAAAAAAAACATACTTGTACACAAGAAACCACTCGACAACATTGATGATTTAAGTCAGATTCAAGCTCACAAGTTCAAGACTTGCAATCTTCTCAAAATTGAAAACGTGATTTACATATTCAAAAATCTGAATCAAAGTCTAGACAATCAGTTATGGCAGAAAACCGTAATTTATGCAAGTTCTTGTTTGGTAGTTATGGTAGCTACCAGAAAATTAATTCCATGTTTTGAAATGATTTAATCATTCATTGTATTGATGTATTTTAAGCAATCAAAACATATAGCTACAGTTGATGAACAACAATGCACATCGGAAGTAAGAAAGCCTAAACCATATTCAAAAACAAGAAAAAAAATCCTGATTTGAACGAATTTAAGACATGATTGCGTGCTCTGATACCAATTGTTAAAATTCAATGATATAGAGCATAAAAAGATCATCAATCATCTCCTAAATCATGCTCATAAATGAGGATTACTGTAATATCTGGAAGAGAAGAACACTTACTTGTAATGGAAGTCATTGTTGAAAACCATGCAATCAATCCTCACAAGCGCAAGAGATTGGTGAACTCTTCTCTTAATACGAATTGATCAACTTCAGATAGGGGAAGTTTTCTTCTTGATCAGGTTATTTGAGAAGAAGGACCAAGATCTTTCTTTATACACAACACCATAACCGACCAAGCCTATCCAATTGGCAGTTAGGGTTCTTCATGGCAATTTCAATTTGAAACTATCCAATTTGAATTCAAACCAAATTTGATTCCATTTTTACACGTGTCTTACATCCCTTTTAGTCACTTTCTTACTATATTGGCGGTACTGGTACCTTGGCATCATGTTGTTCATATTGGACCATTTTTCAGCTCTAAACACTCGCTCTCTAATAACTTACACAGTGATATTTGGTGTTTTGTTTGCCTTTGTTTTATTGAAATGTTTTTTCTTAACATTTACTATAGTTTAATTCTTGTATCGATTTCAAAAAAAATTTCTTTCTTCCCTGAGCTTTTTTAAAATCATATTACTTGGTTGAACACTTACTTTCATTTCTTTACAACATTCTTTACTGTACGATCAAACAACTTGTCCACAAGAAGGAACTTAATAACACACTCCGACCCGAAAAGTCCATTTATGGCATGAAGTTCGAGGAGTACTAGCCAACATCTGGACGTATTGGCCAACACCTGGACGATGACGTCCAGATGGAAAAGTCATTTTTAATTAAAAAGGTGCGTTTTGGAGAGCCGGGTGAAACCTAACCGGTGAAAACCGATCACATTTCACCCGTTAGCAAAAACTTAGAGCATGGACGTCGTTAGCTGATGATCAAACACAAGTACTTTATGTCAGGACCCACCCCGGAACCCGAGGTAAATCCTGTTCCCGTCTGACACTTCGACATAACACTAACGTAAACTACTAAAGTAATACAGTCAGACGCAGGAGAAACTTTACACATCCCGAAGTCAAGTTTTTACAGAGCATAGTACTAACTACAAAAGAAAGAAAACCGGTAATTAGATACATGCACACGGAAAAATTAAAACACTCAGGGGTCGCTCTCGCCTCCGACGCTGCCTCGACGCCGAAACCCCGCTTTAGCTCCACGACCTGGAGGGCAATTTAAAACTAGAAAAGTGTGAGTGGACCATAAATAAAAGAAAAATTTCCAAAACCATTTTATGAGAAAACCGGGTTTGGCCCTCCGTTTTGAAATCACATGCATAACCCAGTTACTAAAAACAGTTATAAATCACATAAACCTCACTATAAAAACATTTACAGAAACACTCTAAAAACAGTTATAGAAATCATATCATCAGCGTCATAAAACCGTATCATAAAACATAAATACCGAGTCATCATTCTCCGATCAAACCTGCTGGATCTATCCGAGTCTTTAAACTCCCGAGTCTTTAAACTCAATCCAGGCCTCAATATTATCCGAGTCTTTAAATTCTCGAGTCTTTAAACTCATCAGGCCTATGGGGGAAATATCAATATATCCGAGTCTTTAAACTCCCGAGTCTTTAAACTCAATCCGGGTCTTTAAACCCAATCCGGGCCCGTCCCCCGTCAAATATAATCCGGTTCTTTAAACCCAATAACCAGATCCAACAAATCCAATCCAAAACCGTTTGAAAACCATTTCAAAATCCATATCCAAACCCGAATCCGAAATCACTGGTCCAATGCCTTTCCGGCATCCAGAACCGTTATTCCGAACCCAAATTTGGAATTCCACTCTTCAACTTTAAAACCAAATCTCGATTCTCGAAATCTGATTTTAAAACCGAAACCTTGATTATCAAAATCACGTTCCAAAATCCCTTTATAAACATTTAAACCCAATTATCATTTAAAAGCCCAAAACCATAGCCTCATATTCCGAAATCACCATTTTCTCGTAAAACGTGCTGAAAGCCGAACTTACTCGAAAAACGTGTAATTATGTAAAACCAACAAAACATATTCGATAAACATAGAATCATGCTTAAAACCATAAAACAATTATAGAAAAACAGTTATGCATGCTCGAGTTTAGAGAAGGGGTCCACTCACAGTACCAAGCCCTCAATCGCGTCCCGAACGTCTCGTACATTCCTTAGCTTCCTCGGGCAACCCCGATCCGGTCACGAGTCACCAAAGTACGTCACTAACACGTCCACCAAGACTCTCCTAATTTTCCCCAAAAATCCCTGGGTCCTAAACGTAACGAACCTAAACCCTAAACCTTCACCCTCGCGGAACTAAATTGAATCGACGTCCGAACAACCCGAAACCAATTCCATTAGACTCGTCACAACACCTAGACCAAAAACCATGTTGACCGTTTTCCCAACCGCCGCCGCACGCGCCGCCCAAAGTGGCTGCGCGTGGCCCTCACGCGCCAGCTACCGTGTCACCAGCAACCTCTGGTCGACCCGGTTCGAACCAGTCCCTACAACTCGAATCGGCATGGCCGGTTCTCCACCGTCTTGCCACCAAAAATGCTCTTTTCTTCACCATCTTCATCGTCCAATCCTCAGCAATCCAGTCCCCTCACTCAAACACCTCGACTCGACCTAAAACCTGTCGACTCAAACTTGAACGAAAACCCGAACCAGTCCCCTGTTCTTCCTCCCGGCCAACCAGGTCTTCCCCCGTCACGGCTTCGACACCCAGAGCTTCCTAAGACCTCACTGATACTCACTCAACTCACCAAGTCCCTCGACTCACTCCCTAAGTCCACGACTTTCGATTTGAAACTCGACGGCAAAACAGAGCATAGAAGAAAAGTTAAGGAACCTCCTGTCGCCATCGTGAGCTCAGCCGTGAGGACACGACTCCTCCCGTCCACCTCCAGCCTCTGGACACCTCCACGGGCCTCGATTGATCGAACACGACAGCACCACCACCCAAAACTCCTCTCCGTTCTCTGTTTTCCCCCTGGTTTCCCGTGGCTCACCTCTCACCCACACACAACCACCGCACCTCCAAACCTTTTCACTGTCTCCCTCTCACTCTCTGAGTCACTCCTCACTCACCAGAACACACCAACACCCACGATCACCTCTCAATTTTTCTCTCAATCTCCCCCTCTGTTTTCTGTTCTTCGAACACACACACACAGTACACACGGTTACACCCCAAATAATTGGACCGTGCACTCACTAGAACCAACCAGACTCCCTACATGTGTCACCATCCTCCCTCTTCCTCTCCCCAGTGGCTCAATCTCAGCCATCCATTTGTCCCTCTCTATTGCACAAATCCCAAAGTGCAAAAGACCAAAATTCCCCTTCTTGAATCCAAAATTACGATTTTACCCTTACCGTTTTAGACCCGTAACTCACACATCGTAACTCCGATGAACACGTGCCGCCTGTCGTCGAACTCAGGACGACGAGATCTATCTAACGGTCCTAGGTCAACAAGCCAAAACCCGATCGTACAAAAAGTCAACTTTCCCCCTAGTTTAGCCAAATTACGAAAGTGCCATCAACCTTCCGAACATCATAACTTCCTCCTCGGATGTCGGAATCGGGCGTGCCACCTGTCTACGGATTCGTGACGTCCTAAACTACGGCCTGGTCATCAGTCAAAACCCAATGGACCGCACTAACTAAAAGTCAACTTTTTGCCCAAACTAAGGGCAAAATCGTCATTCTAGGCTAACGACCTTATCAGGACCAACTAACCCCCGATTAAGCTCACTAATCTCACCTTAATCACTGTCTCAACCCTAATTTTTTGGGGTGGGTCGTTACACTTTACCTGCCAATACCTGATTGAACTGCCAGTTTCACTCCATGTACGGGAGTAAGTGTCAGAGCATCATCCAAACTCCTCAAAGTGCGTATGTGCCATAGATACCCGAGGGTTTAAAACACAAAGATGAATGGACCCAGTTGTTATTTCAGTGTAAAAACATTTCAATAAACAACATTCAACCCCTCATTTTAGTATAAAACCCAAAACAGTTACAACAACATACTTGCATGTAATCCGAGAAATATAATATCAAATATTTAATAATAATTTAAACTATGCAATCTGATGAGCCATGTATAAACCATAAATATGTCACAATATCAACCCACATCATTAATGCTCATGTCGTCTCGAGTCTCATACTCAGAACATACACTAAGTATCCTTGCTCGATACCATGACCACGTGAAAGCTGGGTGCCTTGCACCAGCACCACATGTCCCTTAGAGCTCGGGGGACAAGCTGGCGCACTTTAACTAGTATTATGAGTGGCGCTGGTGAACAATCATGTGGAGGCTGGTATGTGGCCATACAAACGGGTACAGGATACTACCGACTCCTAAGTGGGTTCTAAAAATCTCAATCTCATCAATGCCCCGTGGACTCATATGCAATGCAACATGTGACTCACTAACATACAACTATGCATGACATGACATCATATCATGATAACCATATATGCATAGCAGCCATCAATTAACAATCATATACCACATTTATCATATAATAAATTATGCATGCTTGATAGTTATCAAATGTGCAACATCGTAAAATGTACGAGTTGTAACGACCCGTCCCAAATTCCTAGATTAGATTAGTGACTAATCACGATTAATGAGGTTAATCCGTGATTAGTAGAGCGAAATCGGACGAACGATGCAAAATGACCGTTTTGCCCCTAGTCGTGACAAAATGTTGACTTTTCATTCGGGCGGTCAAACAGACTTTGACCGATGACTGTGACATAGTTCGTGACGTCACAAGTTCATAGACAGGTGGTACGTTCAATTTCGATGTTCGAGGAGGAAGTTATGACGTTCGGAAGTTTAAGGGCATTTTGGTAATTTTGGTTAAATGGGGTCAAAAGTTGACTTTTTGACCAGGATGTCCAAAGGCCGAGGCCCGAGGACCGTTACGTAGATAAGGACGATACGAATCCATAGACAGGCGGCACGTCGAATTCGGACGTTCGACGACGAAGTTACGGTTCAAGGAAATTCGAACGTACTATTGCACGTTTTTCGAGACAGACGATTATTTGGACTTTAGTGGGCCCCAGCCTTTTCCTCAGAGCCAATGGATGAATGACAGGTGTCATTCATCCATTCCCCATCAGTTTCATTCATGCATCAAACCCCTTAACCGTGCATCCATTTTCCATTTTGTTCCAAACCAAACCCGAGCACCCACTTTCAATCCAATCCAAACCCTTCAACCCCATACCCATTGATGAGAGGACAGAGGATGAACTGAGGATGCTGGAGTGTGGTGGCCGGCCCAGGAAGCGCCGTCGTGGACGGCGGAGGTGCAGGGAGACAATCGTACCCGGTTAGACCCCATTTCTTCCATTTTTTGATTTATGCATTATGGGCTGTATTCAGTGATTGGGAGATGATTAGGGAGTCACTAGGAGGGTTTTAAGTGGATTTGGAGGGTGCTTCATGGCGGAGGAAGCCGTGAGGGTGGTCGGGAAAAACAGGGCCGTGAGACCCTTTAATTTTGGTTAGGATTTAGGAGGTTTTGGTTAGTTGTGTTAATTGGAATGGATAGGAAATGAGAAAATAGGATTTTTAGGATTGAAATGGGACAAAACGAACGAGATTTGAGGGAGGAACCAGGCCGAACCGGTCACGCCGGTCCAAGAGAACCAGTGAACCGGCCAGACCCGGTTCGATCGCTGAGGACGATGCACTGTTCACCGGCGCGTGAGCCCACGCGCAGGGGCCTTTGGGCGGCGCGTGACAGCGCGTGGTGGGGTTTCTGGGGATGTGTTCAACACACGAAATCATCTATTCGATGTAACGAACATTTTGGGACTAGTTTCGAGTCGATCAGACATCGTTTCGATATGTTTCGGGGCATCGGAAGGTTTAGGATCGATTTTAAAAATAGTTAGAAATTCCGGAAAATTACGGGGCTTTAGTGAGGGGTTATATAAGTAGTTAGTAACCCTCTAAATTAATTTGGACAGGTTTGGGAGTCCGGTGACGATGATTGACCCGGGAGACGATTATGGCACGCTATCGAGGTGCAGCTTCGGACGGTCTGTGAGTGGACCTTGTTTTCTAAATTGGTGCATGCATAAATGTTTATTATATGTTTTAAATACTTGTTTGTGATGCCATGAGTGCAGTTGGATGTGTGGTTACGTATAGGCACGTATTTCGAGGTTTCGGCCCTATACGGTGCCTATACGGGGCTGTATGTCTTTATTGGTCTAAATGAAATGGTTTTGGATTTCCAAATGGATTATGCATATGATTTTATGATGTTGATTTGGATGCTTGTGAATTATATGGTTTCACGTATTTCGAGGCGATTTACGTTCTTGCACGTAAATCGAGGTTTTTCGGTTTTACACTGATTTTCCATTCTTGTGGTTTTGGATATGATTTCATGAAATGATTTTGGATTTGAAAAGGTAATTCTCGGACTTGAGGTCCATTTGATTTACGGAATTGGGTCGGAGGCCCAGTTGGTTTACGATTCGGACTTGAGGTCCAGTTTCTATGTGGATTCGGGCATAGGGCCCAGTTATGTATTACAAATGGTTTTTACGGGTCATGACGGTTTATGGGAACCGGCATGAACCCTTGAAATGAATTTACGGGTCATGACGGTTTATGGGAACCGGCATGAACCCTCGGAAAGGATTTTATGGATTATGACGGCTTATGGGGGCCGGGCATGAATCCTGGAAAGATTTAAAGAATGATTTCAAACGGTTTTTCATATGCCATCCTTTATATATGATTGTCTCCTCTGGGGAGGGTCGTTGGCCTGGGTGGACCCCGGAGTAGTCACGGAGCACTGACTGAGTGGAGTCGCCCCCCAGTTGGGTTCCTTACTCTCAGGATGGGCATGGTTCGTTACCTTCAGGGAGGTTCATAGATCTACGGACTTTGACCTGGGTGGACCCTGGAGAGACTTGGGTTTGAGACCCCGGTTAGCACACGTGTAGCTTTATTTTACCGTGACAGGTTCTAGATATGAATATAATGGATAATAAACATGATTTCAATTGGTTTGGGAAATTGTGTTTTATGTTGATAAATGGTTTTGGGCAGGAGCCCGTATAACTTGTATTTACAGAATTTTAGGGCTGAGACCCTAATTATGGATGTTTTAACATATATGAGTGGATAAATGATTTTACTATGCATGCATGCTTTTTAGTGAAGGGTATAAAGGTCTAAAATGAAATGTTTTTATAAACTCTTTATTTTTGTCCACTCACAGTCTTTCTGTTTTTAATACCCTTCAGGTTGGATACGATGTGGACTGTAGCAGAGACCGAGATATCACATGCCTCCTCCGGATCCTGGCGTACTCTGATAGCCCGGGAGGGCAAAGGTTGGAAATATCCCTTGTCTGAGTGTCAGACGGGAGCAGGGTCATCCCAAGTTAATCCCGGGGGGATTGGGATGGGTCCTGTCACGAGTAATGAATAATGTAAAACCAGTTTTAAGGAAAAGGGTCCACTGAATCTACTCGGGGAGTCGGATCACCTGAAAAATCCAGCTAACTGCGTGTTCCCAACCTGTCCAACCCTACAAGACCATTTATTGAGGCTAAAGTCAACTTACTGTTCAAACTATATGTCTAAACTCCTTAAGGGTGGCCCAACATGGCTTAAGATCACTTAAAAGGACCCTAATATGTTTAGGGATGTCCTAACCCCCTTAAAACAGTACCTACACGCTCCCGGGTTGGGGAAATAGTGCATATACGGTGCCGGGAGGTGGAAAACAGTGTTACGGCCCATTTAGGGGCTAGAAAACCACCCAAAACGATTCTAAAATGATCTAAAAGTATGCCTACCCATCGCTGTGGATCTAAAAATGCCTCCACGCATCGGCGGAGGGTTGGAAAAGTGGCTCACATGCCCCCATGCGTTGGCTAGGGGCCTCACGCGCCGGCCACGTGTGCCAACATAGGACTACACGCCCCTATGCACATGTCACTATTCTCTGTGTGTGTGCTACACTACCACACGTGCACCGTACACGTGCAAGAACATTCCCTGGAATATTCTAGAGAATATTGCGTCTATTCTTTCCTTAGAACTAACATTGATCCTAACTTTTGACTACCGTTCGTTAACTTTGACCATTGATCACTGTCGTCGGAGACGGTGATCGGATCACCTTAGCGCCGCCATCTATAGTTTCCGAAATCTGGAATTTTGGTCAGAAAATTCTAGAATCCAACAAGATCTAAAACTACTTTGATTTCACATGTAAACAACCAATCTAGTCCAATTTTCACCAGGAATCTAAATATATAGGTCCAGGGTTTAGTAACTACCTGCATCGACAGTGAGGAAGCTGGGAAGATGACAACTCTGCACTTTTCTGGTGGTGCTCTAGTGAGGGCCCAAATAGGGTAAAAGGCCACATGCAAAGTACGAGTCAGATTCATGGTGATAAGGGAGTCCAATAAGCATATGTTTGGGTGCCGAGTTTACCTATTGAGAGCTGGAGGTTGTCAGGAGGTCGATGCATCATTGTACAGTTTCCCCATAATCCGATGAGCTCAAACCCGCCGTCAGTCGTCGTCGAAATTGATAAAGATAAAAGGATTTAAGGTCGTTGTGAGTAAGGAAATTCATCACGTAGTTCTTTGGGTATGAAACATACCTAAGGTGTCTTGAAAATCCCGTTTGCAGTGACCCCTCGCGACTTCTAGCTGTCGTCGCCGCCGCCATTGTCGCCTCTAATTCGACATGCAAAAAGCCCATTAGGAAGCTCTGGATGTAAGGACTACAATGGTTTAACTCTTGAGCTTCGAAGTTACCTGAGGGGCCTTCAAACTATGTTGGGTCAAAGTTGGGTCGCGAGTCGGGTCGCGAGTCGGGTCGCATCGAATGACCCTCAAATGGTCGTCGTGGACAATGTGGATTGAAGGAAACCTACTCCTTGTTCCCAAGCGCATCTAGATGGGTTGGTTCTGATGGCTGGTTCATCCCCGTGAGTTCGAAAAGGGGTGACAATCTCAGCTAGACGGGGAAAGGTACGATGGTGAGGAACAACATGTATGTTTCGACTGCTAGAGTTTCATGAGGTGAGAACTTGTGGGTGTCTGGTGCTTCAGGTTCGACAGGTTTGGATTTCAGGCATCTCTTGTGGTGGTTTTATGCAATGTAGGCTCTGGTTTAGGGCAAGGGACGAAGTCGACAACGCTTAAAGTCCAAAACATTGTCCTACAAGATGATGTATTATGGATTGTAGGCCTAGGCCTACCTAACAGAAGCACTCACATTCACACATAAGAGATTCCAAGCTTTGGGCCACATTTTGGGCCTCTAGGAATAAGCCAAAAGTTGGGCTTGAACTCACTAGATAGTTAATAAGACCGACTGAATTTTGTGACTTGGGCTATGAGTTTGGGCCCCCAAAATAGTCACTCACAAGGCCCAACCCAAAATACACTAATCCAACCAAAGGCCAAACGAAATCCGAATAGTTAAATTGGGGTAAAACGGTAATTTGGCAAATTCAATTTCCATTTATTGATACGGGATGTATCACTTAGGTTCTTTGATTTCGTTTTGATTAACTTATGTTATTTGATCTTCTACATCTCTGTCTTTCCGTTTGTCTCCATTAAGTTGTCAGCTACTTTTCATGGCTTGCTAGAGTGCTTTGATTTTGAAATTGTTTATATTGGAGCCTTTTTTTCTAAGAACACTTGTTTCAACTTTTTTTGATTGGTTTGATTTCTCCACTCTCCACCGAGTTTTTCAAGCAATAAGTTTGTTTGAAGTGCATATTATTGGATTGCTCTTTAAATTTATTTCTTTCCAGAAGTTTGGCCTCCCACTATCTTGTTTACTTATTCTTGTATTTTCACTTAGCTTCTCAACTATTTAGATTTTAACAATTTTAACAACTTAATTCTTGTTATTCGTTGTGTTAACTGAAATCATTTTGATGTATTCCGTATTACTAACAACTAATTCTTTTCGGCTTGCAGACCCCCCATAGCTGAATAATGAAATGCTAAGGAAGTCCCCAAATATAGAGCAGTCTCCAAAGTGCCGCATTTTTTTTTTCCTATGCTTACATTTTTTTTTTCCATTGGGATTTTTTTGGTAGGTTTTTAATGAGGCGGCATGAATGGCATTCCACATTCTCATTTGTTATTGGAAGGACTAAGTTTGTTACAAGTCAACAATCTGGAGTCTTTACTTATGTATTTTTCACTTTATTTTATAGCCTTTTATTTTAGTGTTGTTTCGGCTATTCACATTTAAATATGTAAAAGACTGTGCCTCTATTATTGTAAACTCTTGACTTTTAAATATATAAAATATCTTTTATAAAAAAATGACTTGCATAGATGATGAAAACAATTTAGAATTGTGAAGTGATATCTCAATACGGGTCAATTATGTGACTTAATTCTACTTTCGAATGCCTATTATAACTTTGAATATGGAATGTCTAGTTCAAGAAACATTTCATGGGCAATCATTTATGGTCTCTCATTCTCTCCTTAAAATAATTAAAATAAATCAATGGATTAACAGAAAAGAAAATATCATTATATTCTCAATGTTTGGTACTGTTAAGGAAGTAATAAAAAAATATATATAATTTGTTAGCGATATGAGGTCCGCCGATTCTATAGACTCGGGATTTCGGCCCTAAAATCAATGGGTGATAAAAGAAGTTGCCCAAACCTATTTAAGACACATACTCTTTCTCATCTTTTCCGCACACACTATTTATCATCTTTTCCAATGTGAAATTTTTATCTTTACATCCCAATATCATTTTTTTCTTTTTCTTTTTTGGATACAATTTTATTTCCATTTCCTTGTTTTGTTTTGTGCATGATCTCGGAAGCAAGATGTATTCATTTTACAATTATTTCCCACTTAAATATATGTGATTAATGTTTCTTTTGCTTTTCTATGGCGATGTTTCGGTTTTTCCCTTTATTTCCTTCATTCTGACTCTATGGAAATCTTTTCGCACACTTAGAAAACATAAAAAAGAAAAAACTTTCTATTTGTCATTGATATGCAGTAATTCTTTAACTAAGGACTAATTTCGAGGGGACCAAGATGACTTACAGAGACATTTCAGCTTTCACATAGTCACAGGTTAAATGTCAATTTAATGTCACAAAATCAAGACCAGAAAATAAACCTGATTTGTAATTTGTGTTTTCACTTGACCATTTGCTTATGGTTGGAAAAAAAAACTTTATTCACATTCTCAAACTTCTTGTACAGGCATCTAATGCAATTATTATTTTTTTCTAAAATAAACTTCATTGTATTAAAAGAAATTATATATTTTATAACGGTATTAAGATGAGAATTATAGATATTAAATCTCGTTTTGATTCTTTATGATAATTAAATTTAAATCTCATAGTACATAAATGAATTAGATACTGGATCCCTAAACAGAGCCTTGGTAAAAAAATCACTAAACAAATTGAAATCATAGTTTATGTGCATGTAAATTTGATGATAGTTAAGGATTTCTATTTCCCGACCCACCATCATTCATAAAGGATGGATGTGACGGATTTTACAATTTACAACTTTTGAATGATGTAGAATTTGGCAAATTGGTAAATGAATATTTCATTATTATGAGGGGTGATAATGTCGATGCAACTTGATAAATAACTCGAATTTTATATGAAATTTATTTAGATTAATTTGCACGATTATAATTTCTAGTAATTTTGAATCAATTTGTTATGATATATTTAATAAACGGATGTCAATTTCGAGTCAACTCATAATCACATGTACTGACTTATTAACATAGTTAATAAATTTGTCCATCACTAACACATATATGAATCCATTTTCCTACCTATAATATACCTATTTAATCTTTATGTTTTTGGACTATTTGATGATGAATTCATAATATATTGATTGTATTTTTAGAATATATAACATAAATTAATAGAGTTATAAGGTCAAATAATTTGAATGGATTAAATAAGTCATATGTTGAACAAATGGGTTTTATTCAAGTTGGTCATCCTTGATAAAATTATTAAATAGACTGATATTGGTTTTTGTGCATATTTGGTTAAAATATAGTTCATGCAGAATACGAACCCAATACAACTCCGCTCATTGACAACCCTAATTATGTACTATGTATATATGACAAGTGTAATATTCCAATAATTAAATATTTTTTTATTTCATTCCGAACAATGATCTTGTACAGCGTATGATTTTGGATTTTGACTTGATTAAAATTAGGAAAAACTACATAAAAAAACCCCAAATTATAGGGCTCAACACAGACTCATATCCAAACTATCAATTTTTTCAAATAACTACCCAACATATATGACCACTCACATTTAACTACCTCCGTCAAGTTTTTCATCTAGTTGGCCGTTGAAATGCCATGTGTCAAAAACCTTTCTCAGTCAGCTACTGATGTGGAAAAAAATAGAGAGGTATTTTTCGGGGTTAAAAAAAATACAATTAATACCCACCCACTCCCTTGAAACCCTAAAACCCAATCTAATTCCCAACCCTCCATTCTTCCCCCCGCCCCTAAAAAATCCAATCCCCAGCCCAATCTAAGAGCTGTCGGACCTTCGATTTTGAATTATGAGAAGTTTCTATATATTTGAGTTGGAACTTATTAGACTCTCTGAGCTTTGTAATCAAAACAAGCCATTTTTCTTTTTGGAAATGGCATTGGTTGTGGTTTGTGGACAACCTAGTAGTGGGAAGTCAACTGTTTCTCTCTGTCTAGCTGAGGCGCTCAAAGAATCTGAACCGAACCTAATAGTTAGAGTTATTGATAAAACTTCCTTTCATCTTGATCAGAATCAAATCTATGAGAACATGTCCGCAGAGAAGAATTCACGAGGGGTGTTAAGACCTGAAGTTGATAGATCAAAGTCAAAGAAGAGTATCATAATAGTGGATTCTTTGAATAACATCAAAGGGTATAGGTACGAGTTGTAGTGTTTGGCTCGTGCTACAGGAATAAGATACTGTGTTTTATACTGTGATGCAGATGAAACCCATTGTAGAAAATGGAACGAAGTGCGTTGGAGGAGGGAGAAGATGGATACAATGATAAGATATTTGATGATTTGGTGAGAAGATTTAAGACACCCAAGAGAAGAAATCGATGGGATTCCACACTATTTGAGTTATGGCCGCATAAAAAGGGAATAGAGAAAACTTATGCTGCAATTGTGGATGCTATTTCATTTTTGACAAAGAAGGTAGACTCAAAGTCCCGGGATGTGAAAAATTGCAACCAACGATTGCTACATACAATACGCGGTTTTCTGAGGCAAATTTTTTGGCAAGGGGTTACCTTCTGTCAATAATTCAAGATTAGTAGTATAACGACGGTCCTGAATTTTGAGATTAAATTAGTGCTTAACTGAGGATTAGTGGGACTAATCGGTGATTAGCCATGAGATTTCGAACGGACGGTGCAAAATGACCGTTTTGCCCTTGGGAATGGGTAAAATGTTGACTTTTGATTTGGATTGACAGGACCCACCCTGATTATCGTCTCGATAATCGGGAAGCATCCTGCTCCCGTCTGACAATCGAACCCAAATGACCGGAAAACCAAATAATATTACATCACACCCATTGTCAGACCAGGGAGATTAAAAGAATACAACTGACTGGACATCAAGTCCATAGTTTCACAAAGCATAATATTACAAAACAAGTTAAAGAACAAATCCTACTCTGTGAACTAACTACTCTGCAACGGAAAACTTTATGCCTCTGCCTCTGCCTCGGCGCTAGCCCCCGAACTTGTACCACGACCTAGAGGGTAGTTAAAACAACAAAGTGTGAGTGGACCGAAACAAAAGTTTGCAGAAAACAGTTTAAGGAAATCGGGGTTCGTCCTCCAGTTTTATAACACGCATGCATAACCAGATATTCGAAATCCGCTTATTAAACATTCAAAATCCCTTTTTCCGAAACACATGGAAAACATTACAGAAAACTGTCATAACTCATGTAAAATAATATAATATTACTAAAATCAAGAAATCGTCATTTTGAAACATCACTTAAGTAAATCACGTAAAACTGAATCAGTAATCACAATTAAGCCGTTGGATCCATCCGAGTCTTTAAACTCAATATCAGGCCTTCCCGGGATATCAACGAGTCTTTAAACTCAAAACATAATCAATAGGCTTCGGGGGTATCACAATAACCGAGTCTTTAAACTCAATCCGGATCTTTAAACCCAATTTCCGCCCCCGCCCCCGTCATCAATTAACTGGGTCTTAAAACCCAAAACCAGATCCAACAATCAATCGGGTCTTTAAACCCAAAACCATTTATAAACACAATAAACCGGGATTCAACATGATCCGTTTTCCAAAAATCATTCCGAAATCATATCTTGTCATAATAGGACTTATGTCCGAATTCACATGCAAATTCCAAAACATGCAATTCCCGAAAGTCACTTCACAAATATAATCAAAACATCATAAATACGTAACATGCATAATCATATCCAAATACTCATCAAAACATCATTCATGCATAGGAGAAAACCGTAATCTCGAAATGCGTGAAATACGATAATGATCTCGAAAAGCGTGAAATCACGTAAAACCGAAATATCATATTTATCAACATAAAATCATAAGTGAAAACACAAGATAAATAAGTAAAATAGTCATGCATGCACAATTTGGAAACCAAAAGTCCACTCATTGTTTCGGACGCGTTAATCGCGCCTCGTGCGCTCCTCAGTAGCTTCGGAAATGTCTGGGCCTGTAAAAACGTACAAGGAGGGTTACAATCATCCCCAAATAACTCGTATAATTTTTCCTAATTTTTTCGGATTTTTCGATGAAATTAACCTTAAGGACCTAAATTTCCGAACTCCCGAAATTATCCCGAACGACTCCCGATCGACTCGAACTCTAAAGATAAAATGTTAATTAGACTGAAAGGAATAAGTTTCATGTTGACCATGACCGGAGATGACATCACACGCGCCGTCACGCGCCGCCCAAAGTGGCTGCGCGTGAAGGCCACACGCTGCTACAGTGACACTGCTAGTGTCACCATCTTCACCCGACTACTGCTATTTGGGTCCTCAACCCGCTAGTCCAACCCGTCCAATTAGCCTTTAATTCTCAATCAATTGCTCTCGTTTTTTATCCTAACTTCTTCTATAACTTTTTAATTTCAGTTCTATGTCGATTATTAACCTCGACTTGGACCTAATCGACCAATCCAAACTCGAACCTCAAATCGGGTCGAAGTCCACAACTCACCCAGATCGAACCCATTCCCAAATTAACTCAGACAACAGCTTAAGGGAACCTAGACGAACCAAAACATCCAATCAATTGACCCAATACTAACCTGGAAGTAGCCGTCCTCAAGCTCGAAAATTCTCAGAACCAGGGGCCTCAGTTCTTGGCTAACTCGTGATTGATGTCCTTCGAAATCGATGTGGTCGATTTCCTATTGCTCCTAGAAGACTACTGCGGCCCTTGGTTTTCTTCAACAAGTCTCAGGAATTAAACTGAAATTTTCCCTCCATTTTTTAGTTTTTCCTTCCCCGTCTGTCTCTCTCACTCTCAGCTCCCTCAACTGATGCAACAAGATGCAAAATGAAATCCTCTCTCGCTCCCCTACTCCGTTAATCGATCATTGAGGCCAGCAACCCGTGGGAAACCAACTGAGGTCTCTGAAAATTGTTTCCCACAAACACAGAAACCATGGCCATTTTTTAAACCAGCCCGTGCTCTGTGTGGCCTCAGTCCCTTCAACAATGTCCCCCACTGCCTCAATTAACTTAAACACACCACCCCACACAGCCACTAACAGGATTAAACAAAGACAATGATCAGAGCACTCACAACATGGTTGTGCAGTCTCTGTTTTTCACAGTGGTGAATAGTAACCGCCGTGCACAATGACCAAAATGCCCTCAGTTGGAAAATTACCAAATTGCCCCTCATCTTCCGTGACCCGTAACTTGGTCACCCGATGTCCGTTTGACGCGTGCCGCTTGTCGTTGTACTCGGGGCCTCGAGACGAACCTAACGGTCTTCGAGTCGTGTGAAAAACAATCGTATTTCAAAAAGTCAACTTTTTCCCATATATCGTCCAAATTACGATAATGCCCCTGGACTTCCGAACGTCATAACTTTTTCCCCGAGCGTCCGAATTGGACGTGCCACCTGTCTATGAACTCGTGACGTCCCGAACTACGTCACGGTCATCGGTCAACGTCTGTTCGACCCTCAAATCAAAAAGTCAACAAATTGACCATACAAATCACAGGGGTAAAAACGTCATTTTATTCAATATTTTACAGAATTACATTTTCCGAATTTCCGGGGCGTTACATGGATGGTCAAACGGATTTTGACCGATGACCGTGACGTAGGTCGGGACGTCACATGTCCATAGACAAGAGGCACGTCCGCTTCCCGCGGGAGGAGGAGGGAGGGGGAGGGGGGGGGGGGGGGGGGGGGGGGGCGATGTGATTTGAGTTTAAAGACTCGTTACCCGGGAGGCTTGTTATGCTATTGAGTTTAAAGACTCGTTGAGTTTTAAGACTCGTTGATGTGTGATCCAATAGGTTCAATTCTCGTTGTGGTGTTTTGATGTACAGTATATCTTGATTGTTTTCATATTGTTTTCATATGTTTTGGGCAGTGGCCCAACGAATTTGGATTTACGGTTTTTGGGCTGAGTTCCCACACTTAGTTTTGGTTTATGGTTTTGGCTAAGGCCCTACGGATTTGAGAAAGGAAATACTTTTGGTTTCATAAACGTTTTTATTATATTAGAAATGAGATGGTTTTTGAATGCATGCATTGTTTTTACGTGAAGGGCATAAATGACACGACCCATCACAATCCCCCCGGGATTACCATGGAATGTGACGTGCTCCCGTCTGACAATAGGCGTCAGACAAGGGATAACCGATTGCCATTGCCCAAACGGGCTCCCAGAGTGCGTAAGGATCGATGGAGGAGGTGTGCGATACTCAAGTCTCTGCTGCAGTCGCATCCGGAATCAACCTGAAGGGCATTGAAAACAAAAGCTGTGAGTGGACGAAAATAAACAAGTCTGTTTAAAACATTTATAAGACATTTATGCCCCTCAGTAAAACCCTATGCATGCGCCAAAAACCAATGATCACACATTTATTTAGAAATAACCATTAGGGCCTTAGCCCGGAAACCAAAGCATAGTTTCAATTTCCAAAAGTCAATCCAAGAGTTATTTCATAAATCCAGTAATATGAACCATAAGGCATATAATATAAACCATAACCATAATTTTGGTTGCTGCACTATACACTCCAATCTGACATCCCTGATGTCTGACGTCCCTGACGTCAATAAGGTCACAATCACAAGGCTACGCGTGCCACTTGGGTCTCAATTTCCGAGTTCAATCCCCGAACCCCGTTCGGGTACAGCATCCCCGATGCTTAGCGTCATAGACGCTGGACGTACTAGACGTCCGTGACCTCTCCGGGGTACCTCATCCGGAGGAGACAATATAATATGGAAGGATTTATACAGTGCAGTACTAAATACATTTTGTTGATATCCACATGCAAAACATATAGGTATACATAGATAAAATCCGAACCGATCGTTACGTTTCATCAAACGGGTCTCATGCCCAAATACCGTGAAACGTGCCATAACCGAAATATCATCAAAACCATTTATTGATTCCAGCATGTGAACATATATAAAATGTAAACCAGAAAACATTTATTCAATTCCATTTTAGGGTCCCCGACCCGCAATCACATGTAGAAAACAACTGGGCCCCTGGCCCGATTTCACACGTCAACTGGGCCCCTGGCCCGATCCACAAGTTAACTGGGCCCCTAGCCCGATTTCATAGTTCAACTGGGCCCCTGGCCCGATTTTACATTATTCAAGTTCGTAACCGTTTCATGAAATCATATCCAACCACATTTATGGAAATCGGTGCAAATCCAGAAAACCTCGGTTTACGTGCAAATACGTAATTCACCTTGAAATACGTGAAATCATTTTAAATTCACCGATATCCAAAGAAAATCATTTAATCATAATTATAACAATCATAAAACAGTTATGCATGCATCGAATTTATGAAACCAATGTCCACTCACAGACCGTTTAACCGAGCGCCTCGATACGCGTGCCATAGGCCTTCCCGGGCCACACCACTATCACCGGGACTCCCAATCCTGTTCAAATCACATTAGAGGATTACTAACCTCATCATTACCATCCTATTTAAGTCCCGTAATTTTCTCGAATTTTTAACTATTTTTAAACTGGATTTAAAACCTTCGGACATCCCGAACAATATCGAAACGGTGTCCGATCGACACGAAACCAATTCCAAAATGTTCGTTACATTGCATAGAACAAAAGTCATGTTAACCTCACCTCGAGATTCGTGCCCACGCGCCGTCACGCGCCGCCGTGAGTGGTTGCGCGTGAAAGCCACGCGCCTGCTACAGTGACTGCTACAGTCACCATCCTAGCCCGTTTCTCTGGTAAACGGGTTGAAAAACCCGCGATAGGATCCGGTTCAATCACACCCAATTCAACATCAAATCCATCCGTTCTTTCAACTGATCCCTTGTAATCAATCACCATTTAAGTTCTGTAAATCGAATTACACAAATCATGGTCTAAATCCTCACGACTCTCGATCGATCCTCGACGGGTTTTCAATTCGGGTTTCACGATATCGTCCCTGGTTTCCAAATTAATTCATTCAGTTAGCATCGTGAGAGTGTAAGGGACATTTCTACAAGGTCAATTTGAGAATTACTTACCTCAAACCCACTGAACACAAGCTCGACTTTGAGCTGCCATGGAAGCTCAGTTATTCCTCAATCCGCCATGGTTTCTCTTCGTTCTTGCAGCAAAGATGTTCGTTTTGATCCCAGAAGTCGAATTGAATCATCAATTTCGATCCTCACGGCTCAAATCATCCATTTCGAATTTCCCTCCCAAAAACCAAATTTTCGATTTCTCTGTCTCCCTCACCCGAACAATCCCCCGTGTAATCCCAGTTGAGTTAGTCTCTGAATTCTCTCCAATTTCTCACTCTCAGTTTCAGAATTGGAAGAGAAATGAAGGTGGGAAGAAAATGGCATTTGGTTGTACACGTCCAAGAAAGCAGAAGAGGTTTAATGGAAATTAAACAATAATTTAGTTAATTAATTAATAAAACATAATCATAATGTTCCCCCAAAACATGGATCCTGGTCTTAAGCCCCAAAATAAGGGATGAGTGACACTTGTCACCCATCCAAGTGTGTTCAGTCACCGGGTACTGTTCATTATTATATTATTATTTTAATCGGAGCCTCGGTTCGTTAGTTCGTTTCCTTGACCATAACTTCGTCGTCGAATCTCCGATTTCGGCATGCCGCCTGTCGTTGGATTCGCATCGACGAAACCTACGTAACGGTCCTTGGCCCTCGGCCATCGGACATCCCGGTCAAAAAGTCAACATTTGGCCCATAATATGCCAAATTACGAAAATGCCCTTGCACTTCCGTACATCATAACTTCCACCACGAACGTCGGAATCGAACGTGCCACCTGTCTATGAACTCGTGACGTCCCGAACTACGTCACGGTCATCGGTCAAAGTCCATTTGACCATCCGAAGTAAAAGTTAACGTTTTGCCCACGCCTAGGGGCAAAACGGTCATTTTGCACTATTCGTCCAAAATCACCCAACTAATCCCAGATTAGTAAATCACAATTAAATATTATTAAATCCCGATATTCGGGACGGGTCGTTACAATAAATGCCTTTTCTTATGAAATGAGTTTTATTAGATTATTTATTTTCGTCCACTCACAACTTTTCTAGTTTTTAATGCCCTTCAGGTTGGTAACGGATGCAGACTGTTGATGAGCCCGAGACATCACACACTCCACTACTATTCCTGCGTGCTCTAGAAGCCGTTTGGGCTGTCAGCCTGGATATCCTTAGTCTGGCCTTCGTGTTACATGGGGGCTGGATGGGTGTCTGGTCTTCGTGTCGCACGTGGTTTAGATGGAAGCATGGCTCATCCCGCGTAATCTCGGGGGGATTGGGATGGGTCGTGTCAAGTAGGGCTCCCTAAGCTTCTCAGGCTACATCGAACTTTCATAAAATTGACAGGGCAAACAAGTTTAAGGCAATATAGCAGGAATCCATTCAGATTGGAGCCTAGAACTAGAAGACGACCCTCACGTGCATAGGATTTCAAGGTAATGTCGATCACGACGGCGGCGAGTTCTTGCTCGTTGACAACGAATTGAATTGGGCCGACACTGCCGAGCACAATGGTGTTGTTCAAGAGTCGCTTGCACTTGGTGGTGTTGTTCTGATTTGTCTTAGGCTTACACAACAACAAATTCAGTGTTTCTTAAGCTGATATCAATCAAAGTAAATTAAACAATTTCTTAATCCAAAATCAAATCAATCAACTACAGCAAGAGGACTTGTAGAGAGATTGAGAATGAGAAGGAGGATGTTCACAACTCGCTTGCTTCGAATCAAGAAATATATTTCTTCTCATCGTCGTCGCTGTCTTCATCGTCGTCATGGGTATTAATTTTATTTTTGAAATCCCAAAAATACCCCTCTATTTTTTGACACGTTGTATTTTAACGATCAACTTGATGAAAAACTTGACGAATGTAGTTAAATGAAGGTGGTCATATAGGTTTGGTAGTTATTTGGAAAATTTGATAGTTTAGATATGAGTCTGTACTGAGCCCTATAATTTAGGATCTTTTATGTAATTTTTCCGTCAAATTATTTTTCTTGTCTCACAAGCTAAATCACATTTAGATACCGTTTTAAAAAATATATATCAAAGAATATTCTATATATTGCATGTACGATACTTCTCAGTGTTATTGCATAGTTAATTATGGAGGAAACTTAAACTTGAAATTTACCCTCTTTATACGTTACCAACTACAAATCTAATTTCTTTAACACGAAGATTGCTGCCTTCATTTCTTCCACCCACTTTTTTTTTTTTTTTTTTTCTTTTCAAAAATAAATAAATATTGTGGTTTGGATATGAGGAACCGAATGAACAACTAATATTTGAATTATTTAGCTTGTATGAAATAATTTGTCTACATATATTTTGCCCTATATTTATGGTATAGCTGACAAAAGTAATATGGTGGACAAAAGACGTTCATAATTAATTGTTGGTGCCCCAGTCCTTCGTACATCCATCAAAGCATCAGTGGTTGCAACATACTCAGGGTTTCATTACAAATAGTAATTAGTAAACCCCCACCAAAATATTATTAGCTACGCTATATATTCAGCTGTTGCTATACACATAGGTATGGAACTAATTCTTATTCCTCGTGGAATCCCCGACCGCCATATGAGATCAAATTTAGACTAACGCCACCCTTTATCACCTCCGACGGCCACCAAAAATAGTCACTGGGATTAACCATTTTTCTTCTTGAATTTGTACTTTGTTGTGGATTTCTTTCGAAAATAATTATTTCAGTCCAGTTTTCTTCTAAATCTATTTTGGACCAAATTTAATTTTTCTATTACACTGCATTTTATTTTTGTGACTCAAATTAAATTCAAGAGATACCCCTTTTCTTTTGGGCCATCGATCAATTTTGTTCCAATAGGATACATAGATCATGAGTTATGCCTTTGGCCGAAAGCACGAAGCTCCACAACAACGTTCATTAACTTTTTTATCTAATTTATTTAGAAAACCTCGACGGTCTTTTTTCTTAATTTTTGTTCTACAATAATGCTAACTAAAGCCTTAAATTCCTTCCCGCACCCACCAGAAAAAAAAAAAAAAAAAGAGTGAAGGAAGGAAAAAAGAAAAACGAACAACAACAACATGGTGGCCGTAGAAGAATCCTTACCTAATAATGTCCACACTTTGTTCATTTGGCTTAAATACTAAGCTATTATACTATACCATAAATATATATTTAGAGCATCTTCTTGGTAAAGAAAGAATCATGCACTTTGATCCCAATTTAATTATATTTTATATTGTTTGATTCTGTATTTTGGATTGGCTATTGGCTAGTGCCTGGTGGTGCGTTTATTTGAATTTTTAGCCACACAGCCCGCGAGATGAAGGCTTTGAATGAAAGTATTTGACCACTAATTCTCAATCAGTTAGACGGTAAACACCTTTTCAACCTCTAAAACGGTAATTGCCCAATCGCTAATTGATCTAGGACGAAAAACTAAAAATAAAACAAAAACAAAAATGATCCCTCAAACTTGGAAGAGGTAAAGATAGATAGGGTGAACTATATGTATGAATATATGATAGTTTTTTTTTTTTGAACAATTAGTATTGCAGATTATCATAATCAGCCTCTTAATTACAACTTATCATTAGCCAAAAAAGAAAGGAATGCTTTACTACTTTTGATCGATAAAATGAAAAAGGCATGCTTTAGAACTTAATTGGATTTTATTTTAGTTTCGTCTCATCAAAATTTTATTATAATTGATTATGTAATGCAAAATTATTTGTGATTTATTTTATGATTCACTTGTGTATTTTAGAAAGAAGTAAGATCAATTTATGTTTTATAATATTAGTGAAAATATATTGATATAACTATAAGGTATTGTACCAAGTTGAAAAACCGACACTTTCATAAGGAGAATTCCCCTGATGCATAACTGTCAGGAATTTAAAACTCACTAGCAGCACTTTGTGGTTACGGACAAACCGCACTCCAATTAGAAATTTAGCTTACCCTTTGCATGTGGCGATACCCAATAGTATTTACAAAATATATAATATATATTGATATTTTATTTTTGTAAATTAAAATAGAAAATATTTAACAATTGGACTATATAACTTTGTAATCATAGTAGAATAAAAAATTTCACACAAAAATTTCATAATATATTACAACAATAAATTAATTATACATCCCTTATCATATTAGTGCATATTTGTGCCATGATTTTGTCTTCCTAAGTTAACCAACCAACTTGATGTTTCATGGAAAGGTTGCGTGTGAACAAATTGCATGACAACTTGGTTGGCAACTAAACAATCCACGCCAAAAAATCAGAGGTCTCAAGAGGGTCGACACGTGTCAAGCGCATAACATATGTGCCACTTGTTCCTTGCCTAACACAACTTCCATGAACCATATACTTTTAAGTTTTAACGAATGAATTTTGTGACGAAAAAAGCACATTCTACGTATCCCAATTTACCCAACTCGATCATTTGCTTTCTACAAGATCTATACACGTTAAAAATCGATCTTATTTTATAAGAAAATCAAATTTAAATATTTTTACTATTCATAAAAACAACAACATTCGCTAAATCAAATTATTTTAAATAATTTTTCTTTTCAGAAGAGTAAGAGTACCGTTGATAACTTAATATAACTCTTTGTTCGTATCCACACCCATCACACTACGACCTAAACAATAACTAATTGTAATTGGAGGGCAAAACCGTGATCACACAGTGAACTGCTTTAGCGGAAAAGTCGTCTGTTTAGGAGTTGTGGAGCAAACAGAAGAAGGAATCATTCTTAACTCGTCGGGCAGGAGGGCATTTCCGTATTTGAGGACGTGAGCCCCTAGTTTGGTTGGAGAGTTTAGATTTAACCGGGAGCAATCGATTTTGCCGAAAAACAAAAAAAAAACGGGAGCATGCGGTTCCTAGTCCGAATCCAATTAGTGCCGACTGCAAAAGGTCGATGCGTTATTTTAGGAGTAATGCGCACACGCTATCCACGCCACACGAAAGCCACATTTGATGCGGTGATTTTTCCTTGAAATTCAATTCTCCAACAGATTCAATGTCTCCAAATACAGGTATTTAGGATTTTGTTTACTGACTTCCAATGCATTATAAATTATATGTTAATATTTGAAAATGAGATAGGATTCACCCTGAGATAAAAATTTGTGTAATAAAAAATTGTAATACACGACATTGAATTTTATACTAATTTTAACAAACTTTCATAAATTTGATTTTTAAATTCTACCGTCCTTTAACTTAATAAAAATAGTAGTAAACGTCTCTCCGTTGCATACTCTGTTAAAAAATGGCACATGTATTGTACATGTGTGAATAGTTAAGGGAAAAAAAAAAGACATTTTAGCCATCGTAACTCACAAACGCTGTCTTCTTCACTCTATTCTTCTTCGTCGCCTACTTCCTCCTCACCCCCTTCTTGCGCACGGCCCCTAAAATCCCTAAACCGAAACCCATCACTTGCTCTTTCTTCGCATGGATTCACAAACCCACTTTCTCTTTCTTTCTCTCTCTCTCTCTCTCTCTCTCTCTCTCTCTCTCTCTCTCTCTCTCTCTCTCTCTCTCTCTCTCTCTCTCTCTGTCTCTCTCTCTCTGACCACCATGATAGCCACCATGCTTCTCTTCTCTCCTTTTTTTTTTATCATGCCTTAAATCCCTAAATCAAAACCCGACATTCATGGAAGAAGTTGTAGCTCTGCAAGGGGTCGGGTTTCCTGATGAGCATAGCTTTTTTGGATCTGGAGAATCTAGAAGGGGATCTCCGAGGAAACACATTCACAATCGGAGTCACATCAATATGAAGAGGACGGACTCAATGAAAACAGTTATCAAACCTCATAAACACAATTTTCACAAACACTTTGCTTTCAAAACAATCTTGCGTTTCACGTAGGGTCCTCAACTCAATACATAGTTTCCACAAATCATCCTTAAAACAGTGTCTATCACTCATTTTATAAATCACATCATTTTCTTTCAAATTCACATATACTCAAACTCGGAGTCAAACAACTTTTCCAACAAGGTCACAAGCCCAAAACATCATTTCATAAATACCAAAATCATTTCATTATTCAAACCATAATCAAACCAATATGCAATTCATCATTCAAAGCAATATGCAAACCTTGCATTTCAAACCATGCTCATAAAAATCATTAAAACATATATGCATGCATAATTTATTAAATCAAAGTCTACTCACACACGGTCCATCCTATACGCTCAAAACACGAGCCGTAAGCCAATTCGAAGCTTCGGAACGTCTGGGTATGTCCAAATCACACCCAAAGGTCACTAACAATCCATACAAGTTCATACAATAAACCCTCAAAAACCTCAGAAATCGAAAACGCATCCCGAACACGCTTCCCGAGGAGAAAAACCTCCAAAACACCAACTAGATGATCTCCAATCGACCTGTAATCACCAACAATTGGATTCAGATCGTCGAAACCTTTCGAACAAGATCAATTTGACCTCAAAATTCATGCCCATGTGCTGTTCAAAGTTCACACGTGCCTGGTCAACGTTGACGTCACTGCTGACGTCATCCTGACATCTGACAGCTCTCACAACTTGCCACGTGGCACACCTGACTACTGTCACGTGTCACCCTCTAACACATGCCATGTGTCACATGATGACATCATGCTAACATTACCTGATGATGTCATCACTACCATGTGTACTGCCACGCCACTCTGACAACTCTAACAAGTTGCCACGTGGCACTACCTGATTGGTACACGTGGTCTGACAATGCTGACTCGACTTAACACATTGCCACGTGTCAATTATCTGGTTGGCCATGTGGCCTGACATGATGACGTGGTTTGCCACATCATCATACTCCTACCTCTGGCCGGGTCGACCTGAATCAATATAACGGGTCGTTTGACCTGTGACCTTGACTCGGTTTGTTCTCCCTTATTTCAACTCCATTTTTCACCGCTCTTCTACCAATGTGATTGTCTTCTACAAGCTTGAAATCAAGTAAACTCACCTGAAATCAAACATAAATAGGTTCTGGTACCTCTTTCTGGGTTTTCTCAGGCCAACCGCCACGACTCCTTCGTACACCACCGTCCCTTTCTGTCTTCTCAACCTCACTATCAGTCTCTCTCAAGCAGCCCATCTGCTAAAAACCATGACGAAAAATGGAATTTTTTTTTAGGGGAAGGGGGGGGGGGGGGGGGTGTTTCGAGTAGATGAAATGAAAAAGGGAAGGGAGAGATGCATGAATGTGGGGACAAAAGGCCAATGGGATGGGTGACAAGTGTCACTCATCCATTGGTCCAGATGTTATCTTTTGGGCCCACTAAAAACAAACCAAAAGTTAACTTGCCTTATAAAATGTGTCGTTGTAAAATCCAATCGAACCTTTCGTGACCGTAACTTTCATGTACGACGTCCAAATTTGACGTGTCGCTTGTCTACGTGATTGTAATACCTCGATCTACATAATGGACCTCGGTCCATGTGTAATTGACCTCCCGGGGTTAAAAGTTAACATTTTACCCTTCTAGGGGCAAAATTGTCATTTCACCTCAACTATCCGCTTATTCGTGATTGATCCTTAATTAATCTCGATAATCACGAAATTTTGAGACAGGTCATTACAATGGAGGCTAGCGCATGTGTTTCCTTGCCAAGCATAACAGTTGGTTGGTGTGGAGAATAATCTGCGATTGATATGAGTATTTCAAGGGAGCTACTGTCAGTATGGTTTACACTCTCCTGTCATAGAGGTTGGCACCTGTGTTTTCTTGTCAAGCACGATAGTTTGGTTGGTGCAGAGAACACTTAAAAACTAACATCAGTATTGCGAGGAAGCTGATGTCAGTATGGTTTGCACTCTTCTGCCATGAAGGTTATCAACGCATGCCAATTCTAACTGTCATCCGTTATCTGCTTGTAAGTCTTGCGGTTTGGCAGCTAGTAGATACGAGCCATGGACTTGCAGAGGCTTTTCGGCGTAGATGAGCTCTAGCTGTCATTCACTGTCTGTTTGTCAATCATGTGGCTTGGTAGCTAGTGGTTTCCGACTTATGATAGTGCAGAGTTAGATTTCCTCCTGCTTGGGGGATTAACACATTGGAAAGCAAGGTAGGTGAGCTGGAGATGAGCCATGCGAAGAAGATAGAATGTTTCTCAGAAGAACAAAAAAGTCAAGTCCTGAAATTCCTTCCAGATCTGTCCAGTAGGGATGTTCCTGGTTGCCTCATCCCAGCGTGGTCGTCCAACATGTGCGATTTTTTCATTAGTCCTTCTGAGCCCTCAATCAAGCTCCTGGAGGTGGAAATCAAACAACGATAAAAATCTAATAACTAAGACATGAATGACAGTGAGGTCTTCTAGCTAGCACATATTTTTCTTCAATCCTTCCAAGCACTTGGTCAAGCTCTTGGAGTTTGAAATCCGACAAGGTTGGGAATCCAACAATTGAGACATGAGCGATTTTTACTATCATATGCCCCCACAGCTTTGCTCCGAAAAGAAAATAAGGAGCTAAAGGTGGGTATGATGACTTGCATTTAGTCCTTTCCAAAGAGCTGGAGCTAGAGCCAAAGGTTAAGGTCGGGAATGGTGGACGGCTTTCTCTTACTTTCAGTTGAAGAATGGACCGAGTCCCAAAAGATGATAGGCATTAACGCCTTGCCCCCAGAATTCTCATAGATTAGTTACTTTTTGTCGATGATTGTATTTTCATTCTAGTATTGTATACTTCATTTGAGCAATCGATATGTGATTTGCTAACCATTTAAAAAAAAAATGAAAGTTCCGTTCATTTGAAATTTTGAATCCATGTGCGAAGTTTCTTCTACAAACTTTTTATTTGTTTAAATTAACTTCCGAACTTGTAGGTTTGTCAAATGCCCCTATTGCAACCATGATCATCCATTGAGATATTTTCGACTCCAAGGTTTCTAGAGTGATTCCCGGATAAAGTCCTGGACTGCTTCCCAGATGAAGACGTGGATTGCTTCCTGGAGAAAGACATGAAGTGCTTCTAGGAAGAAGGCTTGAAATGCTTCTAAGAGGAAGGCTTGAAGTGCTTCTAAGAGGAAGGCTTGAAGTGCTTCCAAGTGGAGCATTGGAGTGTTTCCAAGAGAAAAAATTTGATGCTTCGCAAGGTGAAGGTTGAGATACTTCGCATGGAGAAAGCTTAGGTGTTTTTCATGGAAAAGGCTTGGTCGCTTCACATGGAGAAGGCTTAGATGCTTCGTATGGTAAAGGCTTAGATGATTCGCATGACGAAGGCTTAGATGTTTCGTTTGACGACAGCTTGGGTACCTCGCATGGCGAAGGCTTGGGTGCTTTGCTTGGTGAAGTCTTGGATGCTTCGCATGGCGAAGGTTTCGATGCTTCATATGGCGAAGGTTTCGATGCTTCACAAGGAAAAGACTTGGATGCTTCAGTTGACGAATGCTTGGGTGCTTTGCATGGCAAAGGGTTGGATGCTTCGCATGATGAAGGTTTTGATTCTAGAAGGAATGCTTAGTTGCTCACCAATAGAAGACTTGAATGCTTTCGAGAGAAAGATTCGAAGTGCTGCCTAGTGGGATGCTTTAGTGCTTCTTAGAGGAATACTTGGATTTGTTTTGAGTACTTCTTGGAAGAATTTTTGAACATTGCATATGATGGTACAAATATGCTTGTATGAATTCAGAACAAATTGTCAATCTTATTGATAATTCAAATGCATGGTACTTAAATTTAGAAGACAACATAAAAGCAAAGTTGAAAGTTTCATAGATTTCCATGTCTCTTGAATTTTGACATGTAGCTTGTCGCAAGCGATGACAGGGTTAATGTCATTGACATGCAGCTAGTTGATGCAGATCACCTTTGATGCATGCTCTTTGGGTTCTTTGTTCTTCATACGATATGCAATCTTCTTTTTGATGTAGTCTGTGCATTATCCTTCCTTCATGAGATTTTGGAGATATCTTTCGAAAGATATGCATGTGCTGATATTGTGCTCATATCATTCATGATAGGCGCACCATTTGGTTTTATCAGCTTTCTCGTGATCGCCTTTGATGGGTCCCAGTTTTTTGAACCAAGCTTATTCTTAATCTCATTATGAATCTGGTGGACTGGTATTAAGAATTGCAGCTTAGAAATCCTAATGGTTGTGGCATTGGGAGTTTGGCTCGCCTTGTGTTTGTTGAACCCCCCATAAGAAAATTTGATGTTGACATCCTCTTTGCATGGTGATGACGGTTTGGAGGCTCTCTCGCTCATCCCGACATGATCTTGAGCATAAGTGGCGTTCTTTACATCCTCCTAACACGCGTGCTACCTTGTCAGGGAGAGCATCTTGGTGAAACATCATGCATTGCCCATGACTATGTCCTCGTAGAGCTGGCTATCCCGAGGAGCCTCTATTTGAATGCCATTGTAGAAACCAGGCCGCTAAAACTAACAATTAGAGACTTTTCCTTGTAGTATCTTCTGATGTATTGTCGGAAAGTCTCTTTTGCTCTCTTTCGGATGGTGAAGAGATGGTCATCCTTCACTTCAACTGTTTGACGTTGCGAGTACTCATTCACAAACACTAAAGTCAACTCTTCAAAAGAAGTGATCGATCTCTAGGGGGATGGTTAAACCACGTTATTGCTTGGCCTTGAAGAGAGGTTTGAAACACTTTGCACATGAGTGCGTCATTGTGTTTATGGGGAACCATGACTCCCTGGAAATAGTTTATTTGCTTTACCAAGTCGAAAGTTCCTTTGAAATGATTGAAGTTTGTAGTCGAGAATCTTTTACAGAATGTCTCCTCCTCAATATCTCTCACAAATGGCGAAGATGACTAAATTTGGCGACGTAGATCTTCTTCCTGATCCCCATCGCGTTGGACACGGAGGAGCTGCTCCAACATCCTTTGGACATCATCAGCTTGCAGTGCACCTCGCTGAGGTGGAGAGTCGTTACATACTAATCGTTGGGAACCTCCTCGAGTCTCAACCTTTGATTTCTGAGATCGTACGGGTGAGTAAGCCTTGTCCCCTTCCTCACTGCAATGGGTAATTCGCCTTCGAGTATTCTAAGAAGCCATGTGATTCCTTATGTTCCCATGTGAGTGTTCTGCTCGAGATGTTCTCCTTATCCGCTTTCCAATATGCTTATGCACTGATGGCCTTGGGTGATGTAGGCGCTTTGCCATGCGGGTGTGACTTTCTTCTCCGGGGTCACTTAGTAAGATGTCTCGAGACATCGTTTGGCATCAAACTATTTCATTTTCTGGGCACCTTTGAACTTCCTCTTGCCTTCCACGTGAGGTGGAGTGTCTTTTAGGTTATTGAGCTGTTTATTTCACTATAAGCTGTTGCAAAAGCTCTGATTGCATTTGAACTTGGTTTCTTAACCTTTCAACTTGTTGAGACAAGTTATCCTGAGGTGGTTGGTGTTGATTATTCCCTAAGATGTCATGGTGTCCATGTAGGAAATCCTACATATCCATGTTTGCATAGGGTTGGCTTAGTCTTGATGCTACTTCCATCAACCGCCCGCCAGTTTGCTGTAAATCTGAAGTTCATTCTCCTAGCGCAGGTACTTGAGTTATTAGAGAGGGGAAATTTCCAAAACTGAAAGTTGGAATCCGTCCCTGTGTCTCTATGGGCACCTCGATGGACACACGTCATGGCCGACTTAGGCACTCCTTCGGAGTCTCTATGTGAGCTCCATTCCCCATCTACGTTGTTTCAACTGAAACACCATCTCCAACTGATCGAATAGTTCGATGAACCTTAGCCAAGTTGAATCACGAGGATTTTTTGAACGAAAAGTTTGAATGATGAACAAGGTTCAAGAACTTCGATCAATATCAATGAACGACGAACGAAGCAAGATGAACAGTGAACAACCTTGGAAGAATGATGAACATCGTGGAAGAACGATGAACACCGTTGAAGAATGATGAACGATCATGAGAGCTCTTCTTGAATATTTCACAATCGGCTCTCAATGAAAGTACCAATTATTGAAGCAGAATTTGTCCGTACTCTTAAAACTCTCCCAGATCCCTGCAAACAGCAAACCGTAAGCTATCATTCACTCTGATCGCGACCCCGTGGGGTTGTTCGACCAAGAACACTCCAATGTTTAAGTCAATTTTGAAAGAAAAATCTCAAGAGTTTAAGTAGGGTTGAATCGAATTACCTTGAAAGTGGAATGAACGTCTCTATTTATAGAGAATCCTTGTGAGCTACGGAACGTTCTGATTGGCCGGGGTATTTTGTACTTAATAAATAATATATTTTTAAGGTGGAATGAACGTCTCTATTTATATAGAATCCTTGGGAGCTACGGAGCATTCTAATTGGTCTGTTGATTTTGTAATTAATACATAATTTATTTTTAATAAAATATATTATTTAATAATTAGAATAATTGCTCATTATGACGATAATTAAAGCAATTTAATAATAATATTAATTGTCCATTATTCAGATTAATGACAATTAATATCATTGAGGTTTTAATCTCATTTAATAATATATTTAGCTGAAAATACATTATCTAATGTGTAGGTGTTTGTGAGCCATCAATGTTATTACTAGGGGAAAATTAGACATTTGGAAATTATGGGACGTGTGGTAACTGTCAGGACCCACCCCGATTTCACCCCGAAACCCGAGGTAAATCCTGCTCCCGTCTGAGTCCCCGACGCAACACCAAAGTAAAACTCACGTAAACACACCAACACACCCAGTCAGACGCAGGAGAAACTATACAATACATCCTGAAGTTAACAGTTTACAGAGCATAGTCCCAAATACACAAAAATAAAAACCGATAAACTAGTTACACGCACGTGGAAAGATGTGAAACACTCCGTGATCCCTCTAGCGCCTTCTATGCCTCAGACGCTGCCTCGACGCCGAAACCCCACTCTAGCTCCACGACTTGGAGGGCAGTTAAAAAACAGAAGATGTGAGGGGACCATGAATAAAAGAAAAGTTCCAAAACCATTTTATAAGACTACCGGGTTTAGCCCTCCGTTTTGAAATCACATGCATAACTCAGTTATTTAAACAGTCATAAATCAATCACCATAAAACCTCATAAGATGACTATAAAACAGTTATAAGCACCATAAACCGTATCATAAAACGTGAATATCAAACCATCATTTTCCGATCAAACCTGCTGGACCTATCCGAGTCTTTAAACTCCCGAGTCTTTAAACTCAATCCAGGCCTCAATAATCCGAGTCTTTAAACTCCCGAGTCTTTAAAATCAACAGGCCTACGGGGGAAATATCAATATATCCGAGTATTTAAACTCCCGAGTCTTTAAACTCAATCCGGGCCCGTCCACCGTCAAATCAATATCCGGGTCTTTAAACCCAATAACCAGATCCAGCAAATCCAATCAAAACCATTTGAAAACCATTTCTAAATCTGTATCCAAACCCGAATCCGAAATCACCGGTCTGAAACCCTTCCGGCGTCTAGAACCGTCATTCCAAACCCAAATCCGAAATTCCACTTTCCAATCTGAAAACCAACTCTTGATTCTCGAAATCCGTTTCCAAAACCCAAAATCCTTTAATCACCAAATCAGGTTTTAAAATCCCTTTATGAACATTTAAACCATTTATCTATTGAAATCCTAAATCCATGGCATTATTCTCAGAAATCGACATTTCTCGTAAAACGTGCCAAATACCGTATTTTCTCGAAAAACGTGCAATTATGTAAAACCAACATAGCATATTCCATAATCATAAAATCACATGTAAAACCATAAAACAAGTATTAAAAGCAGTTATGCATGCTCGAGTTTAGAGAAGGGGTCCACTCACAGTACCGAGCCCTCAATCGCGTCCTAAACGTCGCGTACGTTCCTCAGCTTCCTCGGGAACTCCCGATCCTATCAAAAACCACCAAAGTACGTCACTAACACGTCTACGAAGGTCCACCTAATTTCCATCAAAAACCCTCGGGTCCTAAACGTAACGAATCGGAACCTTAAGCCTTCACCCTCGCGGAACTACATTGAATCGACGTCCGATTAACCCGAAACCAACTCCAACGGACTCGTCACAATACCTGGACCAAAAACCTAGTTGACTACTTTCCCAACCGCCGCCGTACGCGCCCCCACGCGCCGTCCAAAGTGGCTGCGCGTGGTCCTCACGCGCCCGCTACAGTGTCACCGTCTACCTCGAGTAGACCCGGTTCAGCACAGTGTCTGCAACTTGAACCGGCGTCAGCGGTTCTCCGCCGTCCCGTCTCCATTTCCTTCCCTCTCTTCACCCACTGCTTCGTCCCGTCCTAACGAACTCATCCCCCTCACCCAAACTCCTCGTCTCAGGCTCTAACCCGTCGAATCAAGCTCAAACAGAAACCCGAACACCTACCATGTTTCCTTCTCCGGCCACCCAGGTCACCTCCCATCACAGTGGCTAGCTTAAACCCTTCCTAGGACCATCCTAAACTTCACCCAACTCACCAAAACCGTCTACTCTACCCCAAACTTCACGACTTTCGATTTGAAAGTCGACGGAAAAACAGAGCACATCGGTACTCTCCGTCGTATAGCCTCCACCGTGCACTCCTCCGTCACGGCAGCACAACCAGCAGAACACTAGAACCCTACTGAACTCCCTAGACCTCACAGGACTCCTCGATTCTATCCCTAAAGCCACGACTTAGCTTCTGAAACCAAACGACAAAACAGAGCAAAGAAACGGGGATGAGGAATTACCTGTCCTCCTATAGCCGTCGTGAGCTCAGCCGTGAGACAGCAGCTCCTCCCGTCCACCGCCAACCTCTGGACACCTCCACGAGTCCAATTGCACCAACACACGGCCACACCACCACCACGATCGTCCAAATCCTATCTATTTTCTCTGAAAACCGACTGACCCGACCACTGTGTTCTTGCACGATTTCTCTTCCTCTAAACACTCACCAGTTCACTCTTCCACCCTCTGATCACTCCTCACTTACCAAAACACACTAACACTCACCATCGTCTCTCGATTTCTCTCAATTCTCTCCCTCTGTTTCTCTCTAGGTTGAAGAACACACACGGGCACCCCAAATAATTGGGACCGTGCACACGCCTAGAAGGCACTAGGCCCTTGCAACACGTCACCATCCTCTCCTCTCCCTCACATCTGTTTCAATCTCAGCCCTCCAACTGTCCCTATCTGTTGCACACATCCCAGAGCACAAAAGACCAAAATGCCCTTCTGTTTTAACCAAAATTACAACTTTGCCACTATCTTTCTAGACCCGTAACTCCCCCATCGTAAGTCCGATGAATACGTGCCGCCTGTCGTTGGATTCAGGACGACAAGATCTCTCTAACGGTCTTAGGTCAACATACCAAAACCCGTTCGTACAAAGAGTCAACCTTTCCCCCTTAATTTAGTCAAATTACGGTTATGCCCTTAACCTTCTGAACATCACAACTTCTTCCTCGGATGTCGGAATCGGGCGTGCCACCTGCCTACGGATTCGTGACGTCCTAACCTACGTCCTGGTCACCAGTCAAAGTCCATTGGACCACCCGAACTAAAAGTCAACTTTTTGCCCGAACTAGGGGCAAAATCGTCATTCACCCCTAACGACCCCAACAAGACCAACTAACCACTGATTAAGCTCACTAATCCCATCTTAATCACTATCTTAACTTTAATTTCTGGGATGGGTCGTTACAATCTACCGACTTAAAAAGAATTTCGTCCCCGAAATTCCACAGGTACTTCCCAACACTAGGGTCTTCTACCTGTTAATCCACTCTAGGTCAACAACAACTTCTCCTAGGTTTCCTGTTTATCATCTCCACCTTGGGTATTTCACACCATCCCCCAACTACCAGTTACCACGCCTAGCCCTCTCTCCGTACCACTACAACTGTCTGGTGTACGCAAGGGAAACCTTATGAACAGGAAACAAAGATATTTTAAAATACCTCATTTAAGAGTACCCAATAGAATTCACAGAGTACATCCTCACGTGCTACCACCTCACCTATCCAAAACCAACTCGGATCCTAACCCAGACAATCTAGTCCAAACAGGAACACCTATCTCCCTCGGTTGCTACTTCGGCCACTATCGGAATAAATCTACAAAGTCCTAAAGGAAAACTCTAGCTTGTGGGTTCTGTCCCTTCAATAACCTCATATCAATCAGTTATAGTCACTCATTTCCTATTCTTCCGTCATCCTTCAAGGAACTCACCATAACTCTCCAGGTAACCTAGAGAACATCCTAGGCTCTACCCCGGAATCCCACAACAAGGTAAGTACAACACAACCAAGGATAGCAAAAATACCTGTCCTCGCGTCTTGTGCCGACTGGACCTCCTGCTGAGTCATCGAAAACACTCGGGCCTGAGATCCTGAAGATCTACCACGTCCCCTCGAACCACTAGTGGCATCACCACTTCCTCTAGCGCCCGCTGTCCCTGAGGCTGTACTCTGTCCAGGCTCCGCCACTCCTCGGCCTACACCACCTTCCTGTGGCAACAGTGGACACTCACGTCGAAAGTGACCTCGCTCTCCGCAGTAGAAACAAACATCCTGACCAGAAGGACCACTCGATCGCCCCGTCGACCCAACAGACGTCGTACTAGCATGTGGAGTCGGCTGTGTACGATAACCACGAAATCCCGAACTATGGAAGCTACCAGGTCTACCAAAACGCTCATCGCCCGACGACGACGCTCCACTAAAGTTACCTCTCTTCGGTATCTTCATACTCGAAGCTCCCGGAAAAGGTGGCTCCCGGCGTCGCACCGACAAGCTCGCCTCAACCCTTACCGCTGCGTCCAAACACTCCCGGAGGGTAGCAAACGATCCAGCCGTCACTATGGCTCGAATCTCACCTCGCAGGCCCAACTCAAATCTACGGCGCTTCTCGGCTTCAGTAGCCACAAACGCAGGAGCAAACCGAGACAACATCTAGAACTTCTGTTCATACTCAGCCACACTCAGATTTCCTTGTTGAAGCTGCAAAAACTCAGCCTCCTTGGCATCTCGGAAAGAACGAGGGTAATAATGTTCCAGGAATCTCTCCCGAAACGTCTCCCAAGTCACCTTGTGGGCATCCCAGCCAGACAACTCGAGGGTATACCACCACTCGTACACCGCACCGTCCAGTGAAAACGTAGCTAGTAACACTCGCTCCTCCGGCGGGCAATGCATCACTGCAAAGATCCGCTCAAGTCTCGTGATCCACCTCTGAGCTTCCTCAGGATCTGCCCCACCACTAAAAGTAGTATCCCCGAGCCGCTGGGCTCGCTCAATCGTAGCACTCTCTGTTCCTCTTGCTACTTCGTCTTCAGGTCGTGGAGAGGGTCTACGTCTCGGAGGCATCGTCAACCGCACGCTGAAAGAGGCATAGAAACAGTCAAACAACCGAAACACAACCTCACAACCCAACAAACCCAACAAACGCGACAAACCTATGCTCTGATACCAATTGTCAGGACCCACCCCGGTTTCACCCCGAAACCCGAGGTAAATCCTGCTCCCGTCTGACTCCCCGACGCAACACCAAAGTAAAACTCACGTAAACACACCAACACACCCAGTCAGACGCTGGAGAAACTATACAATACATCCCGAAGTTAACAGTTTACAGAGCATAGTCCCAAATACACAAAAATAAAAACCGATAAACTAGTTACACGCACGTGGAAAGATGTGAAACACTCCGTGATCCCTCTCGCGCCTTCTATGCCTCAGACGCTGCCTCGACTCCGAAACCCCACTCTAACTCCACGACATGGAGGGCAGTTAAAAAACAAAAGATGTGAGTGGACCATGAATAAAAGAAAAGTTCCAAAACCATTTTATAAGACTACCGGGTTTAGCCCTCCGTTTTGAAATCGCATGCATAACTCAGTTATTTAAACAGTCATAAATCAATCACCATAAAACCTCATAAGATGACTATAAAACAGTTATAAGCACCATAAACCGTATCATAAAACGTGAATATCAAACCATCATTTTCCGATCAAACCTGCTGGACCTATCCGAGTCTTTAAACTCCCGAGTCTTTAAACTCAATCCAGGCCTCAATAATCCGAGTCTTTAAACTCCCGAGTCTTTAAAATCAACAGGCCTACGGGGGAAATATCAATATATCCGAGTATTTAAACTCCCGAGTCTTTAAACTCAATCCGGGCCCGTCCCCCGTCAAATCAATATCCGGGTCTTTAAACCCAATAACCAGATCCAGCAAATCCAATCAAAACCATTTGAAAACCATTTCTAAATCTGTATCCAAACCCGAATCCGAAATCACCGGTCTGAAGCCCTTCCGGCGTCTAGAACCGTCATTCCAAACCCAAATCCGAAATTCCACTTTCCTCCCGTCCACCGCCAACCTCTGGACACCTCCACGAGTCCAATTGCACCAACACACGGCCGCACCACCACCACGATCGTCCAAATCCTCTCTGTTTTCTCTGAAAACCTACTGCCCCGACCACCGTGTTCTTGCACGATTTCTCTTCCTCTAAACACTCACCAGTTCACTCTTCCACCCTCTGATCACTCCTCACTTACCAAAACACACTAACACTCACCATCGTCTCTCGATTTCTCTCAATTCTCTCCCTCTGTTTCTCTCTGGGTTGAAGAACACACACGGGCACCCCAAATAATTGGGACCGTGCACACGCTTAGAAGCCACTAGGCCCTTGCCACGCGTCACCATCCTCTCCTCTCCCTCTCATTTGTTTCAATCTCAGCCCTCCATCTGTCCCTATCTGTTGCACACATCCCAGAGCACAAAAGACCAAAATGCCCTTCTGTTTTAACCAAAATTATAACTTTGCCACTACCTTTCTAGACCCGTAACTCCCCCATCGTAAGTCCGATGAATACGTGCCGCCTGTCGTTGGATTCAGGACGACAAGATCTCTCTAACGGTCTTAGGTCAACATACTAAAACCCGTTCGTACAAAGAGTCAACCTTTCCCCCTTAATTTAGTCAAATTACGGTTATGCCCTTAACCTTCTGAACATCACAACTTCTTCCTCGGATGTCGGAATCGGGCGTGCCACCTGCCTACGGATTCGTGACGTCCTAACCTACGTCCTGGTCACCAGTCAAAGTCCATTGGACCACCCGAACTAAAAGTCAACTTTTTGCTCGAACCAGTGGCAAAATCGTCATTCTCCCCTAACGACCCCAACGAGACCAACTAACCACTGATTAAGCTCACTAATCCCATCTTAATCACTATCTTAACTTTAATTTCTGGGACGGGTCGTTACAGTAACTCTACAATTTTCAAGTCATTTTGGGTTCCATACTAAGATTTTTCTTTGGAACTAAAATTACATTTATTTGTACTCTCTGATTGAATTTCCATGTGGGGTTTTCTCTCTGGCTTGGAACAAAGTGCCCCTATTCACTATTTCATCATGGCATTAATGGATTTTGGATTAGATCCCAAAACCACCCATAAAGGATGATTGTTGAATTGAATTATTTGAAATATTTTGATTTTTTCTTCCACTTTCTATATAGTTGCTATGTAGAAATTGTTGAATTGAATTGTTTGAATGATTATTGTATTTTTGGTTTGAATAATGATCAATTTACTAATGATGCACACTAGATATTTTTGAAAACTCATAAGTGAGAAATTTCAAAAAAAAAATCTTTTATTCATCTTTATCATATTTATTTAGATGATTCATGGTCTCTTCTTCATTGGTATCTGTGGAAAGCCTCTCAAACATAACACTAGATAGAAAATGAGCTACATTGGTTATAAATCACTTCTAACTTAGCAAAAAGGGATTAAGGACAAACTCAAGTTTTGAAAATGCAGAATGACAGGACCCATCCCAATCCCCTCGGCATTAATGCGGGATGACCCTGCTCCCGTCTGACACGAAATGTCAGAAAAGGGATATTTCCGAACTTTGCCCTCCCGGGCTATCAGAGTATGTCAGGATTCGGAGGAGGCATGTGATATCTCGGTCTCTGCTACAGTCCACGTCCGATGTCAACCTCAAGGGCATTCAAAACATTAAAAGCTGTGAGTGGACAAAACAAAAGTTTATAAAAACAGTTTATCGAAGTCATTTGTACCGTTCACTAAAAAGCATGCATGCACTCGAAAACCATTTAACCAAATGGACCACATGTGGGAACTAAGCCCATAACCATAAACATACACGAGCCACTACTCAATCCTGTGCACACCTGTGCACATCACATATCAAGAATCATAAAGATTCAACCATACGGGCCACTGCCCAAAACCATACGGGACTCAGCCCAAAACCTGTGTAACCACACATCACATCTCATATATCATATCATATATCATATATACATATAAGTCACACAACCAATTCTGTCACGGTATCCAAAGCTACGCGCGTGCTACCGGGGTCTCAATCCGAGTCTTCTCAAAGTCAAGATCAATGTCCGCAGACCACTGATCCTACCCGAGGTTATAGTAACCATAGTCTTCTTGAGAGTAAAGAACCCAACTAGGGGTGACTCCACTCAGTCGGGGCTCCGTGACTACTCCGGGGTCCACCCAGGCCAACAACCTTCCCCGGAGGAGATAGAACATGTAAAAGAAGGTATATGAACATATATATATATATATATATACATAACATAACCATTCATGCCCGGTTCCCCTGAACCGTCATGATCCATATCATCCATGTCCGGTTCCCATAAACCGTCATGTACCAACATAACATAACCAGAGTTCATGCCGGTTCCCATAAACCGTCATGTACCATAATAACATAACCAGGGTTCATGCCGGTCCCCATAATCCGACATGAACCACGATACCATAACAAGGGTTCATGCCGGTTCCCATAAACCGTCATGAACCGGGAAATCCATTTAAAGTTCCCTGACCTGAAATCAAAACCATAAAGTAACCTAGGTCTCATGCCCGAACATAGGATATCAGTTGGGCACCGTGCCTGATATCTGAGGTCATATGCCCGAGACAAAACCAAATGGGTCTCATACCCGAGTTTATCCTTTTGAAATCCAATTCCAAATCATTAAAATCAATAAGGAAATACAGACCAGTATAAGCACCGTATAAGGCCGAAACCTCGAAATACGTGCTTATACGTAACCACATACAAACACACCCATGGAATCATCAAAAAAGTAATAAAACATATAATAAACATTTATGCATGCACCAATTTAGAAAACTAAGGTCCACTCACAGACCGTTCGAGCTGCCTCCTCGATTTGCGTGCCATAGGCTCTCCCGATCCAATCACCATCACCGGGACTCCCAAACCTGTCCAAATCGTAATAGAAGGTTACTAACTACTTATTTAACCTCCTTCTAAAACCCCGTAATTTTCCGATATTTTTAACTATTTTTAAACCGACCCTAAACCTTCCAATGCCGCCAAAACATATCGAGGCGGTGTCCGATTGACACGAAACCAGTCCCAAAATGTTCGTTACATCGAATAGAAGATTTCGTATGTTGAACACTTCCCCAAATTACTGTTCACACACCATCACGCGCTCCTAGAAGGCTCAGAACACTATTCATCATCTTCTACATCAGGTGAACCGGGTTTACTGTTCACAGGTATTGTGCTGAACCGGCGTGACTGGTTCAGTGCTTTTCCTTCCCTATTTTGGTCTGATTTCAACCCTAATTAATCCTATAATTCCTATTTCTTCATTCCCTATCATTTCTACTCATTAAAACAACCTAAAACCATCAAAATCCCATGGTTTAATTCTTGAACCATACGGTTCAAAGCTTCCAAAACTACACCATGGTTGTACAGCCATCCAAAACTTCCCAAAACCATTCCATTAGGACCCTAATGAATCATTAAGCCCATCCTAATCATCTAATATCAACTATATCCACAAAAACACAATTATGGATCCAAAAACCAGAACCGAGCCTTACCTCGGGTTCGGGTCTCCGCCGTGCACGGTGGCTCCCTCCTGGCCGGCCACCATCATCCTCATTCGTTCTCTCACTTCCCTAGTTCCTCAGATGGCCATGGGTGAAGGTTTGGATTGGATGGGTTTGGGTTGCACAGAGGATGAGATCGGGTAATGGGTTTTGAAATGAAGAAAATGAAGATGTTCGATGCATGAAGGAAAAGGGATGGCCTGCGGATGGGTGACACTTGTCACTAATCCATAGGGCAGGGATAAAATATCTGGGCCCCACTAAAGTCCACAAGTTAACGCGTTTCGTAATTCGTGCAATAGTTCACTTGAACTTCCGTGAACCGTAACTTCGCCGTCGAACGTCCGAATTCGACGTGCCGTCTGTCTATGGATTCGTATCGTCCTTATCTACATAATAGTCCTCGGCCCTCGGCCATCGGACATCCCGGTCCAAAAGTCAACTATTTGACCCCATTTAACTAAAATTACCAAAATGCCCCTAAACTTCCGAACGTCATAACTTCCTCCTCGAACGTTGGAATTGAACGTGCCACCTGTCTATGAACTCGGGACGTTACGAACTACGTCATGGTCATCGGTCAAAGTCCCTTTGACCGCTCGAATGAAAAGTCAACGTTTTGCCACGACTATGGGCAAAACGGTCATTTTGCATCGTTCGTCCGATTCCGCCTAACTAATCACGGATTAACCTCACTAATCGTGATTAGTCACTAATCTAATCATAGAATTTGGGACGGTTCGTTACACAGAAAGCCAATAATAAAATGGCAGGTATACCCTTAAAAATAACAGATTTCGTTCATAAATCTAACGAAGTGAAATTTGCCACTATTTTGAATAAGATAAAGGACATGAGAATCTAAAATTCAACTTTAGGGATTTTTTCTAAAAATTTCTGTAAAGTTCAGGTGTGTATGCTACAATTTTTCCATTTGAGTATATTGAGACACTGTCCACCAAATCCCTCTACGATTTTCGAGAGACCTTAATCCTTAATTCTTGTTCTAGCCCCTAAAAAACTCCCAAACATGTCGACTATGGCGATGGCAATAACAATGATGATGACAATTTGACCATCGTAATGCTCAATGTTCCCAGGTTGAGACTAATCTAAATCGAGATTTTTCACTCTAGTTGCTCAGGTTTGGTGCAATTGCATCATCATTCTCTCCAAGGGGATTCCTGGGAGAAACTGTCTCAACTCAAATCAGTGGGCGGTCTTAGTTTTAAGGATATTAGATGTTTTAATGTTGCCCTGTTAGCGAAGATCGGTTGGAGGCTTCTTTCAAATGTCAACTCCCTCATTGGCCAGGTTCTCAAGGCCAAATATTATCCCAATTCTGATTTTCTACTTGCTTCTCTAGGTCAGAAAGCTTCATGGGATTGGAAGGGTATTCTTCAGGGCCAACAAGTTCTTGAGGCGGGTCTTCAATGGAGAGTGGGGGATGGGAGACAGATTCGTATTCTACAGGATCCATGGCTGCCTGTTCGCCGTCATTTTATACCGTTATCCCAGCATGTTTATATGCCTTTGATGGTCCATGATCTGATTGACACTGACCACAATATGCAGAGAACTGGGACAATCAAAGAGTTGTTCAATGTTGGGGAAGCTCTTTCCATCTGTTCTTTGCCTTCAAGCAAGTTTGGGCCACCTGATAAACAAATATGGCATTTCATAATTCTGGTACATTTGCGGTTAGGTCTAGTTACTTTATTTCTAAGGAAATGAGCATCAACAGGGAGTTCCGCCGAAAGGGAGAAGGAGAATCTAGTATATGTGGGACTGTTAGTGCCATGTGGAAGGGGAATTGGAAGCTTGAAGTTCCAATGAAGGTTAGGTCTTTCATTTGGAGTTGTTGTAGGAACTTCCTTGCTGTCAGACACAGCTTCGTGAAACGCAAGGTCCTAGTGACAAATATATGCCCCAATTGTGGTGAGGATGATGAGACCCAGGTTCATTTATTTTTTAAATGCAAATTCGTTGTGCTTTTTTGGTATGCTTATTCCTTACAACTTGATATTAGGCGGTTTGAGGGGGATGACTTCCAGGAATACTGGAGTGTTCTATCTACTTATGTCATGAGAAATGTCATGTATGGGTTGCCTCTCCAGATTCTTGCCCTCGATTTATGGAGACTTTGGAAATGTCGCAATCTAGAGTGTTATCAAGATTGTCCAATGCCACCAGATGAGGCCCTTGATGTTATGAAAGGCCAGTTGCTGGAGTTTAATGAGTATAAGCAGATTTCTTTCTTGTAATAACTACACGCTCGTCCTCCAAGTTGCGTGGTTCAGGATTCGGGATGATGTAGACTAGCAGCGGGGATTGTTAAAGTTAACTGTGATGGTGCTTGGAGTGCATCTACAAAGATGAGGGGTTTTGGCTGGCTTGCCAGATCCTTTGATGGATGTTTCCTTATCGGTGGTGGGCAACATGGGCTGCCATGCTTGTCAAGTCTGCAGGCTGAATCTCTTGCACTGCGTGAGGCTATGGTTGCAAGCTTCGAAAAAGGGTTTCAACAGGTTGTCTTTGAAACTGATTCGAAGATCTTGGTGGACTCTGTCCTTAGTGGGCACTCTAGCGATTGCAACATCCATGCACTCTTCCACGACATTTCTGTTCTGCGTGGAATGTTCTTGTGGATTAAGTTTTTTTACATTCCTAGGTGGGTGCCATTGCAAGAAGATCTTTATGACCAACACAATTGTTGTGTTGTCCAAATTGACAATTTTACCTTTAAAATTTTATATAAAAAAGAACCGACTTGTAAAGAATATGGGGTTTCAGGGTGCATCCTGATACAAAAATGGCCTTAAGGTGCATTTTAAGATAGAAGTAATAGTTATGGTGCATTTTGAACAAAAAGTCTTAAATTAAAGCACCTGCACATCACATGAACAGTACAAAGGTTATGTATAGTTGTTTTTTTTTTCCAAAAGTTATGTATAATTGTTGGATGAGAATATTATTCATTTTTGTAACAACTCGTAAATTTATAAAATTAATTTTGGGAATTTAAAAATAGAATAGACGATTTTGCCCTTATAGGTAAAAAATCGACTTTTTACTCCAGGTACTTTTTGGACCCTTTCGTGAGGACTGTTATGCACATCTTAGAGTTCTGAGTACATTGACAGACAACATGATGGAATCGAAGACTGGGCAGATTTGTTACGGGCCAAAAATTACTAGGGGTATTTTGGAAATTTTGGGATTACGGGAATTTTGGTAATTTGACAAATTGGAGATATTTGAATACGATGATGACAAGTGTCCCATCCTTGTCACCTTTTCCCCTTTATCTCTTTGTGCACCGACGTGCATGTATTTGTGTGTGTTTATGCGTATTTAAAACCCAAAAACTCATGCATAACCATGAAGGGAAAATAGAGATAAAAGAGAAGAAAGCTAAAGGGAAACAAAGAGGAAAAGAGAAAAAAAACAAAGGAGATGAGAGGGAGAGATGAACTGGAGAGGAGGAAAAACCTCCAAACCCGAAAGCCCCATAAACCTAGTTGGCTCGTGGATCACCAAAGCATTTCGAGGCTTCCTAGGTCGAAACCAAGTATTCTAGCATTTTTTTAAGTCCCTACGATCATCTTGAGTTAAAAACACGAAGGTCTAGACATGGAAAAACTGGAAATGGAAGCTTGAAATTTAGCAGAAATACAAGGAATCAGATTGTGTTTTCGATGTTTGATAGCTCTTTGGATTTCAGAGGAGTGTACAGTTGGGAATTGAGCCGATTGGATGGTATGTGAGTAGAAGTTATAAATTATGATGTATGCATAGTTAAATATTTTAATTTCTTTATTGCATAATTTATGTAACACCCCGGACATTCGAGGATTTTAATATTGTAATTTAATATATGAATTGACGTTTTTACCCTTGTTAATGGTATGGCCAAATCGTTGACAATTTGATTGGTGGGTCAAATGGACTTTGACCAATGACCATGACGTATTTCGGGACGTCACGAGTTCATAGACAGGTGGCACGTCCAATTCGGACGATCAGGGAAAAAGTTATGACTATCGGAAGTTCAAGGGCATTACCGTGATTTGGACTTTGGGGGGAAAATGTTGACTTTTCGTTTGGCAACTAATTTTCACATGACTCAAGGACCGTTAGGTAGGTCTCGATGTCCTGAGTCCGTAGACAGGCGGCATGCCGAAATCGGACTTCGTACGAGGAAGTTATGGTCAGAAACGTGAAATCGGGAGGTTCGCGTCTCGATTATCGTGTCGAATATTTTATTCTGATATTCTGATTGGTGGACACCTGGTGAGTGACAAGTGTCACTCACCCATTGGTTAGATTGGATCAAGCTCCACTAAGCATTTATTTAGGATTTAATCTACCTTTTAATCTCAGCCTTTGATCTGAAAACCTCCAGATCTAATCTCATCCATTGATCTCATCCCTGAGATCTAATCTGGACCGTCCATTCCCTTGATCAGCTTTCCCTCCATTTCTATATATTTTCTCACCCAACACCCTCACACACTGTCCATTAATCCAACATATACGCACTACGCCGATTCTCTGTATCTGTGTGTTGTTGGACTCACGGGGGAGGACTGAGGCACGGCGGTGAGCGGCGGTGGACGGCGGCGAGGTAGGGAAATCCTAAAAACCCGAAACGGTTTTAAAAACTCAAAACTTGAAATTTGATTTCCAACGTGTAACTTTGGTTGCTATTTACCCTAATCAATTCTAGGGACTACTAGGAACCTTTTGGGCTCGAGTTCGTGACCGGAGGTAGCCTGAAAGGAGTACAAACGACGACGGGAGAACCGGGTCTGTTCATCGAGGTAAGACTTCGATCCTGTCAGTTTTTGTCGATTTTAATTAGCTAGAACCCTTTTTGGGATTGAGACGAGCATCTAGGAACAAACTAGGACTGAAATGGTTGAGAAATGATGAAATGGTGACTGGGTCATGATCGCGGGTCTGATCGACCCGAGTTGCAGAGATACGGGTCAACCGTCTGAGGACAGAGGTGATGACATGGCACCCTATCAGGTGACGTGGACCACTCGTGTGCCAACACGTGTCGCATGTCAGTGCACAGTCAGCACTGACATGTCATTGACGTGGCCCAATCTGGGACTGCCACGTGTCACTGACATGTCAGTGACGTGGACTAGTGCCGTGCTGACATGTGGCACATGTCAGATCTGACACGTGGCCTGACAGATCAGTGAGGTGGACCAATCGGGTGTTGACACGTGGCACCTGTCAGATGACGTCAGCATGACGTCATGCTGACATCAACAGTGACGTCAGCGATGACGTCAGTAGGGACTGTTCCTACGTTGACCGGCGCGTAGGGGCGCGTGTGAACATTGTTTTTCGTGGGACCACCACCATTCTTTAGGTTTAGACGATCCGGATCCAATGGCAGTGGTTTCGGGTCGATCGGAGATCATTAAGTTGGTCAAAATGAGGTTTATTGCCTCAGGAAGCGCGTTCGGGAGGCTTTGCCGGGCCAGTTTCGGTTTAGGGGTTCATGGTTAAATATTAGGGGTCTATATTGACCTTTACGTATACTTTGGATATGACAAGGATTTTACAATTGTACCAGAACGAGGGTATACGTTCGGTTTTCAGCAGGATTGTACTGTGAGTGGGCCCGATTTCATTAAACCCTTGCATGCTTAAATGTTTTCTGATTTACTTATATGTTCACATGCTGGAATCAAGAAATGGTTTTGATGATATTGAAATTTCGGTTATGGCACGTTTCACGGTATTTGGGCATGATACCCGTCTGATGAAAGGTAACGATCGGTTCGGATTTTACCTATGTATACATATATGTTTTGCATGTGGATATCAATAAAATGTATTTGGTACTGCACTGTATAGATCCTTCCATATGATACTGTCTCCTCCGGATGAGGTACCCCGGAGTGGTCACGGACGTCTAGAATGTCCAGCGTCTATGACGCTAAGCATCAGGGATGCTGTAACCGAACAGGGTTCGGGGATTGAACTCGGAATTGAGACCCGAGTGGCACGCGTAACCTTGTGATTGTGACCTTATTGGACGCCAGGGACGTCAAACATCAGGGATGTCGGGATTGGAGTGTATAGTGCAGTGGCTAAAAATTATGTTTATGGTTTTATTATATGCCTTATGGTTTATATTATGATTGATGGTTTTAAATTCGATTGCATGCATGTTTGGAAAACGGAGGGGTAAATTATATGTTTTACTTATCAAATGATTTTATAAACTTGAGTTTCGGTCCACTCACCCTTAAAGTTTTGGTAACCCCTCCAGGTCGTGCTAATGAGGTAGAGGAGGATCCTGAGGCTGAGGCATAGATCCACTTCTGCGTACCTGAACCCCTGTTGGGCTGTGTACCCGCAGGTTTATGTTAGAGTCGTGCTCGCAACTTGTAGTTTGGATTTCATCCCTTGTCTGACATCCGTTTATTTCGGATTTGATGTAAAACTTTAATTTGGTTTTTATGCATTTGAACGTTTAAGGTTAAAACTGGAACATTGTTTTGGGTGTCAGACGGGAGCAGGGCACGTCCCCATGTGGTCCCAGAGAGGATCGGGGAAATGGAATGCGCAAGCATTGAGCGGGCGCAACGTCTGGGAGCCACACCTTTCAACGGGGGATCGAACCCCGAAGATGCTCATGATTGGATCACCAAATGGGAAAGGATCTTCACGGTGATGCACTGCCCTCCGGGCGAACGGGTAACTTTGGCAGCCTTCTTGCTGGAAGGTGGAGCCTACCAGTGGTGGCACGGCCTTGAAATGTCTGGGTGGTCTGTCCATACCACTACTTGGGAAGCTTTCCGTTCCCGATTTCTGGACCAGTACTACCCGCGATCATTTCGCGCGGCACGGGAGGCTGAGTTCCTACAGCTGGAGCAGGGAGATATGTCCGTTGCGGACTACGAGCAGACTTTCAGAAAACTATCCCGGTTCGCTGCATCATTCGTGAGCACGGAGGAGGACAAATGCCAAAGGTTCGAGCTTGGACTCCGAGGGGAGATCCGGGCAAGTGTGACTGCTGCTACTCATGCTTCACTGAGAGATATGGTCGACGCTGCGGTGTGTGTCGAGGCCAGTCTGGCGGCACACCAGCCACGACAGCCTTCGGGCGAGGGGCGACATCAGGATCGCCCACATCGTGGGCCATCAGGCCAAAAGAACAACAAGGGAGGGGGCTACAGGGGAGCGCCCTCATCCTTCAAGGGTCATGGCTGGTCAGGTAGACGTGGAGGCTCTTAGGGCAGAGGATCAGGATACAACTCTGGGCAGCGTTTATCTTGGAGCGGTGCTTCTGGTGGGCATTTGGACAGGCCAAGGCTAGTAACTTGTTTTGCTTGCGGAGAGGAGGGCCACTATGCCTGTGATTGCCCGCAGTTGCCCAAGAACAACGACGCTGGGGGCTCTAGTGTGGTGCAGAGCACGGCTTCCCACACTAATGGAGGTCGCGGTTAGGGAGGTGACCGAGGTGCTAGGCGTGGTGCGGGCGGACGCGGATGGAATGGAGGGCCTAGGGCCCAAGTGTTTGCTATGACCCAGCAGCAGGCGAGGACTGCCCCGGGCGTGGTTACAGGTACACTACATATCCTAAACCTTCTTGTACGTGTATTGATGGATGCGGGGGCTACACACTCTTTTATTTCGAAGAGTTGTGCTGGTATGCTTGATTGTGTGGTATCAGCCTTAGATTGCGAAATGGGTGTTAGCACCCCGATGGGCATCGTGTACCTTGTGAATCAGGTGATTTGGAGGTGCCCGGTGAGGATTGAGGATGTGGATTTACCAGCGGACTTAATTATTTTGGATATCCACGACTTTGATGTAATTTTGGTAATGGATTGGCTATCGGAGCATGGGTCGCTCATCGATTGCAGTAGCAAGCAGGTGATTCTGCGAAGCCTGGGTTTGCCGGAGGTTATCTTTCAGGGGGAGCATGACGGTTCGTCTCCTGAAGTGATTTCTTCACTTACTGCTACCAAACTTCTACGGAAGGGATGCCAGGGTTATCTGGCGCATGTCGTGTTGGAACAGGTTGATACTCCGGGTATCGACGAGATACCGGTGGTGCGTGAGTTTCTGGATGTGTTCCCGGAAGACTTACCTGGATTACCGCCATCGCGGGAGATCGAGTTTACTATTGAACTACTCCCTGGTACCCGACCTATATCCCAGGCACCATACCAGATGGCGCCGGCCGAGTTACGAGAACTCAAAACTCAGTTGCAGGAGTTGGTGGATTTGGGATATGTCCGACCGAATACTTCACCATGGGGAGCACCAGTGTTGTTCGTAAAGAAGAAGGAGGGGAGTCTTCGTTTGTGCATTGATTATCGACAACTCAACAAGGTGACACTGAGGAACCAGTATCCTCTACCCAGGATCGATGACCTTTTTGACCAGTTGCGGGGAGCACAATGCTTCTCGAAGATTGATTTGCGGTCTGGGTATCACCAACTGAGGATTTCGGAGGAGGATATCCCAAAAACTGCTTTTCGAACCCGTTATGGACACTACGAGTTCCTAGTTATGCCTTTTGGTTTAACGAATGCTCCAACAGCATTCATGGATCTGATGAACTGGGTCTTCCGACCCTACTCGGATAAATTCGTGATTGTGTTCATCGATGATATCTTGGTGTACTCGAGGAGTGCCCGAGCACATGAGGAACATCTACGATTAGTGTTGGAGAAGCTGAGACAGGAACAGTTGTACGCCAAGCTGAGCAAGTGTCAGTTTTGGCTGAGCAGTATTGGTTTTCTGGGACACGTGATATCGACGGATGGGATTAGCGTGGATCCCCAGAAAACAGAAGCGGTGACTAACTGGGCTAGACCGAAAATAGTAACGGAGGTGCGGAGTTTTGTCGGATTAGCAGGTTACTACCGAAGATTCGTGGAGGGTTTCTCCAAAATTGCTGCACCATTACCTCGTTTGACTCGGAAGGGAGTGAAATTCATTTGGGACGAGCAGTGCGATCGGAGTTTTCAAGAATTAAAGGATCGATTGACTACTGCACCTGTCCTTGCATTGCCGGATGACAGTGGAGAGTTTGTGGTCTTCAGTGACGCATCAATACAAGGTTTGGGCTGCGTGTTGATGCAAACTGGCAAGGTTATCGCCTATGCATCCCGGCAGCTAAAGACTCATGAGTTGAACTACCCTACCCATGATTTGGAGTTGGCAGCGGTGGTTCATGCCCTAAAAATCTGGAGACATTACCTATTCGGCGCAATGTGCCGAATATACACCGACCACCAGAGCCTAAAGTACCTATTCACTCAGAAGGAGCTTAACATGAGGCAACGAAGTTGGTTGGAGCTGCTGAAGGATTATGACTGTACAATTGAGTACCATCCGGGTAAGGCCAATGTGGTGGCGGATGCACTCAGCAGGAAATCAGCAGGATCAGTTGCACACCTAGCTTCCTTTGCTGGTGGAACTCCGGAAGGCGGGAGATATTTTGGGTACGGATGAGCATGGAGCTTTGTTGGCTAGCTTTCATGTACGACCAGTACTGATTGATCGGATCATCGAAGCACAACTTCAGGATCCGATACTCTGTATTTACAGGATTGAGGTCGATGCGGATGGGAGACAGGATTTCTCCATCCGGGATGATGGAGCACTTGTGAAGTTGGGCCGTTTGTGTGTACCTGCAGTGGCAGAGTTACGGGCCGAGATTCTTGAGGAGGCCCATAGTTCGGCTTATGCTATGCATCCGGGAGGTACAAATATGTACCGTACCCTCCGGAACCATTAATGGTGGCCAGGAATGAAAAAGGATATTGCTGAGTTCGTGAGCAGATGCTTAACCTGTCAGCAGGTTAAGGCGGAACGGCAGAGACCTTATGGGGCTATGCAGCAACTTCCGATTCCCGAGTGGAAGTGGGATCACATCACCATGGACTTCGTCTTTAAGTTACCAAGGACTCAGAGTCGAGTTGACGGGGTGTGGGTGATCGTGGACCGGTTAACCAAGTCAGCCCATTTTCTGCCAGTACAGGAAACTTATAAACCTAACCTACTGGCTCAGTTGTTCGTGAAATAAATTATACGGTTGCATGGTACGCCGGAATCGATCGTGTCCGATCGTGATCCGCGTTTCACTTCCAGGTTCTGGCGGAGTTTGCAAGCTACTTTGGGAACAACCCTACGTTTCAGTACTGCGTTCCTTCCACAGACCGATGGACAGTCTGAACGGACCATTCAGACCCTGGAGGACATGATGAGGTCCTGTGTGCTACAGTTTCAGGATTCATGGGATACTCATTTACCATTGATGGAATTCGCTTACAACAACAGCTATCAGGCAAGCATCGGGATGTTACCCTATGAGGCACTGTATGGTCGACAGTGCAGGACACCTATCTGCTGGATGGAGATAGGAGAGCGAGCGGCTGTAGGGCCGGAATTGATGGACTTAACCCTGGAGACTGTTCGAGTTATCAAGGAGAGATTGAAGGCGGCGCAGGATCGCCAAAAGAGTTATGCCGATCGATGGATTCGAGACCTGGAATTTGAAGTGGGAGATTTTTTCTTCCTGAAGTTATCTCCTTGGAAAGAGATTATCCGCTTTGGTTGACGAGGGAAACTGAGTCCGCGTTTTATCGGACCTTATGAGATCGTGAAGAGGATTGGCAGGGTAACATACAGATTGGCACTACCTCCAGAACTTTCTAGAGTTCACGATGTTTTTCACGTATCGATGCTGCGGAAGTATGTACATGATGCTGCTCATGTACTAGGGGAACAACCTATCGAACTCCGAGGGGATTTGAGCTTTGAGGAACAACCAGTGCAGATTTTGGATCGGAAAGACAAGGTACTACGTCGGAAGACGATTCCTCTCGTGAAGATTCTCTGGAGAAACCAGAATGTGGAAGAAGCCACATAGGAGCCTGAGGCTCAGATGCGAGAACAGTTTCCTCACTTGTTTCTTTGAAATTTCGGGACGAAATTTCTTAAGGGGGGAAGGTTGTAACACCCCGGACATTCGAGGATTTTAATATTGTAATTTAATATATGAATTGACGTTTTTACCCTTGTGAATGGTATGGCCAAATCGTTTACTTTTTGATTGGTGGGTCAAATGGACTTTGACCAGTGACCGGGACGTAGTTCGGGATGTCACGAGTTCATAGACAGGTGGCACGTCTAATTCGGACAATCAGGGAAAAAGTTATGACTATCGGAAGTTCAGGGGCATTACCGTAATTTAGACTTTGGGGGGAAATGTGGACTTTTCGTTTGGCAACTAATTTTCACATGACTCAAGGACCGTTAGGTAGGTCTCGATGTCCTGAGTCCGTAGACAGGCGGCACGCCGAAATCGGACTTCATACGAGGAAGTTATGGTTAGAAACGTGAAATCGGGAGGTTCGCGTCTCGATTATCATTTCGAATATTTTATTCTGATATTCTGATTGGTGGACGCCTGGTGAGTGACGAGTGTCACTCACCCATTGGTTAGATTGGATCAAGCTCCACTAAGCATTTATTTAGGATTTAATCTACCTTTTAATCTCAGCCTTTGATCTGAAAACCTCCAGATCTAATCTGGACCGTCCATTCCCTTGATCAGCTTTCCCTCCATTTCTATATATTTTCTCACCCGACACCCTCACACACTGTCCATTAATCCAACACATACGCACTACGCCCATTCTCTGTATCTGTGTGTTGCTGGACTCACGGGGGAGGACTGAGGCAGGGCGGTGAGCGGCGGTGGACGGCGGCGAGGTAGGGAAATCCTAAAAACCCGAAACGGTTTTAAAAACTCAAAACTTGAAATTTGATTTCCAACGTGTAACTTTGGTTGCTATTTACCCTAATCAATTCTAGGGACTATTAGGAACCTTTTGGGCTCGAGTTCGTGACCGGAGGTAGCCTGAACGGAGTACAAACGACGACTGGAGAACCGGGTCTGTTCATCTAGGAAAGCCTTCGATCCTATCTGTGTTTGTCGATTTTAATTAGCTAGAACCCTTTCTGGGATTGAGACGAGCATCTAGGAACAAACTAGGACTGAAATGGTTGAGAAATGATGAAATGGTGACCGGGTCATGATCGCGGGCCTGATCGACCCGAGTTGCAGAGATACGGGTCAACCGTCTGAGGACAGAGGTGATGACATGGCACCCTGTCAGACCTGTCAGGTAACGTGGACCACTCATGAGCCGACACGTGTCACATGTCAGTGCACAGTCAGCACTGACATGTCAGTGACGTGGCCCAATCTGGGACTGCCACGTGTCACTGACATGTCAGTGACGTGGACCAGTGCCGTGCTGACATGTGGCACATGCCAGATCTGACACGTGGCCTGACAGATCAGTGAGGTGGACCAATCGGGTGTTGACAAGTGGCACCTGTCAGAGTCTGACATGTCAGACCTGACAGCTGTCAGATGACGTCAGCAGGGACTGTTCCTGCGTTGACCGACGCGTTGACCGGCGCGTTGGGGTGCGTGTGAACAGTGTTTTTCATGGGACCACCACCATTCTTTAGGTTTCGACGATCCGGATCCAATGGCATTGGTTTCGGGTCGATCGGAGATCATTAAGTTGGTCAAAGTGAGGTTTATTGCCTCAGGAAGCGCGTTCGGGCGGCTTTGCCTGGCCGGTTTCGGTCTAGGGTTTCATGGTTAAATATTAGGGGTCTGTATTGACCTTTACGTATACTTTGGATATGACAGGGATTGTACAATTTTACCAGAACGAGGGTATACGTTCGGTTTTCAGCAGGATTGTACTGTGAGTGGGCCCGATTTCATTAAACCCTTGCATGCTTAAATGTTTTCTGATTTACTTATATGTTCACATGCTGGAATCAAGAAATGGTTTTGATGATATTGAAATTTCGGTTATGGCACGTTTCACGGTATTTGGGCATGAGACCCGTCTGATGAAACGTAACGATCGGTTCGGATTTTCCTATGTATACATATATGTTTTGCATGTGGATATCAATAAAATGTATTTGGTACTGCACTGTATAGATCCTTCCATATGATACTGTCTCCTCCGGATGAGGTACCCCGGAGTGGTCACGGATGTCTAGAACGTCCAGCGTCTATGACGCTAAGCATCGAGAATGCTGTAACCGAACAGGGTTCGGGGATTGAACTCGGAATTGATACCCGAGTGGCACGCGTAGCCTTGTGATTGTGACCTTATTGGACGTCAGGGACGTCAGACATCAGGGATATCGGGATTGGAGTGTATAGTGCAGTGGCTAAAAATTATGTTTATGGTTTTATTATATTCCTTATGGTTTATATTATATGATTGATGGTTTTAAATTTGGTTGCATGCATGTTTGGAAAACGGAGGGGTAAATTATATGTTTTACTTATCAAATGATTTTATAAACTTGAGTTTCGGTCCACTCACGCTTAATGTTTTGGTAACCCCTCCAGGTCGTGCTAATGAGGTAGAGGAGGAACCTGAGGCTGAGGCATAGATCCACTTCTGCGTACCTGAAGCCATGTTGGACGGTGTACCTGCAGGTTTATTTTAGAGTCGTGCTCGTAACTTGTAGTTTGGATTTCATCCCTTGTCTTACATCTGTTTATTTCGGATTTGATGTAAAACTTTAATTTGGTTTTTATGCATTTGAACGTTTAAGGTTAAAACAGGAACATTATTTTGGGTGTTAGACGGGAGCAGGGCACGTCCCCATGTGGTCCCAGAGTGGATCGGGGCGGGTCCTGTCAATTTAACTGGAAAAGATTTGAACAATGATTTCTAAATGATTATTTGATGATTTTTTGGATTTTTAGATTGATTATAGGACACGAATTTTATAGTTTTTTTCCTTCATGAAAATAGTGTATATTGGCTTAGGCCCAATTTTGAAGATGTTTTAACTTGGTTTTAAATCAAGAATTTTGTCGATACAATGTCGACCAACCAGACCATGTACAAGAAGCACCGCCATAGACATCCAGTCCACCGCTAGGTGAACGGCAGACGTACCATTTGGTAGGCAATGCTAGTGGTGCCAATTGGCAGACAATGCTAGTGATGCCAGTCAGTAGGCCTACCCAAGTCACTCGACAAGATGTACTAATAGCAAGTGACTAGCATGCCCTACCTCGGCCACTCAGTATATGTATTCGGTAGGGATGATCGGCACCCACGCTCTGATCTTTTAGCTGTCAGTACCAACTCCCTGACATGCCAGGAGATTCATTGCCACCTGACACACATCCCGAATTTGAGGGACATGGGGCAACATCTCCTGCTGTTAGCGCCCACATTCATTGGTACTATAAAAACCCCAAAACCATTTCATAAAGGTAGCCCTCTCTCAGCTACTTTTCTCTCTAAAACACACACAACCTTGACTCTTCAGTCTTTATGCACGATGTACCAAAAGCAGACGACCAGCAAGCCCATCTTAGCCACTCAACATATGTACTCGCGAGGGATGATCAGCACCCATGATCTGATCATCTAGCTGTCAGTACCAACTTCTGAACATGCCAGGAGATACATTGTCACCTGGCACACATCCTGAATCTATATGAGACATGGGGCAGCATTTCCTACTGTAGCTTAGAACCGACACTAAATAGTGTTCAACCACCACATTCATTGCTACTAGAAATACCCCCAAAATCCTTTCATAAAGGTAACCCTTTCTCATCTACTTCTCTCTCTAAAACACACACAACCTTGACTCTTCAATCTTTGTGCTGTGATTTGCCTATTGGGTCCATCATTACACTTACTAACTTAAGCATTAGATCCTTTTAGGCTGGCACTCTACTGGGTGTGTAGTGTTTCCTTTGTGCTTCACATGTCATTCAGCGAGCTTAAGCAGGATTTTAACTAGCACCCCCAGTGGGTTCAAACACCCCTCAACAGCTCCTAGATCCCCAACAGGTCTCATCACGTTAGGTACATGTTCGGATCAAACATTTGGTGCAATATGTGGGAATTCTAACTATGTCCTCCCACTAGCTCACATATTTCACAGATGTCCGGTACCCGTTTGATCTACCCAACAAACGATCCAAGATTCCAGGATCAACCTCCCTTGCCTATCTTATCCCAAGGAGGTCACTCTCAATCAGGATCAACCCTGGGGAGAGCACAATGTCAGAAGGCCCCAACTCAGTAGACAGAAGATCAATAGTTGCAGATCAACCCCCATCACTTGGAAGATGCTGCTGACTCGACAACTACCATGTCAAGTAGAAGAGCAAAACAGGTGGAACGGTCATGGAGGAGTACTAGCAACGAGAGTCGCCGACCAGTTGCTGAGAGACTTGGAGCACACTCCAAACCTCCAAAGTCATATGATGTCGTCCAACAACTTCTCCAGCGTGTCCATAAACTGGAGACCGAAAACCTGAAGATCAAATCTCTCATGAAGATTAAAGCCAACATTGGACCTTTCATAGATCGCATTCTACAGTATAGCCACGAGACGGAGGCCAAACTCCTCAAGATCACTCTGTACATTGGAAAGCAGGATCCGATCACTCACATGAACAATTACCAATCTTTCGTGGCATTTAAAAACCACTTCGATGAGGTCCAATGCCTAATCTTCAACTCCACCCTCACCAAAGCTGCACTCAACTGGTTCTACGGTCTAGAGCCACATACGGTTGATTCCTTTGACATACTGCACACGGTTTTCCTGAACTAGTTCATGATCCAGACATATTGATTGCTGACCACAGAATATGTAGGTTCTTTTTGGCAAGGGGAGAACGAGTCCTTACGAAAATACTCAGCAAGATTCATCCTTGAGTACTCCAAGTTCTAGGAGACGGAAGACAATGCAGCCTACAGAGCATTTGGTAGTGGCATGAGAAAATCTACCTTCATGTACCAGGCCTTCACGTAGAGATGGGATGACTACAACAAACTGATGAGGCAAGCGAGGATGCACGCCAAAGATGAACACTTAAATGTTCCACGAGCAGAATCGAAGTCAACTACCACCCATGCATACTCAACATCCCGGAGCAATCAGTAGTCCAAGCCCTACCTCGACTCCAGCACTCAGCACCGAGGTCATGAGAACAACCCTTACTCAGGTAAGAGAAAAGGTTCCTATGACAACAACTATGGGGGAAGAAGGAAAACTACAACCCAAACTTGAGGTACAAGCAGAACAATAATTAGCAACGTGATAAGCCTTATGTCGGGCCAGCCTCCATGTTTGAAACTTACTCCATCCTCAATACTTCACTAAAGAACATTCTTATGAACATCGAGGGGATGATTGAGAAACCAAAAGAACGAGCTCAAAGCCCTGACCAGGAGTTCAGTAAAACCTATATTGCTAGTACCACAAATTCAATGGTCTTACCATTGATGAGTGCATAGTCTTCTGCGACATCGTGGAATCCTTCGTCAAGGATGGGATGATAAATCAATTCCTACATAATGCACGACCCGTGTAGAACAACTCACAGACCAACACAATCAGCGATGGCCAAACAATCTCTTTAGCATACACTTCAAACAGGCCGAAGAAGAGCTTTCTTTGAGAAACCGAGTCCAACCACCAGATCTTCCAAATCGAATCCAAAAGGACAACAAAGGTCACGAAAGCAAGATGGACCCCCATCGCCTTGTTAGAGGGCGAAAAGCGCAGAGTAATCTTCTCTCACAAAGATCCCTTGATCATCCGACCGACAATTGTAAATTTTGACGTAGGTCGGATACTTGTGGGTAACGGAAACTCTGTCAATGTCCTTTTTATGGGAGCTTTCAACTAACTCGGAATCTATCCGAAAGAGCTCAATCGGATCGTTTCCCCTATACTCAGATTCTCTAAGGACTCACTCATGCCAATAAGCATCGTCTCTCTGTCGATCTCCCTCGGTAGTATGCCCCGCATATCAACCACAATCATCACCCTCCCGGTGGTCGACTTCCCAATAGCTTACAATGTCTAACAGGACCCCTTTTGATATAACCAGATAATCCAGAGGAATCATGCTTCCATTTGACAGTTACAATATCGAAAAGGCGAAAACAACTTGAATACATTTATAACAACCACAAAACAGTAAACTACCAGACAAGGGGTACCCACTTTCGTGTCTTTTCATATACCGAGCATAAGTTCACAAAAAAAAAAACAAATACATAAACACAGAACCGTTAAAACTACACACTAAAACGTGTTTATGTCTCTATGCCTTTGCTCCTAAACAGTCCTTGATGTCGTGTCACGACCTGGAGGTCAAGTAAAAACCATAGAAAATATGAGTGTATGAAAAAATACACTTTAGTAAACATATTTAAGAAAATATACAATTTACCGTTCGTTTTAGAATTTCGTGCATGCATACAAATTGTAAAACTCAATGAAAACATATCACAACTTAGCATCTCGATAAACGTGAAAAGATAATAACACAATGGACTGAGGCCAATCACATCACTAGCCATACACATCAATAGGAAATCACACCAACACCAACACCTACCCTGTCCACACCCCACAACATCACAGAATTCACACATAGTCAAAGTACCACCATTGCACGAGGACACATTAATCATCGTCATAAACACTGCACTACCGGTAGGCATATCATTCACTCACTTAGAATACAGAGCTTAGCTCGACTTTTGATTGTAAACCGACTCAATATACAGAGCCCAACTCGACATTCGAGTCGCTATCATACACTAGTCTTAGGATACAGAGCCCTGCTTGACATCTGAGACTACTCAACACAATATCAGAACATATCCACATATAACCACATCGTAACCTAGTCACAAACACACATAATACTCACCTCAGGGTTCTGAGCCCCGGACTTAACGTCTGAGACTCCCATCCAATCCACATAATCAACAAACATCATCATATCATTAGACATCACGTATATCGGGCAAACATGTTTTCACATCCCAACTCAAGATCACCGTTCACCATAACATATCACATCATATATCAAAATCAATATCCACAATCAAAATCACGGGCCTAAGCCCCAAACACAACTTAATCACACTTTCTCATAAAACGTGCCATAAAGGCTACTTTCATAAACACCGTTCAAGAATAATATGAAATCCAAAAATATCCCAAATCAAGTTATCTCGTGTCATTAGTCTCATTCAATTCAAAATCACATTCGAATCGGAAATGAAAACGAAATTTACGGAAAAACCTCAAAAAATGCCTAATAAAATATTAGTTAAATATTCGTAAAATCACCAAAAATCTGAGTAAATGTCTGATCACTCAATTATCATCAAAGAACATAAAAAAAAATTAAAACTCATACATATGTATGCACAGTAATTTAATAAAAATAAAACGTCCACTCACAGTACAAATTTGTCATTTATTCGCCTTCCGGGCGTTCCTCGTCAGCTCTGGGAGTTTTGTCTGATGTTCAAACAAATAATACGAGGTTATTAAAGTTTCCTGAACTTTCCTCATACAAACCCTAAATCTCGGGAATTTTATACTAAAATTTTAAACATTAAATAAACGTTTCGGACACTCGAAACTACCGAATATGGTGTATGATCACCCCGAAACATGTGCCAAAACGTTCGTATCATCGAAAGGATGAGAACACGCGTTGGTCGTTCCTCGAAACTACTCCGCACGCACCTCCACGTGTAGCCCAAAGTGGCTTCGCGTGGGAGCCACGCGCTGCTACAGTAACAACCACAAATCACTGTTCACATTATCTTCTACCCGTTTTCTCTGTAATTCGGTCGCCCAACCCGGTAACACGACTCGTCCATATTTCACTCATTCTTAAGTCTTTTTCAATTCTAATTCGACCAATAATTTCTACACTAGATTATTGTTTGATCTCAAAATGGACCGACATGATGAGACCCGCTGGGGGAACGGGAAACAGCTGCGTATTTCTTTGGACCCGCTGGTGGCGTTGCCGCTCGGCAGGTACCCTGCAGAGACTTGACACCGGTGTGGTGCCCGTCAAAAGGACTCTGATGCCTAAGTTAGTATTTGCATGCCGAAAGGCAAGGAAGTACTGTAATCTGCATAGGTCCCTGAGAGCTTACCTTTGTGAAGGGTTTCAAGGTATTTATAGTAGCCATAACTGCGGTAGGTGGGCTACTGTTGCGGGGGTAGGTTATGCTTTGTGGCTGAGAGTCACCTGACAAGCCCTGAACATCCGGAGGAGGCGCCAGCTGGAGTTTCAACCTGCCCCCGTCAGGGAGTGGTTATGCCATAGTTGGTTAGGTAACTGTTGCAGCCAGCTGGTGCATGTACCCTGTCAGGTGCCGAATGACAGGTCTGTAGGGCATTTCTGATCGGCGGACCACGTTTGTGGGGGTGCCGATCAGCGCATCGGTCAGCGTCCATTCTGTCCTAGTGGGCCCTGTGCGTAGAGGATGGTCGATCGATATGGTATCAACATAAGTCCCCTAAGTCTTTGACTGAGGTGTATGTCCTCTGTCGAGGACTTGTGATGATGGCTGATATCTGTCGACCAACCAGGGCGGTGTTTCCCGTCCCCTAGTAGCCCCCAAGTCGTGGATCGAGGAAGTGAACCGTATGGCCGATGTGAAGGGAGCCCCTGCTGCCGTGTTCTGCCGTTCAGCCACCCGGATGACCGGATGACCGCGTAATGGCGGCCGAGCGGGTGTGGCGGGGATCCGTCGGCCGCAGTGTGTGCTTACCGACAGAGAAAGGAAGCATGCCGCCTGGAGGATGACGATGGACGTCGATCGGCATGCGGTAGTGATGCATATGTATCCGTAGGTGCATGCGGTATAGTGAGAGCATACGGTACAGATGTGCATACGATACAAGGACGTATCTGTAGGTGGAAGGTGGCCGTATCGGCCTAGTGACCATCAGATCAGAAGCGCGCATCTCGAGAAGTGCCAGGCGTCTATAAAAGGCGGTGGAATTTTTTGACTTTTTCACTTTTTACTCAGTGTATTTGTGAAGGAAAGTCATGTGCCGACCGGATTTGTAGCTGCCGATAGGAAAGGAGACGTACACGCAACCGATTCCGTCGAGACTTTTTGAGTAGCAGGCAAATTCTTGCTGATCGGTACTCCTTCTAAATGTGTGTTCCGTAGCGTAGGTTCTTAGTCGTAGCTCCTTTTTTGGTAATTTGTAGATGTCAGAGTTAGAGTCAACTAATGGATCTGGGGTTAGGTCCCCTCAAACTTTTGGCGGGGAAGCACCATCTCGCTCGGCAAGCGATGTGCCGAGCGAGCGTAGTGGTTCTACGTCCACTAGTGGGTCCACATCCGAGAGTTCCTCATCGTCCAGTGGTAGTGATAGCCTAGACAAGGCCCTCAGGTTGCCTAGGAAGGAGGTGCGGAGGCAGGGGGAATGCAGCACTTCCGGGGCCGGTCAACCTACCGAGAGAAGGACATTGCCCCAATCCCCACCAGTCGTCGTGGTCGACTCGGACGACGAAGAGAGCGGGATGGAAACAATCTCAACGATGGAGCTGGATACCGACGGTGTGGTGAAGACGGAATATGCCATGGATTTTGAGGCGAACACCGTCCGGTAGGCTGACCTGGAGAGGTTTCGGGATCTGTACAAAGTCCCGGAGGATATAGTGATGACCCTGCCTCCCGGGAGTAGTAGACCGAGTGACCCTCTGGAGGGGTCGACGTTATTTTATGTCGACTACTTCAAGCATGGAGTGAGGCTGTCTCTGCACCCACGGCTGCAAGACATGATGGGCGAGGGCCAACCTAGCCATGGACCAGCTGAATGCGAACGGCTGGATCATCCTGGTCAGCCTGTACACGACCTTCTGATTAGCGGGACTGCCGGAGTCGACCTGGGGGCAGTTGTGTGCGTTGTACCGGTTCAAGAGGCAGACCTACGGGCCGGGCTGGTACCAGATGGAGTGCCTTCATATGACTACCCGGGGTGCGTTCATCAACGACGTGCCGACTTCGCAGAAGAGCTGGAGGCACCGATTCTGCTGGGTGTCTGGGTCGTGGGAGGGGGATGTGAGCGAGGTCCGAGCGAGGATTCCCAGCCATTTTCAGTCCGAAGGTTGTCCACCTTCCGTTTGGCTGGTGGCCATCGTATGATACCGGGGTATGCCGAGACGGGGTCTGATGATTTGTTTGTTTGTTTTGCAGGTCCGTCGAAGGCAACGGTAACAGCGGCAGACTGGGAGGCGTGCAACCTGGTCCGGAATAAGCTGTCCGACCTAGAGCGCAACCGTTGTGTCCTGAAGCTACCGGCCAATCTAGTTGCCGTCGGTCTTGTCTCTGCACCTGCAGTTGTTGAGCTTGTAGGTCGATGGCCAACCGGAGGCCAGAAAGAAGGGCTTCGTATTCGGCTTCATTGTTGGAAGCCTGGAAACCAAAGCGCAGCGCGTACTCTAGCCGCTCCTGAGCGGGTGTGCTGAGTACGAGGCCATCGCTAGAGACGGTATGAGAGGAGAACCCATCCACGTAAAGAGTCCAAATGGGCTTGGCGCGGTCCAAGGCGGACGGGGATGATGGCAGGCAGACAGATACGGCAGATGACGCAGTGTTGGGATCAAGGGTGTTGGGCATGTACTGCGTTGTAATGTAAGTGAATTCTGAGAGGAAGTCGGCAACAACCTGCCCCTTTTCCACCGGTCGAGGGGCAAAAGTAATCTCGAACTCACTGAGCTCAACTGCCCACTTGATGAGTCGCCCAGAAGTGTCTGGCTTTTGGAGCACCTGGCGGAAAGGTTTGTTAGTGAGGACTGACATGGGGTGTGCTTGGAAGTATGGGCGGAGGCGCCGGGCCGTCACGATGAGGGTAAATGCCAACTTCTCTAGGTCATTATACCTGGTCTCTGCTTCCTGGAAGGCTTTGCTGATATAGTAGACGGGGAACTCGGCCCCGTCCCGATTTGCCACGAGGACAGAGCTAACAGCAGATGTAGAGATGGAAAGGTAGACGGTGAGTCTTTCGCCGATTGTAGGCCGTGTGAGCAGGGGTGCGGTGCTCATGTAAGTCTTGAGGGCTTTGAATGCGGCATCGCATGCGTCATCCCAATCGATGTGCTTGCCCTGGGTCTTTATTACCTTAAAAAATGGTAAACACTTGTCGGTTGCCTGAGAGATGAACCGGATGAGGGCGACTATCCTGCTAGTAAGGGTTTGGACTTCCTTGAGTGTGCGCGGGGGCTTCATGTCCAGGATGGCCTTAATTTTTTTGGGGTTAGCCTCGATTCCTCGTTGGCTGATCATGTATCCGAGGAATTTTCCGGAAAGGACGCCGAAAACACACATGGTCGGGTTGAGCCGCATTTGATAATGCTTCAGGACTTCGAAAATTTTGTGGAGATTTGGCACATGGTCGCTGGCGGTCTTGGTTTTGACAAGCATATCTTCTACGTACACCTCCATGGTTTTTTCTATCTGGTCCGCGAACATAAAATTGACCAACCGTTGTTAGGTGGCGCCGGCGTTCTTCAATCCAAAGGGCATGACATTGTAGCAGTAGACCCCTAAGTTGGTGCGAAAACTAGTGTGGATTTGGTGCCCGCCAAAAGGACTCTGACGCCTAAGTTAGTATTTGCACGCCGAAAGGTAAGGAAGTACTGTAATCTGCATAGGTCCCTGAGAGCTTACCTTTGTGAACGGTTTCAAGGTATTTATAGTATCCATAACTGCGGTAGGTGGGCCACTGTTGCGGGAGCAGGTTATGCTTTGTGGATGAGAGTCACCTGACAAGCCCTGGACATCCGGAGGAGGCTTCAGCTAGAGTTTCAACCTGCCCCCGTCAGGGAGTGATTATGGCAAAGTTGGTTAGGTGACTGTTGCAGCCAGCTGGTGCCTGTACCCTGTCAGGTGCTGAATGACAGGTCTATAGGGCATTGCCGATCGGCGGGCCATGTTTGTGGGGGTGCCGATTGGGGCATCGGTCGGCGTCCATCCTATCCTGGTGGGCCCTGTGCGTAGAGGATGTTCGGTCGATATGGTATCAGCAATTATGGAGGGATCTACATAAACAAAACTCGAAGAAACATGTCCGAATCCACGACCCCAATTCTTACTTCGCGGCCAAAAATGGTGTTCTTTGTTCTTGGACAACTCTACGTTCACAACTTCATCCCAAGGCTTGGACAAGACCGTAGGGACTCTAGGGACTCTAAAAATGGTGTTCTCTCCTCTCTGGTCTCACTCGTTTCCCCTTCCTCTCTCCTTCTCTTCTATTTCACTTCCTTATTTTCTCACATTTTTCCTGTTGGTCGTCTCCTCACAACACACGCACACACAACCCATCACCAATTAAACACACACAACCAAACACAAAGGCGGTGGCACTAGATTTTAGGAGATAAGGGGACATTTTTCTTGCTTCTAGTTAGTCACCAAAAAAAATCTCACAGGGAAAAGACAAAAATACCCTTTCCTTAAAAATTTACCATATTGCCTCTATGTGGTTTAGACGCGGAACATGACCATCTGATCTCCGTTTCCAACATGCTACCTGTCAATGTACTCATGAGACCGAAACCTTCCTAGTGGCATTTCATGAATTGTTAAAAACCATCCCGATCAAAAAGTCAACATTTTAACTTTGACCAAGAAAAGTCAATCCTTTGACCAGTGGTAAAATGGTCAATTTCTTACCCTTGGAAGTCCGGGCCATTACAATGTCATACTCGATAAGGGGCTTCTAAACCATATCAATATGGTCACCTCCACCCACCTACTGCTAATCAAATTCCCCACCATCAAAGGCACCGGCCAAGTCCAAATAAATCAACCATCAGTATGCAGATGCTACCAATCTTCCCTGACCAAAGTAAACCAGTGCACTAGCAAGAAAACCTTGACAGTCGATAAATCAGCATACGAGGCCGATCTCATTGACTCAAAACTGGCTCGGCAGATGCAATCCAGTCCCCCTGAGGACCCTAAGGTCCTATCAGTAACATTCAAATCTCAACTAGTTGAGGAGACTGAGCTAATCACACACAGTTGAGGACCCTAACCGTTATGTGAAGATTGGCACCATTATTGCGTAGGAGACCAGGGATTCGCTCATCAATTACTCAAGAACAATAGCGAAGTCTTCGCATGGTCTCAAATCGATATGCTAGGGATCTCCACCAATGTAATCTGCCATCGCCTCACTATCGTTCATTCTTTCAAGCCAGTCACGCAGAAGCAAAGTACATACGATGCCGAGTATTAGCATTCCATGTAAGAGGAGATCACCAAGCTCAGCACAATCGACATCGTACGAAAGGAAATCTAAGTCGCATGGTTCACCAACGTTATCTTAGTGAAGAAACATTCACACTTATAGAGAATGTGTATTGACCTTACTGATCTTAATAAGGCATGCCCCAGGGATAGCTTCCTGTTGCCAAAAATCAACCTTCTAGTAGATGCCACAACAGGTTATAAGCTACTAAGCTTCATGGATGCCTATTAAGGCTACAACCAGATCAAGATGCACCCTGATGTTCAGATCTATACTAGCTTCCTCACCAACCCTGGCGTCTATAGCTACAACGTCATGCCCTTCGAACGCAAGAACACTGAAGCAACCTATTAACGCCTGGTGAACTTCATGTTTGCTAATCTGATCGGGAAGGCTATAAAGGTCTATGCAGATGACATGCTGGTCAAGAGAAAAAATGATGCAAATCGCATCACCAGATGCCGCTCAATCTCGTAAAATGTGTTTTCGAGGTAAGATCTGGAAAGTTTCTCGGCTACATAATCAACCAACGTGGGATAGAAGCCAACGCCGAGAACATTAAGGCAATCCTTGATATGTAGGCACCCCGCACAATCAAGGAAGTTCAGACCGTAATTAGATGAGTTTCCGCCCTCACCAGATTCATTTCTAGGGTAACGGACAAGTGCCTCCCATTCTTCAAGGCTTTGAGGATAAACAGCAAGACTATTAGCTAGATCATTAAATGCAACGAGGCATTTAGCGCACTGAAGGAGCACATGAGAAAGGTACCCATGCTCACTCGCTCAGACACTGGAGAGCAAATCATCGTTTACCTTTTAGTCTCTACCTCCACTACTAGTTCTGTCTTAATCAAGCAAAGGAATAAGTAAAATATCCAGTGTACTACGCAAGCAAGGAATTTCGGGATGCGAAGACTAGATACTACAACTTGGAGAAGCTGGCCCTCGCCTTGGTCACTACAGTCTGATGGCTCATACCCTAATTTTAGGCTCATCCCATCCTAGTCTTAGCCAACTGGCCTTTTAGGAAGGTACTCTAGAAGTCAGACACATCCGAAAGATTGATCAAGTGAGCGATAAGGCTCAGCGAGTTTGATATCACTTTTTCCCCATGCTCCACTGATAAGGGCCAGGAGATTGCCGACCTTCTCTCTGAATTCACCTACCGCACGTCCCCATACATGCCGGAAGATTCATCAATCAGCACTACGCAACCAGCTGCATCCTTTCAACAGACAAACACTTCATCTCTAGTAGATAAGTCAAAACTAATAAAGACCCTCTACATGAATGGATCTGTATGCCACAACGACTTTGGCGCGAGGCTAGTGCTCGATACACCCAACCAGACCAAGCTAGAATACACATTCTATTTCAACTTCAAGGCCTCCAATAATGAGTTAGAATACGAAACACTCCTCGTCGAGCCCTACCTTGTGAAAAACTTGCAAGCACGACAGATCCAAATATTTAGTGACTCCCAGCTCATTGTTATCAAGGTTAACAACCTCTACGACGCCAAGAAAATTTCCATGGCGCTCTACCTGAAAAAGGCACAGACACTCCTCCGCAGCTTCCAAGCCTATAAGATCAATCAGATACCACACTCGGAGAATAGCCACGCCAATGCTCTAGCTCGTCTGGCCTTCTCCATCGATGATAAGATTGGTCACAGCACACCAGTTGAGCTCCTGGAAAGCCCCAACACGAAAGAACGACAAGTCATGGCCATTGCCACTAAACCATTCTGGATAGACCCAATCATCCAGTTCCTTAAACGTGTAGAACTACCGGAGGATCAGAATAAGGCCAAGTGCATCAAGCACTAATCCACTTGATACACAATTATCCACGATAATCTGTATAAGCGCGAATTCGATGTCCCCCCTCCTTAAGTGAATACTGGAAGATCGGTGTCATGCAGTCCTCAAGGAAATCAAAGAAGGTATATGTGGTAACCATTCAGGACCCAAGTGCCTCGCTCACAAGGCCTTCTAGCAAGGTTACTATTAGCCTACCATCTGCAGTGGGGGCTTGACCTCATCGGCCCCGTGCCGAGAAGCAAAGGATGAGTGGGACATGCTGTTGTAGTCATCGACTACTTCACTTAATAGGCAGAAGTAAAATCACTACTGCGCAGATAGAAAGCTTCGTCTACCAGAACAACATACGCATCTTCGAAATCCCTCACATAATTGTGATGGACAATGGGAAGCAGTTCGAATGCACTGGCTTCCTCAACTTCTACCAAGTCTACGAAATAGACTCTGCTTTGCTTCTGTCGCTCATCCATAAGCAAACGACCAAGTAGTAGCAGTTAAAATCTAATCAAATACAACCTGAAGACTCGCCTAGATTAGGATTTAAAGGGCAAAAGGTTTGACATCCTCTCTAATGTTCGATGGTCCTACCTGACATCCTACCAGACATCTGACAGGACCCACCCCGATTATCACCTCCATAATCGGAAAGAATCCTGCTCCCGTCTGACAATCCAACACAATGACCAAAATAACCATAATAAATACATCACATACATTGTCAGACCAGGGAGAACGTATGATACAACAAGTCAACAGTATCACAGAGCATAGTTAACCGTACAAGATAAGAATGAAACCCTACTCTTTGAGCTAACTATACACGCAACGGGAAAACTTTATGCCTATGCCTCTGCCTCGGCGTTAGCCCCAAAACTAGCACCACGACCTGAAGGGTAGTAAAACATAAAAGTGTGAGTGGACTAAAAATAAATAGTTATAGAAACAGTTTTAATGAAATCAGGTTTCACCCTCCATTTTCGAAATACGCATGCATAACTAAGTATCTGAAAATACTTACATGAACCGTATGGAAAACCGTTACAAAAGACAGTTATAAAATCATGTAAAGCCGAATGCACATCAACAAATCAAACCTGTTGAATCTATCCGAGTCTTTAAACTCATATATCAGGCCTTCCCGGGATATCAACGAGTCTTTAAACTCAAAACACAATCAATAGGCCTCGAAGGATATCCCAATAACCGAGTCTTTAAACTCAAAACATATCAATCAAGGGCCCTCCCCCGTCACATCAATCAACCGGGTCTTTAAACCCAAAACCAGATCCACCCATATTCGGGTCTCTAGACCCACAACCATGTGTAAGTTTATAGCAAATCCAGAATTCTTCGTAATCCAAATTCCAAAATCAATCCGAAATCATATTTTTTCAAAATAGGACTCATGTTCGAATTTCACGTTCAAATTCCAAATCATATTCACGAATCATAATCAAAGCATCATTAAAACGTGATACGCACAAATCATCTAAAATCATCCATCAAACCATCATCAAAGCATAGGAGAAACCATAATCTCAAAATACGTAAAAATGCGATAAATCACATCGAAAAGTGTGTCATTATGTAAAGCAGAAACATCATAATCATAGGCATGAAATCATATGTGGAAACATGAAACGAATAAGTAAAAACAGTTATGCATGCTCGATTAGAAAACAAAAGCCCACTCACGAAGTCCAAACGCGTCAATCGTGTCCTGCATGCTCCCCGGACTCCTCAGGAATATTCTGCCCTATCAAAGATCACAATTTTGGGTCACAAATACTTTCATTAAGCTTACATTAATTTCCCCAATTTTTTGGGATTTTTCAACGTAATTAAATTAAAATCCTAAACCTTCGAACTCTTAAAATTATCCCTAAACGACGTCTGATTGACTCGAAACTTGTCTCAAAATGTTCGTTACATTGAAAGGAAATCACATGTTGACCTTGACCGTAGATATTGCCTCACGCGCCGCCCAAAGGGACTGCGTGTAAAAGCCACGCGCCCTATACAGTAATGCTACAATGTCATCTCCTACACCCGACTCTCTCCTAAACGGGTCACGAACCCGCGACACGACCTGGTTCATTTTCCTTCAATTCGACCTTATTCCTTCCAATTCTTCCACCGAATTCCATCTATTTTATCTCAATTTAAGTTCTCTATTTGTAATTACATGAATCGGGCCCTTAATCCATCAATTACCCGATGAATGTTCAAACGAATTTCAACTTTGAACTCACCTAATTCTCATCTGTTGATTCAATTAATTCATACAGGAAGGATCCTAGGAGTATAAGGAACATTAATACGAACTGAATTGCACAATTCCTTACCTCTAAGCACTTGAACTCAACCACGATTTTTCACGAATTTTGGAACTTCAGTTCCTGGTCGAAACACGATCAAACGCCTTCGATTTTTATATGGTTAGACTCGACATGGTCTCAGAAGGCTGTTTGTAATCTCTGTTTGGATCCTCTAAACTCACAATTTAACATTCGAATTCTCCCTCAATTTTTCTAAAATTCACGATTTCTAGGCTTCTTTCTCTCTTTGTTCTTAATTTTCTTTCTATTTCGATCTCTCAATCTCTCCAGGGTCTCTGCTTCTCCCAATCCTTCACAGTGATTTCATTAAGTTACTTCAATCAGAGATTCAAACGTAAACGGTGCTCTTTTTTCCCCAACACTACACTCACGCCTAGCCGAGCCACCCTTCTGTTTTCTCTAGTGACATGTGTCACTTAAACAATTAATCAGCTATCAATTAACTTAAACGGCTAGCAAGTGTATCACTCAATTAATTAAACAACTAAAATAACCAGCTAACACTTAATTAAACCGCTAAAGTAAACATCCACTTTTTGATTTCACTGTCCAATTACCATTTTACCCTTCCTTCACATAATTACCAAAATGCCCTCCCTCGTTCTAGAACCATAACTTATTCATCTGAAGTCCGATTTCAGCGTGCTGCCTGTCTACGGGCTCAGGGAATCGAGACCTACCTAATGGTCCTTGAATTACGTGAAAAACACGTGTCATGTAAAAAGTTAACTTTGACCATATTATTTACAAGGATAAAAACGTCATTTTATATATTATTTTACAAATTTACATTCTTTGAATTTTCGGGGCGTTACAAATCAACCAAAAAAACACCATTCACAATGGCATTTAGTAAAGAGCCTATTGTCCCATTGTATATTGGTGAAACCACCTATCAGGTGATCTCTTACGATCCAGACGAGAACACCGATCCACTCACTGTCACCCTGAACCACTTGCAAGAGCATCACAAACAGTCCAACCTCCGCAACATGGCTCACAAACAACGCATTGACCGCTACTATGATTCCTGGGTAAATTCGAAGCTTCAAGGCTGGGGACTAGGTCCTCAGAAAAATCAGCCTGGCAACTAAGGACAAGGGCATACGACATGCTTGGACCTGAATGAGAAGAACCTTGCCTGGTCACCAACATCTGCTGACCATTGACGGTCAATTGCTGGCACATCTTTGGCATGCTAATCATCTCAAACTTTTCTACAAATGAGATCTTAAACAGCTATACGTAACATTAGAACACATTTTGTAACCGATTCGATCATCTCCAATCGAACCTATTGCTCTTTTTGAATGAAACACATTTTTTGGACAATTTCAACTTCTTTAAAATTCCAAGTGTATGCCTATCGGCAGTCCAATTCACCTTTCGTTCGTGACCTTTTACGATCGACACTGCCTCATTTCACATGAGACTTTACTTCCCTACCTCGCCTCAATCAGCATCGTGGCAGTACAACGACCAATCGGCCTATACCTTATTTGTAAGGCTTTCTTACAAATTCAAGCCAAACATCACATTGATCGATGCAATTACCCACTATGACCTATCGGCCCCCACTCATACGAGAAGGCATTTCTACCACAATGGACACATATTCCACTCTCTTGTCAGCGTGACCGATAACCGCATACTGTTGTGGGCGATCGGCCCGCACTCATATGAGAAGGGATTTCTACCACAATGGACACACATTCCGCTCTCCTGTCAGCGTGACCGACAACCGCATACTGTTATGGCCGATCGGTAGGCCACTTACTTATAAAGGTCCACCATAATGGTTCTACATCTACACTAAAATCTTGGGAAAACACCAAGTCTACGTTACTCGGCAGCCTAACAGAGTCCCTACACTAGGCAACGGTTCAACACACAAACATTCCATATACAATCAAGTAAAGAAAAGAGTTGGAAGAAAAATATTGCATGTATGCCTCAATCGATAGTAGCACATAACATTCAAATGAAAGCCTCAATCGGCAATGAGATTCAAATGGAGTACAAAACAACAACTTGGATTCAATTCAATTAGTTCAACATACAGTTACACGAGGCATAATACGGAAGAAAACAACATAAAAAATTAAAAGATTTGGCCCGTCGTCACTTAGTCTTCAATATTAATCTGCTCATTAGTAGTCTTATCGCCATCATCAGCCTAATCAGTAGCGATGGACTTAGGCACCTTTGACCCACCACTGGTTGGTTTTTTCACCTCATTAGTCTGCCATGCCCTCCTATCAGTGCTTCGCCAATGCTCGACCCCCAGCGTTTTCTAGCAGCTTGAATGTCTTTGTCAACTTTGGGGGAACGTCTAGTCAGGGAAACTACAACGGCATGTAGGGGTTAAAGAATATGACACACTGCACGATTTCATCCTCGACCACGGATAACACAAGGTCCATGTAATTATAAAAGGTAGGATCATCCATGAAAGCCTTAAGCGTCTCTTGCCGATTAGCCGCTGGGTACTTGTGGAGCCGATCAATCTCTTCCTAATGCCCCTGAAGTATGGCCAACCGATTTTCTCGGTCGTCCATCTATTTCTAGAAGGCATGGACAGTCTCCTCCCTCTCGGCCACTTCCTACTCGGCAACCTCAGCGCGTTACCTTTGGCATTACACCTCCTGCTCTAGCTCTACTGAATGCTTGAGAGCTAGGTTGACCTCCTACTCATTGGTAGACTTCTGAAGGGTGATGTACACCTTGCCAAAACACTACCGCCGAAGACAGGCCTGATCTATCCCTCATCTAGTAGGCCTTTTTAGGCTGATCAACATGTTCCTTTCAGATCAACCAGAGGACCCATCGCCACTCGGCTAGCGCTCCTGCCAATAACCCTTTGGCGGCTTGGGCCTATTGGTAGTTGACTTCTTCATGTACCCCGCATGTTGGGCCAACCCATCGTTTCTTGTCTTCTGCGCCTTGTCCTTCTCGACAAGCTGACAATACTTCTCCATGGTCTCATTCATCTTCTTCACCGCTGTTTTCTCAACTAACGGATGCACTGTCACATAAACACACGGGTTATTATCAATCTGCAATAAAAAAAATAAGGCTACTTAGTGGTCAGCCAAACGGCACTTTACCAGGTGGTCTGATCAAGACAACCTTGATCAAGTTGTCTGGCAATTTCAGAACACACCAGCTCCTCTATAAGTCGCTTAGTTTCTACCGAACAAACTCACAAGCCTTCTCATCTTCATGCATACGAACAAAATCTACACTGTAATGACCCGTCCCGAATATCGGGATTGAATATTAATTAATCATGATTTAGAATGACTAATCGGGGATTAGTTGAGTGAAATCGGACGAAACGTGCAAAATGACCGTTTTGCCCCTAGCGTGGGCAAAATGTTGACTTTTAGTTCGGGCGGTCAAACGGACCTTGACCGATGACGGTGACGTAGTTCGGGACGTCACGAGTTCATAGACAGGTGGCACGTTCGATTCTGACATTCGAGGAGAAAGTTATGATGTTCGGAAGTTGAGGGGTATTTTGGTAATTTGGCATAGTAGGGGCCAAATGTTGACTTTTTGATCGGGAGGTCGGATGGACGAGGGCCAAGGACCGTTACGTAGGTCTCGTCGATACGAATCCAACGACAGGCGGCATGCCGAAATCGGAGATTCGACGACGAAGTTATGGTCACGGAATCAGGCTCGATTAACCGAACGAACCGGGAATAAAATAATATTTTATTAAGAACAGTACCCGGTGACTGGACACACTTGGATGAGTGACAAGTGTCACTCATCCCTTAAAATCAGGCACAAAACATGGATCCATGATTTTGGGGAGACCTAATTATGATGTTTTAATATTATTTTAATTAATTAAACCTTTAATTTCCATTAATCTTGTTCTGTTTCTTACCCGTGCACAACTGAGAAGCAGAGATTGAGAGAGCCTGAAATTGTCCACCATTTCCTTCCATTTCTGAACCAGTGTGTGAGGAATTGAGAGGGTGTTGAGATTTAATCATCAAGGAAGCACGAGGGACAGAGAGAGGGCTTGAATTTGGAAATTCGAATTTTCGAATTTTGAGGGGGGAAATTCGATTAGGATGAATTGAGCCGTGATGATCGATTTGAAGCTTGGAAATAGCTTCCTGAGGTTGATACGAGTGGAACCAGATCAAAAACGAGGTGAATTGATGCCCAATTGACTCTGAACGGGTTTGGTAACCGTGAGGAATGTCGAACTTGAGTCGTGGAGTTTGAGCTGTGATTGGATGCAATTGAGTTGGGGAAAATGCTTACCTGAGTCCCTTGATGCTGCTAGATTAATCAATTTGGGGAAATCGTGTGACGGTGAAGGTTTTGGAATGTTGAACAATGGCTGGAGGACCTTCAATTGATCATCTGTGATCATGAGGTTAGAGGTAATGTTTCTTGTAATTAAGTCCACAGAACTCTAATTAGACTTGAATCGAAACTGACTGAATGTTCAATTGGTGGAATCAATGTCGAATTGACAGAAAACGAACCGGGTCGCCTCGCGGGTTAAATGGCCCGTTTTACAGACAAACGGGTGAGGGAGACAGCACTGTAGCTGGCACGTGGGTTTCACGCGCAGCCACTCACGGCGGCGTGTGGGGGCGCGTCCGGCCTAGTCTCAAGGAGTTGTGATTTCCAGATTTTACGGAAAAACGTGCAGCTCGGAAACGGACCGTTTTGGACGGTGTGTGTGAGTGGACTTTGTTTTCTAACCGTGATGCATGCATATATGAGTTCTAATGCCTTATTATATGATTTTATATGCTTGGGCATGATTTGTGTTTCAATCCGGTAATTTCTCGGTTTTATGATTATTATATTATTATTTTGGGCGATTTTCGAGAAATTATGAAATTTGGTAAAAATGATGTTTGGACTTGGCTTATGAGTCCGGGATTGAAATTGATTGAAAATAATGTTTGGACTCGGATTATTGAGTCATGGATTGAAAAATGATGTGGTGACTCGGGAATGAGTCGAGGGTCAATTTCGTGGATTTACGTGAAAATGGCAACGGAGGTTGCAACGCATGGATTTGCGTGATAATGTTATTTTGGGCATGAGAACCCAAATGAATAGTGATTTTGACTCGGAATTGGAGTCATTTGTGAAATTGTGAAATTAATGATTTATTGGGATTTTATGATTATTTTAATCAGTCTTTCGGGCACGTTTTACGAGGAACGTGCAAATGATGTTTTGGGCTAGGCCCGGAGTCTAAAGGATTTCTAAAATGATATTTTGACTTGGTTGGTGAGTCAATGATGATTTCCGGAATATTTTATTGAATTAAAAGGTGATTTTAATGAAATATGTGTAAAAGGTATTTTGGGCTTGAGACCCAGTTGAGAATGATCTTGACTTGGTATGAAGTCAAGATTTGATTGAAATGTTTTGGGATGTAATTCCCGGGATGGTTTTCATTGTGATTGTGATATTCCCAGACGGTCGGTGCTTGGGGGGATTACCCAGACGACCGGAGCTTGGGGGATGTGATTGTAGGATCGGGAGTTGATCCTATGGTAGTCAGCTTCTCGGATGATACTGAGCCTGGATGTACCACTCGGAGGTGTCTGATCCTGGGGATGTGTTCGCCCAGAGGTGACTGAGCCCGAGGAGGTTGAGCCCAGAGGTGTTTATTCCCGAGAGAGTGACTGAATATTGGCCTACGCGTAGTGCAGCACTTGTGAGTAGTGCAGATGTGATTTGTGATATTGTGCACTTGTGAGTAGTGCGGATTGATTGGATTGATATGTGTATTGTGCACTTGTGATTATTACTGATTGATGTTATTTGTGATGACGTACTGGTATGGAGTACGGGTTTTTGGTCTTTGTGGCCAGTGATTATGTTTTCACATGTTTTGGCCTGAGAGCCGGGATTTGATGTTTTATAACATAAACTGATTTGGTGAACATGAGTTTTATGGACCATGGGAAAATATGTTTTGATTTTATCGGTCACTCATGTTTTACGATATGCATGCAAGTTTGTGAAAACTGGAGGGTAAGATTGTAATTTTGGCAAATGTTTTTATAAGAGGTCATTTTTGTCCACTCACACCTTTTCTGTTTTGTGACCCTCCAGGCCGTGGTACGACGTTCGGGACTGATCGTGAGGCAGTGACAGCAGCAGAAATCCGCGCAAACATCCCTTGTCTGGCAAGCACTGAAGGGGAGTTTCGGACCTTTAGTTGACTTGTCAGACGGGAGCAGGACCGGGCACGATTGTTGACGTCCAGTTGGGACGGGTCCTGTCATACACCTCCAGCTTCTGCGAGGTAGGAATGTCTTTGATGATGGCCCCATGAGCCAACTTGTTAACACACTCAATCTACACCATCCTAGGCCATTCATCTAGTTCTTGAAATGATATAGATAGTAAAGTCGACCCTAATGTAACTCCAGTGGACCACATAGTTAGAAGGAAGTATAAACGATGATCAGCGTAATCCACTTGTTCATGTTCAACTGGCCGACGACAATCTTCACCCATGTCAGGATTTCTTGCAACCAAGGATGCAACAACAGTTGGACACCATGCTCGAAGCAATGAAGATAAAACAAAATTGACCCTTTAGGTGGCTCACTTGGCCTCGCTCCTCCCGGCAGAATTGTCATTTCAATTTGCATCGGAACATTGAATAATTCTTGGAACCTGTCCAAATTAGACTGCCGAATGGTATTAACTTTGTAGTCCACTGCATAATTGATAAGCCTTGAATTATGCATCTTTTTATACCTTTTATACTTATATTTTATTGTTTAAATACCAAACAATTGTAGAAAATAATATATTTTGTGGAAAATGTGCAGAATTGGATAGAGTACGTAATTACGAGAATTTAGGTGAAAGAATCACCTCAATCGAAGTTATAACTAAGAAGTTATAATCGGATGAAGGGAAGCCACCAAAAAGAGCAAGGAAATTCGGTAGGAACCTACCGAAGACAAAATCACAGCCCAGAGACCCTTTCATCGCGTGCCTTCCGAACGGAAGAAGCAGGATTCGGTGCGCGCATTCCGAATTCATGTTCCAGTCTTCGGCGCGCGTTCACTGAATTCCACTGAATTCCACCCCTACGTTTCGGCCAGCGGCTACCGAAATATTCGTCTTCCTTCAGCAGCCCTCTACCATGTCGTTTCCTATTACTATTCTAGCAAGAAAACTTTATGTTTTCCCTTTTTATTAGGTTTTATATGTCCTTTTTAATTAGGATTTGTTTTCCCTTTTTAAATTAGGAGTTTTTCTTACCTATTTAATTAAGTTTTGTATTTATTCTTTCTTTAGGATTTAGATTACCTCTTTAATTAGGATTTTTATTATCTTTTTCCTTTAGGACTTTAATTTAATTAGTTTAATCATTTTCCTTTTAGAATTAAATTTTGAACTCCTATTTATTTGGGGATTAATTTTCTCCAATAAATAGATAGGCTTAGGTTATTTGTAAGTGTCGCTCATTATTTGTACCAAAACTCTATTTAAACCAATTTTCCCTTTTCAATAAATTCAAGATTTTTTGTGCAAATCTAATTACACCATATCCTACCTTTTATAACCTTCATTCGTGGCATAGAGGAGTGTCTCCAAGTGTTTTACCAAAGAGTTTCCAATCACTTCGTATTCATAGGGTGTCCCAAAGAGAAAAAGTGTAACACGACCTCTTTACCTTGTAGTTATCTTTTGTGCATGAATATCTTGGTTTATGGACTGATTTCTAATATTATCCTTGGTTTTATGCTTTGTATTAATTTTAATAATCTTTCATGTGTTCTAATATTTCAGTTTTTGTTATGCTTGTATATTGGTACTTAATGCTTGACTAGATAGAGGAGTGTCTCCAAGTCTAGATCATTGAAAGTGCGGCGTGAGTGTCTCCCTGCACGTACTTAAGAATATGCAATCATCTCGTAGAACTAAAGTTATAGAATTTCGTAGGTTTTAAGTTGATATAAATCATGAATGAGTTTGGTAAAGAATGAGTTGACCGCGTGTAAAAATAGATTATGTTAGTTTAGATTTAGTTTAATTACTTATGACTTAAAAATCAATCTCTTTACCCCCAATTAATCAATCAAACGATAATCATACTTAGGTACCCTCAATCCCCGGTTAAGAACTATCCCTATTTAACAATGCTACAATCTACAAAAAAAGGTTTTTAATTGCGTACGTTTCCTTAAGTATTGAGTGTGACTTTGTATTTACTTTAATGCTTAGTTTTTTCGTATCAATAATCAGATTTCACAATCGAAATTGCATCTGGTGGACCCTGCTCAGAATCCGACTCAGTCTCTGAGGTACTTTCCACTTCAACCTTATCCCAAGAACCTTCCACTTCAATCACCAGGAGTTGAGACAATGAAATTTCTGGATCGGCACCCAGTTCGACACACTGCCTCTCCTCAACATTTTCCTCTGGTCAACATCAACACTCTACTCTTCTACATTCCCTTTTGGGTTCCATAAATCTACATCTTAACTATGAACCGAGGTAGATGATACAGAGTGACTCCGATCGACAAGGACCCACTAGTGGTTGATAAAACACTTCTATCACTCGACCCATCACTTGTGGACTGAGAATGTGTTTCATTATCAAAATTTTGCAGTGATCTGCCCCCAGATCCACTAGTTGACTCAGACTTTGACATCAACAAGTAAAGGCATAATAGAAACTATAGATAAGCACACCACTAATCCTACCGAAAAAATATTCACAGGAACGGAAAACAAATATACCTCAAGTTTCTTCAAATTGGCCCCTGAGAAGTTTGATCGGTAGTCGACTTCAGAGTCAAATCCAACCGGCAGTTAGCAAGATTAATCAGAACCAATTCAGTGCTTAGAGAATCTCCTTGCGTAAAAGTGGAAAAATGAAAAATTCCAGCCCCTTTTATAGACGCCTTAGGTGCCTCGAGATGCGAACCACCAATCTGAACGGTGCCACCATCTGCAAAACAATTCCTACATACTGATTACAAATTCGAATACGTACAACCTAAATATTCACAAAAGAAGGAAGGGTGATGATTCTCGACCACTCAAAGTCACTAAAAATTCGGAAGCCTGCTCCGATCAGCAAGTAGGAACATTGCAACCGATCAAACACTTCATGTGAAGCACCCTCTCATGTCAATGCTTCGGCCAGTAAGTAGGAACATTGTGACCAATCGGAAGCATCTATCGACGTGTTTCATGGCCCTGATCAGCAAGCAAGAACATTACGACCGATCAGGAGACATTTACAAAGAACCTTCATATGTCATGGCTCTAATTGATAAGTAGGAACATTGTGATCGATCGACAGCTTCTGGCGAAGTACTCTCATGGCTCCCCTCGACAAGCAGGAACATTGTGACCGAGTGGTACCCTATGTAAAGTACCCTATCATATCAATGCTTCGATCGGCAAGCATGAACATTATGAGCGATCAGAAACATCTGGCAAGGTTCTCTCGCGGCCTTGATCGGCGGGCAGGAACATTGCGACCGATTAGGAGCCACTTGCAAGGTACCTTCACATGTCAAGGCTTTACCCGGCAAGTAGGAACATTGCAATCGATCGACAGTTTCTGGCAAAGTACTCTCGCGGTTCCCCTCGATAAGTAGGAACATTGCGATCGGGCGGCAGCTTATACGAAGTACCCTATCATGTCATGCTTTGATCGGTAAGTAGGAACATTATGACTAATCGAAAGCATCTAGTGTGGTGTTCTCGCGGCCTAGATCGGCAAGTTGGAACATTGCGACCGATCAGAAGCCTATTGTTATATACTCACAATTATTCGGCATGCAGGAACCATCCAAACTTACTAGCACTGGGGACCGATGCAACACCAGTTGACCGAGGAGCACTTCCTTCATCCAACACTTGGAGGGCAAGAAGATACATCCCCTTGGTTGGTCGACACATGTTGGCCTGGGGTACAAGTCTTCGACCGAGGAAATACACCTCACTCAATGACTTAGGGGACTTACGTTGATACCATATCAACCAACTAGACTATGTACAAGTAGCACCGCCACATGCATCCAGTCCACCCCCAGGTGAAAAATAAACGTGTCATTCGGCTGAAAATGCTAGTGATGCCAATTGGTAGGCAATTCTAGTGGTGCCAATCGACATTCAATGCTAGTGATGCTAGTCGGAAGGCCTACCCTGATCACTCGGCAGGGTGTACCAACAGCAGGCAGCCAACAAGCCTATCTCAACTCAACCACTCGGCATATCTACTCAGAAAGGATGATCAACATCCACGATCTGATCAGCTAGCCGTGAGTACCAACTCCTTGAAATGCCATGAGATCCATTGCCACCTGTCACACATTCTGAATTTGCGGGACATGGGGCAATATCTTTTGCTGTAGCTTGGAGCCTACTCCAAATACTGTTCAACCACCACATTCATTACTACTATAAATACCCTCAAAACCCTTTCATAAATGTAACCCTCTATCATCTACTTCTCTCTCTAAAACACACACAACCTTGAATGTCTAGTCTTTGTGTTGTGATCTGCATTGGGTCCTCCATTACGCTCATTGACTTAAGCATCAGAGCCTCTTAAGTTGGGACCTCATTGGTCTAGTTTTTCCTTTTTGTGTCACAGGTCATTTAGCAGGCTTAAGCAGGATTTGAACCAGCACCTCAGTGGGTTCGAACATCTCTTAGTGGGTCTCATCATGTTAGGTCCAGGCTCTGATCAAACAAGTTTTCTTGGTTTTGTCAACTGTTATCCACGGTAGTCATCCTTATTTGATCTCAGTATAGTCTGGATGGTGCCTGAGTACAGTTCCCCACGATACTATTATAGTCTGGATGGTGCGTGAGTGCAGTTCCCAGACGTGTCCAGATGGTGCGTTAGTGCAATTCCCGGACGTGATTTGGATGTTGCATGAGTGCAATTCCTAAATTAGACCACGTGTAGTGCTGTTGTTCATTATGACTGGTACCTAAGTTTGAGGATTGGTTGTGTCTTTTTATAACGCTTGTGTGATTTAAACCAAGGATATTTTCATTGTTACCATGATGAGTGCCCAGATAGTAAAAAATAGGGGTGTTTTCTAGACGGATGATGCTCGGGGTGGTTATTATTGTTATTTCAATTGTTCCTACGTAGATGAAGTTAGGGATGTTTCCCACATGATTGATGTTTGGGAGAGTCGATGATTGGTTGTTTATTGGTGTTTCATTGATTATGGATATTGGTATCCAGATTTTATCACATAGTTTTATAAACAGGGATTACAGAGAAATGAGAGCCACAAGCTGTTCACTAGTATTTCATGATTTTTGTGGTCCACCAGTCTATTATTTGTCTTGATTTGAAATCTGGTTTACTCATTTTTTTACTATGTGCATGCATGGTTTTATACTGGAGGGTAAATGTTTGTTTTCCTCGAATAAATGTGTTTTTAACTGTTTTTTTTTTTCACTCACACTTTTAATGGTTTTGATGACCCTCCAGGCCATTGCACGAAAATCGAGGTTGATTGAGAGGCGGAGGCATGAGCAGTAAATCAGTACGAGTATACCTTGTCTAACAAGTGTTGAGTGTAGTTTGGTACTTTTGGATTGTTTGTCAAATGAGACCAAGACAAGACATGATTATCAAAGCGTTTTAGGAGCGGATCCTAATAATTTAGTATCAGAGCATTGCGATATTGATTGAGGATTGTTTAGCCAATGCCATGCCTCCAAGATGTGAGCCTTCGTGCCTGACTTGATGATGAAATGGATACGTGAAAAGTAACTTTGACCCCAAGATAGATATGGGGATTAGGATGGGCCCTGGATTCTTTGAATTGGATATTGGATACTGCGCTCCATTATAAGAAGATTCGTGTGGGCCCGGATAGTGATCAAACCTTTCATATTGATAATATTGATAAGTGACTTCCAAGTGATGTTTCTTCTTGGTGACTAAACATGTCGATAGTGGCATGGATTACAGTGTAAGACCCGAGAGCTTAGGAACCAAGAACGGTGAACAAGACCTGTGAGCTTGGGAAATAAGAATGGTGAGCAAGACCCGTGAGCTTCAGAACTAAGAACAGTGAGCAATCCCACATCGCTCAGGGAGGGAAATGTGAAGTGCCTTATATGTGTGGGCACGTATCTTCCTGGAAAGCTCATTGGCTTTGGATTTCTTTGGCACTCAGAAGTGAGGTTGGTCTGGAGCAATCCCAATATGGGTGACCTACTAGGAAGTTGCACGTGAGTTACCAGAAATAAAACCGTGAGGGTTGGACGTGCTAGGGAAGATGAGTCGTAACGAAATGGTATCAGAGCTGGACCCAACAAGAAGTGTGTCAGGGAGGACGCTAAGCCCCAATGTGGGTGGATTGTAAGACCCGTGTGCTTGGGAAGAAAGAACGATGAGTAAGACCCATGATCTTGGGAAGCAAGAACGATGAGCAATCCCACATCGCTTCGGGAGGGAAAAGTGCAGTGCCTTATATGTGTGGGCACGTATCTTTCTAGCAACGAGGCCTTTTAGGAGCTCACTCACTTTGGATTCCTTTGGAACTCCGAAGCTAAGAAAGGTTGGTCTGGAGAAATCCTAAGATAGATGGCCCATTGGAAAATTTCGCATGAGTTCCTAGAAACCAAATTGTGAGGGCTGGGCCCAAAGCGGACAATATCGTGCTAGGGTAGACAGGTTGTGACATACAAAATCTCATATTAGGATTCAGACGAATTCAGGATATTGTACTAGGACTCGAAAGGAGTCAAAATTGGGAACTAGGGCTTGGGAAGAGCAAGAATGTGGAAATATCGGTTACCGTTCCAAATATCAAAAGAGGGTTTGGGTAAAAACCCGATACATTATTATAAACCTCGCAATTCCAATTATTGGACGGATAGGTTCGTATTTTTGTCATAAAATTCTTTAAGGAGGTAGATTATAATAACCTGAATATTTATAAAAGGTTATTTTGGGAATTTAAAGATGGAATTGATGATTTTTTTCCCATATAAGTAAAAAAAAATTGACTTTTTGCTCCATGTACGTTTTGGGCCTTTCGTGAGGGCTGTAATGTAGGAGTTAGAGTCTTGAGTCCATTGACAGGTAGCATGTTAGAATTAGAGATTGGGTAGATTTGTTACGGGCATGAAATTACTAGGGTATTTTGGTCATTTTGGTATTAAGAGCATTTTGGTGATTTGACAAATTGGGGATATTTGAGTATGCTGGTGACAAATGTCCCATCCTTATCACATTCTCCCCCTTATATCTTTGTGCACTGAATTGCATGTATTTTTGGGTATAAGTGTGTATATTTGTGTGTATTTAAAACCGAAAACCCGTGAACAACCGTTAAGGAAAAACAAAGTGAAAATATAAGGAAGCTAGAGAGAAATAGAGAGGAAAAGAGGAAAAAAAACAGTGGAGAAGAGAGGGAGAGAAGAACTAGAGAGGATGAAAAGCCTCTAGAACCGAAAACCCGAGAAAACCAACTTGGCCTATGGATCACCAAATCGTTTTGAGGCTTCCTAGGTCAAAACTAAGTATCCTAGGTCAAAATTAAGTATTCTAGCATTTTTTTTTAGTCCATACGATCATCTTGGGCTAGAAACATGAAGGTTTGGACATGGGAAAAACTGGAAACGGAAACTTGAAGTTTGGCCGAAATACGAAGAATCAAATTGTGTTTTCGAGGCTTGATAGCTCTTAGGACTTCAGAGGAGTGTACAACTGAAAATTGAGCTGCTTGGATGGTGTGTGAGTGAACTTTGTTTTCATAAATTATGATATATGCATAGTTAAATATTTTAATTGCTTTACTGCATGATTTATGTGGGATTGATTTGAATAATGATTTCTAAATGATTATTTGAAGATTTTCCAGATTTTTCTATTGATTAGTGGACACAGATTCTACGGTTATTTTGTGAAAATAGTGTTTTTTTTTCTTAGGCCTTGTTTTTAAGGTGTTTTGACTTGGTTTTAAGTCAAAGATTGTGTTAATTGAGTTTTATTGGTTTTGTTAATTGTTATACATGGTAGTCATCCTCATATGATGTTAGTACACTCTGGATGGTGCATAAGTGTAATTCCTGGATGTGACTCGGGTGGTGCGTGAGTGCAGTTCTAGTGAATATTATTACAGTCCTGATGGTGCGTAAATGCAGTTCTCAGATTTGTCCGGATGGTGCTTTAGTGCAGTTCTCGGACGTGATTCAAATGTTGCGTAAGTGCAGTTCCCAAGTTAGCCTATGTGTAGTGTTGGTGTTCATCGTGACTGTTACTTGAGTTTAAGGATTGGTTGTGTCTGATTATGATGCTTGTGTAATTTAATACATGGATTATGTTCATTGTTGTCATGATGAGTTCTCAGACGGTCGAAACTAGGGGTATTTCCCGGATGACCAAAACTTGGGGTTATTGTTATGGCTATCATTGTGGTAATTGTTTTCAAGCAGTCGAAGTTAGAGGTGTTCCTAGACGGCAGATGCATGAGATGGGTGTTATTTTGATTGTTATTGTTATTGTAATTGTTCACAGGAAACCGAAGTTAGGGGTATTTCTCAGACGGCTGATTCCCGAGGGAGTCGATGATTGGTGTTTGATTGGCTTTTCATTGATTGTGGATATTGGTGTCCAGGTTTTGTCACATGGTTTTATAAACGGGGATTAGAAGGAAATATGGGTCATGGGCTATTCAATGCTATTTCATGATTTTTTGTGGTCTCACAGTCTATAATTTGTTTTGATTTGAAATTCGGTTTACTCATATTTTTACTATATGCATGCATAGTTTTATACTGGACGGTAACTGTTTGTTTTCTTCGAAAAATATGTTTTTAAATATTACTTTTGTCCACTCACACTTTTAATAGTCTTGATGACCCTCTAAACCATTGCATAGAAATCGAGGCTGTTTGAGAGGAAGAGGAATGATCAGTAAATCAGTATGACTATCACTTATCTGACAAGTATTAAGGGTAGTTCAATACTTGGGATTGTTTGTCAGACGAGGGCAGAACCATATATGATTATCAAAGTGTTTTAGGAGCGGATTCTGTCCGTTTCTTCTTATATAATATATGATTATTGTGATAATTATATATTCTAAGTGAATCTTTCTTTATAAGGAAAAAATAATGTTATTTTCTATGCTATATATCCTATAGTATTGATAAAAATAATGAGCACTAATAAGAAAGAAAATAAGATCGTTTAGATTTTTTGTTTATATATAATTAAATTTAAATTATCTTTTTCGCAATCCGTGTGGGATCTAATAGAGTAATAGATAGCTAAGCTGAAAACTTAAAAGTTAAAACCATTTTATTTTCTTTTTCGATTTCATATTTTCGAAGTGTATTTTTTTTTTTTTCAGGAGGCACCCGCCACCCGGGGCATATCACATGTTGATGTAGCACAAAGTTAGAAATAAAAATGCAAAATGCAAGGGGATCACTGGCCTTATTTCAACTTTCACTTATATTTATTGAATTAAAAAATCCCATTCAAGGTGGTCCAATATTTAATTATAGATATTAAGTAGGCATGTCTTCGTCCAATATTGTTAGGACCATATTCATTTTTTTAAAATGTGGTCACACTAATTAGTTTTTGTATTTATTTATAAGTTGATGGTCATTTTCGTGTTATAGTATAATCATTAATGAAAATATCGGTAAATATCGCCGAAATTTCGGCGAAATTTCGGTATTTTTACCCGGCGGCATATAAGAAGGGGGGGGGGGAAGAAATTCGCCAAAATATCGAACAATTGTGTTATTTTGAGCCCACAGATCCGTTCCTAAGATCAAAACGATGAAAATACACTATTAATTCGTGAAATTTGGACGTAAAACGAGAGAGATTGAGTCGGGTCATGCCGCCGGGTCGAAAAACCCGAGTTGCAGACCCGGTTAAAGGTTAGGGATGACTGGTAATGTGTATACTTATATATTAAACGATTTTAAATAACAATAATGAAGTGTAGCAGAGATGGCTTTGAGTTGTTGGTTAAGTTTGGGGGGTCACGGGTTCGACAAAGGTTGGTCTTTTTTTCAATTCCCCCCTCTTTATTCATTTTTTCCAATTTTTCAACAAAGGTTGGTCTTTTTTTTTGTTTCGTTTTTGTCCAATTTTAAATATATCCATCATATTTTTTCATCTTTTTTCTTTCCAATTTTAAATATTTTAAACTTTTTTTATCATTTTTCTTACAATGATTTTGTATGTTTATTGTTATATTTTTAAATATTTTAACTTTCAATTATAGTAACTCACTTCAATTTATATTTATATTTATATTTTATATTTTATATTATTAGTTATCGTCAGAATCATATTACATCATATTATTCATCATATATTTATTATATCAAAGTTATTTTATAATTTTATTAGTTATATATAACCATCATTGAGCATTTAAGATTTTCCCAAAGTTTCATTCTAAATTTCCAACTTTTAAATCGAATTTCCGTCATTTTTGTTGACCGTAAACGATATCGATATCGATATCGATATTTAGGGCGAGATATCCGTAAATTCGACTAGCGATATATCCGTCGATATCGATATTTTCATCCTTGAGTATAATAATGCAAAATCAGTAGGTCATTTTCACCGGCGTTTTTCGTTTCCTTAACAGTGAACCAAACCAGTGTTCATCCAATTCGGCCACTTGAAATATCAAAATAAATATTTTCAAAAGAAAAAAATCAAAATTCATGAAGTAATTACTTGAAATTATGGCCTAGAAAATGAAACATCCATTTATTAACCGATTCGTTTCAAATCGTTATTTTTTCAAAAATTTAGGTTTGACAAAATAAAAATCAAATGGCTTGAGAATCCAAACCGCTCTATTAGTAACGGTTTGAATTTTCATTTTTATTTTGGAAATCCGTTAAATCCGAACCGAATAATTAATGAATATATTAATTTTTAAATTTATTATTAATACAAAATTAAACATAAGTAAATATAAAATATGTAAAATAAACAAAAAACTAATAGAATAATAATAAAAAGTCTCTGTAATTTATTTATCTTATTAGCAATAACATCAAGTTATTTGAAAAATAAAGTTACGCCCTACAGATTGTTACAGATAAAGATTGTCTTACAGCATGTCATATATATATCCATATAACATTAGCATCAACTAACACCAATAATGAAAACACAAAGCCTTTATATATTTTTTGTTGTGTTTTATATATATATATATATATATATATATATATGTATTGGTTGAAGTTGTTTGTTATAAATTGTGTTAATAGAGATCCAACTTTGTATCCTTACCTTTTTTTATACCTAAGCGGTTTCAAATCGTTATTGATCCAAACCAATCTGTTAGTAACGGTTACTAATAGTTTTGATTGAAACAGTTTCATTTCTAATTTAGAATGTCTAAACTGTATTGAACCGTTACAATTTTAACGGTTTGGATTTGGATATTACCAATATCTGTATCGAACTGTATAATGCCCATCTTTAGTAAACACATATAGCTTTTCATTTTTAAACAATAGCTTTTCATTTTAAATTAACAATAAAAATGACGAGTTGTCTTACTTTTTATGTACCCACTGTATTAAGTTTTTCTTTCATATACAAGTATAATATTTTCGTCGAAATATCTTTTGACAAGACCCTTCCCGAGTTCACTTTGATAATCATCAAAAGTCCTACTTTCGTCTGACAATTAAATCAAAATTTTAGAAAAACCCACATGACCTTAAAATATAATATGAGAAACATGCCAGATAAGTGATGAACACTGACCAACTCAGAAACATTATCTCGTTATACATACCAAATATATTTTGGCATTTGGAGTCACCGCCCACACCAACCCACTAACCCTGACGAATAATGTAACTTGATATCTCGACCTTCCCGAGCCCTAATCTGATATCCCAGCTCTCCCAACACTTTTCGAGCCCTAAACCGATATCCCCACTATTCATGGTTCACCCATGATATCCCGACTCTTCTCGAATCCTATCTTGATATCCCGACTCTTCTCAAATCCTATCTTGATATCCTGACTCTTATCGAGTCCTATCTTGATATCCCGATTATTCTCGAATTACGTCATGATATCACGATATTTCTAAAATTCTATCCTGATATCCTCACTCTTCCCGAGTCATATCATAATATCCCGACTGACAGGACCCATTTTAATCTCCTTGAATTATCATGGGATGTGCCCTGCTTCTGTTTGACATCCCGTGTCAGATCAGAGATAAAACCGTGACCCACTCGGGGTTTCTAGAGTGCATAGTGATTTTCAGAGTACGCAGCGTCATGTGATGTCTCGGTCTTAACTACAGCCCACATCCGCGATAAACCTGAAGGGTATCAAAAATATTAAAACTGTGAGTGGACAAAAATAAACAGTTTACAAAATAATTTCCGAAATAAACATTTATACCCTTCACGTAAAAACATGCATGCATCAGAAAATAAGTATCTCAAATACTTTCTTAAAAACAAAATACATTGCTTTTCAAATCACTAAATAGTGAAACTATTTTTCAAAACAAATCAAATATTTCAATAGGGTATCAACCCAAATCAAATCACGTAGGGTCTGAGGCTCAGCCCAAATCATGTAAGGTCTCAGCCCAAATCAAAACAAATAAAAAAGGGTCTCAGGCCAAATCAAATCATGTAGGGTCTCAGCCCAAAATCAAATCTCATAAAACATCTCAATAGGGTCTCTTCTCGAAACATAGACTCGCATTCAGAGTCGTATGAAAACATGATAAACCAATCCTCTTTATCCAATATCCAAAAAAATATCTCAATAGCCACGATATCAACGCAATGCGTGCAACTCGGGATTACACGTCTGAGATACACCTAGTATCTATGACGTCTGAGTGGGAACCCACGATCAGAACCCTTGGCTCGATGTCTGAGCAATGGCATTTACAAGCTCGAAACACTTGGATTGACGTATGAGAAATGTCCATATCTAACACTCCTGAGTCTGAGGCTCTACTCGGAGCTACTCACCTCACTCTATGACGTCCAGAGGCTACCGTACCAGGATCTACGACGTCTGATGGGAACAATCACATCATAGAGGATGGTATTGTGGAAATCAGTTCACAACATTTTTATCTCAAATCATCTCAAAATATCTCAATGGGGTCTACGCCCGAAATATAGTTTCATCAAATCAGTTTCCATAAAACCATCATAAAAACAGGGTTAACAATATTTCACAAATCCAGGATTCCTCGAATCCTATCAAATCCAATCTCATAAATCCACAACAGGGTCATAACTTGAAATCTCATATCATAAATGATAACTGGGCCATAAGACCGATATATCATTTCCAAATCCGAAAATTATTTCACTATTCAAATCACTTTTTCAAATAACCTTTGACTATAATCCAAGTCAAAGTCAATAATCAACTGAGACTCATGCCCGAAATAGCATTTCACGTATCTCCGTGAAATCGTTCAAAATCGATAATCAAATCTTCAATTTCACGCCTCTCCGTGAAATCATTCAAATCATATAAATCACAAGCACGTAGAAAACTCGGCCTAAGCCCAAAGTGTCACATAAAATAGAAATCTTGAAATACGTGCAATATAATATTTTCCACGAAAATGCCAAATCATCAACACAAATCATATTTAAATCATATGCAATCAGTGTATCTCAAACTATGTTCGTAAAACATATAAAACATTTATGAATGCATCATATTTATAAATCAAAATTCCACTCACATATCGTCCATGTTGCGCGCTCACAATCTGCGTCGTAAGCCATTCCGAGGCTGAACCAACATCTCTGAAACGTCCGGACCTATCCAAATCATACCCAAAGATCACTATCACCTTATACAAGTCTAAACCATAAAGCCTCAAAATTCCCGAAACCGTAAACATGTCTCGAACACGCTTCCCGAGGATAAAAACCTCCAAATGCCCTATCAAACAATCTCTGATCGACCTGAAACCACCACCATTGGATTCAGATCGTTGAAACCTTTCGAACAAGATCTATGTGACTTCGAAATTCATGCCACATGTCCACACGCGCTGGTCAAATTTCGGTTAACAACATTCAACCCCGGTCAACGTTGACGTCAGTTGTTGACGTCTTCTGCTGACGTTAGCTGTTGACGTCATCTGCTGACATCAGCTCTAGTTGACGTAACTGCTAGCGTAAGCCTGAAAGGTCTGACATCTGACAACTCCTGACAACCGGACATGTGGCACCAGTGCCACATGTCATCCTCTAACACTGCCACGTCACCTAATAACGTCACTTGCTGACATCATCACTACCACGTGTCCCTAACACGTCAACTCTGAAAATCTGACACCTTTTTTATAGCTTGCCACGTGGCACCACCTCACTAGTTCACGTGGTCTGACATCGCCGATGTGGACATGCCACATCATCTAATATGTCCTGACACCATGCCATGTGGCACCACCTCACTGGTACACGTGATCTGACAAGCCTAACAAGGCCCTGCCACATCAGCTTCCATGTAAGCCTGACACCTTCTGATAGATCGCCACGTGGCACTACCTGGTTGGCCATGTGTCCTGACAAGACGACGTGGCTTGCCACATCATCATCGTCAAGCTTTGGTCGGGTTGACCTGAACCACTATAACGGGTCGTTCGACCTAACTACTCAACCCAATCCGTTCTCAGCCGTCCGACCACCAAAACCCACCATTTTTCTCCTAATCGACTCTCCTTGAGCCCAGAAATTGACCCACGACCTCAAAACTAAGAGGAAAGGATTGAAACTCACTTATCACCAACGATCTTCCATGGCCAAATTTTGAACCACCACCCAGACTTGTCTAGCCATCCTTTTCCTTTCGTTTTTATCCCTACAACCTCGTAAGAGCTCAACAAGGAGGACCCTAGCATCATAACCAACCCAAAATGTCCAAAACTCAAAATCCAAATCGAATAGGTTTCGGGTGTACCTTTCTCTGGGGTTTCCAACCACCTCACGACGGCTCCGCCGTCTTTGACACTGTCCCTGTCTGCCTCTCAGTCTCACCCTCTCACTCTGTCTCTCTCTCTTAGGCCACTAGATGGAGAGGATGATGATGGAATGGAAATGGGGTGGGTTTCAGGTAGGATCAAAATGAAAGGGAAAATGATAAATGCATGTATATGTGATAAGGATCAATGGACTCATCTATTGGTCCAGAACTGATATTTTGGGTCCCACTAAACAACAAATTCAAAAGTCAACTCCTCATAAATCATGTAGTAGTGAATAGTTCGAATAACTGTTCTTGACCCGTAACTATCTCGTACGATGCCCAATTTCTACGTGTCACCTGCCTACGGACTTATATCATCTCGATCAACATAATGCACTTCGGTCCACGTGCCAATGACCTCCCAGGTCAAACGTTAACTTTTCACTCGTCTAGGGATAAAATTGTAATTTCACCCCAATCGTCTGATAATCCTTGATTAATCCCCGATTAATCCTCGATAATCCTCAATTAATCATTAATTAATCTCGTAGATTATGGATGGGTCGTTACACCGAATCTTTCTGAGTCCTAATTGGATATCCCAATCACATAAGGAGTCACTATCCAAGTTCTCAAATAAATAGGGGTTAACCCATGTTTTCATAAGAAGTACCGTCACTTTGGACATATAGAACAACCCTTAAATGACGTCCAATGACTCAAAAACTGTACTAATGGGCCTGCAAAATCAAATATAGTAAAACACCAGTTAACGGGGACCATAGGAACGCCGACATGCACCGGTGGAGGCTAGGACGCAACTCCCCCACACACTAGCAACCCTAGTCATAGGCAGTACTCATCTCTTCCGATCGCCGGGTCGACTAGGCTTCTTGCAATAGTTCCCGAACTAGGAAAATAGATCTACGTGCTATCCTTCTATTTTTCATCCAATCTTTGTGTTCAATCCAACAAACATACTTTAATCAATGTCATACACACAAAATGATCTAAAAACACAAAACTTAACCTTGCTTTCATAGGAAGGAATTTGACAATTTTGGCTAACATTCAAGCTCCTTTATGGCAACTTGTCACGTCTCAAAATTTCAAAGTTTTGGTTCATTTTGATCATTTAATTCCATGGAAAGTGCTAGTGATCTTGGTTTCAAGCCTCTAAGTCTAGAAAATGAAATTCAAATTTCAAGGAGGCACAATCTAGCTTGGTCCAGTTTCTCCTTCCTCTTTTCTTTGTTTCTCCAGCCTCCTGGAGGAATATGTTCATCTCTCTCCTTTTCTCTCCCTAATTTTCTAGGAAACCTCTTTAGAAAGGATTGTTCTTCCCCTCCTCCTTTCATGTGTCCAACCATAAATAAAATGATGTTGAAATATCATTTTGGGCCACCGTCTGGTGTGTGACACGTGTCACACATAAGTGGTGACACCCAAAACAGGTAATGACTCACCCCTTTACAGAAAAGAGAAAAATACCCTTACCATGTTACATACAAGAACTTACCATTTTAGACCCAAACTTTTTCTGTTCGAACTCTCATTCTTGTGTGCAACTCCTGAAACTCCCTGAATCCCTTCGTGTCTCTACCAACACAACCAGACTTATGATACGATTTCCATTCATGGAACTTTATAATACCCTTATTTACATTTCTCCCAAAATGATATGGAGAAGAGAGATAAAATTTTATAATACCCTTAAATGATCAAAAATAAACAGTGTGTGGACAAAAATAAACATTCAAAAAAATATTTGTGAGAAGAGTACTTTTCCAAAGATAAAAATTGTGCATGCATATATGAAAATCTTGTCAAATCATAAACAACCGAATTTCATTTTGAATATATATCATAACCAATGGAACCCACAAAAACATGAAATATGTAACATTTACATGGTCCACATTTCCCTGAAATCTCTTTTAAAAAAATTACTTGAAAACCTCGACTTAAATATAAGAAATCACTCAGAACAAATCCTCGACTCCCCCGAGCATCAGCTGTCAAGGAAAAATCATGAATTTTGGAAACTTGGGAAAACATTCCCTGAGCTTCAGTTGTCTTGGAAGAACCCCAAGCTTCATTCTTCTAGGAAGAACTCCGAGCTTCGACCGTCTGGGAAATTTTCCCTCGAAGTTCGGCTGTCTGGGAAATTCCTCTTGCTTCAGATGTTAAGGAAAACTACCCCCGAACTTCAGTTGCCAGGGGATCACCCTGAGCTGTAGTTACCTGGGAAATTTTCCCTCCAACTTCAGCTACCTAGGAATCACCCCGAGTAGTAGCCATTTGGGAAATGTACCCCCGAGTTTTTTACAACCTGGGAATCACCTCGAACAACAACCATTTGGGAAATGTTCCCCCGAGCTTTGACTGCCTAGGAAACACCCCAACCTTTGACTGCCTAGGAAACACCCGAAGCTTCAACCATCTGGAAAAACAACCCTCAAGCTTCAGCTACCTAGAAATCATCCAAAGTTGCAGCCGTTTGGAAAATATGTCACCGACCTTCGACTGTCTGGGAATCACCCCGAGTTGCAAACATTTGGAAAATCTTCCCCCGAGCTTCAGCTTCCTAGGAATCACCTCGAGTTAAAGCTGTTTGGAAAAAAAATTATCACAATATCTATCGAGGATGTAAACTATGGAAAACAGTTTATAAAATAAGGTCAAAACCTTGTTTTTAAAACAAATCCTTGACTTCAAATCAAGTCAAAATATTTTCAAACCCGGGTTTAAGCCCAAAATAATCTTCCCACAAAATCCGTAAAATCTATATCTGGAAATAAATTTCCTGAATAAATATTCTAAATATGAAAATCACCAAATAAACATTTGTAATCATTTATTTAGACTATTGCAATCCATATCATACAATACAACATTTCAAACATTTAATTATGCATGTATCATAGTTTATAAAACAGATGTTCACTTACTATCCAACCAAACAATCTCATTCACGAGTTGTACATTCCATTGAAATCCTTGGGACAATGATACCTAGCTTGCTATGATACCAAATTGACAGGACCCTTCCAAAATACACTTTGATAACCGTGAAAGATCTTATTCCCCTTTGACAACTAAACAAAAGTTTCAAAAATAGCCTTAGGATCTTAAAATAAAATATGAGAGACATGCAAGACAAGAGATAAACACTAACCAACTCGGAAACATCATCTCATTATACACAGCAAACATATTTCATCCTAACCCATTAGGGTCACCACTCATACCAAGCCATTGACCTTGATGAATAGTATAACCTAATATCTCGGCTTTTCCCAAGCCCTAATACGATATCCCAACTCTCCCGACTCTTTCTAAGCCCTAAATCGATATCCCCACTCTTCATGAATCCTATGGTGATATACCAACTTTTCTCGAGTCTTGTCCTAATGTCCAGACTTAATATGAGTGTTATCCTAATATCCCAACTCTTCTTGAGTCCTATTTTGATATCTTGATTTTTTTCCAGTCCTATCCTGATATTCTAAGCACAGAATGAGTCATTACCCAAATTCTCAAACCTTTAAGGATTTACCCATATTTTTGTTAGAACTATCATCACTTTGGACATATAGAACTACATTTAAACGATATCCAATTGACTCAAAAACTAAACTAATGGGTATGTAACATCGAATATAGTAAAACACCAGTTGACGGGATCAGAGGAACTCTACCACGTGCTAGGGGATGGCCAAACATCAACTTCCCACACACTTGCTGTAACGACCCGTCCAGAATTATCGGGATTAATTAAGACCTAGTAATGGATTAGCAAGGCTAATCGGGGATTAAACGAGGATTAACGGACGTTCAGGTCGAAATTACGATTTTGCCCCTAAACGGGGATAAAAAGTTGACTTTTGACTTGGGAGGTCTGATTTTCAGGGATCGAGGACCGTTGCGTAGATCGAGTCGATACAAATCCGTAGACAGGTGACACGTCGAAATCGGACGTTCGACGAAAAAGTTACGATTCACGGAAGTTCCAAGGAACTATTACACGTTTTACAAGACGGCTTGACTTTTGTCTCAAGTGGGCCCCGGATATTTTCTCAGGCCCAATGGATGAGTGATAAGTGTCATTCATCCATTGGCCAGTGTGATTGCACACATGCATACCCCTTTCCCCGTGTTCGATCATTTTTCCCCCACCATACCAAACCCGAGCAACCACTTCATCCCAATCCAAACCCGAGCAACCACTTCATCCCAATCCAAACCCAATCCCCCCTGATCATGTTTGAAAGACCAAGAGTGAGATGAGGGCTGGAGGAGGATGTTGGCAGGCCAGGAGCATCGCCTCCTTGGACGGCGGAGGCAAGCCGTGGAAGGTAACTCGGTTTTGCCCAAAATATGTTATGGGCTGTTTTAATAGATTAGGATGAGTTCATTAAGGTTCTAGGGAGGTTTTAAGATAGTTTTGGTGGCGGTTAGTGGCTGAGGAACCTTGGGGAGGAAACTGGGAAGTGAACCGTGAGGGAGGAAAATCAAATCGTTGGGTTTTTGTAGGTTTTAAGTGGTTTTGATTGCACAAATTGATTTCTAGGGTTGAAATAGGAAGAATGGAATAAATTAGGAGGAAAAAGGAAGAAAATGGACGGTTTAGGAGGCCATACCGGTCACGCCGGTCCAACTAGACCGACCGAACCGCCGAACTGGCTGGACCGAGTTCAAGGGAGGTTGAAGACGACACTGTTCATAGCGTTTGGCTCCTACGCGCAGCCACTTTAAGCGACGCATGTGGGCACGTGGGCCATCTTTCGGGGGTGGTTCCAAAATGTGAAATCATCTATTCGATGTAACGAACATTTTAGGACTGGTTTCGTGTTGATCGAACATCGTTTCGATATAGTTCGGGATGTCCGAAGGATTAGGATCGAGTTTAAAAATAGTTAAAAATTTCGAAAAATTACGGGGATTTAGTGAGGGGTTATTTGAGTAGTTAGTAAGCCTCTAAATTAATTCGGACAATTTCGGGAGCCCCGGAGACAGTGATTGGCCCGGGAGAGGTTTATGGTGCGAGTATCGAGGCGCGGCTTCGGACGGTCTGTGAGTGGACCTTTCTTTCTAAATTGATTCATGCATAAATGTTTTATAAGTGTTTTAATACATGTTTTGTGACGCCATGAGTGCGTTTGTTTGTGGTAGCTAGTATTTACGTATTTGCACGTATTTCGAGATTTCTGGTTTTATACGATGCTTATACGTGCTATGTTTTCTGTGAGGGTTTAATGAATGAGTTTTGGATTTAGAAATATAAAATCGGCATGAGAACTATTTTATTGGAAACCCTCGGACTTGGAGTCCATTTGATTTGATGAGAAATCGGGCTGGAGGCCTATTTGAGTGATACGATCGGGCCGAGGGCCCCGTTGGTTTACGAGTTCGGGTTTGAGGCCCAGTTGATTGTGAAATCGGGCTTGAAGCCCCGTTGATTTATGGTTTCGGGCTTGAGGCCCTGTTCGTTGTGATTTCGGGCTAGAGGCCCAATTGATTGTGAAATCGGGCTTTAGGCCCCGTTGGTTGTGATATCGGGCTAGAGACCTAGTTGATTGTGAAATCGAGCTCAAGGCCCCGTTATTGTGGTATCGGGCTTGAGTCCCAGTTGTGATTTATGAAATGAGAATTCAGGTTTAAGACCCTATTGAAAGATGGATTTAGACTGAGGCCTGTGAAATTGGATTTGAATCGGATTCGAGGAATCCTGTTGAGATTTGGGTATGAGACCCAATTGAATTGAGATTTGAAAGAAAATAATTTGAAAATGTATATACCCTCCTAGATGAGATGATTGGTCTCCTCCAGCCGTCGACCTGGAGAGTCACGATCCATTACCCAGAATGAGTATCCTCATAGGCAGCACATTCCAGGAGTGGGAGTTATGATGTGGTCCCGGACCAAATTTCGGAGAGATGCTCCAACTAGATCCGGTGATAGAACCTCCCAGACAGTGAATTCATGTGGGTAGACTCGGAGTGAGACCCCGAGTAGTGTGCACACTTCTATAGAGATGAATTGTGACATATATCGGGGATGTGTTCCCTAGAGGCTGTGTGCCCCGAGTGGGCATCTCGTCTGAGATGCCGAGGATGGGTTATATGTACGTATATACGTATGAGGTTTTACGAAAAGTGATTTGGGGGCGGAGACCCGGTGTTCTATGTTTTGGAAAATGGTTTGGGGCTGAGACCCCGTGTTCTATGGTTGGTATTTCACTGAGAATAGTTTTGGGCTGAGACCCACGTTGAATGGATTTGGGCAGAGTCCCACTTGTGTTTAATTTAGGCTAAGTTCCCATATAGTTTGATTTACGTTTTGGGCCAAGGCCCTCATGATTTTTGTGAATGTTTTGATAAACGGTTTTCGAATGCATGCATGCTTTTCAGTGAAGGGCATAAATGTCTTTTTGTGAAATGTTTTTATTAAAATAGTTGTTTTGTCCACTCACGACTTTTTATGTTTTGAATGCCCTTCAGGTTGATCGCGGATGCGGGCTGTAGTAGAGACCGGCACATCACATTGCTCCTCCTGATCCTGGCGCTCTCTGGTAGTCCCGGTTGGGCTAAAGACGGAATTATCCCAAGTCTGACACTTCGTGTCAGACGAGAGCAAACACTTCCCACGTTAATCCCGAGGGATTTGGGACGGGTCCAGTCACTTGCAGCCATAGTCGTAGGTGGTGTTCGCCTTCTTCCTCTCGTTGGGTTGACCCGGATTCTTGCAATCGAGTCTAGACTCGGGAAAACAGACCCACATGCTATCCTTCGATATTTCATCCAATATTTGTGTTCAATCCATCAAACCTACTCTAATCAATGTCAGAAACACAAATACGATTTAAAAAACACAGACCTTCGAACTCTAGCTCGTTTTGATTGCCCAGATCCAAGAAGGTGCTAGTGACCCTTTTTTCAAGCTTCCAAGTTTGGAAAGTGAAATTCGAATTTCAAGACGGTCTGTGTTTGTTTCAGTTTATCCTTCCTCTTTCTCTCTGTTTCTCCAGCTCCTAGAGGAGTATATTCATCTCTCTCATTTTGTCTCCATGTTTCTCTAGGAAAAATTGTTCTTCCTCCCCTCCCACCCCCCGTGTCTAACCATGAAGAAAATGATGTTGACTCACCACTACACAAAAGACCATTGCTCTTACCTCGTTTCGTATACGAATGTACCATTTTAGAGTCGTACTTTTTCTATACGAACTTCGATTCATGCGTGCCGCCTTTTTACGGACTAGTGAGTTCGAGACTCATGCAACAGTCTAATCAGAACTTCAGAGAAGTTTCTCGAGTTCAAATTGACTTCCAATTCTCCTCTTGAGGGTAAAATGGTTATTTTTTAAAATCAACTCCTAAATTAGTCTAATTTTTGGGACGGGTCATTACATTTTTATTTGAAGTGTTATGATGCTCAAAAAACAATTACTTACAAACTTCATTTCCCCACTTTCCATTATACTTTCATAATCCACAATTCTATATACATTATTAATAACTCTTTTCACTTTGCTTCATCGGCTATTTAATTTTCTTTAAAAACGTAGTTAATAAGCTAAAAGCGAAAAGCTTTATGCATTGAAGAGTAGAAAAACTTTTTATATAAACTAGTTTAAGCTATTGTAACATATTTAAATGCTTTTCACGTGAGGATGTGGAGCAATTGATATTTAATAGAGATCAATATTCAGACGGTGGGTGTGATTCGTGATTCAAACATCATTAACCGTAAACCATGTTATCTTCTGGAGTCCCTTTTTCCTCGCCCTAGTCTAAAAAAAAAACCACAAAACAAAACAAGTAAACATCATTAACCGTAAACCATGTTATCTTCTGGAGTCCCTTTTTCCTCGCCCTAGTCTAAAAAAAAAAACCACAAAACAAAACAAGTAAGGTATGGTGGAAGAGAGGGAAGATCATATTTTTTCATCATCTTCTCGATCGTCTTCCTTTTTTTTTTATTAGTAATAAAAGTTACTTTATAGTGACGGTATGTTTTGAGTCATACTCATATTTGAGTTCCTTATCAGGTTATTTTGTCATTATTTCAATTCAACCCTTTACCCAAGATCTTTCTTTAAATTTATTTTATTTTCCTAAATCTTATTTTATCTTACTACTAGAGGAGTTTGCCGTAATATTTCTCATTATGATCACATTGGTTAGATTATGACTTTTTGTCTTTTATTCACTTTTATGTGCAATTGGATATTACTCCTTACTCAATTCCGTCATGTTCTGCAAGTTTTTCAAGACCAGATGTGATGGGTTTGACGATAGTGACTGTTCCTTTTAATGGAGATAATTGATTTAGAGTTATTGTTGCCATTAGAGTTTTGGTTGTTTTATTTTTTGTGGGTTTGATGGTATTTTTGCATAATTTCAATTATGTGTGTTTGTTAGCAATTAGTACGACTTTATTCGTGTTAGTCTTGTCATATTAGTTTGTGAATTTTGCTATAATATCTTGATATTACTGGTATCGATTTTAATAAAAAAAAAATCATGTTATTTTTTGTGCTATTTAATTAATTTATTGTAGGTAGGGTGTTAAAATAGAAATAAAAATAGAAATAAAAATAAAAAGGAGCCTTTTCGTGCGTTTGATTTGACTAATTCCGTCTACCCACGAGCAATCTTTTTCTTGTTTTGAACTGGGTCGCTTTCGATGGACAGCTACATTTGATAATATAAAAACAGCAGCAGTATTAAGTGGGTGCTACAGTTTTTATCCCTTAGGACATCAGAAACAAATGCAAGCATAATAGATTAGTCTAGTGATGTATGTCAGTGTGTGCCTGTGTTGCTTTTTCTATAAAATTTACTGTCAATTCGATCTACGTGGTGTGTTGATGTTTTTTCATTTCAATTGCCGTTGTTTTTTTTTTTTGGAACCATATATATCTTGATAGATTTTGATAATTCAGAATTATTGATGATATATTTACTCACCTGAAATAAATAATGAAATTATACCGATTACAACATTTTCTTAATCTTAATCATGCAAATAATTCAGAAAATAAAGCCTTATTCCTTTAATTGGATTGAAAATAAAGCCGCTAATTAAGAGCGCTTCCTTATGGTTAGCTGCATTGTGTTGGAAAGGGAAATCTTTTGATTAGCTGTGATTGCTTGCCAGCCGCATTGCTTTAGGGGCCTCTTTCTGTGGGCATGCTGCTAGAGTGATAGATAGGTCCCCTCAGGGGCTCATGGCTCATGCCAATGCAGTCATCCTCCACGTTTGTAACTTGATGATCACGACTATAATTACTTCTTTAAACTTCTCTTCTTGTCCTGGGAATCTAGCTTATTGCCGTTTCAAATTGGAATGTTTGTATTTGATTGGTTTGGGTTAAACTTTGTTCCCTGCATGGGCTATTTGCTGTTGTTGCCCCGCTTAGTTGGGAGGTGGGTTTCTTCTCCCAGAGCCTTTGTTTCCTCTTGGTGGGAAGGTTATATATATAAATTTCTAACTTGCCCAATACAAAAAAGACCACTTCCTTATTACATTTATACCTAAGTGTTCTCGGATTTGTTTATTCATAAACGTTTTCGGCCATTACTATGATTATTTGTAACTATTCCAATCCACTTGTACAATTAGGTTAAAAAAATTTGACCATTCCAAGTAAATCTAATATTTTTCACACAATGACCGGGAATAATAGGTGAAGAACTGAGGCACATAATAAGTATGAATGAAACACACTGCATGCAAATTGCCCCAAAAAAAAAAAATACACTTTGCTTAACTGAGACTCTGGGCGCCGTTATGAGTCATGAGGAACTAAAAACTTGAAGTTGTGTTTCTCATTCATCAAATTAGAACGGTTAGATTTGCTCATACATCTGTTGAACAGTTATTTGCATTTTATTCTTACGTTGTTAGTGCACGTCCCACATGACCTACGCCTTCTGAATGGCAATGGCGGATTGCTCAGTAAAGAAAGTCGTTGTTAAATATAATTCGGCAAGAACCTAGCATTTCCGTATTCTGCAATGGGCTAATATGGGCCTCAAACTTTCGACCGGCCATCCTATACTCTATGATTAAACTTTGATTATGTGATTAGAAGTAACTCTTGCGACAATAAAGAATATATTTACAAGTATGCCCCAGTAATACAAGTCAATCAAGTTAAACTTGTGTTAGATATATGATTTGCATCATAACGACATAAAAATGTAATTATTTGATCGGTTGTTTTTGTCTACTACATCTGGTGCCTTAATAGTATTGTAAACACCAATTTGTAAAGTTAATATCCTTATTGGTTCAGTAATTTACCTACTCATTATGTACTGAGAGATGTTGAATTTACATTCAAGAAAATACGAAGTTGATAATCAATATGAATGATTTCCACTAAATATTTTTGTAGGCTAATCATTATGTTCTCCATGTGCATTGGGGAAAAAGAAAATTATATTATGTAATGCATCAGATATATTGCTGGCAAATCAAATGTTTCAACAATTTTAACGGATGAGTAATGCCGCCGAGGGGGTCATATATATATAATATGCATGTATGTGGAATCCAAATCATCTGAATGTTGTGAAGCTGTCATGTGATTCATAATTTCTAAAATGTCCAAATTACTCATGGTAATAACATTAATGGCCTAGAATGACCATAATACCCCTAATCATTTTTGAACCATAACAAATTTTTTTTGAACTCCGATCTTGGTATGCAGCATGTCTATGTGTTCAAGAGCTCAAGATTTTCGTAACGGTCTTTTCAAAATTTCTAGATGATGTTCCAATCAAAAAATCAACATTTTGACTTTTAATCGAAAGGTCAATTCTTTGACTGTTAGGGGCGAAATGGTCATTTTTCATTTTTCACAAATACTCGGGGTGTTACAAATGAAGTTTTTAATCACATACAAATATTGATCAGAAGATCTATCCAACATTTGAATCTAGCCTCTATCGATTATGCCTGCTTTCACAAAATAAAATCAACGAAAGTAATTGCGTTAATATTTACTTACGTTAATATTGTCCCATATTTGGAACAAGTTAATATCAAAACCCCCTCGTCTCTTTATGCCTCAGGTGATTTTTCCATATCCTCTTTGAGAGTGCACATTCTGTTATGTAGTTTGTGACCTAAGAGGCTAAGTTTCGATCGAGTGAAATTTCAGTAGCATAACCGCACAGTTCTCCAAATGCACAACTTAGATATTTTAAACATGTATCTAGTATGAATTTGGAGAACAATGAGGTGATATAAATTGAATTTCCAACAATCGAAACCTAACCTTATTATAGACAGCATACTACACAACACATAGGTACGCACCCCCAAACTTTCCGAATAAATGGATAATTTAAGAATCAATCAATTAATTTGATTCACTGATTTTCAAACGAGTCTAAAGATTTCCATTGAATTTTTTTATACGAAGTTAATCAACCTAATTAATTTTGCATGAGCGGACATGAAATATAAACATATTAATTATGTATATCACAGAGTTTAAAATTTTCTATTTTTTCTAATTTAATTACATATTTTCTATTTTACTAACATATTTTCTAATTTCAATAATTTCATAAGATTTTCACTAATTTCCTTACAAATTTTCTATTTTCATAATTTCCTAACAAATTCTCTAATTTCCAAATTCCAAACAATTTCTATAAAATTTCCACAACAAGTCTTAATTTATGAACATAATTACATCCAAAATTATTAGTAAAATTAAATTGAGAGGCAAATACACATGTCTTTTTATAAGTATTCCTTCAAATCAACCACAAATTTCCTAAAACACCAAACTTAATTAGTTTCCAATCAAAAATCAAAATCTCAAAACTATAAAAATAAATTTTTCAAACTTTCAAAATTGGTATTGGGGATTCAAGAACAAAGGAATTTGATTAGTAGTAAAAATGATGATGAAATGCAGTTATGTGGCTGGTAGAGATAGAGAGAGAGAGTGTAAGATCCGTGTCCTGGAGGTAACGGTGAACAATCCCACATTCCTGCGAGGGGGAATGGTCTGGGAGAGGATGGTGGTGTGCCTTAAAGGTGTAGACACACACCTATCTAGCACTAGGCCTTTTGGGAGCTCAAGTGGCTTTGGGGGGGATTGGAACCCCAAAGTTAAGCGAGTTGAGGCTGGTGCAATTCCATGATGGGTGATCCCTTGGGAAGTTGCACCATGAGCTCCCGAAAATAAAACCGTGAGGGCGAGGCCCAAAGCGGACAATATGGTGCTAGATGAGTCGGGTCCTAACCAAGGAGGGTCGGGTCCTGACAGAGAGAGAGAGAGAGAGAGAGAGAGAGAGAGAGAGAGAGAGAGAGAGAGAGAGAGAGAGTGAGTGTGTGTGTGTGTGTGTGTGTGTGTGTGTGTGTGTGTGTGTGTGTGTGTGTGTGTGTGTGTGTGTGTGTGTGTGTGTGAGAGAGAGAGAGTGATGAGAGTGAGATCGCGATTGAGTAGAGAGAAAGAAGAAAAACAAGAAAGTTGCGGGTGGGGTTTTAATGTATTTAGATTTTTGCTCCGCGAAGCCTTCCAGCTGAAAAGTTTAATGAAGTTTAATGATCCATTGGGCGGTTGTCTATTAAAGTTTCTCGGCGGAGAGAGATGTGCTTGTAGAACAAGGTTTACCATTTTTCGTATACCAATTTTTTTCTTTCTCACATAGACTTTTCTGTGTGAATCACCTTTGTCGGGAAAAATTTAGTCAACGCTAAGTTTTGACTGGCAAAAATAACTCAACTTTACCCGACAAGCTATCTTTTCTTGTCGTGAATGTGGCCAGGTCCCTAAAATTTCGCTATTTAATATAAAAATCTATGTCAAACTTCGTCCCTTCAATAATCTTTTATACCTTAGCTCTCCCAAAATGAAAATAGATATTATTAGCTCTAGTCTAATATAGAATTTGAATCCACCTCCCTCTAGTGAGGTTCATTTGGATGGGTCTCATCTTAGTGGGGATTTTTCGTTTATCAAAATCCGGCTCGTAAGGAAGACCAACGATGTGCCTTTTTCGATTTCAAAAAGCATTGGGCAGTTCAAAACAAACCTGCAACTCAAATTCCTTTTGAATAGCATCAATCTTATTTTTTTATAAATTTAGTTGTTAGTTGTTCTTCAGTTCTTTTGAAATGTAATTCCTCTTTCAGAGAACAAAGAAATTTTTCCTTATCAACAATCTGGTTATGCATGGAATTAACATATTGGACTTGAGGCTGTTTAGAGAATTTGAGTGATTTTTGTTGCAGAAAAAATTTCTCTCTTGGCTTCTTCGCTTAGATGGTTATCCCACCATCCTCGAAGCTGTCCAATGAATCCTGCAACAATGGATTGAGCAATCCGATGATCTGAATTGCCATGAATCATGCTTGCAGATGAGAACATCATCATGTGTCTCATTGTATTGAGGACTTGGTAGTCTGTCTGTCCGTCAATGTTCCATTCAACGATTGACTTTCCATCATATTGAACTCGTTCGCCCATATCAGTATCCTCATACTGGAGATCAATAGGAGAAGGTCTAGGATAATAGTTTTTCATTATGGGATTCCTTGTGATCTTTGGTCCTTGATGTATCCTATTGACTTGTGATTCACTGTTGATATTGACAAATTGATCCTCTAATTCAGTAATCGCAGTTTCACTGATTACGGAAATTTTTGGGTCCTTTTTTCCGTTTGCATCAGAGATCGGTTGTAGGCTAGAAGTAATTTAGATATTGTGTTGTTAGATCAAGTTTTTCTGCAGGATCTTCTCTAGTGTGAGGAAAAGATCGCCAGCGGGCTGAGTTTAAAAAATGCCCTTCGGAATTTCAACATATTATGAATGATATATTCAATCCTTATTCCACTTTTACGATTGTTTATATTGATGATGTTTTGGTCTTCTCTCATTCTTTAGACCAACATTTTAAGCATCTCAACATTTTCTTAAAAGTGGTTAAGACTGCAGGCTTAGTCGTGTCAGCACGGAAGATGAAACTCTTTCAAACAAAAATAAGGTTCTTGGGATATAATATCCATCATGGACTTATTCTCCTTATAGATCGTGCCATCGCTTTTGCAGACAAATTCTCGGATGAAATCCTTGAAAAGAAGCAACTACAGCGGTTTTTGGGCAGTCTTAATTATGTAGGCGATTTTTACAAAGACCTCGCCAAAGACAGCAAACTGTTTTTTGACCGACTAAAGAAGAATCCAACACCCTGGATGGAGGAGCATACAATCGAATTTACCTGATGGCTCTCCAAGAAGGCCAACTTCAGGATCACCTGCTTCAAACCTTGCTTTTAGCTTCTGCTGGGAAGTCCTTTTGCGAACCTTGCAAGAATTCACGAGTTAAGAAGTCAGGTAACGAATTCTGTTCACCTTTAATATACTCAATATCAAAATCGAAAGCGACCAAAATTGGTATCAGAGCTAAAAAGCTGGTGGTAATAGGTTGTAGGCTAGAAGTAATTTAGATATTATGTTGTTAGATCAAGTTTTTCTGCAGGATCTTCTCTAGTGTGAGGAAGAGATCACCAGCGGGCTGAGTACGCCGTTTGTAGCCGTGTTGAGGCGTTGTTAAGGCAGAGAAAGTGGTAAGTTTGACGATACTTCACTTAGAGATTAGCAAGTAGAGAAGCCCTCTTCTAATGGCCAGTCTCCTTAGAACTTTTAGTAAACGATCTGTTGGTAGCAATAGCGGTTCTAGTAGCAATGATAGAGTGATGCAGGTTAAGAATGTGGAAGAGGTCACAATCCTTAATGTCGAAAAGGATCTAGAAAACTGGAGTCTTCCGAAGGTCCCTACTGGTGATATCTACCAAAAGGGAGTCTTTGACTTCAAATCTGATTATTCAATCAAAACGGTGGAAAAAACCATTTCTGTCACTGATGCTAATGCAGATTTCCATTTGCTCTCTCAAAGGCAAATAGATCAGCATCTAAGTAAAGGTCATAACTATTTGCACATAGGATTGATACAGGTTGCGGTGAAACCGCTAACCCGTACTGGATTAAACACATCAATCCTCCTCTGTTTACGCGATAAGCGGCACAGAAACTTTGTTAATTCTATGCTAGGATTAATTGAGTCATCCTTAAGCGAGGGGCCAATTTACTTTAATTGTTACCCCAACAACTCTGTGTCCTTGATAGATCCCGGAGTGTTAAAAACGCTTACTCTCAGTATAGATACTCAAGGGTATGATATGGAACCTGGATCTCAAAACCTTGCGGTGATCTACCGGATTTCGTACAAGGTCATGAATACCATTGTATCACGTGCCAAGGTAATGGATAGTAAGGGACAGACAATTCTGTTCCAGACTAATCTAGGAAAAGCCCACACTGTAGTACCCAAGATGATAAAATGGAATGAAGTAACACTACCTGAGAGATGGAGATTGCCGGATGCGACTCCTCCCCAGCCAATCCACAATAGGAAACCAAGTCGGATAAATCAGTATGACGATGGGGATGTAGAAATACATTTCGACAATAATCGGCTGACTAGGTTAAGCCTAGGAAGACAAAGTACCGATCTCCCTAGATCTACCATTCCAAACTTTCCAAACATCCAAAGATCTAGCTCTTTTAGAACCCAGAGTTCTTATGAACAAGATCATGAAAGACTTGTATTTTAGGGGTTAAGAAAAACCCAAGATCATATCCATCACCCCTTCTATAATCGAAAATACAGGAGCCACAACTCCCTCAAAGAAATCTCAGGAGTTACCTGCTCAGCCTGAATTTTCATGGGAAGATGTTGAATCTAACATCTGTGTAATCTCTAGGTTCGAACCTGATATGGACACCATAGAAAGAGATTATTCAAGCTTAGCAAACCAAACCAAAAGAAGCTGGTTATAAGCAACCTATAATGAAGAGCGACGAAAGCTTTTGCGCAAACTTCACTATACCTTTATGATAGGAAAGGGATTCAATTGCCGGTTCTTTACATGGTTCGAATAGTGTGCAAACAAGTATCCGGAAAAATTCCCAGACTACTTTCAGTGCATAAATACTATAGGGAATCCTTTTAAGACCTATACAACTTGTGATGGAAAAGCCCAAAGATCTGTTCACCCACATCCTAAATCCATCAACATCAATTCCAAGGGAACCATAGCTTCGCCATATAAAGATGGCACACAAGAAGCCTCTGTCCAAGGTGGAGTTACTGCGGTCATACACCAAAATAACTACACCAATTTGTTCCTTCAATCTCTTGGAGAACAAACGACACGCATTGAAAATACGTTGAAAGACGGACCCAAGAATGGAACCCCTCGAGACCCTGGAATCTCTTCTTCCAACACCACTGAAAAGGGAAAAGTGAAAATTGATCAACCCATGTTTAAACCTGTTCCTGATCTTAAGAACTATAAGCTAGACAATACTGATAGCTTTGTCGCAGCTTTAGCCGATAGGTTAAAAGCCATTAAGATCTCTGATCCAAACAGAAAAAAGGACCCAAAGATTTCCGTAATCAGTGAAACTGCGATTACTGAATTAGAGGATCAATTTGTCAATATCAACAGTGAATCACAAGTCAATAGGATACATCAAGGACCAAAGATCACAAGGAATCCCATAATGAAAAACTATTATCCTACACCTTCTCTTGTTGATCTTCAGTATGAGGATACTGATATGGGCGAACGAGTTAAATATGATGGAAAGTCAATCGTTGAATGGAACATTGACGGACAGACAGACTACCAAGTCCTCAATACAATGAGACACATGATGATGTTCTCATCTGCAAGCATGATTCATGGCAATTCAGATCATCGGATTGCTCAAGCCATTGTTGTAGGATTCATTGGACAACTTTGAGGATGGTGGGATAACCATCTAAGCGAAGAAGCCAAGAAAGAAATTTTGTCTGCAACAAAAATCACTGAAGTTAATGGACAATTAACAGCTCATGAAGATGCGGTGAATACCCTAATCTATACAATCACCCTCCATTTTGTTGGATCCACAGAATTAAAACAAGATAGATCTAAAGAAATATTAATAAATTTAAGATGTCCAACCTTATCCCATTTTAGATGGTATAAGGATGTCTTTTATGCAAAAGTATTTCTTATGTCCGATTGTTTTGCCGATTTTTGGAAGGAAAAATTTCTTTCTGGTTTACCCCCGTTATTCGCTGAAAAGGTACGCAGCCGCATACGAGGAAAATATGGAGGAGTCATACCTTATGATAGGTATACTTATGGAGAACTCACATATGAAATATGTTCTGAAGGATTAGCACTCTGTACTGACATGAAATTGAAGAAACAATTAGATAAACAGAAGATACAGCGCTCTAAAGAACTGGGTGATTTTTGCGAACAATTTGGCTTCGCACCCAAAGATCCCCTGACTAGGAGAAAATCTTCTCACAAACGGAAAGTCTCCAAAACATATGCTCGACCTTTAAAACATCATAGGTATAAAGATCGTCGCGAAGCACGAGAGCCTTTTCAAGGATCTTCCTCCAAACCAAAACATAGGCAACCCAATAAAGGAAACAAAACAGGAAAAATGCCTCGAAAACGAACCATAGTTTGCTACAAATGTGGAAAAGTCGGACATACCCGACCTGAATGCAAACTACCAGAGAAGATTAATAATCTGAATTTAGAAGAAGGATTAAAACGACAATTGTGTCAACTTATGCTAAATTCATCGTCAGACTCCGAATCTGACACTAGTGAAACTAGTAATGATGAGGAAGCAGTTCTCGGCGAAATAGATTGGTATACATCCCCAGCTGAAGGTGATACCGAAGAAGAACGGTTGTGTCTATGTGTCATCACAAAGGAAGAAAGTCTGATTCTAGACTTGGTTGGTAAAATTGAGAATCCTCATGAAAAAAGAGTTGTTCTTGAACAATATATCAATCTAGCTAAGGACCAGAAAAAACCCTCTACCTCTACTCTGCATCAGCCAGTTGAAGCTTATAGCTTTAAAACCATTACTGCTCGAATGGCACAAACCACCCAAAGAGAACCCACCATTGCTGAAATCAAGCAGGAAATTAGAGAAACCAAAAATGAAGTTAAAGACTTGAAACAAAGAGTTCAGAACTTAGAACTCTATCATCCTTCAACCAAAGGCCCTAAAAATGAAACTGAAAAGGAGTTTCAATTCATGCTGAACGACTTTGAAGAAAAAAAACAGCCAGAACCCGTTCTTTCTGAAAGTCTACCGGAAGGCAGTATTTCCGCACTGAAATCTGTTCATAACATCGACAAGGTAATATCCCATAAATGGTATTCCATGATTAACTTTGTGATTAACAAAATTTTCAGGTTCTCGGTTGAAACACTAATAGATTCAGGAGCTGATCTCAACTGCATCAATGAAGGAGTAGTGCCTGTAAAGTACTTCTCTAAGTCGTCTCAAGGACTACGCAGTGCAACGGATCAACCAATGAAGATTCATTATAAGATCTCGGATGCAGCCATAATTCAAGATGACGTTTGTTTCTAGACTTCGTTTGTTTTGGTAAAAGGATTAAGTTATGCGGTGATACTAGGCACGCCTTTTTTAAGCATGTTTTATCCCTTTAAAGTGTCTGATCAAGGCATCGAAGCTGAAATAGAAGGACTCAAGGTAATGTTCATATTCTCTAAACAGCCTCAAGTCCAATATGTCAATTCCATGCATAACCAGATTGTTGATAAGGAAAAATTTCTTTGTTCTCTGAAAGAGGAATTACATTTCAAAAGAACTGAAGAACAACTAACAACTAAATTTCTAAAAAACAAGATTGATGATGTTCAAACGGAATTTGAGTTGCAGGTTTGTTCTGAACTGCCCAATGCTTTTTGGAATCGAAAAAGGCACATCGTTGGTCTTCCTTACGAGCTGGATTTTGATGAACAAAAAATCCCCACTAAGGCGAGACCCATCCAAATGAACTGCAGATTGATGGAAATCTGTAAGAAAGAAATCAATGAACTTCTTGAAAAGAAGTTGATTAGGAAAAGCTACTCTCCATGGAGCTGTTCGGCGTTCTATGTTGAAAATGCACCAGAACTCGAAAGAGGAGCACCCAGATTGGTGATCAATTACAAGCCCTTGAATAAGGCCCTTCGATGGATACGATATCCGATCCCCAATAAGAAAAATCTGCTCGAACACCTGCATCAAGCTGTCATCTTTTTTAAGTTTGATATGAAATCAAGATACTAGCAGATACAAATTGCTGAGAAGGACAGTTATAAAACTGCATTTAATGTCACATTCGGTCATTACGAATGGAACGTTATGCCCTTCGGTTTAAAAAATGCCCCTTCGGAATTTCAACATATTATGAATGATATATTCAATCCTTATTCCACTTTTACGATTGTTTATATTGATGATGTTTTGGTCTTCTCTCATTCTTTAGACCAACATTTTAAGCATCTCAACATTTTCTTAAAAGTGGTTAAGACTGCAGGCTTAGTGGCGTCAGCACGGAAGATGAAACTCTTTCAAACAAAAATAAGGTTCTTGGGACATAATATCCATCATGGACATATTCTCCCTATAGATCGTGCCATTGCTTTTGCAGACAAATTCCCGGATGAAAACCTTGAAAAGAAGCAACTACAGCTGTTTTTGGGCAGTCTGAATTATGTAGGCGATTTCTACAAAGTCCTCGCCAAAGACAGCAAACTGCTTTTTGACCAACTAAAAAAAAATCCAACACCCTGGACGGAGGAGCATACAAGAGCTGTAAGACTCCTTAAACGAAAGGTTACGGAACTTCCCTGCCTAGCGCTGGCAGATCCTAACGCTTTCAAGATTGTGGAGACTGATGCTTCTGACGAAGGCTATGGGGGTATCCTCAAACAAAGAACTTCTGATAAAGAAGTTCTCGTCCGCTTCACCTCTGGAATCTGGAAGCCAGCCCAACGAAACTATTCAACTGTTAAGAAGGAACTATTATCAATAGTTCATTCCGTCACTAAATTTGAAAGTGATCTTCTTAACAAAAAAATTCCTGATACGGGTAGATTGTAAGGCAACAAAAGATATTTTGTTAAAAGATGTTAAGAACTTAGCATCCAAACAGATTTTTGCTAGATGGCAGGGGATTTTATCCGTTTTTTATTTTGATATTGAGTATATTAAAGGTGAACAGAATTCGTTACCTGACTTCTTAACTCGTGAATTCTTGCAGGGTTCGCAAAAGGAATTCCCAGCAGAAGCTAAAAGCAAGGTTTGAAGTAGGTGATCCTGAAGTTGGCCTTCTTGGAGAGCCATCAGGTAAATTCGACTACTACGTCCTTTATCCAAAAAATAAACCTCTAACTCAAGAAAGTCAAAACCTTCCTGGATTGATTCTCCACCACCCATCATGCATCCTCATCAAAAGAAATCTTTAGCCCTTGCTAGCAAATCCTCTTCCAGCAAAGCCTCAGCTGCCATCCAACTAAGTTCCTCTTCAACTTCATCTACCATTTCATCAGCTCTTCCTTATACTAAAGGAAGGGAAAAGGCTATTGCCAGCAACCCTTTTCGAGAAAACATGGTTATACCCATTATCCTCATTGAAGATAGTGACCTTCGCTCATTTCCTCGCGAAGTCGCTGAAAAATATTTTCCTTAACACATCCGTGGTTATCTGAAACCAAGATTTTGGTATGAAAGGCTTCTGATAGAAACCGAATCTGTGGAAGTTACTCATCGATATCGAAGCGATAATAATAATATGATCGCATTCTCTAAACTAGTGGTTCTGAAAGTAATCACTATGGATGAATGGGGAGAAAGCCCTTCTAAAATACACTATTTCAAGAACACTGCAATGGGACCTAACTGTTATAATTTCTGGGATTACCAGAAGGCCTGGGATCCGGTCCTTTGCTTTCAAAATGTCTGGTATTCTCACACCTGGTTTGTACAGTTGAAATTGGTGACTCTGAAAGAAATCCCTAACTGGTTTCAAGCTTGGTTTCTTGTTTGGGGACCTACTGTTGACTATTTACCTTGGGAGATAACCCCTTCTTTTTCTAATATCTTTAAAAAGGAAAACAAGGAATATCTTGAAGAAAGGAAACTATTCCTCTGGTTTTTAATCTATTATGAACTGCCATGGATTTTAAAATGGGACTACAGCTTTGTTGAAGACGATGATGATTTATGGTTTTTTATTCCTCAACTTGAACGAAAAATATTTATTCGTTGGTGGGATAAATTCCAAATTGATCATTTAAAACCCCAAAATTTTAATGCCAAAAATTTATTGTCTAATAGGCAAAGTTTAACAATTGGCAGTTATTCCTCTGTTCCTTCTAAAGCTGAAAAGCTTAAGTCTCTGAAAGAGGCTTTCCCTGAAACAGCTTGAAAAAAGGATCTGAAAGATCAAGTCCTCAGGTTACTAGACATGGACGACGATGATATCGAAATGAAGTCCGACAGCGCTACCTCTCAACATGATGCAGCTGATACCTGTGAATGGTTCGATCATGAAGATGACTGCTTTGGAATCGTCCCTCCTATTAAGCAAAAAACAAAATAAATAGCATGAAATGCATACAGCTGTAAAAACTGGATATGATTGCGTCTGAAAGATTCGATCCTATCGTGATCCTGTTCACTTTTTATCAGAATCCTGTAGCACTTTATATCCTGTCGGCCACAATTTCTGCCCGTGAGAGGAAACAGTTAAAAGTGAAGATGCCGCTCATAATTGTAGGCTACTTTTGTTCCGTCCTTTCCTCTGCTGACACCTGGCCTTATCTTTTCTTTTTCTTGGCTATTTAAGAGCCTTCAGTGCTCAGTTGTAAATAAGGTTGAAGTGTGCAAGAGTGTAAAATACAAGTGCAAGTGTAAAGAGTGTGATTGTAATCAGTTTAAGTGTGCTGCGCTGTTTCAGAGTACTGTTCCTGTATGAAAGGTTGCCAGTAATAATATATGTGAGTCTTTCTCATGAATCTGATCTCTCTTTTAATTTCAATTTATTCTCACCCACTTCTGTATATCTGTATTGTTCAAAGTTTTGTGATTTTTCTTCTTTGTTTATATCTTTATAGTTTACCTGCTTATAAACACAAAAGGGATTAACGTCGCTTTCGACGATACGACTTTAACCTCTCAGCAAAATTGGTACAGTAGCCAAAAACCTGGTGGTAATAGGTTGTAGGCTAGAAGTAATTTAGATATTGTGTTGTTAGATAAAGTTTTTCTGCAGGATCTTCTCTAGAGTACCAATTTTGCTGAGAGGTTAAAATCGTATCGTCGAAAGCGATGTTAATCCCTTTTGTGTTTATAAGTAGGTAAACTATAAAGATATAAACAAAGAAGAAAAATCACAAAACTTTGAACAATACAGATATACAGAAGTGGGTGAAAATAAATTGAAATTAAAAGAGAGATCAGATGCATGAGAAAGACTCACATATATTATTACTGGCAACCTTTCATACAGGAACAGTACTCTGAAACAGCGCAGCACACTTAAATTGATTACTGTCAACCTTTCATACAGGAACAGAGGAATAGTTTCCTTTCTTCAGGATATTCCTTGTTTTCCTTTTTAAAGATATTAGAAAAAGAAGGGGCTATCTCCCGAGGTAAATAGTCAACAGTAGGTCCCCAAACAAGAAACCAAGCTTGAAACCAGTTAGGGATTTCTTTCAGAGTCCCCAATTTCAACTGTACAAACCAGGTGTGAGAATACCGGACATTCTGAAAGTAAAGGACCTGATCCCAGGCCTTCTGGTAATCCCAGAAATTATAACAGTTAGGTCCCATTGCAGTGTTCTTGAAATAGTGTATTTTAGAGGGGCTTTCTCCCCATTCATCCATAGTGATTACTTTCAGAACCAATAGTTTAGAGAATGCGATCATATTATTATTATCGCTTCGATATCGATGAGTAACTTCCACAGATTCGGTTTCTATCAGAAGCCTTTCATACCAAAATCTTGGTTTCAGATAACCACGGATGTGTTAAGGAAGATATTTTTCAGCGACTTCGCGGGGAAATGAGCGAAGGTCACTATCTTCAATGAGGATAATGGGTATAACCATGTTTTCTCGAAAAGGGTTGCTAGCAATAGCGTTTTCCCTTCCTTTAGTATAAGGAAGAGTTGATGAAATGAGAGATGGAGTTGAAGAGGAACTTAGTTGGATGGCAGCTGAGGCTTTGCTGGAAGAGGATTTGCTAGCAAGGGCTAAAGATTTCTTTTGATGAGGATGCATGATGGGTGGTGGAGAATCAATCCAGGAAGGTTTTGGACTTTCTTGAGTCAGAGGTTTATTTTTTGGATAAAGGACGTACTAGTCGAATTTACCTGATGGCTCTCCAAGAAGGCCAACTTCAGGATCACCTTCTTCAAACATTGCTTTTAGCTTCTGCTGGGAAGTCCTTTTGCGAACCCTGCAAGAATTCACGAGTTAAGAAGTCAGGTAACGAATTCTGTTCACCTTTAATATACTCAATATCAAAATGGAAAGCGGATAAAATCCCCTGCCATCTAGCAAAAATCTGTTTGGATGCTAAGTTCTTAACATCTTTTAATAAAATATCTTTTGTTGCCTTACAATCTACCCGTATCAGGAATTTTTTTGTTAAGAAGATCACTTTCAAATTTAGTGACGGAATGAACTATTGATAATAGTTCCTTCTTAACAGTTGAATAGTTTCGCTGGGCTAGCTCCCAGATTCTAGAGGTGAAGCGGACGACAACTTCTTTATCAGAAGTTCTTTGTTTGAGGATACCCCCATAGCCTTCGTCAGAAGCATCAGTCTCCACAATCTTGAAAGCGTTAGGATCTGCCAGCGCTAGGCAGGGAAGTTCCGTAACCTTTCGTTTAAGGAGTCTTACAGCTCTTGTATGCTCCTCCGTCCAGGGTGTTGGATTTTTCTTTAGTAGGTCAAAAAGCAGTTTGCTGTCTTTGGTGAGGACTTTGTAGAAATCGCCTACATAATTCAGACTGCCCAAAAACCGCTGTAGTTGCTTCTTTTCAAGGTTTTCATCCGGGAATTTGTCTGCAAAAGCGATGGCACGATCTATAGGGAGAATAAGTCCATGATGGATATTATGTCCCAAGAACCTTATTTTTGTTTGAAAGAGTTTCATCTTCCGTGCTGACGCCACTAAGCCTGCAGTCTTAACCACTTTTAAGAAAATGTTGAGATGCTTAAAATGTTGGTCTAAAGAATGAGAGAAGACCAAAACATCATCAATATAAACAATCGTAAAAGTGGAATAAGGATTGAATATATCATTCATAATATGTTGAAATTCTGAAGGGGCATTTTTTAAACCGAAGGGCATAACGTTCCATTCGTAATGACCGAATGGGACATTAAATGCAGTTTTATAACTGTCCTTCTCAGCAATTTGTATCTGCTAGTATCCTGATTTCATATCAAACTTAGAAAAGATGACAGCTTGATGCAGGCGTTCGAGCAGATTTTTCTTATTGGGGATCGGATATCGTATCCATCGAAGGGCCTTATTCAAGGGCTTGTAATTGATCACCAATCTGGGTGCTCCTCTTTCGAGTTCTGGTGCATTTTCAACATAGAACGCCGAACAGATCCATGGAGAGTAGCTTTTCCTAATCAACTTCTTTTCAAGAAGTTCATTGATTTCTTTCTTACAGATTTCCATCAATCTGCAGTTCATTTGGATGGGTCTCGCCTTAGTGGGGACTTTTTGTTCATCAAAATCCGGCTCGTAAGGAAGACCAACGATGTGCCTTTTTCGATTCCAAAAAGCATTGGGCAGTTCAGAACAAACCTGCAACTCAAATTCCGTTTGAACATCATCAATCTTATTTTTTTAGAAATTTAGTTGTTAGTTGTTCTTCAGTTCTTTTGAAATGTAATTCCTCTTTCAGAGAACAAAGAAATTTTTCCTTATCAACAATCTGGTTATGCATGGAATTAACATATTGGACTTGAGGCTGTTTAGAGAATTTGAACATTACCTTGAGTCCTTCTATTTCAGCTTCGATGCCTTGATCAGACACTTTAAAGGGATAAAGCATGCTTAAAAAAGGCATGCCTAGTATCACCGTATGACTTAATCCTTTTACCAAAACAAAGGAAGTCTGGAAACAAACCTCATCTTGAATTATGGCTGCATCTGAGATCTTATAATGAATCTTCATTGGTTGATCCGTTGCACTGTGTAGTCCTTGAGACGTCTTAGAGAAGTACTTTACAGGCACAACTCCTTCATTGATGCAGTTGAGATCGGCTCCTGAATCTATTAGTGTTTCAACCGAGAACCTGAAAATTTTGTTAATCACAAAGTTAATCATGGAATACCATTTATGGGATATTACCTTGTTGATGTTATGAACATATTTCAGTGCGGAAATGCTGCCTTCCGGTAGACTTTCAGAAAGAACGGGTTCTGGCTGTTTTTTTTCTTCAAAGTCGTTCAGCATGAATTGAAACTCCTTTTCAGTTTCATTTTCAAGGCCTTTGGTTGAAGGATGATAGAGTTCTAAGTTCTGAACTCTTTGTTTCAAGTCTTTAACTTCATTTTTGGTTTCTCTAATTTCCTGCTTGATTTCAGCAATGGTGGGTTCTTTTTGGGTGGTTTGTGCCATTCGAGCAGTAATGGTTTTAAAAGCTATAAGCTTCAACCGGCTGCTGCAGAGTAGAGGTAGAGGGTTTTTTCTGGTCCTTAGATAGATTGATATATTGTTCAAGAACAACTCTTTTTTCATAGGGATTCTCAGTTTTGTCAACCAAGTCTAGAATCAGACTTTCTTCCTTTGTGATGACACAGAGACATGACCGTTCTTCTTCGGTATCACCTTCCGCCGGGGATGTATACCAATCTATTTACCCGAGAACTGCTTTCTCATCATTACTAGTTTCACTAGTGTCAGATTCGGAGTCTGACGATGAATTTAGCATAAGTTGGCACAATTGTCGTTTTAATCCTTCTTCTAAATTCAGATTATTAATCTTCTCTGGAAGTTTTCATTCAGGTCGGGTATGTCCGACTTTTCCACATTTTTAGCAAACTATGGTTCGTTTTCGAGGCATTTTTCCTGTTTTGTTTCCTTTATTGGGTTGCCTATGTTTTGGTTTGGAGGAAGATCCTTGAAAAGGCTCTCGTGGTTCGCGACGATCTTTATACCTATGATGTTTTGAAGTTCGAGCATATGTTTTGGAGACTTTCCGTTTGTGAGAAGATTTTCTCCTAGTCAGGGGATCTTTGGGTGCGAAGCCAAATTGTTCGCAAAAATCACCCAGTTCTTTAGAGCGCAGTATCTTCTGCTTATCTAATTGTTTCTTCAATTTCATGTTAGTACAGAGTGCTAATCCTTCAGAACATCTTTCAGATGTGAGTTCTCCATAAGTATACCTATCATAAGGTATGACTCCTCCATATTTTCCTCGTATGCGGCTGCGTACCTTTTCAGCGAATGACGAGGGTAAACCAGAAAGAAACTTCTCTTTCCAAAAATCGGCAAAACAATCGGACATAAGAAATACTTTTGCATAAAAGACATCCTTATACCATCTAAAATGGGATAAGGTTGGACATCTTAAATTTATTAATATTTCTTTAGATCTATCTTGTTGTAATTCCGTGGATCCAAAAAAAATGGAGGGTGATTGTATAGATTAGGGTATTCACCGCATCTTCATGAGCTGTTAATTGTCCATTAACTTCAGTGATTTTTGTTGCAGACAAAATTTCTCACTTGGCTTCTTCGCTTAGATGGTTATCCCACCATCCTTTGAAGCTACCCAATGAATCCTACAACAATGGCTTGAGCAATCCGATGATCTAAATTGCCATGAATCATGCTTGCAGATGAGAACATCATCATGTGTCTCATTGTATTGAGGACTTGGTAGTCTGTTTGTCCGTCAATGTTCCATTCAACGAATGACTTTCCATCATATTGAACTCGTTCGCCCATATCAGTATCCTCATACTGAAGATCAACAGGAGAAGGTCTAGGATAATAGTTTTTCATTATGGGATTCCTTGTGATCTTTGGTCCTTAATGTATCCTATTGACTTGTGATTCACTGTTGATATTGACAAATTGATCCTCTAATTCAGTAATCGCAGTTTCATTGATTACGAAAATATTTGGGTCCTTTTTTCCGTTTGGATCAGAGATCTTAATGGCTTTTAACCTATCGGCTAAAGCTGCGACAAAGCTATCAGTATTGCCTAGCTTATAGTTCTTAAGATCGGGAATAGGTTTAAACATGGGTTGATCGATTTTCACTTTTCCCTTTTCAAAGGTGTTGGAAGAAGAGATTCCAGGGTCTCGAGGGGTTCCATTCTTGGGTCCGTCTTTCAACGTATTTCAATACGTATCGTTTGTTCTCCAAGAGATTGAAGGAACAAATTGGTGGTTATTTTGGTGTATGACCACAGTATCTCCACCTTGGACACAGGCTTCTTGTGTGCCATCTTTTTATGGCGAAGCTATGGTTCCCTTGGAATTGATGTTGATGGATTTACGAGGTGGGTGAACAGATCTTTCGGCTTTTCCATCACAAGTTGTATAGGTCTTAAAAGGATTCCTTATAGTATTTATGCACTGAAAGTAGTCTGGGAATTTTTCCGGATACTTGTTAGCACACTATCCGAACCATGTAAAGAACCGGCAATTGAATCCCTTTCCTATCATAAAGGTATAGTGAAGTTTGCGCAAAAGCTTTCGTCGCTCTTCACTATAGGTTGCTTCTAACCAGCTTCTTTTGGTTTGGTTTGCTAAGCTTGAATAATCTCTTTCTATGGTGTCCATATCAGGTTCGAACCTAGAGATTACACAGATGTTAGATTCAACATCTTCCCATGAAAATTCAGGCTGAGCAGGTAACTCCTGAGATTTCTTTGAGGGAGTTGTGGCTCCTGTATTTTCGACCTTATAGAAGGGGTGATGGATATGATCTTGGGTTTTTCTTAACCCCTCAAATACAAGTCTTTCATGATCTTGTTCATAAGAACTCTGGATTCTAAAAGAGCTAGATCTTTGGATGCTTGGAAAGTTTGGAATGGTAGATCTAGGGAGATCGGTACTTTGTCTTCCTAGGCTTAACCTAGTCAGCCGATTATTTTTGAAATGTATTTCTACATCCCCATCGTCATACTGATTTATCTGACTTGGTTTCTTATTGTGGATTGGCTGGGGAGGAGTCGCATCCGGCAATCTCCATCTCTCAGGTAGTGTTACTTCATTCCATTTTATCATCTTGGGTACTACAGTGCGGGCTTTTCCTAGATTAGTCTGGAACAGAATTGTCTGTCCCTTACTATCCATTACATTGGCACGTGATACAATAGTATTCATGACCTTGTACGAAATCCGGTAGATCACCGCAAGGTTTTGAGATCCAGGTTCCATATCATACCCTTGAGTATCTATACTGAGAGTAAGCGTTTTTAACACTCCGGGATCTTTCAAGGACACAGAGTAGTTGGGGTAACAATTAAAGTAAATTGGCCCCTCGCTTAAGGATGACTCAATTAATCCTAGCATAGAATTAAAAAAGTTTCTGTGCCGCTTATCGCGTAAACAGAGGAGGATTGATGTGTTTAATCCAGTATGGGTTAGCGATTTCACCGCAACCTGTATCAGTCCTACGTGCAAATAGTTATGACCTTTACTTAGATGCTGATCTATTTGCCTTTGAGAGAGCAAATGGAAATCTGCATTAGCATCAGTGACAGAAATGGTTTTTTTCCACCGTTTTGATTGAATAATCAGATTTGAAGTCAAAGACTCCCTTTTGGTAGATATCACCAGTAGGGACCTTCGGAAGACTCCAGTTTTCTAGACCCTTTTCGACATTAAGGATTGTGACCTCTTCCACATTCTTAACCCGCATCACTCTATCATTGCTACTAGAACCGCTACTGCTACCAACAGATCGTTTACTAAAAATTCTAAAGAGACTGGCCATTAGAAGAGGGCTTCTCTACTTGCTCGTCTCTAAGTGAAGTATCGTCAGACTTACCACTTTCTCCGCCTTAACAATGCCTCAACACGGCTACAAACAGCGTACTCAGTCCGCTGGCGATCTCTTCCTCACACTAGAGAAGATCCTGCAGAAAAACTTGATCTAACAACACAATATCTAAATTACTTCTAGCCTACAATATATATATATATATATATATATATATATCCAAATTTTATAAGAATAGTGGTTAACATTCCAAAATATTAATCGATGATTGTTTATTTCATTCTTTTTTATTTATTTAGTACGGAGTTGTTGTACACAAAGGAAGTACATGGATCTAAGAAGTACACAAAGGATATTAGTTTTGCATATCTACCAAGCTCATCTGAAAACACGACAATTTTGTTCATGCGGCAACCAAATGCATTTTACCCATGTTTTGGGTATTGCAAAGCAAAAGACCAATCTGTAAGAAAAATGAACAAAAATATGGTTCTGTTTTATATCAAGTAATGTTCTCCTATGTTTTGTGGCTCTTTGGTTTCGTCCTACGTTTTGCTTCAGAAATCCAGTGGCAGGTCAATCACGCAGTTATGAACAAAAAAGTCGAAAATGACACAAAAATAATTTATATAATGGGTGTAAGCTAAAATAAAAAAGAATGCGGGGGAGGAGGCCCTTCTCACTCAAGCTCAAGCATTTACTTTTCTAGTTAGAGACCAACGTCTTGGGGCTAACGTGGGATCCGCTCAAGGACTTACTTGGTTTAGGTAAATATCTCATGTGTTCCCCGACTGGAGAAGGTCATTTTTCGAGGATAAACTGTGCGCTTTTCAGGTCGGAAGAACGGGTTTAAAATATATATATATATATATATATATTAGCTTGATTATTATGCAAAAAGGACAATCAAATTATATAGAGACTTCTGGGCAAAAAGAGCAAATTAAACCCATCAAATTCAATCAAAGTATCTCCAATTATCAACAATCGTAAATCATCATAAGAACACGAATTAGATTCAATAGTTACAAGAAATCCAACAAACGTAAAGGCCTAAAATTCCTACAAAATTTCTAAGCCCAACACAAATTTTCAAAAAGTTTCTCACAACGTATACAGTTTTAAATCAAACCCATAAGTAAAGTGTTAGGAAATTAATCCTCCGCCACGCAATTGCTAACAATAAAGATGAAAAAAGAAAATAAAGAAACCAAGAACACAAAAGATTTAACGAGGTTCGGCCAATTAACTTGCCTACGTCCTCGGAGAGTTTTCTCCTTCACTATGAGAGAATACAAAATACAAGATACACTACTCAAGTTTATACCCAACTCGAGCTCTTCTATCCAATAGGATACCCCTTGTACACCCTCTCTCAACCCGAGAAAATCACTCTACCCCAAAGAGCTATACACACTCTTTCACCTTCTCTTAACCGAGAAGATCACTCTACTCCAAGAGCTATACACACTCTTGAAGTGCTCAAGAAGATCACTCTAGCCCAAGAGCTATACACACTTTTGAAGCACTCACTCACTTGTGAGGTGTTCTCCTTGATGTTGAAATGTGACCAAGCTCTCCACCTTATATAGTGCTTAAGACACAAGTTACGATTGTGTTTTTCCAATGTGGGACATTTTCCTCACATTTCAACATCCTTCATTGAAGTCCATTCATGCACCTTCTTCAATTAATGTTCTTCTTCATGAAGCTTCCACATCAATCTTTTCCTACAAGGTTGAATGAACAACACCATGTATTTATTCCCAATACATAATCAAATTCAATGCATTAATAATCCACTAAGGAGGCATTAACTCAACAATCTCCCCCTGCCGACTTAGGTAGATAATGTTGCATCACCACTTCAATCCCTGAAGTTCATCTCAAATTGAGATACCGCTTGATATACCCACAAGCATTCCATTGGCCTTATTCTTGTACCAACTACACATACCCCGAATCAGTTGCATACGGTCCTAGCTCCCCCTGATTCAAAATGGCCAATGATATGTGCAGCTGCTCTGAGTCAACAATTACCAGTTGGCTCCGAAGAGGGACCTCGACTTTGCCTCTTCCTTAGCAGGATTATCCTTCTCACCATCGTCTGAAACTTGGAAACATGTAGATAGCGTCTCTGCTGTGCTCGCAAACAAGACCCGCTTCAGGTACCTGTTCTCCTATGCACCCTGTTTCCCAACAACCTTCGAGGTCTGATTTTTTCCCATCAGACGGAACATACTTTTACATTTTTCTCCCTTCATTAGGATCATGCAGCCATGTGACACTTTCATAACTCCCCCTGCTGACGAAACCTTGCAGCCCTTGGAGTCTAGTTGGCTCAAGGATATTAGATTTCTTCGGAACTTTGGGACATACACCACATCACCCAATGTTCGAACTGCTCCATCGAACATTTTGATCTTCACCGTTCCCGTACCCATGACACGACGTCTTTTGCCATCACCCCAAGTCACAAATCCTTAGACTTCCTGGAACGTATCAAAATATTCTCTCCTAAAGCAAAGGTGATGAGAACAACCACTATCTAATATCCAATAATCTTGAGAAAAAATGTAATTACCTTTGGAGACTGTGAGAAGTTCTCCAAAATCTCTAGACATCTCCGCTACACCAGCCAAGGAGTAATCTGAGCCCTTATCGTCCTTCTCTTTCATCAATGGACAATCCGGCTTTATGTGTCCCCACTCCTTGCACTTGTAGCATTGCTTGCTCTTTCCTCTGCCTCTGGATTTAGACCTGTTATGCTCACTAAATCCACTCGCAGTTGACCTTCCCTTACGATTCTGTTCATGAGCAATGAAGACGGAACCTTGAGAATCATCGGCTTTCCTTCTCTTCTCATGTGATAAGAGAGTCGATTCTACATCCTCCATCTTCAGTGTATCCTTACCATACACAATTGTAGTAACAATATTCTCATATGAATCGGGAAGCGAGGTAAGAAGTAAAAGGGCTTGATCTTCTTCCTCAATTTTAACCTCAACTCTTGATAGTTGATTTATCAATCCCTTGAACACATTCATGTGCTCCATGAGATTCGCACCCTCTCCCATCTTGAGCTTGTATAGATCCCGCTTTAAATTCAGCCTCGTTTGCAAGCCTTTCCCAAGATAAAGCTTCTCCATTTTCTCCCAAAGCTCAGGTGCAGAATTTACATCATTAACATTATTTATAATATTGTCAGCAATACAAAGCCTAATAGTGCTGACACACCTGGACTCCAACTCGTCCCAATCTTCATCTGACATCTTCTCTGGCTTCGCATCCTTCCCCTTCAACGGTCTTGCAAGGTCTTGTTGAACTAGGATGCCCTTCACCCTCATTTGCCATAGAGTGAAATTTCTTTTTCCATCAAACTGCTCCACCTTGAAATGTGAACCGCTAGAACTTGCCATGGCAAACCAATCACGATCGAACCAGAGCTCTGATACCACTTGTTAGGAAATTAATCCTCCGCCACGCAATTGCTAACAATAAAGATGAAAAAAGAAAATAAAGAAACCAAGAACACAAAAGATTTAACGAGGTTCGACCAATTAACTTGCCTACGTCCTCGGAGAGTTTTCTCCTTCACTATGAGAGAATACAAAATACAAGATACACTACTCAAGTTTATACCCAACTCGAGCCCTTCTATCCAATAGGATACCCCTTGTACACCCTCTCTCAACCCGAGAAAATCACTCTACCCCAAAGAGCTATACACACTCTTTCACCTTCTCTTAACCGAGAAGATCACTCTACTCCAAGAGCTATACACACTCTTGAAGCACTCATTCACTTGTGAGGTGTTTTCCTTGATGTTGAAATGTGACCAAGCTCTCCACTTTATATAGTGCTTAAGACATAAGTTACAATTGTGTTTTTCCAATGTGGGACATTTTCCTCACATTTCAACATCCTTCATTGAAGTCCATTCATGCACATTCTTCAATTAATGTTCTTCTTCATGAAGCTTCCACATCAATCTTTTCCTACAAGGTTGAATGAACAACACCATGTATTTATTCCCAATACATAATCAAATTCAATGCATTAATAATCCACTAAGGAGGCATTAACTCAACACAAAGCTCATAAACATAGAGTGGCTATGAAAAACGGAATAATCGATAACTAGCTACCATACAAACCTTTTACATCAGCTGCTCACACCGTTATCATCTTCTCCTCCTCCATCCAAAAATCAAATCAAACCAAACAATTTCAACCAATCAAATATGAAGAAAATCAGACCATATGGGAAGATATCAGCAAACCAGAAAAACTGCAAGAAGCTCTAAACCCAAGCACAATCGATCTTATCCCAAAATTTAACCCTTTTTCAATCTCAATTAAGGTGAACAAGCTCTTGAATCTACTATGCAAGATAAAACACTGGACCTAAAAGCAATCGAGCGAATATCCAAACCTAGACTCCTTTCCATCTCAATCGAATCGATGGAGAGAAACCCACTCCTACACTCACCCCACAAGCTAAGTGATGAAAATCAAACCCTAGCAGAGCTCGGTTCTCCTTCAACGCGATAGTTTGTGAAAATTGGTCGAGTTCGTGAAAATTGGTCGTTGGTTTCACGTTTTAGATTTTTTACTGTTGCTACAGTACCTCGCGTGTTTCTTATTGTTTTTCCTTTGCCACTTTCATGTTCTAAATATATTTTTATATATCATTTTATATAAAAATCAAGTTCATGCTCAATTTAATAGTCCCGAAGCAGCGCGCGGCCATATCTTTCTAGTAATGCACTATGTCTAGATCTTATAATGTACTATATCTAGATCGTAATCTAGGCCTAGTCATTGGGCCGGGTCGGGCAAGCCCGACCCAAAATTTTTGGGCTTGGGCCGGGCCTGGCCTATCTCATAATTTAAAAAATATTGGGCTGGGTCGGGCGGGCTTGATCATAAATATGAAAGCCCATGCCCTTTGTCCGGCCGGGTTTGGGCCGGGCTTTTTTCGGGCTTTACGGGTCGGGCCTACTAAGCCCATTTGGGCCGGGCCTACTAAGCCCATTTGTACCTACCTAATTGTAAAAAAAAAAAAAAGTGAGTTGAGTTTAAATATTATTATCTAATATTGAAATACGCTAAGGAGGGGTACTATTGGATTTGGAGAATTGACTTAACTTTTAGACCATAAAGCCGATATAGGATAAGGATGTCGATAAGAGAGTCAGAGACCTAGTGAGTTTTTTTGAATTTAGGGTTAGAGTTTGGTTTGAGCATTGGGCTTTTAAATGACACTAGGTTGAGATTTGGTTGGAGTTTTGGATTTTGGCTATGATAGTAGTAACAAGATTGGATTGAGTATCAATTCTTAATTTATAATTATTTTATATTTTCGGGCTTATAGGTCGGGTTTACCTGGGCGGGTCGGGCTGGACTTACCGGGCTTTATCGGGCTCGGGCCTATCGGGCCTAGCGGGCTTGAATATCCTAAGCCCAAGTCCAGCCCATCAACATGCGGGCCGGGTTGGCCCACGGCCCATATCGGGCCGGGTCGGGATTTTTGTCATCGGGCCTATCGGGTACCCATAAGCCCGTGGACTTCTGGGCTAAATGATGAGGATATCGTAATCTGATGAACGACAATTATTGAATTAAACCCGATGCAGGTCGGAAATGGGGAATGCTTTGGAGACTTTATGTGGGCAAGCATTTGGTGCAGGGCAGATCCATATGCTTGGGATCTACATGCAACGCTCATGGATAATCCTATTTGTAACAACCCTCTTTCTTTTGCCAATTTACATTTTTGCCACACCAATTCTAATGCTCCTAGCCTCCTAGTCCTAGGGCAGGAAGATGACGTAGCCAATCTAGCTGGAGAATTCACAATCCAAATCATTCCCCAATTGTTCTCACTCGCTATAAATTTCCCAGCCCAGAAGTTCCTCCAGGCCCAGAGAAAGGTTAGGGTTTTAGCGTGGATTGTCGTTTTGGGCCTGGTCATACAAGTTGGGGTACTTGGACTCTTCATTTTGGTGCTGGGCTGGGGCACATTGGGGGCAGCCCTAGCATTCGATATTACCAGATGGGGCATTGCAATTGCCCAAGTTGTGTATATTGTGGGTTGGTGGGAGGAAGGGCTTTTCATGGTCGGCTTTTAAGGAGATATGGGCCTTTGTTAGGCTTTCCCTTGCCGATGCTGTCATGCTTTGCCTTGAGCTTTGGTACATGATGAGCATAGTCATTCTCACTGGCCATCTTGATAATGCAGTTATAGCCGGTGGGTCACTTTCTATTTGGTAATTCACATCTTAAAGCTGTTGATTAATCGAGGTTCCATTACGTAAAATTCCAATTTCTTGTTAGAGAAGATTATACTATAATTACGTGATATATATAAATTGTTTTAAAATGTTGACCAGATTTAAAAACAATATGTATTAGTTCATCAATAATCATTGTTTTCCTTTGTATGACAGCCTTTAATTTTAATACCATTCTGTTTTTGGCTTTTCCTAGCATCAACATGAATGGATGGGAGCAAATGCTGTTGCTTGGAATAAACGTTGCCATTAGGTGAAGAAGCATTGCAAATTATGAATTTTTTGTGGTGCATCAGATATGCAGTAATAATTGAATTTTTTATTTTCTAATTCAAATAGTTAAAAATTCAAAATTCTGCACCTGAATAGTTCTAATAGAATTTTAATGGTTTCTTGATTTTCATATTATTTACTTGATCATAAATTTCTTGTCATATTATGCATTGTTCGAGTCTCGAATTAGTTTGGATCAGAACGCCAAGAGCTGCCAAATACAATGTCTATGTGATAGTGTTTCAGTCTCTCCTAATGGGGATTTTTTTCATGATTATTATCTTAATAACCAAAGATGATTTCTCCTTGATTTTCACAAGTGACAAGGAACTACAACAAGCTGTCTCTCGCGTAGCATACCTTCTTGGTGTCACAATGTTGCTCAACAGTGTCCAGCCAGTAATATCAGGTACGAGAAATTTCCATATGCTATAGAAACATTGAAACGCAGCTAGTTGCTCACTCAGAATTTAATTACTTGGCTTTTTGTTGAAGGTGTTGCAATTGGAGGTGGACGGCTGGCAATGGTAGCTTATATAAATTTGGGTTGCTACTACATTTTTGGACTTCCTTTTGGATTACTTCTTTGTTATGTTGCAAATTTTGTGTTTTTCTTTTACATTTTTGAAATAATGCCAAGTTAAATAATTAATTACTTTTCCATTTTGATGAATTTTGTGTGATTGGTTCATTATGTATAGGGACTTTGGGGAGGCATGATATGTGGAACTGCTCTCCAGACCCTATTTCTGCTATTTGTGCTCTACAAAACCAACTGGAACAAAGAGGTAACAACAAATATATACTTAATTTATCACCTGCATTATCAATTTCATCATTCATTCATATGAGACTTGCAGAACTTAACACAAAAGTAATTGATGCGGTGAACTAATAATGGAGCGTGGGGGTAATAAGTTATAATAAGTTATGGTGCAGGTATTAATTCATCTCAGTTACTTTAGCCCTTTCAATTGCTTAGAGCACATCTAGTGCTGCACTTCTTGCCCAGGCAAGGCTCTTCATTCCAACTTCTAGTGGGTGAAATCTTGCCTAGGTTGACAGGACCCATCCCAATCCCCCCGGGATTAGTGCGGGATGACCCTGCTCCCGTCTGACACGAAGTGTCAGACAAGGGATATTTCCGACCTTTGCCCTCCCGGGCTATCAGAGTACGCCAGGATCCGGAGGAGGTATGTGATATCTCGGTCTCTGCTACAGTCCACATCCGATGTCAACCTGAAGGGCAGTCAAAACATTAAAAACTGTGAGTGGACAAAACAAAAGTTTATAAAAACATTTCATAAGACATTTGTACTCTCCACTAAAAAGTATGCATGCATTCGAAAACCATTTATCCAAAGCAAACCATATGTGGGACTAAGCCCAAAGCAGATATAAACCAAGGTCGAAAGGACCACAATGAAAACGACCATACGGGCCACTGCTCAAATCCTGTGCACACCTGTGCACACCACATATCATATATCATATATACATCACATACATATATATAAGTCACACAACCAATCCTGTCACGGTATCCAAAGCTACGCGCGTGCTACCCGGGTCTCAATCCGAGTCATCTCAAAGTCAAGGTCAATGTCCACAGACCACTGACCCTACCTGAGGTAATAGTAACCATAGCCTTCCTGAGAGTAAGGAACCCAACTGGGGGGTGACTCCACTCAGTCGGTGCTCCGTGACTACTCCGGGGTCCACCCAGGCCAACGACCCTCCCCGGAGGAGATAATAGAAGTAAAGGAAGGTAGATGAACATATATATATATACATAACATAATATCCATACCCGGTTCCCCTGAACCGTCATGATCCATAATATCCATAGCCAAGGTAACATGCCGGTTCCCATAAACCGTCATGTACCGTAATAACATAACCAGGTAACATACCGGTCCCCATAAACCGTCATGTACCGTAATAACCAACAAGGGTTCATGCCGGTTCCCATAAACCGTCATGAACCATGATACCATAACAAGGGTTCATGCCGGTTCCCATAAACCGTCATGAACCTGGGAATCCATTTAAGGTTCCCTGACCTGAAATCAAAACCGTAAAGTGACTGGGTCTCGTACCCGAACATAGGACATCAACTGGGCACCGTGCCCGGAATCTGAGGTCATATGCCCGAGACAAAACCAAATGGGTTTCATACCCGAGTTTATCCTTTTAGAAATCCAAAACCATTTCATTTAAATCAATAAAGAAATACAGACCCGTATAAGCACCGTATAAGGCCGAAACCTCGAAATACGTGCTTATACGTAACCACATAGAAATGCACCCATGGCATCATCAAACATGTATTAAAACATATAACAAACATTTATGCATGCACCAATTTAGAAAACAAGGTCCACTCACAGACCGTCCGAGCTGTCGCCTCGATTTGCGTGCCATTCGGCTCCCCGAGCCGATCACCATCACCGGGACTCCCAAATCTGTCCAAATTTTAATAGAAGGTTACTAACTACATAATTAACCTCCTACCAAAGCCCCGTAATTTTCCCGAACTTTTAACTATTTTTAAACCGACCCTAAACCTTCCGACACCCCGAAAACTATCGAAAAGATGTCCGATTGACACGAGACCAGTCCCAAAATCTTCGTTACATCGGATAGAAGATTTCCCGTGTTGAAGACTTTCCCAAATTATGGACCACGTGCCCTCACGAACCCCTAGAAAGTAAAAAAACACTGTTCATCGGCATCAACCTCAAACTGAACCAGTTACTGTTCACCATTACTATTCATCTCGGTTTTTCTTCCGTTTTAGAACCGATTCGGAGTCCGTTTGGTCCCATTTTAATCCCTAAATTCCTATTTCTTCATTTCCTATCTAACCCAATCCCTAAAACTAAGAAAAACCACCCGAAACGGAGCTTCCATCCGCCATCAATGGTGGCCGGATTTTCTCCGGCCGTTCACGGCCGTTTCCGGCCATCCCAAGCCCCAAAACTAATCCCATTCTACTCCTAGGGTCCCCAGAAACCTAACCTAATTAAAGAAATCGATTAAAAACCATTAAAACTCAAATTTGGATTTTTGAACATTTTCTTACCTCACGGGTTCTCCTCCGCCGTGTCCTCCACCGTGGGCCACCGTCCACCCTCTCCGTCCTCAGCCCTTCACACTCCCCCCACGGTCACTCCTAGCTCATACAAGTGATGAATGGTGAAGTGTGATTGTGTGTTTTGATTTTTGAAAGAAAATGAAGAAAATGAAGAAAAATGGGGTTATGGGTTTCGGGTTGGAGGATGAACAAAGATGAAGGAGGATGGCTGATGAGAGAAGAGAAATGGAGGGTGAGGATTTAAAGATGAGTTGAAATGGATGGTTAGGATTAATGGTTGGTGGATTTGATTATAAAAATAATTAAATAATATTAATTAATTATATAGATCCACATTTTGGGGGATCAAGACAATGGGATGAGTGACACTTGTCACTCATCCATGGGGCCCACCAAAATATCCACCCAATCAGATTTCGCCGAAACGTCCCCGTCTCGAAGTTCGTGCATAGTGAAATCGAACTTCCGTGACCCATAACTCTCTCGTTCGAAGTCCGATTTCAGTGTGCCGCCTGTCTATGGATTCATATCATCCTTAACTACGTAACAGTCTTCGGCCCTCGGCCATCGGACCTCCCGGTCAAAAAGTCAACATTTGACCCCCATTTAACCAAAATTACCAAAATGCCCCTAAACTTCCGAACGTCATAACTTCCTCCACGAACGTCGGAATTGAACGTGCCACCTGTCTATGAACTCGTGACGTCACGAAATACGTCACGGTCATCGGTCAAAGTCCATTTGACCGCCCGATTGAAAAGTCAACGTTTTGCCACTATCAGGGGCAAAACAGTCATTTCGCACCGTTCGTCCGATTTCGCTCTACTAATCACCGATTAACCTCATTAATCGTGATTAGTCACTAATCTAATCTAGGAATTTGGGACGGGTCGTTACATAGGCAAAGGCAAGCCCCTGGGCTATTTTGACCCCCTTGAAAGCCCGAGCAAGGCTGCTACCCCACCAACAAAAAGGTTGTAGCCTCCTTGTCATTCTCTGCATCTCCTCCTTGTCCAACTTTCCCTTGATGACTCCCAAGGCATTGACTTCCGGAGATGGAAACTCAATCAATTCAAAGAGAGTTCAAAATTTCATCCAAAACTCACCCTATTTGCAGAAAAAGTGAAAAACTCAGTTTGAATTTGAGACTCACCTAGCTTTGAAGAACCTTACATCACCATCGCACCACGGTTTGGGATATCGTGATCTCATGAAACAGTCTTCATCAACAAAGCCATAGGCATCGCCTTATTAGCGAAATTGTCTTCATCGATACTCGCTTGGTCGAAAGGTGCATGGCGCATGTAACGAATTGTCCCGAATTCTGGGATTAGATTAAGACTAATGACGGATTAGCGAGGCTAATTGGGAATTAGCAGAGGATTAACGGATATTCAGGGCGAAATGACGAAATTGCCCCTAAACGAGGGCAAAAAGTTGACTTTTGGCCCGGGAGGTCCGATGCCGAGGGATGAGGACCGTTATGTAGATCGAGTCGATATGAGTCCGTAGACAGGCGGCACGTCGAAATCAGACGTTCGTCGGGAAATTTACGGTTCACGGAAGTTTCAGATTACTATTCACAACGATATGTTTTACGAGGTAAAAGTGGACTTTTGTCCTCAAGCGGGCCCAGATCTTTTGAATTGGCCAAATGGATGAGTGACAAGTGTCACCCATCCATTGCCTTTTTCCCTTCATTCATGCATCAGCCTTACCTTCTTTGTTCTTCCAAACCAAACCCGAAACCCATTTCCATTTTGTACAACCCACACCCCACACCCCTAATTCTAATCCGTTGATAGTGGCACATGAATGAAACATAGAGGATGAGGTGAGACGGTGATGATGGGGTTGACGGCGTCGACAGTTGTGGACGGTGGCCAGAGACCCGACAAGGTACGATTTTGGATTCAAATTTCCATTTTGTTGTTTTGGAAGTTGGGGGCTGTATTGGTCTATTTCGAAAGGTTTATTAGGTTATTAGGAGCGTCTAGGGAAGGTTTTTGACGGCGGAGAGGGGTGGTGAAACCCTGGGAATGGACAGGAAAAATTGGACCATGAGCAAGGTTTCGAACCAAGGGGTTTTGGGGGGTTTTTCTTCGTTTTATTTATATGGTTAGGTTCCTAGAATTGAGATAGAAAGATTAGGATTGAAAGGGGAAGAAATTGACAGAAAATGAGAGAGGAATGGCCTTGGACCAATCACGCCGATCTAGGCGGACCGGATTGCAGGAATAAACCAGACCGGCTTAGCCGAAGGAAAAAGATAAACAGTGACCCACACGTGGGTTTCACGCACAGAGACTTCAGGCCATGCGTGGGGGCGCATGAGGCCTCCTTTGGGGAAATTTCCAACAAACGAAATCATCCTTTTGATGTAACGAACATTTTGGGACTGGTTTCGTGTTGATCAGACATCGTTTCGATATGTTTCGGGATGTCCGAAGGTTTAGGATTGGGTTTAAAAATAGTTAAAAATTCCGAAAAATTACGGGGCTTTATTGAGGGGTTATTTAAGTAGTTAGTAACTCTCTATTATGATTTGGACAGATTTGGAGATCTCAGTGACGGCGATTGGCCCGGGAGAGCCATATGACACGCGTATCGAGGCGGCAGCTCGGACGGTCTGTGAATGGACTTTGCTTTTCTAAATTGATGCATGCATAACTATTTTATATGATTTTATGAACATGTTTTGTGATGCCATGAGTGCATTTGTGTGTGTTACGTATTTGCACGTATTTCGAGGTTTCGACCTTATACGGTGCTTATACGTGTTTGTGGTTTCTATGTTGGTTTCAATGAAATGGTTTTGGATTTAAAAAGGATAAACTCGGGAATGAGGCTAACTTGGTTTTGTCTCGGGCATCTGGCCCTATTGACCACCTACGGGTCTGAGTCGTGGTCGCGGCGAGTGCTATGTGCACGGCAACGGACGATACGACGCTCGCCTCCGGACTGGGATGTGTTCCTTCCGGAGAGGTCACGATGCACGTCCCGTTGTCGAACATCCACTGCAGGCTCGACTTGGGAGTGCGGAAGGTATAAGATATCGATCGGTGATGGGTGCACCATGATCTAGAGGTGGTCGCGTCAGTTGATGCATTCACGGCGACATACCAGGATTGAGAGCGGTCCTGCACGGATGGTTGCACACATCACTACGATTGGGATCGTGACTGAACTTGAGATATCGAGCTCGATGCCCAGCTGAGTCATGAGTTTGGGCACGAAGCCCAGTTGGTTTACGTTTGTGATTTCGAGTCGGGGACCCTAAATGGATTTCTGGTTTCATGACGGTTTATGGGGACCGGGGCATGAATCCCTTGAAAGGTTTTAAGAATGTATTCGATATATATATATATATATATATTCATATACCTTCCTTTATTTGGATTGTCTCTTTCGGGTAGGGTCGTTGGCTTGGGTGGACCCCGGAGTAGTCACGAAGCACTAACTGAGTGGAGTCGCCCCCGTTGGGTACGTTACTCTCAGGAAGGCTTATGGATTATAACCCCTAGGGAGGGTCATTGATCTGCGGACATTGACCTGGGTGGACCTTGGGGAGACTTGAGATTTGAGACCCCGGGTAGCAAGCGCGTAGTTTTGGAAACCGTGACAGGATTGGTTATATGTTATATGTTATATGATATACTAGTTTTGGGCCGAGTCCCACATGGATTTGGGCAGTGGCCCGTATGATTGGTTTCATTTTTTGATTTTGGGCCAAGGCCCTAATGGTCTGGTAAATGGTTTTAGAATGCATGCATGTTTTTTAGTGAAGGGTAAAAATGTCTCTTTTCGTAAAATGTTTTTATAAATGATTTGTTTTGTCCACTCACAGCTTTTACTGTTGTGACTGCCCTTCAGGTTGATCACGGATGCTGGCTGTAGCAGAAACCGAGACATCACATTCCACCTCCAGATCCTGGCATACTCTGAAGCCCCAAAAGGGCTAAAGTCGAAAATTTCCCTTGTCTGACACTCCGTGTCAGATGGGATCAGGCGTGTTGATACCATATCGACCGACCACCCTCTGAGCAATGGAACCGCCAGGACAGAACGGATGCTAACAAGTACCCCGCTCGGCACCCCCACAATCGTGGACAGCCGATCGGCATGCTTTACAGGCCTGCCATTCGGCGCCTGCTAAAACATAGGCACCAGCTGGCTACAACATTTACCTGACACCAACTGCCACAACAACTCCCTGACGAGGACAGGTTGGGCACTAGCTGGCGCCTCCCCCGGATGTCCAGGAACCACCAGACGATCCTTAGCCACAAAACAGGACCTGCTCCCAAACAATAGCCCAACTACCGCAGTTATGGCTACTATAAATACCTTGAAACCCTTCACATAGGTAACGCTCTGAGACCCCCTCCAAATTACTATTACTTTCATGCCCGTCCGCTTGCAGATACTAACTTAGGCATCAGAGTCCCTTCGGCGGACACCACACCGGTGTCAAGTTCCCCTTTTGCTGAATATCTACCGAGGGGCAACGCCTCTAGAAGGCCTAAAGCACCACGTGGCTGGTCCTAGATCCCTCAGCGGGTCTTATCAAGTTGGTCCATTCCAAGATCAAACAAGGAGCGTCCCGCGTTAATCTCAGGGGGATTGGGACGAGTTCTGACAGCGCATGCGATGAATCAAAGTCTTAATGGCAACAAAATTGTTGTCATGAAAATTTCTGGAGAGGAAAAGAATAGAGATCGATGAGGGAGAGGAAGAAACATAATTTCTTTAGGTTTGAGTTAGTTTGGGTTGGGTTTTTAAAACAGATTGGATTTGGGTTTTTAAATATTGGGTTTGATTTTTTATAAATTTATTGAGTTTAGATTTTTTGGGATTGGGTTTGTTTGGAAATAAACTAAAATTTCATGCTTGTTTTTTTTTAATTTGAACTATATTTAAATTTTAATGTATTATTTATTTTATGTATCTTTTGATTTTTTTTTATTTTGACGTATCAGAGTATCACATCGTATCGTATCTTAAGACCAAAAGTTTTTATTAGTTTAACAAGATATGAATTAATTCCAATAAAAAAAAGATACTAATTAATGAAAATTAGACATATGTGAATATTTTATATAATCTTATAATCTACCTAATTATTAATTTTACCATTTACATATATTAAACCCAATTATAGCAATTAAAGTACAATCGAAATCCAGATCAATTCATATAAAAATTTGAATTATTGCCCCTTATATCTCCCCATTATAAACACAAAATCAACATTGAGCAAAATATGAAGAACAGTGTTATTTAAAAGGCTAAACCTTACCTTTAACTCCTTGCCCTTACCTCTGACACTAGAAATGCTCTTATTGTCTTTGTCTTTTCATTTGCTTGCTGTTTTTGTCTTTCCATTTGCTTGCTGGCTTTGTCTTTTCAGTTGCTTGCCCTTTGAGATAAAAGAGGGTGGTCTGTGAAGAGGGAAAACACTTTTCTACGTAATGTATAAAGAGAGCTTTGCTCTTCTATCCTAAAGACTCATTTTCTTAGATGCTGCTGTAAATTATCTTTGCTCCTCTACATCTTGTCCTTTACCCCCGCATCAGTAATCCAAATTAATTACAGGTCGAGCAAGCAACAAAACCCGTCCGAAAATAGGGTGGGCTAGAAATCAAGACGGAGAATGAAGCTGAAAGAATAGTCTTTTGCACACCCCACTTTCAATAAGGCATTGAAACAAAGCTTTGCTTAATTCTACATTCTCCTTTGTTATTTATGTATCTATAATTTTAACTATCTTTTGAGTAATATAATAATTAGTCCGAATTTGCCCTTATGTGTTGCTCCAAAAAGAATGAATGGCGGTTTTATTTTGCATTGAAATAAAAAACAATTATGTCATCGTCCACAATTGAATTTCGGTTAAAAGACTGAGAGCTATAGATGACCGAACTGCGCCTGAAACTCTAATTCATTACATTTGATTTTGATTTTGATGACGCAATACCAACTCGCATGTTACTTTCACAACTCAATAGACCTAATCAGAGCGAAGCCTTCGGTTTTTACGGCACGTGCCCCCATGGTCCCATGACTCCCTTGGAAAATAGTTACATGAAAGAGAAGAGAATATTTTTAACCCACTCTAATCCCGTTAAAACACTGTAAATAGACAGACTTATGGGACCTCCCTTATTTTAGTTAGGTATTATGTCCACTTCCAGAACTCAGACCACTGACCACTCACAATGTAAATATCAAATTCAGAAATTCACACCACCGCTCCCTCCACGTTGAAATTCACATTCTTCAATACTTACTGCAGGCTTATAGCTTGTTGGTGAAAGTCCGTGTTTGCAATTATATGAAATGGAGAGGCCATTTCTGAAAATGAAATCAGAGGTAGCAGCTGATTACGCGGCGGTGGGAAGCCTTCAGAAGGCATTGTGGGTGTTTTGGAGGGAGACAATGAAGCTGTGGAGAATTGCAGCTCCGGTGGCGTTTACCACTCTGTTTCAGTACATGCTTCATTCTGTCACTGACTCACTGCCATCTTTGCCGGCCACCTCGGAGACTTTGAGCTCTCTGTTATCTCTTTCTCTGTCACCGTCATGGTAAGTTTCCCTTTTGCTTTCATGGTAATATGCAAAACTGATTTTCACACTCATATTCTCCTTATAAACTCCATTTTTTCATACTGACAATTTGGGTAAACAAAAAACAGAGTAAACGGGGAAAAAAGGCATTGCTATTTGGATTCTCTAAATTGACCACATTTAGTGACCATATTAATGTATCAATCAATAAATAGTATAATATAAATATAGAATAATTTCATTTATTAAAATAATATCATTCAATGATTGGCACATCAATATGGTCATTAAATGTAGTCAATTTAGAGGGTGTAAATAGCATTCGGAAAAAAAAAGTAATTTATATATATATATTTTTTGTTTGATATAATGATATGGGAGAGAAGGTTATATTTTCATATTAACACAATGCATGAATAATAAATTAATAACACAAACTGTAGTACTAAGTTAAAAATATTTTATACCTTGTCATTGCAAGTTGGTCAAGTTTCAACTTGATCAGTTTGTAATGAACCTAATGGTTACCATACCGACTCTTAAAATTGCCTTATATGCATGTAGCATGGTATGGCCACTGCACTAGGAACGCTTTGTGGTCAAGCATATGGTGCAGGACATGTTGGGTCGCTGGGTATGTATTTCCAACAATCATGGATTGTCCTTTGCATCACTTGCACCCTGCTTTCACCAGTTTACATTGTCACTAGTTCAATCCTTAAGTTTCTAGGCCAAGAAGTGCATATAGCCAATCTTTCCGGAAAATACAGCCTCCAGATTATTCCCAGTATATTCACCCTCGCCATCATTTTCCCCATCATGAGGTTCCTCCAAGCTCAGGGCAAGGTCACCGTGATCGCATTGATTTCTTTTGTGGCTCTAATTGTACACATCGGATTGTTGTATCTGTTGATCGATGTATTTGGGTGGGGTACCACTGGTGCAGCTGTGGCTTATGACACTACATACTAGGGAATTGTTATTTCTCTACTCGTGTATGTTATGGTTTGGTGCAGAGAAGAATGGACTGGATTTTCGTGGTGGGTGTTTAAGGATGTTTGGGGTTTTGCCAAGCTGTCTCCTGCTTCGTGCATGATGTTTTGTTTAGAATCTTGGTATACGATGATTATAAGCATTCTTGCTGGTCTACAGCAAAAGAAAAATGCAGTTGTTGCTGTTGGTTCATTTTCTATATGGTAATTAAGATTATTATTGGGCTTAGTTGTTATAGTTGCTGATTTATACCCGTAATTACATTCTGCTCGATGAATGTCATATAACTAGTAGCTATGATCCTTCAATTAGATGGTGTAATTGGAGGATCATGGCTACTAATTCTGAAAGTAAAGAGTATAATTCAGAAACCAAACGCATCACTTAATTAATTGCTTGATTTCTTTGACTTTACGCTTTTATTAGTCCTCTCATGATTTCATTTCGTTCTAGCATAAACTTCCAGAAATGGGAATTGATGTTGATGATTGGAACCAATGCTGCTATAAGGTAATTCATGATGTTCAAGTGTATTGCAGCTAATATTGCCATATAATGTAAGTGACCTTGTTACTGTACATATATATAGCATTCGTGTCTCGAACTAGCTTGGAATGGGACGCCCAAGAGCGGCCAAATACTCTGTATGTGTTGCAGTTTTGGAATCTGTCATAGTTGGGATTTTATGTATGATTGCAATCTTCATAGGCAGAGATTACTTTGTCATGGTTTTCACCGCCAGTGAAGATATGCTACGGGCAGCAATCAGTTTGGCATACTTCCTCGGCGCAAACATGCTTCTTAGTAGCTCTACACAAGTATTATCAGGTAGGGAGGACACCTCTTAATTTAACATGGCGTCTTCTTGCTCCAAATTTGGTAGTACTAATATAGTATGGCATTTCAATTTGCAGGTGTTGCTATTGGAGGTGGATGTTAAATGATGGTGGCGTATATAAGTTTTGGTTGTTATTATTTATTTGGCCTACCACTTGCAATCCTCTTTTGCTTCAAAGCAAATCTGGGTGTGATGGTAATTAGGACTCGCTAAACTTGTGCATTAGCTCAATTAATTCCCTCCTAAATTTTGTTAATGTTGGATTTGACAACATAATATTCATGTAGGGACTTTGGGGTGGTATGATGAGTGGAACTGGTCTTCAGATCTTGTTGCTATTGATTGTGACTTACAGAGCCAACTGGGACAGAGGTAATAAACATATTTCATAACTTATTTGATGCTTCTCGGTTAGTAACTATTTTTTTTCTCTTATTGGGTTGGAAATTTTGGAAATTATTTTATGAGGCCAATATTTTGTCTACTGTTTTTGTAAATATTTGTTGTATTTGACGATGATGATCAATTTTGTAATACTGTAGGTCGATCAAACAAAAAAATGCATAAAGAAGTGGGGTAGCCATTAGCCCAAGCAGGAAGAAAATCTAGGAAGAAGATGGCTGATATTCATAGATAATATAGATATAGTATGTCAAGCTTACGAAAGCAAGTGCGAATTTAAAACCGTATGTTTTTCTTGCAAAGATTGGGAAAATTATATTTTTTGTTACGAATATAGAGGAGAAAATGAGATAGAGGTCAGAAAAAGTCCTTTCGTTCATTCTAACCTCCTTATATAGAATTAGCGTTAGGGTTATACACATGGACGTAAATGTCCTTACATAGAAGTAGCCACATAATTATACATATTTACAACATTCCCTCTTAAATATTTCATGTAATAGTGTTGTTTGCCTTCACACCTATATGTTACCTAGTTAAAACCTTGTCAGGTAACAAAAATCATGTTGAACAAAAATAATCTAATCGAAAGAAAAAAAAGTGCAATGGGCGTAGATACAGAGTAATCACATCGGAATCCTCTGGAGTTAGTTGAAACTATTTCTTCTATATCATGAGAAGATATTACGTTTTTGGGACAAGATGCATTATAATTGCCACACCAAAACCTTGTCCGGTAAACTCAGTGGAAAAAACCTGCGGTCGAAGAGAAAATATGCGCAAATGCACATGAGTCGAATCATAGCATTTTCATGATACATTATTAATGAGTTGACCATACCAAAAGTGTGCATGGTTAAAACCTAGCCAGGTAACAAAACCCAATGGGACAAAATAAACTTGGTCGTAAAATAAAAGAGTACACAGTGATCATGTGAGTATACTCTGGGGTACTTAAAATATTTTAGGATACTTGGCATACTTCGAGATACTTAGGATGTTTCGGGATACTCAATATACTTCAGAATACTTAGTATGCATCGAGATACTCCCCCTGATATCGACTCACCTTGAAAACTAAGGACTATGTAGATCAACCAGTCTATACAAGCCGATACCTTGAACATACTGCTGGAATATTGCATTTGGTGATGACTTGTTGTCGACTCTTGTAATGAAACTAGTTCTCATTTGCTTGATGTAAGCAACATTATTTATGTAGATAATTATTGGTTCATTATTAGTGGAATGCATTACACAAAAACTTCGAATATGCCTTATTGATGCACAAAATGTACCAACTTAGGGAGGGGATGTTGTTCGGCCACGCGTTCTTGGACAAACCTGCAAAAGAGGGCAACTAGTTGGTCGGTCAAAGACAGACACCGATGTGGTACCAGCCCAAGGGTACTCCAACTCCCAAGTCAATGGTCGGTCTGAAGTGTGAAGGAAGTGGTGAATAGTAGTACTGTAGAGTAATAGTAAATGGTCAAAATTGCATTACCTTTATAAGGAAAAGTGAACCCCTTTTGTATGGGTGCGATGTGTGTAATAAATTTGCTCTTCCGATGTGGGACAAATGTCATTCATTGTAGGACCAACACGTGGAAGGCTGGGGTCTGTCCATGTGTAGGCGTTGACCAATCCCTGCTAGGGTTTGCTTGTCTAAATTGGCCTGGGCCCTTGGGCTTGTAGAGGTATGTTGGGACAGAGGTGATGGGCCTCCCGATAGGTCTAGGCTGACGTGGTATTGATAGAAGGCTAGGCCTCCCGGTCGGTCTGAGCCGATGTGGTATTGACAAAAGGGCTGGGCCTCCTGGTCGGTCTAGGTCGATATGGTATCAACATGCCCCGTAATGGCTCTCAAGTATATACATTCACGAACTGCTTCACAAATAGATAGAATCTATGCATGATTCAAGAGGTGACAATAAGGGTTTGTTTCATAGACCTCCAAAATATTACTGTGTTCCCGATGGTAAAGACTTAATCAATTTGGGAACACACCTTAGATAGGTCTGATAGGTAACATGCGTCAGTATAGCCAACAAAGCGTGCATCATTCTAAGGACCAATGTGGTTTGATTCATTCCTCGATGCATAGGAATACAATAAGCCCATATCCTTTTTATAATCTAGACTACAAATGATCATAAGCATGCTTGAAGGTTTTGCTTTATCCTCATTAATGTGCCTCAACGTTTTCTGGATGTAATTTGATTGATAGACTAAAATCTCATCTGCACGGTGTTCAAGCTCTAGGTCGAGACAAAATTTCTTCTTCCAAGATCTTTCATTTCAAATTCCAACTTCAGGTACTTATCCGTTTCCTTGGTATCTTCTGGATTACCAATCAATAGAAAACCGGGAACTTGTTTACTTAATAAGCATGCATGGACATACTCTATTATTCACATATCTCAATCTGATCAAATACTCACTTAGACAGTTATACCAAAACTATCTGAATTGTTTTAATCAGTAAAGAGAACACCCCAGACTAGTAAAGAGAATGTTTCGTGGTCTGAAACTATTTGCATCAGATATCTTAAGTCCTTCAAGAACTTATATATATATATATATATATATATATATCTGAATCTCTCTCACACACTTTTTTTCTTTCTTTCTTTCTTTCTCTCTCTCTATCTCTCTCTCTCTCTATCTCTCTCTTTGTATCTAGATCCCCATGATCCCCATAGAAATAAGTTACCACATACATACGTTGTATACTTTTTTTTCGGAAACTACCAAATTGATAAGGAAATGGAACGTTATGACATCCATTATGGGAGAACATGTCTCTTCGTAATCAATCTCATGACGTTGCGAAAATCGATGCGCCATTAAATGGGTTGTGTACCTCACAATCTCATCTTTCTCATTACGCTTCCTTGCGAGCACCCTTTTAAATCCTGCAGGTTTAACATGGGGAGGTGTAGGAACTACAAGTCCAAACACATTATGACAGGACCCGTCCCAAATCCCTCGGGATTAGCGTGGGACGTGCCTGCTCCCGTCTCACATGAAGTGTCAGACTAGGGATATTTCTGTCCTTTGCCCAACCGGGGCTATCAGAGGGCACTAGGATCCGAAGGAGGAATGTGATGTCTCGTCTCTGCTACAGCCGCATCAGCGATCAACTTGAAGGGCATTCAAAACACAAAAGCTGTGAGTGGGAAAAACAAATATTTTAATAAAACATTTTCACATAAAGACCTTTATGCCCTTCATTAAAAACATATGCATGCATTCGAAAACCATTTCTAGGATTCATGCCCGGTCCCCATAAACCGTCATGAACCATAAGACCATTTGGGCCTTGGCCCGAAATCCGTCAATCAATACATGGGACCTCCGCCCAAACCAAAACAAACTCGTCCCAAAACCAGCTCATATGGGTCTCAGTCCAAAACCAATACGCGCGGGTCTCAGCCCAATGTCGTCTCAGTGAAAAATCGTACACATATACATATATACATATATAACACATCCTAGGCACTTCTGGAGAAGATGCCAACTCGGGGCACACAGCCCCTAGGGAACACATCCCCGATATAGTCAAGATGTCTCTATATATATAAATATGCATACTACTCGGGGTCTCACTTCGTGTCTTCTCCCAGGAATTCTCCATCTGAGAGGCTCTATCTTTGGACCTAGTCGGATCATCTCTCCGGAATCTGGTCCGAGACCACATCATAACGCCCACTCCTGAAATGGGATCCCTATGGGGATACCCACTCTGGCCTGTGGATCATTACTCTCCAGGTCGATGTCTAGAGGAGACCAATTGACAAGACCCATCCCGATTATCCCTCGATAACCGTGAAAGATCCTGCTCCCGTCTGAAAATAACTCGAAAGTACAAAAAGTAGTTTCATACATATACATATAGAACATACAAACGATAAACATTGTCAGACAAGGGATAGTTCAGTATTCCGAGACCGTTGACCTAGTCAACATGGTTTACAGAGCATAGGAACTATTTACAAGTAGGGATCAAAATCCTACGCTGCAAAGTGTCTGAGTACGCAACGATCTGTTTATTCCTCTGCCTCGATATTAGCCTCAGTACCTGTGCACTGGCCTGGAGGGCAATTAAAAAATCAAAGGTGTGAGTAGACAAAAATAAAGTTTAGAAATACATTTATCAAAATACAGTCTTACCCTCCAGTTTCACAAACATGCATGCATATCATAACTTATCAATCAAATAATCAAGATATGAATATAAATCGCAAACATCAATAAAAACACATGATCCAGGTCCAATATATAGTCACGTTATCCCTGCAACGCGTGCAAATCAATAGGCTTAGGGCCCGCTCAAACCCCGAGCATCCGCCGCTGTGAACACATCACCAGTCGGCAATCCAGGTCGTCATGAACATATCACTGACTGACCTCCATATAATCCAGCACATCTGGTCTGAGTCGAGTCTCCATTTGGCTGCACGACAACAGACCGTGCTACGTGACCTCTCCGGGGTAAACACTTCCATCCCGGAGGCGAGCGTTATCTCCAGGGTCCATTTCGGGGGAAACATATTCCACACCGAAAGCCCTCATATATCATCATCATGAAAACCAGTGAAAACAGTTGCATTTAATATCAAAATCATTTTTGAACTGAGCTTTAAGCCCAAAAACACTTTTCTCAAATCCATAAACCAATTCACGCAAATCTGCGCAATCACCATCTCATTCATAATATTAATTCATCAAATCTAATACCATACTCATAATCCGAGTCAAAATCAAGCTCAAACCCCGAGCCTTAGCTCGAAATATCAGTTTCACAGTTTTCTCGAAAATCGTGCCCAAAAGCATACAAAATAATATAATATTCCCAAAAATCCGGAAATCATCATATTGAAGTATCAATCATACCAAATCATTTCAAATCATATTATAAGGCATTTAAAACAGATATGCACGCATTCAGGGTAGAAAACAAAAGCCCACTCACACACCGTCCAGATTGTTCAGTTTCCAGCTGTTCGTGTTCCTCCGACGTCCTGGAAGTATTCGGGCCTGTCAAACAAGTAATATAAGATTACTAACTTGTTACATAATATCCTGTATGAATTTCCTAATCTTCAGAATAAAATAATATTATTTTAAACGTAACTTATACGCTTCGGGTACACAAAACTACTCTCAGTTCATATCCAATTGACCCGAAACCAACGCTAATAGGTCTGTATCATCGAGAGCATCAAAAAGTGTGTTGAACCCTCCTTCAGATTCCCGGTCACGCGCTGCCGCAAGTGGCTGCGCCTGAAAGCCATGCGCCGTGAACAGTGCACTGCTACAGTGCACCTTCCTCGCCCGTTTCTCTGATAAACGGGTCTGAAACCCGCGATCAGACCCGACTCGATTTCCTTTGATTCGAACTCAATTCATTCCGTGCTTTCACTCACTAACATCCATTCAATCCCATTTACGGTTCAGTAACTTCAATTTAATCAATTAAGCCCTAAAACGTCTCGACTCAAGATGAACACCCGTCGGGTTTGAATTCGGGTTCTACCCAAAACCAATCTGTTTCCTTCAATTGATCATACCAGAAGCATCATAGGTCCATTATAAACACGAAATCGAAATCAATTTCATGAATTATTACCTCTAAGTAATCGGACTCAAGCTCGAATTTCCGAAACAGTTGCAGGGTCTGTTCGTCCCCAATTAGCCTCCAATTTTCGTTCCAGTTGATTGGGTTCGCGTCGTTTAGCTCCCAGAAGGCTTAATATCACCTCAAATTCGAACGAAACTGTCTAAAATTTCAAAATCGAGAATTAAGATTTTGAGTGATTTTTCAGGTAGGTTCAGTAGGGTTCTATTTGGGTTTTACTCTGTTTCCCTTTGATTTTTCTTTCCAATTCAAGCTAATAATCACTCTAGGGCACTTGATTTTGCTGCTAATCGATCAAACTAAGGAGAAGAGATGTTCTGTGTATTCCCTGTGTTCTCAGTCGAGTGTGGTGTTCATTACCAATTTGTTAATTGCTTTGCAACAATACCAATTAGTTATTTATTTGAATTAGACACCAAAGCACCCAATGCCACTAAGTGGATGCTTAGGTTAACAGATGTCACTAGCTGCATTTAAAGGAAGTGAATTAGCATTTAAAGTCATGTGATAATCATCCGTCCACCGTCTAATCATAATCCACATTAAATTACAATTTTACCCTTGAGGTCACAAATGACCATTTTGCCCCTGAACTTCCCAGACCCATAACTTTTTCATACGAGCTCCGTTTTCGACGTGCCACCTGTCTACGGATTCAGCGTCTCGGGACCTACAAAACGGTCCTCGAAAAATGCACAAAAAGTATTTTACACAAAAAGTCAAATTTTAGCCATATTTCGTCAAGGGTAAAAACGTCATTTTCACATTATTTTAATATTTTACAACTTTTGGATTTTCAGGACGTTACTCCAATCAATAAGCTCATAAGGAGGGTATATACATACCAGTATACAAAACCATAAAACGGGACTCAAGCCCGATAACACAAAGAAAATGGGCCTCTAGCCCGAACATAGGACTCAACAAGGCCTCTAGCCCGATTTCACAATAACTGGGCATCGAGCCCGAACTCGTAAATCAATGGGGAATCGATCCCGATATCTCAGGGTCAGTCACGATCCCGATCATAGCGATGTGTGCAACCATCAATCCAGGACCGCTCTCAATCCTGGTATGTTGCTGTGAACACATCACTGCCTCGACCATCTCGAGACCATGGCGCACACGTCACTGATCGATCCTCTAACCGTCAGCACTCCAAATTCGAGCCTCTAGTGGCTGCTCAACAAAGGGACATGCATCGTGACCTCTCCTGAAGGAACGTATCCCAATCCGGAGGCGAGCGTCACGTCGTCCGTCGCCGTGCACATAGCACCCATCGCGACCATGACTCAGACCTGTAGGTCATCAATAGGGTCTCATACCCGAGTCAAAACCAAATCCAAATGGGTCTCATGCCCGGTTTTACCTTTTCAAAACCATTTCATGAAAACCGAAAGCGTAAGCGCATATAAGCACGTATAAAACCTGAAAAACCTCGAAGTACGTGTCCATACGTAAAAACACACCAAAATGCACTCAAGGCATCCCAAAACACATATTAAAACATATATAAAACAGTTATGCATGCATCAATTTCAGAAAGAAAGTCTACTCACAGACCGTCCGTGCTGCCGCCTCCATACGCGCGTTGTTCGCCTTCCCAGGTCAATCGTCGCCTTCGGGGTTCCAAAACCTATCCAAATAATTTTAGAGGGTTACTAACTCCTTAATTAACCCTTCACTAAAGCCCCTAATTTTTCGGGATTTTTAACTATTTTTAAACGCGCACGGAAACCTTCGGACAACCCGAACTATATCGAGACGATGTCCGATCGACTCGAAAACAGTCCCAAAATGTTCGTTACATCGAATAGATGATTTCACATGTTGGAACCACCCTTAAATTCCTCACCACACGCTGTCACGCGCCCCAATATGGTCCTGCGCCTGGGCCTCACGCGCCCTGCACAGGGTCATCTTCTTCCTTCAGCCGACCGATCCGATCGGCCGTTCCGGTTCTCCCTGCAACTTGGATCGGCGTGACCGGTCCAGGCTCCTACACGGTCCAGTTTTCGTCGTTTTCCTTCCTAATCAATTCCATCCTTCCTAATTCGACCCTAGGAACCTACCCTTATGAACTAAATCCCCTAAAACCTACAAAACCTAACCAGTCCAACATGGCTCTCACGGTTTGATTTTCCCAGAATTCCCCCAAGGCTCCCTCAGCCTCAAACCTTCCTCAAAATCATCCTATTACAATCCTAATGACCAAATAAACCCATTCAAATCATTAAAAATGGTCCATAACGATCAAAATGAAAAAGGGAGAAAATCGGGCAAACCGATTACCTTGGTCGGGTTCCTCCTCCGCCGTCGTTCCTCCTCCGCCGTCCACGGCGGCGCTGCTCCTGGACGGCCACCAACATCCTCAGTCCTCCTCTCACTCTCTTGGTTCCTTAGGCATGATCATAGGGTTGAAGGGTTTGGATTGGATTGGGAATGGTTGATCGGGTTTGGGTTTGGAAATAGGAAAATGATCGATGAAGGAAAAAGGGATATACATGAGTTGGTTTGGATGGACAATGGATGGGTGACACTTGTCACTCATCCATTGGGCATGTCTAATAATATCTGGGGCCCACTTGCTGCCAAATAGTCCCCGTCTCGTAAAACATGCAATAGTACGTTTGAACTTCCGTGAATCGTAACTTCTCCGTCGAACGTTCAAATTCGACGTGCCGCCTGTCTACGGATTCGTATCATCCTGACCTAAGTAACGGTCCTTGACCCTCGACCATCGGATGTAACGACCCGTCCCGAATTCCGGGATTAGATTAGTCATTAATCTTGATTAGTGAGGTTGAACGGTGGTTAGTAGCGCGGAATCGGACAAATTGTGCAAAATGACCGTTTTGCCCCTGGTCGTGGGCAAAATGTTGACTTTTTGATCGGGAGGTCAAATGGTCTTTGACCGATGACCGTGACGTAGTTCGGGACGTCACGAGTTCATAGACAGGTGGCACGTTCAATTCCGACATTCGTAGAGAAAGTTATGGTGTTCGGAAGTTGAGGGATATTTTGGTAATTTGGCATACTAGGGGCCAAATGTTGAGTTTTTGACCGGGAGGTCCGATGGGCGAGGGCCAAGGACCGTTACGTAGGTTTCGTCGATACGAATCCAACAACAGGCGGCATGCCGAAATCGGAGATTTGACGACGACGTTATGGTCAAGGAAACGAACTAACGAACCGAGGCTCGGATTAAAATATTATTATAATAATGAATAGTGACCGTTGACTGTGCACATCCGGATGAGTGACAAGTGTCACCCATCCCTTGTTTCCAGCTCCTTGTTTCCCTCCAAACATCATCATTACTACATCATCATCACTAATCCACCATTTTCCCTAAATTAATCCCCTTTGTTTTTCCTAACCGTGCACAATTGGGGGAGGATTGAACTGGGAGAATTGGCTCCCTTCCTCTGCCGCTCCTGAGAGAAAAATGAGAGACTAATCGATTGGGATACCAAGGGAAACACGAGGGATTGAGTGTGGGTTGAATTTTGGATTTTGGATTTCGGGAAAATTAGAGGGAAAATTCGAATTGGAAGATTTGGGCCGTGAGGAGTGGAATTGAAGCTCGAGTTAGCTTCCTGAGGTTGTAACGAGTCGATCCACATCAAAAACGAGAAGAATTGGCAACGTTTTGGCTCTGATCACACTTGGTGACAGAGGAGGAAATTCGAGTTTGAGTCGTGAAGTTGGAGGCTTCGATGGACGAAATTGAGGTGGGGAAACTGCTTCTCATGATCCCACGATGCTTCTGGGTTCATCAATTGAAGGAAAACGGCTGTGGTTGACAGAACTCCATTGTTGAACAGTGACGGTGCTCGAGCTTGAGTCGTGACGATTGAGCACTGGATTGATGCAATTAAGTTGGGGGAAAGGTTTAACGGAGTCCATCGAAGCTTCTGATTGAATCAATTTAAGGAAATCGATAGAAATTGAAGGAATCCCATGATTGAACAGTGACCGGAGTGTTCTTCGTGTTCATCGTGGAATCGATGGAATCTGGGTAAGTGTTCGTGTAATTGAGTTTACAGACTTGTAATTGGACTTAAAACGAAACTAACTGAATGATTAATTGAAGGAATTAAGGCTGAATTGATGGACATTGAACCGGGTTGTGTCGCGGGTGAATTGGACCCGTTTACCAGACAAACGGGTTGGGCTGGTGACACTGTAGCAGGCGCGTGAGTTTCACGCGCAGCCACTCACGGCGGCGCGTGACAGCGCGTGGGCACGAATCTCAAGGTGAGGTCAACATGACTTCTATTCTATTTAATGTAACAGACATTTTGGGATTGGTTTCGTGTCGATCGGACACCGTCTCGATATTGTTCGGGATGTCCGAAGGTTTTAAATTAAGTTTAAAAATAAGTAAAAATTCGGGAAAATTACGGGACTTTGATAGGATGTTAATGATGAGTTTAGTGACCCTCTAATGTGATTTGGACAGGATTGGGAGTCCCGGTGATAGTGGTGTGGCCCGGGAGGGCCGGTGGCACGCGTATCAAGGCATACCGTTAAAACGGTCTGTGAGTGGACTTTGGTTTTATAAATTCTATGCATGCTTAAATGTTTTATATGGATTATGGTTGTGATTGTATGAGGTTGATTTGGTTGTTGGTAAATTGTACGGTTTCACGTATTTCGAGGCAATTTACGTGCTTGCACGTAAATCGAGATTTTCCGGTTTTACATGGATTTTTCATATTTATAACTTGGATATAATGTGATGAAATGGTTTTGAAATTGGAAATATGAACTCGGGCTTGAGGCCCAATTATGTTGGAAATTTTGGACTTGGAGTCCATTTGAGAATCGGGTCGGGGGCCCAGTTGATATGAAATCGGGCTGAGACCCATTTGAGTTATGTTATCGGGCCAGAGGCCCAGTTGATTTACGAATTCGGGCCGTGGGCCCAGTGGGTTTATAAGTCGGGCTGCGAGCCCAGTTGGTTTACAAATCGGGTCGTGGGCCCAGTGGTTCATAAAATCGGGCATGAGGCCCAGTTGGATAATAAATGTGATTTCGGGTCAGGGACCCTATGTTTAATAATTGTGATTTTGGGTCAGGGACCCTAAATGGAATTACGTGGTTTTATGGAAATTTTGGGCAGGGCCCATTGTAATGATGTGATAAAAGGATTTAATAAAATTGTTTTCCATATACCATCTGGATACAAGGATATATGATGGTCTCCTCCAGATGTCTGGGACACTGGGGAAGTCACGGTGCATTGCCTGCGAGGGGTCATTGTACGGAGCAGCCGGACCGTATGATGACTCAGGAGCAGGATTGCTATGATTGACGTCAGGGACGTCAGACATCAGGGATGTCAGATATATGGACCCGGAGAGACCCCGGGCAGCACGCGTAGCTTATGAAACCGTGAGATATGACGTCAGGGACGTCTAGCGTCTGGGACGCTAAGCATCTGGGATGCTGGTGATGGTAATGGTAAAATATGGATTAATGAATAAAATGGCTTATTGGTTGGATATGTGTTATGTGGTAAAAATGGATTATTGGTTATGAAATGGTATGTAGGGTCGGGGACCCTAAATGGTTTTGGATTTTTGAATTGATGTTCATTTATGGTCGTGGGTGGTGACCCACAAGGTTTTAATATGTATGGTGGTGGTATTCCACAGTTTTGGGCAGAGTTCCCACACTTGGTTCTGGTTAACGGTTTTTGGGCTAAAGCCCTAATGGCTCGGTTGAGAAAACGTTTTGGTTACTGGTTTTTGGTGGCATGCATACGTTTTTATTGGAGGGCATAAATGTCTTATAAATGTATTTGATGAACTTACTGGTTTTTGTCCACTCACAGCTTTTGGTTTTAATGCCCTTCAGGTTGATTACGGATGCGATTGCAGCAGAGACTGGGACATTGCACACCTCCTCCATCGATCCTTGCGCACTCTGGATGCCCCGTTGGGCAGTGGCTCTTGGTTATCCCTTGTCTGACACCTCTTGTTGGACGGGAGCAGGGCACATTCCACGGTAATCCCGGGGGGGATTGGGATGGGTCCTGTCATCGGATCTCTCGGGTCAAAAGTCAACAGTTGGCCACTATTCAACCAAATTACCAAAACGCCCCCGAACTTCCGATCATCATAACTTCTTCCTCGAATGTCAGAATCGGGCGTACCACTTGTCTATGAACTCGTGACGTCCCAAACTACGTCATAGTCATCGGCCAAAGTCCATTTGACTACCTGAACGAAAATTCAACGTTTTGCCCAATCTAGGGGCAAAATTGTCATTTCACCCTGATCGTCCGTTAATCCTCGTCTAATCCCCGATTAGTCTCGCTAATCCGTCATTAATCCTCAATTAATCCCATTAATTCAGGACAGGTCATTACACATTATTTTTTGTCAAGGAATCTAAATCGACTTGGATTGATAGGACCAGTCTCTAATTTTCGTAAAAATCAAGTCGGTTTTGCCCCCGTCTGACAACTCTTGTCAAACAAGAGATATTTCCAATTTTATTCATGTCCATAGTTTAGTAGATTAGCCAAATTTAATGTAACAACCATCCCGAATTATGGGATTAATTAATAATTAATTGAAGATTATCGTGACTAATCGGGAATTAGTCAAGGGAATTCGGATGGACGGTGTAAAATGATGATTTTGTCCCTAGAATTTGGCAAAAAGTTGACTTTTGACCCAGGAGATCTAATGCACGAGGATCGATGACTGTTACGTAGATCAATACATTACAAGTCCGTAGACAGGGGTCACGTCGAAATTAGACGTTCGACGTGGATGTTACGTGTCTAGAACAGAAAACGGTACTATTGCATGCAAACCGAGAAATTGGACATGTGGAGTGTTTGGTTTGGATAAATATCTAGTGGGGACCACTAGATGAGTGACAAGTATCACCCATCTGATTGGCTCACATCCCAATTAATTGGGTTCATCTTATCTTCATCATCTCTGTGTTTTTCCCCTTCACCCGTGAAACCCATACATCATACCACTGAATCCCACACAAACACCCTTCAATCCTCACCCATTGATGATGGTGTGGACGTGAAAATAAAAGTGGGGGCTGAGATGATCACAACGGTGGCAACAAGATGGACTACGGTGCACGGTGGCCTGAAAACCGACACGGTGAGTTTTAGGTTAAAAAGTTCAAAGTTGGATTTTAGGGTTTTTTGATCGATCTGGTTGCTTGGTGATGTTCTATGGAGTGAGATGAGTTTATTGGCACTGGATTCGAAGGCAACGGTGGCTGGTACTGAGAGAAATTGAAGGAGGAAATTGGTGATCAATGTTCATCCTTCAAACAGGTAATTTCAGTTTGAATTTCATGGTTTTGATGCAAGGGATCTGTTACTGGAGTCTAGACAATCACTTAGGAAGAAATTAGGCAGAAAATGGTTGGGAATCGAAGGAGTTAGGACCGGGTCGGGTTGCGCGTCTGTGCGACTCGAATTACAAGACTCGGACGGAGGTTGAAGATGTGGTGACGTCATCTGATGACATCATCATGTCAGGTCTGACATGTCAGACTAACAGGTGTCAGAGGTGGACTAATCGAGAGGTAGCACGTGTCACATGTCAGTGCCCAGTTAGCACTGACGTGTTAGTGACATGGCCCAATCACAGGCTGCCATATGTCACTGGCATGTAAGTGACGTGGACCTGTGGCTAGCTGACACGTGGCACTGTCAAATCTGATAGCTGTTAAAGTTGTCAGAAGTGGCGTCATGTTAACGTCAGCGTTGACTTTGCTGACTTCAGCATTGACTTTGCGGACATTAGTGTTGACTTTGCTAACATCAGCGTTGACTTTGTTGATGTCAACAATTAACTTTAACCAGCATTGACTCTTACGTTGACTGACGCGTAGGCATGAATTTTGAGGTGGAACTAGTGTCATTTTAATGGTTTCGATGATCTGGATTCAATGATGGTGGTTTCAGGTTGATCGAAGATTTTTAGGTTGGTCAAATCGAGGTTTTTAGCCTCGGGAAGCGTGTTCGGGACGCGTTCCCGAGCTGGTACGGTTCATAGGTCTTAGGTATGACCTTATAGAGTCCGTTAGTGACCATGTCTGTGATTTGGATAGGTCTGAAAGTTTCGGAGATGGTGAATTAGCCTCGGGGAGTTTTATGGCATGCGTATCAAGGCGCAGCTAGGACGATCTGTGAGTGGACTTTTGTTTTCTAAATATAATGCATGCATAACTATTTTATATGTTTTATATATGTGATTTCTATGATTATGATTGTGGTGTTTATGATTTACGTATTTGCACGTATTTTGAGGTTATGGTTTTCTATTGTGTTTATATGTGCTAGTATTTAAATGATGGTTTGATGAACTGATTTTGGATTTGGAATTATAATATCGGGTATGAGTCCCATTTGTGGTTTATAAAATGTGATTCCAGATTTGAAGACCCTAAATGGAATTGAATTCATGGTTTTAAGATGGTTTTATGGAAATCCCGGGCAAGGGCCCCTTTGAAAAGTTTTGAAAGGACTTATTAAATGTTTTCCTTAAACCATCCTTATATGTGGATATGTGGATGGTCTCCTCCAACTGTCTGGGACACTGGGGTAGTCACGGCGCATTACCTGCGAGTGGTCATTGCACAGAGCGACCAGACCGTATAGTGACTCAGGAGCAGGATTACTATTATGAGACGTTTGGGACGTCGGATATCTGGGATGTCATAGATAGGCTCGGAGAGACCCCAAGTGGCACACGTAGCCTAGACCATGACATGATGTATTAGACGTCAAGCGTTTGGAACCCCGGGCATATGAGATGCCAAGGATTGGTATAAATTGTATTTCACTGGATTTACGAATTTGTATTTCTGTGTTGATTAATAGTTTTGGGCAAGGACCCACACAGTTTGATTTTACGATTTTGGGCTGAGTTCCCACATAGTTTGGTTTTATGGTTTTGGGCTAAGGCCCTAATGATTTGAGGAAGGAAATGGCTTTAGTTTTATAAACGATTTTATTATATTTGAATTAGCTGGTTTTCGTATGCATGCATGGTTTTAAATAAAGGGCCTAAATTTCTTCTTTATGAAATGAGTTTTTATTAAATTATTTATTTTCATCTACTCACAGTTTTTATAGTTTTTAATACCCTTCAGGTTGATTGTAGATGTGGGCTGTAATAGAGACCGAGACATCACACTCCTCCACTGATCCTGACGCACTCTGGAAGCCCCGAATGGGCTAAGGTTGGGTTATCCCTTGTCTGGCCCTTCGTGTCACACGTGGGTTAGACGGGAGTATGTCACATCCCGCGTTAATCTCAGGGAGGGAGAATTGGGATGGGCCGTGTCATTAAACCCACCCGTTGGGGATTACCGCTCATATCTCACTCACTCCCCGTCAAGTGGTGGAACTTACCATTCCCGCCTCGTTCGGATTTTAACGCCTTCATTAATGAACTTATTAGCACACTAAAACTTTATATGAATTCATATAAAAAAAATTAGACAAATATCCACAAATTTTACTTAAGGAAAAGTTTACTCCTACGTGATAGGACGTATCCTTATCACCCGGGGACCACCCTGGGATGTGCCCTACTCCCGTCAGATAACGACCCCCAAGTACCGAAAATACCCTTTACGGGGTTAACATTTTACAAATAAAACTAATTCAAGTATTACATTGTCAGACCATGGATAATTACTTTACACAATGGTGATCACATATTTCAATCTACGAAAAGGTGCTCTACCTACCCAAACGGGTGTACAGGTGCGAAATACAAATTATCTATGCCTCAGCCTTAATATTAGCGCTTGCCTCGGTGTCATGGCTTGGAGGGTCAAGAAATGTTTAAAGGGTGAGTGGACCAAAAATAAATAAGTGATAAAACTCATTTATAACCAATAATAATATTTAGACCCTCCGTTTTCCAAACACGCATGCATTCAAGTCAAATCATAAAGCAGAATAAATCAATATAAATACGAATCATAGTAATAATAATAATACTAATGCTCTGTGTAACCAATCCCCGACATCTGAGATGTTTGACATCCTAGATGTCCAATAATGTCACGGTCCTAAGGCTATGTGTGCCACCCGGGGTCTCAATCCCAAGTAATCCCCTGGGTCCACCAATGTCTGGATAATTCTCGTATCACTACTTGGCGTATGTCCACCTATAGCAATCCTGATCCTGAGCCTTTCTACGGTTTTTCAAGTAGAGTGACCCCTCTCCGGCAATGTGCCGTGACTGCACCAGGGTACCAGGTCGTCTGGAGGAGACAATAATCCATAAGGGTGGTGTGTACAGTGTAATAGTAAAAACCAGTGAAATCCTGTTAAAGTCAATTCCCAAAATCATTGTTTGATTCCCAAAACAAGTTAACATAATATCCTGATGGGTCTTAAGCCCAAAACATAGTATCACGTAAAATAGCCCATAACCAACATTTAAAATTCCTTAAAGTAATCCAGTTCATATCATATAAATAAGTAGGTAAATAGGTATGCATGCATATCATTTTTAAATCTAAGGTCCACTCACACACGCTCTTTGTTATACTAGTGAACTGCTCTAAAACTGCTATGAAGCTTATACCACAGTCTCCGGGCCTATCCAAAACACATCTAAAGGTCACTAACGGACTCTACAAATTCATACTCAAAACTCCCAAAAAGTCTGATACCGGCAACGTGTCCCGAACACGCTTTCAGAAGCTTTAAACCCTTAAAAGACCTATCAAACGATCTCTAATCGACCCGAAACCACCACCATTGGATCTAGATCGTCAAAACCTTTCCAATGGGATCGGTCTCACCTTGAAACACGTGCTAACGTGCCCCCACGTGAGGGTCAAAGTCTCGGTCAACACTGGTCAAAAAGTTAACGCTGACGTCATAGTCAACGGTCAACCGTCAATGCTGACGTCAACTTTCAGATATGACACATTCCACGTGTCACGTGCTGACTGATCCACGTATCTGACACATCAGTGCTAACTGCGCTTGATAGGTTGCCACGTGTCAGCCTCATATTGGCCACGTGGCCTGACAACCTGATAAATGATGACGTCACCCTGCTAACGTCATCACCTTCAACCTCTCGACGGGTTAACTCGGTTCCACTGTAATGGGTCGCCCAACCCGCGCCCCACCGGGTCCTAAAACCCTCATTTATAACTCGTTTTCTATCTTGTTTGATCCTACATGATCGTCTGGGTTCCTAGATAAGATCTAGGGGTTCAAAATCTCGAAAAACAAGCTAGAATGTACCTTCCAACAATGAACAGTAAATGTCGAACTTCTAGCTTTGTTTCCCGTCATTTCCGACCACCTCTGTCCTTGAAACTGACACCCATGAGTTCGTATGGTTCCTAGGAATATGTTAGGGTCATTAAAATCCTTCAACAAGCCTTAGAAATCAAGTTCAGGTTTTGGGTCCAAAAAAGGGTTTTCGGGTTTACCCTGCTTGTATGTCCTCCGCCGTGTTCAGCCCGTCTCTGTCGTCCCTCTGTCGTCATGTCTCTCTTACACTCTCAGAAGGTCACAGAAGATGATGGTATAATGGTGGGGTGGGGGGGTGGTGGTGGTGGTGGTGTTTGTGTGTTTGTAGTTTTGGGGGGAGGGGGGGGAGGGGAGGAGAGATAGGGTGAGATGCATAAACCAGTACTTGATCCAAGTGCATGGGAGAATGGGCCAATGGGATGAGTGACACTTGTCACTCATCTATTGGTCCACTCAGATATTTGGACCAATTAAAAAGTGACAACTGTACACTCGCCTCGGTTTACATGAATAGTTTCGATTTGTTTTTGTGACTCACAACTTTCCCGTCGAACGTTCAATTTCGACATGCCGCCTGTCTACATACTCCTGACGTCCCAATTTACGTAACGAACATTGGTCAAAGTCCAAAAAATGTCCTGGGTTAAAAGTCAACATTTTACTCTTGATTAGGGGGTAAAACAGTCATTTTCCACTGAATTTCCGAAATTACAATTTAATCAAAGTCCGGAGCGTTACACTACGAATATATATATATATATATATAATACACATAATCATATTACCTTGACTCCTCTCATAAGTATTTCCGTTCATGATCACCATTACGATTTGTTATTATCCAAGAAATTGATACTTAAACAACCTTCTCTTATGAATATATATTGTAATAATTAAACGTAACCCATCACAAATTACGTAATTCATAGATGTGCAGATATTGTTACCCAAATATATTGTGCTAATATATTATTACCCAAACATAAAAATATAGGCAAATCCTTTGCAAAATAAAGTGATTTATACTATAGATGTGCACACAACATAATCTCACATTCTTAGTGCTATTTCTAACAATTACATAATAATCATATGCAAAGTCCTTTTATAAATATAATTTACGTTTAAGGGATTTTCTAATGATCTATTTACTCTTCTTATATACTTAAAACATTCCATTAGTTGGTAATTTAAATAGAATCTACTATATTAGTAATTCGGAAATTTCAAGTATAACGTAACCTTTGCATACTAATAAAGTGAATCAAGATAATAATACGTATTCATAATATAATAATAAAATAAGGTTATTCACATTCATTACATATATAGTTAGATTATCAATAAATGATTATCATATATATGCATAATTAATCTTAAGTACAAATAAATCATTTCAATATTTATTTCTTGTGTAATCGAGCCCCTTCGGTTATCCTCAAGCTTCAAGGATGGTATGGTCGAGTTCGTGGGAAGGATAGGAAACTTGTAGTGTTCTTAGTTTGGGTCGAAATGGTCAAGAATTTTGGTGGTGTGTGTTTGTATGTCTCATGGCTTGGAGGAGGAAGAAATAGCGAGACGCAGAGGGAGAAAAAGCAGAAAAATATTTGCAATATGGAGAGATAAAGATACAAGGTACTTCAAATCTCAGGCCTAAAATTATCAAAATTCCATTACATGTTCTAGGCCAAAACTCATTCAAACGGGCTCCAATTCCCACGTGATACCCCTATGAAATGTTCCAAGAAAAACTCTCAGAAGTATTCCCAAATTAAAAGTGGACTTTCAAACCCTCATGAAATGTTACAAAAATTCACTAATCGTATTATGTATCATTTACAACAACAGTGTACGTTTATTTTAGTGGGAATAATTTATTTAAGGTTAAAGGAGTTAATAGGATTTTATTGTTTTGGGCTTAGTGGGTTGGTTTGACAGGACTCGTCCCTAAAATCACCTCGTTAATCACACCTGGGCCCTGCTCCCACCTGAAAAGTATTCCAAAAGACCGAAGTTACCCCTATCACTCGTCATACAAGGGATGTGCGTAATTTTTTCCAGATCATGCCTCCACCTCTCGAACAACCTCGATTTTCATGCAGCGGCCCTAGAGGGATTGAAAACCAAGAGAACGTGTGAGTAGACATAAAAGAAATATTGTTAAAACATAGTTCAAAAACACAATATGTACCCTCTGTGTTCCAAAACTATGCATGCACACGAAAAACCATCAATTCTATGTTAAAACTAGTATATAAGTCATAAACCTCAAAATACAGGCAAATAATATTAAACCAATCATGATTTGTAAAACCATTTCATATACGAAATACCAACACATAACAGCAACAATAAAAAATCACATAGGACCAACCCTTCCTCGATGAATGAATACCAACCATCATCTTACATAACCACTCGGGGATACATAATCCGAGTGTTCGCTCAAGGATACAACATCTGAGCACCAAACACGTATCTCACATTGCACAACCGGTAGGCCAACCACTCGGGGATACCGCATCCAAGTGTCAAATCACATAACCCAACCACTCGGAAATACAACGTCTGAGTGGTCACCCAGAGATCCATCATCTGGGCGTAACTCAACAATCCGGGGAGGGTTGTTCATAACTCAACAATCCACATATATCCATACATTATTTATAACTCATATCAATTTCATAACCCAAATTCATATCTCGAAATCTAGGCCTAAGCCCAAACCACGATTTATGCCAAACCTCATAAAACATGCCATACAATAATTTTCGTAAAATCACCTAAAATTCATATAAAATCATAATAAAATCAACATCATGCAACTCACATAATAAAGAATTTATAACATGTAAAAATGCATTCATAATAGTTTAGGGAAAAGAAAGTCCACTCACGCTCAATCCACGTAGTCTGATACCAATTTGCACACCTTTTCCTAATTCCCAAAACCCTTTTCAGCTGTCATTAATCATTTTCATGGCCACTGATCAATCTAAGTAATTTGTATTTTAATCCCTCAATTTTTCAGGATTTTAAAACAAATTTGAAATAGCCCCAAAGCCTTCAGATAGTCAAAAATGCTCGAAGACAATGTCTGATCGTCTCGAAAACTGTACCTTTGGGTTCGTAACATCAAATACATGAAATTTCATGTTAGTCAAATACCCAAGATCCGACCCTCACACCCACACGCGCCGTCCAAAGTCCCTAGGTGTGGGATTCACGCACTGGGTACTGTTCATCTATGTCCTTTTGTAGGGTCTAGTTTTTGGGTCGTCCGATCTGCAACTTCAACCCAGTTCAAACTCAACGATTTCTCAATCATTTCTCATGATTTAATCGTCCAAATTATTCTAATAACCTTCAGAGGAAAATCTACAGGTTTAAAAATGAAATACCGTACCACAAAATCTATGTCTACGATTCGCATTCTCGGTCAACCGATATACCTTCCTTCCTAGGTGGTTCCTGCGTCCTATCCATCTAAATAATGGCTTATCATGGTCGTAGGAACACATAGAGGAAGTTAGTGAGATTGCTTTCAAGCTTCTATGTCGAAAACACTAACTTGGTGTTCGACCATCGTGTTTTCTTCTCGGTTTCACGTGCAGGGTTTTGGGTCTAGGGGTATTTGTGCTTTCTGAAGCCCACCACTGCTTCTCATCTCTATCAAGGACCTTTTTCCTCTCTCTTTCTCTCTGTCTTCTCCTCTCTTTGGTTCTCTCTGGCAGCTGGAGCATGGTTGCCCCCAATTTTCCTTTTTGGCTTCAACCCACCGAAACCACACTTCACACACCCAAACACGCATATATAATGAGCTAAGTCGGTGGAGAATTATGGAGAAGGAGTAATTATTCTAGACAAGTGTCACCATCCAAAAGTATCTCTCAAGTAAAAAGACCAAAATACCCTTCAAGTAAAAATTACCAAAATGCCCTTAATCTCTCTTGACCCATATCGTAGTCAATCGATCTCCGATCTTAGAGTGCTGCCTTTCTATGGATGCAGAAGTTCGAGACATTCGTAATGGTCTTTACAAAACATCCAACAAATACTCGGGTCAAAAGGTCAACATTTGACCTTCACGGTGACTTGTCTGAAGAAGTCTACATGAGCCTTCCACCTGGTTTTCTTCGTCAAGGGGGACCGATAGTTAAGCATATGGTGGATCGTCATGGTAACTGCACTGGGAACACTTTGTGGTCAAGCATATGGTGCAGGCCAAGTTGGGTCACTTGGCATCTATATGCAGCGCTCATGGATTGTCCTATATATTGACCGCCTGTGTCATCGTCTCACCTGCTTATATTTTCTCCGGTCCAATTCTGAAGGCTTTGGGCCAAGAACATGATATAGCTGATCTTGCTGGAAAATATTGTGTAAAGATAATTCCCCAGCTGTTTGTTGCGGAAAATAGTAGAATGGAAATAATAACTCAACCCACAAAAAAGGATAAATATGCAAGGAAATAAAAGAGCAAAGAATAGAGAACACCGGATATAACGTGGTTCGGCAATATGCCTACGTCCACGGGGCAACAACAACAAGAACCTCCACTAATGAAATTAGGGATACAAAGAGATGCACAACTTCAAGAACACTACTTGAAGGAAACTCTCTCTCTCACACTTGTTTTGCTACCAACACTACAACACTCAACACTCTCAACTTAGAGTGGGCACTCTTCACTCTCTACTTGGAGGAAGATGTTTCTCTTGGATGAGATTGATGGAATGAGCAAATGACCTCTCCTTATATAGGCCAAGGAGGAACCATCTAAATGCTTTCATTAATGCTTCACCCACCCACTTACTTCATTTTGGATCCCACTTACCTACAACCACCTACTACATTTTGGATCCCACTTACCTACAACCACTTACTTCATTAATGCTTCAAATAACATTTTGTAGATATATTTGAAATTTGGGCCTAGATATTTTACAATCTCCCCCTCTAGGCCAACTAGGTCAAAACGACGTGACTTCTACTTGAAGTCCACTCCAGCGGATTTGCTGCAATACTCCAACTTCTGTTGTGTAACAACTTTTGTCAACATATCTGAAGTGTTCTTGTTGGTGTGAATTTTCCTCAACTGGAAAAGCTTCTTTGATACTGCATCTCGAATCCAATGATAACGGAGATCAATGTGCTTCGTGCGAGGATGGTACACTGAATTTTTACTTAAATGAATAGCACTCTGACTATCACAATGTACCACATAACTTTCTTGCTTCACACCCAATTCTTGAATGAACCTCTGCAGCCAAATCATCTCCTTGCCTGCTTCATTTGCAGCAATATACTCAGCTTCAGTGGTGGATAAGGCAACACATTTTTGTAACTTAGACTGCCATGAAACAGCTCCCCCTGAAAAGGTGAATAAGTATCCAGAAGTGGATTTTCTAGCATCAAGGTCTCCTGCCAAGTCTGCATCCGTGAAACCTTCTAACATCGGTTTCGATCCACCAAAGCACAAGCACAACTTTGAAGTGCCTCTCAAATATCTGAGTATCCACTTGACTGATTCCCAATGCTCTCTGCCAGGGTTAGAGAGATACCTACTAACAACACCAACTGCATGTGCTATATCTGGTCGAGTACAAACCATAGCATACATAAGACTACCAACAGCTGATGAGTAGGGAATACCTGCCATCTTGTCCATATCCTCTTGTGTAGTTGGGCATAAACTTCTGCTTAACTTGAATTGATTACCTAGAGGTGAGTTCACTGGCTTAGCTTCTTTCATGTTGAACCTCTCAAGCACTCGTTCAACGTACCTTTCCTGTGACAACCATAGCTTCTTCTCCTTCCTGTCACGAGTGATCTCCATGCCCAAAATCTGCTTAGCTGGACCTAAGTCTTTCATATCAAATGATTTTGACAAATCTGACTTCAACTTGTGAATCATAGCAACATCGTGCCCCACAATCAACATATCATCAACATAGAGCAATAAAATGATGAAGTTACCTCCGGTGAACTGCCGGATATACACACATGGATCAGCATCTGTTCTCTTGTACCCATGACCCAACATGAATGAGTCAAACTTCTTGTACCATTGCCTCGGTGCCTGCTTTAGCCCGTACAAGCTTTTCTTCAACTTACAAACCATGTGTCCTTTTCTCTCAACTTCAAAACCTTCTGGTTGCTCCATGTAAATTTCCTCTTCCAAATCACCATGCAGAAATGCTGTCTTCACATCCAACTGCTCCACCTCAAGATCCATGCTAGCTGCCATGCCCAGAATAACTCGGATAGAAGTCATCTTAACCACTGGTGAGAATATCTCGTCGAAATCGACTCCTTCCTTCTGCCCAAAACCCTTGACAACCAAGCGAGCCTTGAACTTTGTCAACTGCTCATTCTCGTCCCTCTTCAACTTGAACACCCACTTATTTTTGAGTGCTTTTCTGCCTTTAGGAAGCTCCACCAACTCATAGGTGTCATTCTTCAATAAAGACTCCATCTCAGACTTCATTGCCAACATCCATTTGTCATTGTCTGCATGAGTCTTTGCCTCCTCAAAATTTTCAGGCTCTCCATCACCAGTCAACAGAATGTATCTGGAATGCGGGTCATCCCCATCACTGGTCGTGAGAATATACTGTGAAGAAGGATACTTAGTATTCGGCTTCGGCACTCTGTTTGATTTACGAACTGGTACTTGGGAAATCTCCGGTTGCTCCTCCTGGCTTGGCTCCCCCTGAATTTGATCGTCCTGATCATCGTCTTCAGGTTCAGACACTATCTCAGCACCTTCTGCTTCAGCCATGTCAGGAACGTCTTCATGTATAACCTCTTGAGCTCTGCCACTGGGTTCTTGTTGCAGCGGTGATGAATCATAGGTGAGTTGGCCTGCATTTTTAACTGTCTCCTTATCAAGATCTGCCACGGTCTGATCTTCAAAAAAGTGTACATTTCTGCTTCTGAATAGCTTGTTGGTCTTTGGATCCCACATGCGGTAGCCCATTTCTTCATTGCCGTACCCGAGAAAGATGCACGGTGTGCCTTTGTCATCTATCTTCAATCTTTTCTCGTCAGATACACGTGAAAATGCTTTGCACCCAAACACTTTCAAGTGTGAATATGAAACGCTTCTACCGGTCCATACGCATTCGGGAGTCTCAAAGTTCAATGGTACACTTGGTGATCGGTTGATAAGGTAACAAGCGGCTGACACTGCTTCGGCCCAAAAACGCTTTGATAGATTGGCTGTCTTCAGCATGCACCTGACCTTCTCCAGAATGGTGCGGTTCATCCTTTCAGCTACACCATTATGTTGTGGGGTGCCAGGAATTGTCTATTCATGCCTAATGCCATACTTCGAACAGTAATCTCTGAACTCGTTCGAAGTGTACTCTCCTCCATTGTCGCTGTGGATACATTTGAGGGCTCTCCCAGTCTCCCTCTCCACCATGACATGAAATTGCTTGAAGGTTTGGAATACCTGACCTTTTGATTTCAACAAATATACCCAAACCTTTCGTGAAACATCATCAATAAAGGTAACAAAATATCTATTACCACATAGTGATTCAACTTCCATAGGGCCACAAACATCAGAATGTACTAGGTCTAATATTTTTTCTTTTCTTGTGAAGGTACCAGAAAAACTGACTTGATTTTGTTTGCCATATAAACAATAATCACAAGAGTCGAGTGAGGTACCTTTGGCAAAGGGAATGAGAGACTTCTTTGCCAAAACTTGCAATCCCTTCTCACTCATGTGGCCTAATCTTTTGTGCCATAGATTTGGATGAGAATCGTCCGCGACATTCAACTCTCCTTTGCAAACCTTCCCATATGTCTTGTAAAGGGTGCAGCACAACTTCCCTCTAGCGATGACTAGCGATCCCTTGGTAAGCCTCCACTTTTGATCTCCCCCATGATGATGGAACCCTTGTTTATCAAGCACACCGGTTGACATTAGATTGAGACGTAAACCAGGAACATGTCTCACATCTTTCAATAACAGCTTGTTTCCCAAATCAGTCTCGAACAAAACATCACCTATTCCGGATATCTTGGAATAGCTATCATTGCCCATCTTCACTTCCCCAAAGTCTCCGGCTTTGTATGTGGTGAAGAACTCCGAGTGCGCCGTGGCATGGAAAGATGCTCCAGAATCAACTACCCAAGAAATGTTTTTATCTTCATCAGCATGTAGGCAATCATTGTCAAGAGACAACAACTCACATGCTTGACTGGACACAGTAGCGGTAGCTGCAGTATTGGTTGTGTCCTCCTTCTTTTTGTAGGTTGAGCCATCTTTCCCATCCTTCTTGTTATTCTTTAGTTTGTTGCAATTCTTCATCATGTGGCCATAGAGATTGCAATTATGACACCTTCCATTGAATCGTGTCCTCGAACGGCTTGCACTTCTTCCGCAATCTCGACTGGGACCTTTACTCTTGCTCCTTCCTCTATTCTCCGTCACAAAGACTTGACTATTATCGGAACTAGATGACTTTCTCCTAGTCTCTTCATTGAACATGTTGTCTTTAACATTATCCATAGATAACACACCATTGGGAGCAGAGTTACTTACAGTAATGACAAAGGTCTCCCAGCTGTCGGGCAAAGATCCAAGAAGCAATAACGCTTGAAGCTCATCCGCGATCTTCATGTCCATCGTGGCCAATTGATTGACAGTGCTTTGGAAGTTGTTGAGGTGCTCAGTCACCCTTATGCCCTCCTTATACTTCATGTTGACAAGCTCCTTGATGAGAAACGCTTTCTTCGATGCGGACTTTTGTTCGAACAATGACTCTAACTTCAACCAAAGAGCATGGGCGTTAGTCTCGTTGGACACATGGTGGAACACACTATCATCCACCCATTCACGAATATGGCCAATAGCCTTGCGATTCAACTTCTTCCATTCAGCATCTACCATATTCTCAGGCTTGCCTTCCTCTCCTTCTATGGGCTCATGCAGATCCTTGCAATAGAGAATGTCCTCCATTCTCGGCTTCCATGTAATCCAATTGGAGTGGTTGAGTCGAACCATGGTACTCCTTGAGCCTTCCATTCTCAACGAACCTAGAGCTCTGATACCACTGTTGCGGAAAATAGTAGAATGGAAATAATAACTCAACCCACAAAAAAGGATAAATATGCAAGGAAATAAAAGAGCAAAGAATAGAGAACACCGGATATAACGTGGTTCGGCAATATGCCTACGTCCACGGGGCAACAACAACAAGAACCTCCACTAATGAAATTAGGGATACAAAGAGATGCACAACTTCAAGAACACTACTTGAAGGAAACTCTCTCTCTCACACTTGTTTTGCTACCAACACTACAACACTCAACACTCTCAACTTAGAGTGGGCACTCTTCACTCTCTACTTGGAGGAAGATGTTTCTCTTGGATGAGATTGATGGAATGAGCAAATGACCTCTCCTTATATAGGCCAAGGAGGAACCATCTAAATGCTTTCATTAATGCTTCACCCACCCACTTACTTCATTTTGGATCCCACTTACTTACAACCACCTACTACATTTTGGATCCCACTTACCTACAACCACTTACTTCATTAATGCTTCAAATAACATTTTGTAGATATATTTGAAATTTGGGCCTAGATATTTTACACTGTTTGCCTTAGCTATCAATCTGCCCACCCAGAAGTTCCTTCAGGCTCAGAGCAAGGTCATCGTGATCTCTTTGATTGCCTTTGTAGCTCTCATCATTCAAACTGGACTGCTTTATCTCTTCATCGTTGTTTTTGGCGGGGGAACAACTGGTGCAGCTGCAGCTTATAACCTCTCAAACTGGGGAATTACAATTGCCCAAGTTATGTATGCTATGTTTTGGTGCAAAGAGGAATGGACTGGATTTTCATGGTTCGCATTCAAGGATATTTGGGCTTTTGCCAAACTATCCCTTGCCTCGTGCATGATGCTTTGCCTAGACTCTTGGTATATCTTTTGTATAACCATTCTTTCCGGTCTACTTCAAAATGCAGTCGTTTCTGTCGGTTCCTTTTCTATATGGTAATATGATCATGCATTGTGTTCTAATTTGAAAAATAACGCCTATTACTGCTCATTTTCACATGTGCTTATTTTTCCTCTTTTGTGTAGTATGAACATCCTGAATTGGGAAGTCATGTTGATGACTGGAATGAACGTTTCTATAAGGTAAATGCTGCTGTTCTATACATGGTATTAATTTCACATTCTAAATTATCTATGCCATCTATCTGTATGTAGCATTCGAGTCTCCAACGAACTTGGAATGGGGCGCCCAAAAGCGGCCAAATATGCTGTCTATTGCAGTCATGCTATCTCTCCTAATCGGGATTTTATCTATGATTGCTATATTCATAAGTAGAGACTATTTTGTCCTCATTTTCACCAACAGCGTAGATATGCAACAAGCTGTTGCTCATTTAGCATACTCTCTAGGTGTATCCATGCTTCTTACTAGCGCTTCACAAGTCTTAGCAGGTGCCCTTCAATTTAGTATGGCTTTCCTCACCTCCACAGTCTCCTTCCTTTATAATTGGTGGTATTTTAATTTGCAGGAGTTGCTATTGGAGGTGGATGGCAAGTTATGGTTGCTTACATAAACTTTGGTTGTTATTATTTATTTGGCCTCCCACTTGCAATACTTCTTGGTTTCAAAACAAATCTTGGTGCTATGGTATACTTCTCTATCTTCTCTGGCGATGATGACTTGCATCAATTCTATTCACATCCCCTTATCTAATACTTAATTTTCATATCATGAGCTTAATTAATTTATTATTTTATTGTTTATATAACTTCTGTTTTGTATATCATAAATAGGGACTTTGGAGTGGCATGATGAGTGGAAATGCTCTTCAGATCTTACTTCTATCCATTGTGACTTCCAGAACAAACTGGGACAGAGAGGTAATCAGTAGAAAACGAAGGACGTTGTTTCATAACCATTTCGTTTTTTGTTTTTAGTTATTACTATTTTGTTAGTTGTAGAGGTAAAATACATGAGAGAAAAGGGAGTGACCAAGTGTCGGTGGGAAAACTGAAATTCATTTCTAGTTGTCGTTTCCTAAGTTGCCCTTCAGTTGTCCCTTCTCAGTGCCTCCACCCTTCTTGATTCCTTGTCCCCATATGTTGTCCGTCAATCTTCAGTAAGAGAATGAAAACTAAAAACTAACAACAAACTAGGCTATTAAAAGTATAATTTTAAGTTCAGATTTCACAACTTGCTTGCATCGATATGAGAATGATCAAAATTCTGACAACATTGTAGGTGGAGCAAACAACAAAGCGCATGAAGAAGTGGGGAAGCCATTCCCAAGAAACAAAAACTGAAAAGATAGCTCATACCCTCTGAAATAGGCTTCCTCGGGAAAAATCATCTTCTATAATGAGGAAAGGCTTTTATGCACTGCGGTAACTGACAGCTCCGCTTCCTCATCTTGTTTCACAGTTCCGGGTGATTCAGTTTGAGCAACGGATCCGACTGCTAGTAATTTTAGTAGTAGGGTGACAGAATTATTGAGGAAGAAGAAGTAGGTACTCTGGGAAATACAAAGTTACTAATTATGTAGGGACCCCTAATATTCGATATCACATCAATTTGAGAACACATTGCGAATCTGTAATAATATTGCTTATCTACCCTACGTCATACCTTATCAAGGATTTGTTGGGTTGTGCATAATGTACACAGAATCTGCATGTCGGGTCATCTTTTAATAAAGAACAGACATTATATTCGGAAAGAAAAAAAAAAAAAAAAAAAGATAATGCTACATAAGTAGTAGTAGTAGTAGAGAACTTCTATACCTCTATACATGAAATGGAACCAGTGGTTGCTCCATTGCTCAAAATAAAAGCACAAGCAGCAATTGACAATGCCCCAGAGTAGCTTTTAGCAGGGCATCCAGGCATCTGGGATGGAGATCTTGAGCTGTCTGCTTTTTCCCAGGCTCTCCATGTCATCAGCAGCATACTTTTTCGTTTCTTGCTAACATATACATAGACGTGATGAACTGAATCTCTGAAATTTTTCTGTATTCCGACCCATATTCTCTTTCTGTATGCATATGAATTTTGACCATATCTTCCTATCTGGGTACCTAGCTAGCTACATCTATACATCAATTTATTTGTACTTGCCCAAACTTCAATCGTGGTGTACATATTCAAATCCTTCCAATGCTTCTTCACTTCAATATTCGTCCAATATTTGATACTCTAAAATTGAAGCTAAGTAGGAGGCATAAGGTTTGACTCATATAGATGAGGACAATATATGTGCGTGTGATATGTGTATGTGTGTGTGTATATATATGTGTGTGTGTGTATTTCTTGAGATCGATATCTTGTTATAAATCCCTTGCAGGAAATGTCCTATATTGGAATATTACAAGGGCTTAAATTGTTCACCACTTTTAGAAGAAGTAATTAATTAACTAGGTATGCATGTTAATGTATGGAGGCATGGCATCTGCGCCGGGAGCGCTTTGTGGCCACGCATAGGGTGCAGGACAAGTTGGGTTGCTTGGTATCCATGTGCAGCGCTCTGGGATTGTCGTCTCCATGACTTGTACCATCCATTCACCATTTTATATTTTTGCGTCTCCAGTCCTAAATATTTTAGGCCAAGAAGATTTCATAACTGATCTTGCTGGAAAATTTTGTCTGCTAAGACTTCCACAAATGTTCTCCACTGCCATCAGTTATCGCACCCAGTGGTTCCTTCAGGCTCAGAGCAAGGTTGGTGTATTGCGTTGATTAGCTTTGGGACTCTGATTGTACAAACTGGGATGCTATATCTCTTCATCAATGTATTCGGATGAGGAACGACTGGTGCAGCTTAGCTTTTGAGTTCACAAGCTGGTGAAGTACAATCACTCAACTTGTATATGTTATGGTTTGGCGAAAAGATGAGTGCACTGGATTTTCATGGTTGGCATTTAAGGACGTTTGGGATTTTGCCAAACAATCCCTTGCTTCATGCATGATGTTTACTCTAGAGTCATGGTAATCCCTTGCTTCATGCATGATGTTTACTCTAGAGTCATGCTATACCATGATTTAAGCATTCTTACCAGCCTACTCCGAAACGCAGTCATTGCTGTTGGTTCCATTTTTATGTGGTAAGATTCTTATTCACCTTCGATTTGATCCCATGTGCACTTGTAACGTGTCATCCCCATGACTGGCATGATCAAATTGTACTTTTATTTGTCTTATTCATTGGTTCAATTTTTCTTCTCTTTTAGCAGAGACTATCAGAGGCGGGAAACCATGATTTTGGTTGGATGCAGAATGCCGCAAGGTAAAATACTGCACTACTTTTCTGGTGGTGTTACAATGTCACATTAATGTTAGTGCATGCATGATTATCATCTTCTGTGCTGCAATCTTGCATTCTCTCATGGTTGGAATTGTAGCTGTGGTTACTGTCTTCATAAGTAGAAACTAGAGACTACTTTGGCAGGCATCATTTTCACACACAGCCCACAGCCAAGATATGCAGCGCACTGTTGCCCATTTACCATACCTTCTTTGTGTAACCTTTGCTTGTTACAAGTGCATCGCAAGTGTTAACAGGTTGTCTCTTAATTCTGATGCATTGAGTCTTAATTTTCCATTGTAACCCACCAATGAAGTCTCCTTATGATTATGTTGGGTTAAGTGGGTGAAAATGCAGAAAACTAAGACAAAGATTCAGCATCTTAAAACTCGGTTGCATACTTGCATCTGAAGATTGAATTTCTAATATTGCAGGAACAAGCAACAAAGCGTGTAAAGAAACAGAGACTGTTCAGAAGATAGCTCATACTCGTTGAAAGAATCTTTATCTTTCTTGAGAAAATAGACATGTTGAAAGTAAAATCTATGCATCTTTACTGCTGCAAAATACTTGAAATAAACTTAGGCACCCGTAATACTAATTTAGTGGAAGTTTACTCATTTTCTTATGCAGTGAGATTTTTCGGATTAAATTCTTGCAAAGGATGAGATTTAATGTTTACAATATAGTGTGTATTTCAACAAATTATTAATAAGCGTATTGAAAATAATAATATTTTGAATAATTCAACTATGTACGTACATAGTATAATTTTTAGTTTGGAACAATTTGGAAGTAGGGGCTATATATGAAATGAAACGTTATTTTTAGACATTTATGACGTCGATTATCAACAGCAATTGCCTATCCAAATTTGAGTTTACATTTGGACACGTGGGAATTGGAAGGTTGATTGGTTGGTGCAAATTTGGACTCATGTCAATTAACGTTGTTGAAAATTAATTTACGATTGTCCAATATTGACCAGTAGAATATCTGAAATGGAAATTTAGCTTTTTAGTAAGGCAGCTGCGGTGTTCCTTTGCGATTTTCAGTATTTTTCTTTTCTCGACTTTGTGTTCATTATTGCTTTGTCTCTTTATTTTCTTTGAGTTCTATTTTCAGGGTGTTAGATAATCTTTTTATTTAACAAGAAAAAATATTGACCGGTAGAATACAAGATACCAATAATGCCGCTATACACCGAACTATCAATAGGACTTGTAGATATTCATAAAGGAGAGTGCTTATATAACGTCATTGCTCAAGACAAAAGCAGACACAACTACAGTTGATAATGCGCTAGTGGGTAGTTTTGAGGATAGGAGGCCATGTTATGTATTTCGAATTTCGATTTAATTTATAGTATTGTTATATGCGGGAGGCGAGTTCAAGATCCCATTATTCGTTGTATTTGGTTTGGTATTATTACCGTATATGACTTTGAAAGTGACGAGGCTATTACCAAGAAACGTTTTATCACAATATTTTTGCTTCTTATTTTGAGCACTTGGTAATAATTTTACAAGGGATGAAGATTTAACAAATGAATGGTGAATTAATAGCCTAAGTTTTTCCACTATATAAATTTAGGGATATTGGAATTTAGAAAGTAGATACTTATCATATTGTGATTATAACAATTTATAAAGCAAATGTGAGGAAAGAAACAATAAACAAGTCGCACAAAGAGAGGGAAAAAAGAAAGCAGTGTGGTGTTGTTGGGAGGAAGCATCCTATTCCTAATCCTAATCTTATACTTTATTGATATCTTGGAGAAACATTATGCAGGCAACATGCTTTAATAAGCGGTCTATATTCAACTAGCTATATCCTGTTCCTATATCCCGTTCTCTGCACGCATTACGTTACCAACCTTGTTTGCTGAAAGGTCTTCCTTTCTTCCAACATGACCAAGATTGGTTGGTGGCTCTTTGCCACTTTGAGCTCCATGCTGGGACCAACCTTGAACGCAGCAGGCTCAGAGAGAGAGAGAGAGAGAGAGAGAGAGAGACGAAACTGTTGAAGTCTTCTTCATCACTTTGACAGGCAGGTGGGCTTTTGGATACTAGGCACTCACAAGATTCCCATTAGGATTTAGGATCATGCTTCATAAAATTTTCCTTAATCTTGGAAATTGGAAATGGTTCATGGACTTGGGAGTCCAACCAAGTATACTTCGGTTTAGTCCAATATTGACCAATATAATGCCATTCCAAACCATCACATCAATGGAAAATATTATCAATTAACATGCAAACGAGATTTCTCTCTCTCTCTCTCTCTCTTTAAATTTATCGGAAAATAATATTTTGATAGAAGACACTACGGCCAAACGAAGGTAACCATAATCAAAGAGTCATTTAAAGGAAGCTAAATGCAGAAAAATGTTTAAAGGGGAATAGAACGTGTGACAAATTATGAATGTCCATTCCTTCAAACCTAAGCTAAAACAATTTTAGGTAGGAGGACATGAGTCTGACGTTATTTAATACAAACACTAAAAAGAATAGAGGAGATTCAGACTTCTCTGCATTTTTTTTATTGAGCTTGAAAAATTAAGGTATCCGCTATTGTCATTGTTTAACACGATTTTTCTCTATATCGTTATAAATTGGTCCATAAGAATTCCGATTTTAAGTTTGAAAAAAAAGGAAATTCATTATGAAAATAGACAATACATGCATCTTACCCTGATAGTACATTTTGTAATACTCTTTCAATTTATCGAATTTTCTTTGTATATATATATATATATCATAATTAAAACTTTTCATTCTCTAAATCATCAAATCAATATCATATTCTTAAAAAATCAGCGAAATTGGAAGTGATTAAGTGATATATATATATATATATCAACTAAATTGAGGGTTCACCATAAAGCTCGTAATTCTTACCAAAATCTTTGATTTGTTTGATACGTATGCATGACTAAATAATATTTAATCTTGTTAATTTTTAACGGAATGATCTAAAATGATGATTTAGAAAATAAGCTGTTAAGATTATGAAATATGTATAAAGATAATTCAATAAAATAAAAATGTAATAAAGAAGATACTATCATGGTAGAATGTAAGTAATTTCTTTTGAAAATGTCACAATTTCCAATATAATACTAAAATTTAAATAAATTATAAACAACTATTGTTAATACATAAAGAGAAAAATGAAGTGTGAAATTATTTTCGTCGATTGTTCAAATAATTGAGAAAAAAAAATGAAATTTGGTTCGATCTTCCAAATTATTGGGACTAATAATAAGATTATGATTAACTGGGAACGGCCATAAACTAGTGAGTTGTCACACAGAGCATGTGTCGTCGCCATGTGTATATATATATATATATATAAAGATATGGACTAAAGGTGTGGAAAATAAATTCAATCTCAGCCATAGCCCTAAGCCGCCATCTCCCCATACCTTTTATTGATTCTGCAATTATCTAGCTTTGATAACTTTCCATTTTTGGAGCTACAGTTCTATTATATATATCTTCTTTCCCCGAAGCCTTAGTGACATATACAAAATCACAAAGAAACAAAACAATATCTTGATCGTTTTATTTATAGCTTAGCAGCTGCCACTCAACTAAAGCACTCTGTTTCTCCAATGGAAGCTCCGTTGCTCGAACTTGAAGCAGAGGAGGAGGTTCTTCTTGATGACTATGAGGCCGTCACCAACTTCGACGAAGCTCTCTTCGTCTATTGGAACGAGGCATTGAAGATTTGGAGAATCGCAGCCCCCGTCGCGTGCACCGCCCTGTTCCAGTACCTTGTTGAGTCCATCACCACCATCTTCGTTGGCCACCTCGGTGACGATCACCTCTCCGCCGTTTCCCTCTCTATGAACGTCATCTGCGTCGTCTCTTTCTCTTTCTTGGTTTGTACCTTCAAACACATCTTAAAATTTAATGCTCTCTTCTCCTTTACATTTTAATTGCGGGTTGGACCATTTGTTCATGATGTATTTAGATATTATAAAGTTAAAAACTAATTCGATTTAAATTTGTTTAATGTAGCAAGGACTGGTAACGGCACTGGGAACGTTATGTGGTCAGTCATATGGTGCAGGGCAGGTTGGGTCACTTGGAATCTATATGCAGCGGTCCTGGATCGTCCTATTGGCGGCCAGTGTCCTCCTAACCCCGGTTTACATTTTCGCCGGTCCAATTCTAAAGATGCTAGGCCAAGAACATAATATTGCTGATCTTGCTGGGAACTACTGCATTAAGATAATCCCTCAATTGTTCGCATTCGCCATCAATTTGCCGACGCAGGAGTTCCTTCAGGCCCAGAGCAAGGTCATCGTGATCGCGCTGATCGCATCCGTGGCTCTAGTGGTGCAATCTGGACTTCTCTATGTGTTCCTCATGGTTTTCGGCTGGGGAACAAGTGGAGCAGCTGCAGCTTATAACTTTACGAACTGGGGATTTACAATTGCTCAGGTGGTCTATGTTATGGTTTGGTGCAAAGATGAGTGGACCGGGTTTTCTTGGTTGGCATTTAAGGACATTTGGGCTTTTGCCAAAATCTCCCTTGCCTCTTGCATGATGCTTTGTCTAGACTCTTGGTATGTCATGACCACCTGCATTTTCGCCGGTCTGCTCCCAAACGCCGTCATTGCTGTTAGCTCGTTTTCGATATGGTAAGACCGAAATCTACCAAAACTAATATCCTAAGTCTATATACTATAAATTCCGATTGGACATTGGAAACTAATGGCATATTATTACTTAATGTTTGGATCTCTACTTTCTGTTGCAGTTTAAACATTACAAATTGGGAAGTCATGTTAATGGGTGGAATCAATGCTGCCATATGGTAAGTGCTGTGTGTCTCTCTCTCATTACTTCACATTTCATTCATTTTGTTGACTATTTTTTGCAATTTTAACCTTCTTTATCGTATGTATATATATATAGCATTCGAGTTTCTAATGAACTTGGAATGGGGCGTCCAAAAGCGGCTAAATACTCCATATGTGTGGCAGTTTTACAATCTCTCATTGTCGGAATTTTTTCTATGATTATTATCTTCATGAGTAGAGATTACTTCGCCTATATGTTCACCGACAACGAAGATATTCAACAAGCAATAAGTCCATTAGCATACTTATTGGCCTTAACCATGCTTCTTATATGCGCTTCACAAGTGTTAGCAGGTGTTGCTATTGGAAGTGGATGGCAAGTGATGGTTGCCTATATAAATTTTGGTTGCTATTATGTATTCGGCCTCCCACTTGCTCTCCTTCTCGGCTTCAAAACAAATTTGGGCTTGATCGTAAGTCCAATCCTCCACATTGAATTGCAGATAAGATTTCATTTCACGTCAAATTTATTTTAATGGTTGATTCGACAACATTTGTATAGGGACTTTGGGGTGGCATGATATGTGGAAATGCTCTTCAGGTCTTATTTTTGTTGATTATGACTTCCAGAACCAATTGGGACAAGGAGGTAATGAGTCATCTATCATTTTTTATAAGAGTCCCAGTTCAAATATCTCATCATACTATAAAACAAAATATCATTAATATATCGTATTACTAAGAAATTCATTAGTAGTTATTGTGTCGATTAAATCCGTATTCTGATTTCTCAATTTTGGATCATTGCAGGTGGAGCAAACAACAATGCGGATAAAGAAGTGGGGAAGCCAAGACAAAGAAACTGATGAGGAGGAGAGAGCTCATTTAGAATTTGTGAAATGATATATTTATGTCGCGATTAGAATTTACACTACCCTCCCCTAACTGTAAATACCTCACAGATAGGCCATACGTCTAAGGACCAGTCTGTTTCCTCATAGTTGTAACTTCAAAATCTAATCATCAATCTTTCCCCCCATTCCAATTTTTTGGTTCATTGAAATGTATGTCTTACCGCTCTCGCAATATAATTTTTCAAGAAAACTACCGATGATTTGAAATATCATGTAACGGAGGCTATGAGCTGATTTTCACACGTGTACGTACAAGAATCATACTAGCAAGTGTTTTGTGGGGGTGGGGGTTTTCTCAAATCTTCACCATTTGGTGGTGGATTTAGGGTTAACCTCCACATTCCTCCCTATTCTTCTCTTATCTTCCTTCTTTTTTTTTTATCGATTCTCTTATATTCCTTCTTTTAGCCTATATTTTCTTCTTTTTTTGTGTCCTCCATCACTTTCCACCCTTTGGAAATTTTCCTCTCTCTCATCCTTTGAGATGGTTTCTCCACCTTTGTGGTGGTTTCTCTTGGCTTCATCATTTGTGCTGGCTTTTTTGTTTTTCCAGTATGCCCTCTTCATCATTGCTCCTAATTTGAAAGCTCACATCTCCTCCATCTCCTATCTTCTCTCACATAGACTTCCTTACATTTTTCTTATCTCACATCTTCATCTTATTATCATTACCTTTCACAATCCTTTCACCATCCTTATTCTTCATCTCACCCAAAATTCAAAAAACCCAAGATCCACCTACTTTCCTTGCTGCTACCTCCATTCAACAACCATTTCCATTTTTGGATAAATTAGTTTTAAGGTCTTTGTTGACTTCTTGAATCGCTTGAACATGTAGATTGTTCGTGATTTTTTCCCTAAACACCATTCTCTACAAATCCCCTTTCATGGCTCTTTTTCTCATTGGTGTTCTCTTAGTAGCGGCAGCGGAAAAGCAAGTGGCGGCGGCAGCGGCAATGGAGCTGCTGGTGGCAACGGCAACGAAGCTGCTGGTGGGCGGCCTCCTTATGTTTACTGTTACTAGGATTTTGATGTTTTGGAATTATACTGTATTGGACCCGATTTTATTATTTTTTTTTAGGACTTTTATCTTATTTATAGTTTTCTTAGTTGGATTTTCTTTTATCCTTTCTATTTGGAATCCTATTTTACAGATGGATTAATAAAATTGTTCGTCTATTGATAAAAAAAAAATGTACAAGAATATCAAAGGCAATTGTGGGCTTGGATATGGAATTGGACCTACCCTTCTTCCTTCTCGACCTTCTATAGTTGGTTAGCCCATGCGTCATTTTTCCTCTATTCTCATATAAAAGTCAATTTGTGATCGTGATATACTGAATTATGATATTTAGTTGTCGAATGCATACATTAGTTGTTGATTTCGTTTTCTACTAATTAAACTTGAGATTTAGAATTTTACTATACAATAAAGAAAAATATTATTAAATTGTAGTAGTATTCAATTATTAATTAAATTCATCGTTCATAATCAATGAACAATTAAAATTGATTCTCATTTCACAATATCATACAGTAATTCCTATAAACTTCATAATTTCAAATAAAAACTGAAATGTTTGAGGAAAAAAAAAACAACTTTGAAACATCAATTACATATGTTGGAGTCCACGTCAACATTGCTATAAAAAAAATAAACTCAAAATGGTAAATAGTCAAAATTTATTCTCTGACCTATAATATTCATCAAACGCTAAGTTTATACCTCATAATTCCAAAAACAAAACTTGAAAAATTGAAAGGAAAAAGAAATCAATTTTGAAACCTAATCTCATTTGTTATAGTACATTCTTATAGACCATGAAGCTAAACTCAAAATGGTAAAATATCAAAAATCATTTTCCAACCCGATATGTCAAACTTTGAATTTCACTTCAACCTCATAAATCCAAAATACATGAAAAAAAAAAACATCAACTTCAGGGCCAATCACATTTGACATTTGTTCTTATTCACATCAACTTTACTATAGAAAACTAAACTCAAAATGGTTAAAAGTTAAAACTCATTCTTCAATTTACAATATCAAACTCTAGTAAGTTAAAACAAGCCTCATGATTCTAAAGTTGAAACTAGAATTTTTGAAAGGAAATAAAAAATCAACTTCGAAATCTCAATTTTTTTTGTATAATTCACGTCAGCTTCACAATTTCCAAAAGCAACCTCAAAATCATAAGAAGTCAAAATTTATTTTCCAATTTCTTATATAAACTCCTGGACTTCATATAAACTTCATACTGCAAAATTAAAAATCAAAATTCTAAAAAGAAATCTCGAAACTCCAATCTCATGTAGTTCACATAAATTTCATAATGCTAGTTATTGATATCAGATTGAACTAGACTCAATAAACAAACAAACCATGCTCAAGCCCAACAAACATGTCCAAACATTAAGTGGAAGGAAAATGAGTCCAACAAGGACAAATAATACACTGGCACGTGGATACTATACATATCCACCACTAATATGGGTGCTATGTGTTAGCGCCACTACAAACGTATCTTATTCCATATCGAAACTATTTATCAAGCCTTCCTCAACTATTAATACAACCTCAACTATTAATACAAAAGAGAGGCATATTTCCCAAAAAACAAAATCCAAGATTCACTTCTTACCATTACTCTGTCATAGTTACTATTTACTACATTTTATGCATCAATACTACTAAACTCAAAATTGTAAAAATGTTAAAAAATTTCTTTGGTGAATTAGAAAAGACAAATATTTTAGAGCAAACATTATTTTACACCACAAGATTTAAGGGTTCATTTTAGAATGAATCACTAGGTTTTAATTTTATCATTTTACTTCAGGTGTTTTTGAGATAATATCAATTTAATTCATCTATATATTTCACTATTTAATCATCAATTAAGATAAGGATATTTTTGTTATTCGTTATAAACTATATTGCATTCTTTTCTTTCCTCGGGCTATTAGAATCTAACTATGTTAAAATTTAAATCTCATATATAATATATTAAAGTTCTGTAATGTAGACATTGCTTGCTTCATTCCAAGTTTGATAGGCCTGGAATCACAACACGGTCCAAATTAGGTCTTCAAGCTCATTCTTTTATGAGAATTCGTTCACCCCTGAATAAATGATGTAGACAAACTTCCTTCTGCTCGTTTGACTTTGATTCTCTATTGCCCGTAGTGCTACAACCATATTTTTAGCTAACTATTTGGATTTAGCTACTTTTTTCAAATTAGTGCTTAGGCCTCGTTTGGTATTGTACTGAATAATTCAAACGTATGACTAATCGATAAACTAGTTATTTAGGAAAACGTTTGGTAATGAATTAGATTAAAATGTTGATTATTTTATACGGTGTTTAATATTGGATGAATAATAAAATTTTGAATTATATTCATTTAATTTGTTAAAAGTAAATAAATAATTTTTAATTAAATAAACTATATAAAAGTATCCAAATAATATGGTGATTTCAAAAGATATTCCAACTATAAAAATTGAATTTTAAGTACCTAAATTATACTATTAATTTTAAAAAGTACATCAATTATAATTTTCAACCATTAAGACGTTAAAAGTATATGTAACAAATAAATGGTCCAATCAGCTGTTATAATTTTCCATCCATTACGATGTTAAAAGTATATATAAGAAATATACGGTCCAATCAATTCGCGAAGTTGAACAAAATTAGAAGGGCATTTTCCCCTCATCATCTTCCCCAATTCATCATCTGCAAAGCCCAGAGTGGTTCCGAGTCATTGACCTCGTTCGCACCTCACAAGGCCAGGAGCGGTTCCTCTTCCTCTTCTTCCTTCTCTGTTTCATCCTCCTTCACGGAGAAATCTCCATCTTCCCCTCTCTTTGTCATCTGCAATTTCATAAGAATGCCAGAAAATCTGCAATGAACATGGTAAAGTTGTTGTTGCAATGACCAAGGTAAGAAACCCAAAAATCTTTCTCTCTCTCTCTCTCTCTCTCTCTCTCTCTCTATATATATATATATATATCTGACTCTCCTCAATATCTCGTTCTCGTCGATGAGGTCCAACTGAGCTCTGTTCGGAGACAAACTCGACACGATCACCTACTCTTCTCCGTCGCGCCAGCTCTACTCTCACTTCCGTCGAGCGGTTTCATTCGACGATGACACCGATAGCTCTGATTTCGGCAGAGACGACGATTTTGACTTGCTAGATCTCAATCTTGATGAGACGATGACTTCGATGTGGATTCGGAGTCGGGTACGGGGATGGCTGGGTTTGGGCTTCAATTGTAGGGCGATTAGAATGGTGTTGATTTGTTGATTTGTTTTTGGTTTTTTCGTTTGGAAATGTGTTCGTTACAACGGGCCTTTCTGCATCAATTGATCAGGTCACCAAATCCTTTACTTCTATAATTTTTTATGGGAAAGACCTTGGCAGAGATGAAATTGTTTAGCATGGGTTTTGAGAAAATTCATGAATTAAACTCAACAGAAGTCTGGGTTTATATTCTTTAGTGTTTGTGTTTCCAGAAATTCATGAATTAAGACTTATTGATAGGTTAGTGTTTGATGGGTATAAATCACTAGAAAATTTATACCCATTAAATTTTTTTGTTTGCAATTGATTCAGGATAATAACCACTCCTGACCTTGTGAGGTGCAAACGAGGTTGATGACTCGGAACCCCTTTAGGCTTTGCAGATGATGATGAATTGAGGAAGATAATGGATTGAGGAAGATGAAGAAGAGAAGGGAATGACAAAAATGCTATTCTAATTTTGACCACGTCACAAGTTAACCGAACATTTATTTACGTGTATTTTTAACAGTTTAACGATTGAAAATTATAGTGGATGTACTCTTTTAAAATTGATAGTATAATTTAGACTCTTAAAATTCAATTTTTATAATCGGTATACCTATTTTTTTAAATCGGCCATATAGATTTGGGTACGTTTTTAGTTTATTGAGTAAAGCAGCCACGGTTTAATCCTTATCTTCTTCTTCGGAAATCTTCTCCAACCATCCAACAAGTAACAACATTCACCTTTTCATAATTGCAGATTTTCAGAACAAGAAAGAGAACATTTTTGCTAACCTTTGCCTGCACAGTTTCACTTTTGATCCTAAGAAAGAGAGTACATTCACATGCATCTACTAATATCCGACGATTCCGACCAACATCCTGGGCTTAAGACGAAGTTGGGGCACCCAATCGATCCACAATCTCTCTATTCCTTTGTAATCTTGTCCCCAAACAATTATTTCTGAATTTTACTTTCTCCTGAGATATCGTGAAGAATTGGATCGGGTAAAGCTGAAGATGTATACGAGGGAGAAAGTGGAAGACAACAATGAAGATTAGAGATAACGCGAGGGAGAAAACTGAAGAGGATAATGAGCATCAGAGATAACGCAAGCGAGAAAACTGAAGATGACGATGAAGATCGAAGATCGTTGGATGGAGAAAATGTGTGTGTTTTAACGTGTTTTCAAAGTGCACCTAAATAAAACGGATCCTTTAGAGTGTGTATTTTTAGCAGGGATGGACCAGGGTAGGCCTCGGCATTAGGTCGGGCCGGGTAAGCCCGGCCCAAATTTTTTGGGCTTGGGCTGGACCGGGCCAAATTTATTAAATAATTTTTAAATTTGCGAGCTGAGCCGGGCCGGGCGGACTTAACGACATAAAAAAGTGCCCATGGATTTTTATCGGGCCGAATTTATATTGGGCTTTTGGGTCTGCCTATTAAGCTTACTTAAATCGAGGTTACGTGGGCTTTTACAATAAACTATATCTCAAATTTTAAAGTTATAAAAAAATATATGCATGAAAAAAAATATTAATAATGAAAAAAAATATATTCAAGGATGCAAAAACGTGGCCTCGTTAAAATAAAATACTCAAGGGTGCAAAAACGTTGGGCCTATTAAGTAGGTGGAGGAGTGGTTAGAGTTTGCATTGGGTATTGGGTATTGGGCTTTTTAAAATAAATTAGGTGGGCATGGGGCTGAGATTTGGGTTTGGGTTGAAATATTAGTATTAAGAATGAGTTGAGTATTAATTTTTAAATAATAAGTATTTTATATTTTCGGACTTATGGGCCGGGTTTATTACGGGCGGGTCGGGCTGGGCTTATCAAGCTCAGGCCTATCGGGTCTATCGGGTTTGAACACCATAAGCCCAAGTCCAGCCCACTAACTCTCGGGTCGGGCCGGCCCACGACCCATAGCGGGTCGGGCCAGACTTTTGTCCATCGGGCTTATCGAGCCCCCATAAACTCATGGGCTTTTAGGCCAAATGGTAAGGGCTAGACCAGGGTAAATAGTACGAGTCTGTTAAATTAATCTGGTGCCTGATATATATAGATATACCAAAACATATGCTTTGTATAATAGTATAATATATTCCTATCCGATGAGTTATACATCGTGTTAAACATGACCTTAAGTTACAAGAGTTTTATATTTATATTTACATTAAGTTTAATTAATTACGCTCTTTGTTTAAATGTACTAATTTAAGAAGTTAAATTAAAATAACGAGTCACTTAATAAAAAATAAAATTGGTGAGAATTTTTAACAAATACCAAGAATACCCTTAACATGATGATTTAATAGTTGAATAAGTAGATAAAGTAAATTGATGTGATCTCAAAATCACATTAAATAAAATGAAATTGAAATTTGGTGATTCATTTTGAAATTAATTCTCAACAATTTAAGGTGTGAAATGATATTTGCCCAATATTTTATAGGTGCATAAATCTCGATCATCTCGACCTCTATATTGCTAAAAACGTCTGACAGGACCCATCCCAATCCCCCCGGGATTAGTGCGGGATGACCCTGCTCCCGTCTGACACGGAGTGTCAGACAAGGGATAATTTCGACCTTTGCCCTCCCGGGCTATCAGAGTACGCCAGGATCCGGAGGAGGTATGTGATATCTCGGTCTCTGCTACAGTCCACATCTGATGTCAACCTGAAGGGCAGTCAAAACATTAAAAGCCGTGAGTGGAAAAAAACAAGAGTTTATAAAAACATTTGCATAAGACGATATTTGTACCCTTCACTAAAAAGCATGCATGCATGCATTCGAAAACCATTTAACCAGAAAAAAACATAATGTGGGACTAAGCCCAAAACTATAACCATACTGAAATCAAGTACACGAGCTCGTGCTCAATTCTTGTATCCACATAACATATATCATATTTATATCACATACACATATAATTCACACAACCAATCCTGTCACGGTTTCCAAAGCTAAGCGCGTGCTACCCAGGTCTCAATCCGAGTCTTCTCAAAGTCAAGAACAATGTCCGCAGACCACTGACCCTACCCGAGGTAATAGTAATCATAGCCTTCCTGAGAGTAAGGAACCCAACTGGGAGGTGACTCCACTCAGTCGGTGCTCCGTGACTACTCCGGGGTCCACCCAGGCCAACGACCTTCCCCGGAGGAGATAATAGAAGTAAAGGAAGGTATATGAATACATATATATACATAACATAAACATTCATGCCCGGTTCCCTTGAACCGTCATGATCCATAACATCCATTAACCAGGGTTCATGCTGGTTCCCATAAACTGTCATGAACCAGAATGACCTGACAAAGGTTCATGCCGGTTCCCATAAACCGTCATGAACCACAATGACCTTTCCAGAGTTCATGCCGGTTCCCATAAGCCGTCATGAACTTGGAAATCAATCTAAGGTCCCTGACCCGATATCATCAGTGTAAAACATCTGGGTCTCGTGCCCGAACATATGACATCAACTGGGCACCGTGCCCGATATCGAAGGGTCAGTCATGACTCTGATCATAGTGATGCGTGCAACCATCCATCCAGGACTGCTCTCAATCCTGGTATGTCACCGTGAACGAATCAACCGACGCGACCACCACAAGATCATGGTGCACTCATCACCGATCGCTATCCTGAACCGTCAGCACTCTGAAGTCGAGCCTCCCCAGGCTGCCCGACCACGAATCGTGCATCGTGACCTCTCCGGAAGGAACACATCCCAATCCGGAGGCGAGCGTCGTATCGTCGATCGCCGTGCACATAGCACCCGTCGCTACCACGATTTAGACCTGAAGGTCGTAAATAGTGTCATATGCCCGAGACAAAACCAAATGGGTCTCATACCCGAGTTTATCCTTTTAGAAATCCAAAATCATTTCATTAAAACCAATAAAGAAATACCGACCCGTATAGGCACCGTATAGGGCCGAAACCTCGAAATACGTGCCTATACGTAACCACACATCCAAATGCATTCATGGCATCACAACCAAATATTTAAAACATATAATAAACATTTATGCATGCACCAATTTAGAAAACAAGGTCCACTCACAGACCGTCCGAGCTGCCGCCTTGATTTGCGTGTCATACGGCTCTCCCGAGCCAATCCGACCTCTCCGGATAATCCTGACCTGTCCAAACCATATCCAAAGGTTACTACTAACCTACACAAGTCCATATTAAGAACCCTAAACTTTCCCGGAAAAGTCAACGTGTCCCGTACAAGTTTCCCGAGGTGAAAACCTCAATTTGACTAACTTAACGATCTCCGATCGACCCGAAACCACCGCCATTGGATCCGGATCGTCGAAACCTTTAAAATGACCCTGGGCCCACTCAAAACACTGTTCACACGCGCCCCCACGCGCCGGTCAACGCAAAAGTCAACGTTGCTACAGTGCTGCTGACGTCATCGCGACGTCATCTGACAGTTGTCAGGTCTGACATGTCAGACTCTGACAGGTGCCACGAGTCACGCTCCCATTGGTCTACTGTCTGACATGTCTGCTGACATTGTCAGATCTGACAATGCTGACGTCATCCCTGACATGATGACGTCAGCAGGATGACGTCATCAGTCATCCCCATCTTCTCGCCGGGTCGACCCGAATGTCTGCAACCGGGTCGCCGTGACCTGCGGCTTGACCCGGCCGGTTCTCCGCCGTCCGACCACCAAAACTCCTCCCGTTTGTCCTATTTTCATCCTCTAATCCTAACCTAGGGTTCTATGACATTAAAATGGACGGAAAACATCGAAAACCATACCTTCGAGCTTGGCCATGGCGGCCGTGACTTTCCCCCGCTGTTCACGGCCCTTCCCGGCCGTTCTAACCTTCAAAAACGATCCCATTTCTCTCCTAGGTTCCCCAGAAGCACAACTGTCAGGACCCGACCCTCTTCTGTCAGGTCCCGATTCATCTAGCACGATATTGTCCGCTTTGGGCCTCCTTGCCCTTGCCCTCACGGTTTTGTTTTCGGGAGCTCACGGTGCAACTTCCCAGGGGGTCACCCATCATGGAATTGCACCAGCCTCAACTCGCTTAACTTTGGGGTTCCAATCCCCCCCAAAGCCACTTGAGCTCCCAAAAGGCCTCGTGCTAGATAGGTGGGTGCCTACACCTTTAAGGCACACCACCATCCTCTCCCAGACCATTTCCCCTCGCAGGAATGTGGGATTATTCACCGTTTCCTCCAGGACACGGGTCTTACAACAACCCAATCATTAGTTTCGATTAAAACCTAACAAAAACAAAACTTGGATTTTTTTAAATATTTTCACCTCACGGGTCGAGCTCCTCCGCCGTGTCCTCCGCCGTCCCCAACCGTGGCTTGCCATCCTCAGCCTCTCACCACTTCCTCACGGTCATATTCATTGTATCACAATCACAAGATGAGTGATGGAGGTGGGAAATATGTGTGTTTGTGTTTTGAAGAAAAATGGAGGAATATGGGTTATGGGGTTTCGGGTGTGAAGAAGAATGAAGGAGATGATAGCTGATGAGAGAAGAGAAATGGAGGGTGAGGATTGAATGATTAAAATAGAATGGATGGTTAAGATTTAAGGTTGTTAGGATTTATTATAAAATAATTAAAATAATAATATTTAATTACTTAGATCTACATTTTGGGGGAGTTAGCCAATAGGATGAGTGACACTTGTCACTCATCCATGGGACCCACCAAAATATCTGCCCAATCAGATTTCGCCAAATCGTCCCGTCTCGAAGTTCGTGCATAGTGAAATCGAACTTCCGTGACCTATAACTCTCCCGTTCGAAGTCCGATTTCAGCATGCCGCCTGCCTATGGATTCGTATCGTCCTTATCTACGTAATAGTCCTTGGCCCTCGGCCATCGGACATCCCGGTCTAAAAGTTAACTATTTGTCCCTTTTTACCAAAATTACCTAAATGCCCCTAAACTTCCGAACGTCATAACTTCCTCCTCGAACGTCGGAATTGAACGTGCCACCTGTCTATGAACTCGTGACGCCACGAACTACGTCACAGTCATCGGTCAAAGTCCATTTGACTGCCCGAATGAAAAGTCAACGTTTTGCCACGACTAGGGGCAAAACGGTCATTTTGCATTCGTTCATCCGATTTTGCCTAACTAATCACGGATTAGCCTCACTAATTGTGATTAGTCACTAATCTAATCCTGGAATTAGGGACGGGTCGTTACAACGTCACAATCCGGATACAACCTTTCTATAACTCATGTCCATTCATATATGATTTCTTTTAGCAAACTAGATGTGGAAAATGAATTTTAGTAAATCAGAAAATAAAATCAAATTGTGTATCTATATTGAATTTATTCATATGTGGAACTGATGTAAGGTCTTTATACATCACTATGAAGTCTATTCTAAGTAAGTACGACTAATCCTAATTCAATCACAATCCAATCCGAGTCATGTAATCTCATGGATAATGCTAATGCAATCACACAAATTAAGTTGTATACAATCTTTAACTTTTAACACTCCCCTTCAAGCTGGAGTATGGATGTCAACAACTCCTAACTTGCCAAGATGACTATGAAATGTTGGTGCTGGTAGAGGCTTTTTGAAGATGTCTGCCACCTGGTACTTTGTAGATACATGACCGGTCTTAACTTCACCGCTTTGGATTCTTCGCGTACCGTGTGACAATGCAATTCAATGTGTTTTGTTCTTTCAAGATAGACCGGATTGGCATCAATGTAAAGGGCTATTTTTTTTTTCACAAAGTAGGGTGGCTGGTTGTTGATGGTTGACCTGCAAGTCCTTCAGCAAGTACCTGAGCCATGTGGCAGCCATAGAGCGATATTCAGTCTCGGCTGATGATCGCGCAATTTTCATCTGTTTGTTTCTTTTTCAAGACACAAGGGACTTTCCCAAAAAATATGCAATACCCAGTCACGGATCGCCGTGTAAGCGGACAACGAGCCCAGTCTGCATCACACTATGCGGTTAGGTGCAATGAGCTGTTGGGAGGGAATAGTAAACCTTGACTGGGGGCTCCTTTGAGGTAATGAAGGAGTCGATTCGCCACTTCGAAGTGGTGCTTTTGAGGTTCTTGCATAAATTGACTCAAAGTATTCACAGCATACGTATTTTCTGGCCTCGTTGTAACACCCCGAAAATTCGTAGATTGTAATATTGTAAAATATGGAATGAAATGACATTTTTACCCTTGTGAATGGTTGGGTCAAATTGTTGACTTTTTGATTGGTGGGTCAACCGGACCTTGACCGATGGCAGTGACGTAGTTCGGGACGTCACGAGTCCATTGACAGGCGGCACGTCCAATTCGGACGAATTGGGGAGAAGTTGCGACGTTCGGAAGTTTAAGGGCATTACCGTAATTTGGACGAAATAAGGGAGAAAGTTGACTTTTTGACAGACCGTGAATTTTCACACGACCCGAAGACCGTTGGATTCGTCTCGATGCCCTGAGTATAACGACAGGCGGCATGCGTGAAACGGACATCGAATGACCGAGTTGCGGGTCACGGAAGTTGGAGGGCATTTTGGTAATTTCTGCCCTGAGGGCATTTTGGTCTTTTTGCACGGTTACTGTAGCACAACCGTGAAAAAAAACAGAGTACACGGCCATGCCGTGGTGTTGTTGGGCGTGCAATTGTTTAAAGCACTAGTGGACTGATTTGTGAGCATTGTTTATGTAGTTTGAGATATTGGGAGTGTGGATTGAGGCTGTTCAGAGCACGGGTAGGAATTAAAATGTGGTTATGGGCTCTGTGTGCGGGAAGCAGGGTTCAGTGAGGTCTGAGGGTGTCTCCCACGGGTGCTGGCCTTCTTAATCACTTAACCGAGTAGGAGAGTGAGAGAAGGGTTCATTTGGCGTTAGTCTGAAGTAGAGGAATTGTGAGAGACAGAGAGAAAATCGTGAAGAACATTTTCGGGTTTTTGGGGGGAAATTTCGGAGCTCAATTTCTACGGGTTTTGGGACCAATCTATGCACTGTGGAAGCCTTCTGGGAGTGACAGAAACATGAACGTGCAATAATTGAAGGGGAATGATCATTGTGTGCCCAGGAACCCAAGTTCCAGTTCAGAGAAAACCAGTTTGGAGGGAAAAATCCAAGTTCAATTTCTACGGCCTGTTGGACAAAACTAATCACTGAATGAGCCTTCTGGGAGCATTTGGAACTCGTCCATATCGGAATCGACGACAACCAGCCACAGAGGAGCTGGGACGGTGACCGCCGTGTGCAGTGGAAATCGCAGTGTTTGGACGGCTACTTCCAGGTAATGTTTCGTTCAATTGATGGTTCCATTTTGTTAGTCTAGGTCCTCTTATGCCCCTGTATGAGTTAATTGGACAATGGAACTAGTTTGGGGGAGTTCTGGGAATTGACCCGTGTAGCTATTCGGGTTTGGATAGGACGGTTTAGTGATTGTCGAGGTGATTGGAGGACTCAGAACTGTAATTGATTGATAATAGAACATGTTAGGATCAAGAATGAATGAAATTAAGTAGAAATGGAAGGTTAATCAATCGGGTCACACCGCGGGTTGAAGACCCAAATATCAGTGATTCGGGCAGGAACGACGACACTGTAGCAGTGTCACTGTAGCAGCGCGTGACTTTCACGAGCAGCCACTTTGGGCGGCGCGTGAGGGCACGTTGAGCACTATCTCGGTTCACGGTCAACATGACTTTTAATCCTTTCATCATTTTGAACATTTTCTGTGAAATAACCATGTTGATCTGAGATAGTGAGGAAGGTCAGTTTAGGGCCGGATGTCTCGGGAAGCGTGTTGGCCGGCTTTCCCGAACCGGTTTCTGTTTTGGACTTTTTGAGGGTATATTAAGGACCTATAATGACACTTGCGTGTGATTTGAAATGACAGGAAAATTACGTTAATTCCGGAGACAAGTTCGTACGCGCGTTATTCGCAGCGGGAGCGTACAGTGAATGGGCCCATTTTTATTAACACTTGCATGCATAACCGTTTTCATTTTCGTATATCTATATGTGTGCGTGAATCAATAATGGATTTTGATTATCTCGATTTACGGCTGTGACACATTTTACGGTGTTGGGCTGAGACCCGTTTTACGGAAATTGAATATTGTTTTATATGATATATATATATATATATTTATGTATGCATGTGGATATGATGACTATCTTAGGTACTGCACTGTATAATCCACCGTGTAATACTGTCTCCTCCGGATGTGGTACCCCGGAGCGGTCACGGTGCATTGCCTGCGAGGAGTCATGCTACGGAGGTGCCGGACCGTAGGATGACTCAGGAGCACGATTGCTATGATTGGACGTCTGGGACGTCGAGCGTCTGGGACGCTAGGCATCTGGGATGCCGTAACCGACCTGGGTTCGGAGTTTGGACTCGGGATTTGAGACCCCGGGTGGCACGCGTAGCCTTGGGACTATGACCATTATTGGACGTCAGGGACGTCGGACATCTGGGATGTCAATATCGGAGTGTATAGTGCAGTAGCTGGGTTTATATTCCATTTCTGGCTTAATATGATGCTTGTGATATATTACATGTATATATGGTTTTTAAATACCGATGCATGCATGTTTGGAAAAACGGAGGGGTAAATTATATCTTTTACTTATCATACTGTTTTTATAAACCTGAGTTTCGGCCCACTCACCTTTCATGTTTTGGTAACCCCTCCAGGTCGTGCTGCTGAGGTTGGTGAGGACCCCGAGGCTGAGGCATAGATTTCGTACTGCGCACCTGAACCCCTGTCGGGTCGGATCACCCGCAGGACTTTTCTTTCTAGTGTCGTGCTCGTATTTTGTATTTTGGATTGTATCCCTTATCTGACATCTGTTAAATTTGGGTTATGCATGACTTTATAATTCGGACATTTATGCATTTAAATTTTTAAGGCTAAAATTGGAATTTTCAGTTCGGGTGTCAGATGGGAGCAGGGCACGTCCCCTTGTGGTCCCCGGGGGATCGGGGCGGGTCCCTGTCACTCGTGATGGTTAAGTAAATTAATCATCCAATAAATCTATGATACCACATAAGGTCTTTGAGAGGATCACTCCCAGTGAGCAAAAGCGATGTGTCACCATCCATGGGAATGTTAGCTGGCTTAGCACCAAGTAATCCAGCATCCTCCATTATGTCTAATGTGTACCTAATTTAGATTGTGCAATTTCTACTCCAAGGAAATATTTCAAGGGTCCCAAGTCCTTGATTTTAAATCGAGTGCCCAAAAATTTCTTCAGGTTGTTTATTGCTTCATTGTTATTTCCAATAATAATAATGGCATCTACGTATATCAACATAACAGTAAATGTAGTACCTCAGACTTGTGTGAACATGGAGTAATCCGCTTTGGATTGGATGAACCCAATTTCCAAAATGGTAGAAGAAATTTTGTGGAACCAGCTTCGGGATGCTTGTTTGAGCCTGTACAAAGACTTGTGGAGACGACATACATGATTTTTCCCCTGGCGTCGGAAACCGAGTGGCGATAGCATGTAAGCCTCCTCGAGGAGATCACCGTGAAGGAAATCATGGTGGATATTCATCTGGTGCAGGGGCCAAGAATGTACAGAGACGATGGCCAAGAGGAAGCGAGTCGTGATCAATTTGGCCATCGAAGCAAAAGTCTTTGTGTAATTATTGCCTTCCCGTTGGGTGAAGCTGTCAGGACCCGTCCCAAATCCCCTGGGATTAAAATGGGACACACCTAATCCCGTCTGACACGAAGTGTCAGACTAGGGAAAATTCCGTCTCTAGCCCTCACCGGGCTTCCAAAGTACGCTAGGATCATAGGAGGAGGAGTGTGATGTCTCAACTCTGCTACAGCCCGCATCCCTGATCAACCTGAAGGGCATTAAAACATCAAAAGTCGTGAGTGGACAAAATAAGCATTTCATTAAAAAAAATTCATACAAAGACACTTATGCCCTTCACTAAAAGCATATGCATGCATTCAAAAACCGTTTATTAAAACGTTCATAAAACCATTTGTCAAATATATTCTCAAAACCTTTCAAGGGTTCATGCCCGGTCCCCATAAACCGTCATGACCCATAAAATCCATTCATGGGTCCCCGACCCGAAATCACAATCTTAAAACATGGAACACGATAAATCAAATCAATGGGAACTCAGCCCAAATCATGTCACGTGGGTCTCAGCCCAAAACCATTCTCAGTGAAATACTAAAACACAGAATACGGGGTCTCTGCCCCAAACCACTTTCCAAAACATAAAACATAGAACACGGGGTCTCCGCCCCCAAATTACTTTCCATAAGAATCACATATGTACGCATACGTATAACCCATCTGCAGCACTTCCGAGAAGATGCAAACTCGGGGTACACAGCCCCTAGGGAACACATCCCTGATATATGTCACGATTAATCATATCTATACTAGTGTGCACACTACTCGGGATCTCATTCCGAGTCTTCCCCCAGGAATTCTCCATCTGGGAGGGTCTATCTCTGGATCTAGTCCGAGCTCTCTCTCTGGAACTAGTCTGATCATCTCTCCGGAATCTGGTCCGGGACCACGTCATATCTCGTAACTCCCACTCTTGGAACGGGATCCCTATGGGTATACCCATTCTGGTATGTGGATCGTGACTCTCCAGGTCGACGTCTGGAGGAGACCAATCAAATCATATGGAGGGTATAATACATTTTCAAATCACTTTCTTTCTCAAAACATATTTCAACTGGGTCTCATACCTGATTCATCTCAATAGGATTCCTCGAATCCGATTCAAATCAATTTCATAGGCCTCGGCCTAAATCCACAGTTCAACAGGGTCTCATGCTGGAATTCTCATTTCTCAAATCGAACTGGGACTCAAGCCCGATGTTACAATCAACAGGGCGTCAAGCCCAATACCACAGCTAACTGGGCCTTAAGCCCGAAACCATAAACCAACTGGGCCTCAAGTCCGATTTCACAACCAACGGGGCCTCAAGCCCGATATTACAGTTAAAGGGGCCTCCAGCCCGAGATTACAACCAACTGGGACACAAGCCCGAATTCGTAAACCAACGGGACCCTCGGCCCGATCGTATAACTCAAATAGACCCTCGGTCCGATTCCTCGTCAAATCAAATAGACTCCAAGTCCGAGAGTTTGTAAATCAAATGGGTCTCGTGCCCGATTTCATATTTCCAAATCCAAAATCCATTCATTAAATCGTCATTTTAAACATAGTACTCAAAGATATGACATAAAGTCGAAAACCTCGAAAAACGTGCAAATATGTTGATCCTAAGCTACCACAATTAAATGCACTCATGGCATCACAAAACATATATTAAAACACTTATAAAACATTTATGCATGCATCGAATTCATAAAACAAGTCCACTCACGGACCGTTCGAAGCTGGGCCTCGATACGCGTGCCATAAGCCTCTCCCGGGCCAATCGTCACCTCCGGGATTCCCGAACCTGTCCAAATCGTACTAGAAGGTTATTAACTACTTAAATAACCTCTCACTAAAGTCCTGTAGTTTTTTGGAATTTTTAACTATTTTTAAACAGGAACCTAAACCTTCGGACGTCCCGAACTATATCGAAACGATGTCCGATTGTGATGAAACTAGACCCAAAATGTTTGTTACATCGAATAGATGATTTCTCGTATTGGACACTTCCCCAAATTCTCTGTCATGCACCGTCATGCACCCAAGGATTGGCCTGCGCGTGGGCCTCACGCGCCGGCGTGACCGGTCCAGGCCTCCCTACTCCTCATTTTTCATCCAATCTTCTCCTTTTCAATTCCATTCTTCCTATTTCATGATTTCCTACCATTTCCAATCATCAAACCTAAAAAAAACCATGGAAAACCAGCCTAACCAAAACCCATTCTCACGGTCTAAACTCTCTGACCACCCCCTGGGCTTCCTCAGTCGTGAAACACCATCAATATCATCTTAAAACCTTCTTAGCAGTCTACTAATCATTATCCAAACATTCAAAACAAACAATAAAGTGTAAATCGAAAAATATGGGAAAAATGGGCAAACCGAGTACCTTCTCGGGTTTGGATCTCAGCCGTCCACGGCGGCGGCCTCTTGGCCAGCCACCACCATCTTCATGTCCTCATCTTACTCTCTGGCCTCACTCAAGATCAGATGGAAGGGTTGTTGGATTGGGTTGGATGTTTTGATCGGTTTTGGTTTGGTGAATGATCGAACACATAAGGGAAGGGATGGATATGCATGACCGTGTTTAGGCTGGGCAATGGATGGGTGACACTTGTCACTTATCCATTGGGCTTTGGGATAAATATCTGGGCCCACATAATTCCAAAAGGCATCTGTTTAGTAATTCGTGCAATAGTACTTTCGAACTTCCGTGAACCGTAACTTCTCTGTCGAACGTCCGAATTCGACGTGCTGCCTGTCTACGGATTCGTATCATCCTGATCTACGTAACGGTCCTCGGCCCTCGGCCATCGGATCTCCTAGGTTAAAAGTCAATTATTTGCTCCTAATCAACCAAATTAACAAAATGCCCTCAAACTTCTGAAAATCCTAACTTCTTCCTCGACTGTCGGAATCAGATATGCCACCTGTCTATGAACTCGTGACGTCCCGAACTACGTTACAGTTATTGGCCAAAGCCCATTTGACCACCTGAACGAAAGGTCAATGATTCACCCATTTCAGGGGCAAAATCGTCATTTCACCTAAACGTTCTCTAATTCTCGTCTAGTCATTAATCTCGCTATCCGTTATTAATTCTTAATTAATCCCACTAATTCGAAACAGGTCGTTACAGAGGCCTTGTGCAACTAAGCGAGCTTTGGTAGCGCTTTATGGTGCCATCATAGTGATATTTGATTTTGAAAATCCATTTGCAGTCGATTGGACGGTGACTGAGCGGCAAGGGAATAAGAGACCAGGTGTGGTTGTCCTCAAGTGCCTAGATCTCTGAGTTCATGGCAGTGACCTATTGGGGGTGGCGTTGAGCTTCGTCATAGGAGCTAGGTTCAACCAATTTTGAAAAAACATAAACAAAAGTAATGTGGGAATATGAGAAATTGGTTAGAGAGGCATACATCTGTAGTCGATAGTGGGTGCCAGACGTGGTAAGAGGATAAACATGGTAATCCCTGAAGTGAGGGGGTGGATGAGAAGGGCGAGAGGATTTGCGAAGTGGGGGAAGAGGGACAGCCGGGACGATTGCAGTAGGGAAAGTGGCAGAGGAGAGATGTGAGAGGGAATTAGAGGATGGGGACACGTATGGAGGCGAGCGCAGGTTGGGGTGATGGGAGTGAAGGGTCGAAAGCAAAGATGAGGGATGAGGAATTTTCATGAGTGGGGAGTAGTTTCTGGGTCAAGGAGTCCGAGTTTGAAGAAGGATGGGGTTCAATTATAGAAGATAGGTGGGATGTCGGTGTTGGGCGAAAGCAAGGTGGTTCTGGGCCTAGGTGGGGGGTGTTTGGGGTAGGGGTGGGATGTGGTTGGGATGGGGTTTCAGATAGTATAATGGGGGGATGAGACATAAGAAGGACAATCTGGTCATCTTGTTCTTCTAGTGGCAAGGAAGAAAAAGGAAAGCATTTTCATGGAAGATGACATCTCGGGAAACAAGAAATTTATGGGTGGCTAAGTCGTAAAGACGGCAGCCTTTTTGGCCAAGAGGATAACCAAAGAAGACACAACGATAAGCACGAGCATCGAACTTGTGGGTGGGATGGAGGTTCGTGGCATAAGCTAAACAACTGAAAATTTGTAAATGGGAATAAGTGGGAGGTTTTTAAAGTAAGAGCTTGTAAGGGGTGTAGTAGTTGAGGAGGGGAGTAGGTAATCTGTTGATGAGATAACAGGATGTGTGGAGGCTGTCCTCCTAGAAACGAAGGGGAATATTGGCTTGGAAGCGAAGGGCAAGACCTATATTAAGAAAGTGACGGTGTTTATGCTCCACTAAGCCATTTTTGTTGAGGTATGCATGGGCAGGAATGTTGGAAGTGAGTGCCTCGATCGGTAAGGAAAGTTTGTAAAGAGAGGAATTTGCAGCCATTATCAGCACGTAAAGTTTTAATGGTGAGATGATATTGTGTTTGTACCCAAGTACAGAATGATTTCAACACTCTTTAGGTATCAGATTTGAATTTTAAAAAATGAATCCAGGTAAAATAGTCTACGATGGTTAAAACATATCTCGCCCCGGTATGAGAAGGAATCTTGTGAGGCCCTCAAATATCATAGTTTACTAAATCAAAAGGTGCTTGAGAGTAAATTGTATTAGATGGAGTAAAAAATAAACGAGTTTTCTTAGCTAGGGGACAAATCTCACAAACATGGTTTCGATCACAGATGATTTCGGGAACTTTATTCGAAAGAGATTGAAGTGGTGCATGAGATGGGTGGCCTAAACATTGATGCCAAAGAGCAGGTTGGTGTTGGGCTTGGTGTGCGAGGTGCTGGTGGGTAGTGTACTTCAAGTAGTAGAGCCCATTAAATTGCTTGCACAGGCCAATCGTCCTCCCCGAATTCACTTCCTGCATGACAGGACTCGATTCGGAAAACATCGTAACCATATACCCAGGCCCTGCTCCCGTCTGACAGGTAACCTAAGGTATCAAACGTACCCTCGAAAACCCTGTCAGACCAAGAATACTTACCTACTTGTGAGCTTATGCCTCCGCTCCGTATATAGCTTCAACTCTCGTGGAGCGACCCTAGAGGGTTTCAAAAACATGAAAACCATGTGACTGGACAAACATAAAGGTTTTAAAAAAAACATATTATTAAAAAAATATACTATTTACCCTCCGTTACTAAAAACTATGCATGCATGGGGGAAAAATGGTCCAAGCCATCCAAGTTTTCTAAGTTTACCCTCATTGAAGGTCCGGGTTGTTACACTGCACAACACAAAAATTGTTAAAAAAGATCACACGACATTTCAAATCTCGAGTCAATTTGCTGATTGATAACAAATTCACATTAAATGTGGGTATGACAAGACCCATCCCAATCCCCCTGGGATTAACACGGGATGCGTCATGTTCCCATCTGACACGAAGTGTGAGACAAGGGAATAAATTAAAACTTTAGCCCGACTGGCTTCCAGAGCGCCCCAGGATCCGGTGGAGGAGTGTGATGTCTCGGTCTCTGCTACAGTTCACATCCGTAATCAACCTGAAGGGCATTGAAAAACAGAAAAGACTGTGAGTTGACGAAAATAAATGAGTTCATAAAAACATATTTCATAAAAGACCTTTATGACCTTCACTAAAAATCATGCATGCATACGAAAACCGTTTATCAAATCACATGTTCAAACAACCATATTTAGGGTCTCAGCCCCAAGTTCCATAAATTTAAGTCACACGGGCCCCTTCTAAAATCCATTTATAAAAATCCATACATAGTAACCATATGTGGGAACTCGGCCCAAATCCATTTATTATTCACAAAACACAATTTCGTAAATCCAAGAAATCATGTTTATCAATATCATATAACCAATCCTGTCACGGTTTCTAAAGCTACGTGCATGCTATCCGGGGTCTCAAATCCTAAGTCTCCCCAGGGTCCACCCAGGTCAATGTCCGCATATCAATGACCCTCCCTGTGGTTTATAATCCATAATAGCCTTCCTGAGAGTAAGGTACCAAATGGGGCGACTCAACTCAGTTAGTGCTCGGTGACTACTCCGGAGTCCACCCAGGCCAACGACCCTCCCTGAAGGTGACAATCCATAATATATAAGGATGGTATATGAAAAACCATTTTGAAATCATTCTCAAACCTTTGAAGGGTTCATGCCCGGTCCCCATAAACCGTCATGAGACAGAAATCCATTTATGGGTCTCCGACCCAAAATCACAATCGTAAACTATAATTGGGCTCCAAACCCGAATTCATAAATCAAGTGGGCTTCACACCCGATTTCGTAAACCAACTGGGCCTCGTGCTCGATTTCGTAAATCAAATGGGCCTCGTGTGTTATTTTGTAACCTAACTGGGCCTCGATCCCGATTCGTAAATCAACTGGGCCTCGACCCCGATACGCAAATCAATTGGGCCTCGAGCCCGATAAGTAAACCAACTGGGCCTCCAGCCCGATGCCTTGTTAAATCAAATGGACTTCAAGTCCGACGGTTCGTAAATCAAATGGGTCTCGTGCCGCAAATTTCTATACAGGCTCAAACAAGCATCCCGAAGCTGGTTCCGCAAATTTTCTTCTGCCATTTTGGAAATTGGGTTCATCCAATGCAAAGCGGATTACTCCATGTTCACACAAGCCCGAGGTACTGCATTTACTGTTATGTTGATATACGTAGATGACATTATTATTATTAGAAATAACAATGAAGAAATAAACAACCTGAAGAAAGTTTTGGGCACTCGGTTTAAAATCAAGGACTTAGGACCCTTGAAATATTTCCTTGGAGTAGAAATTGCACGATCTAAATTGGGAACACATTGGACATAATGGAGGATGCTGGATTACTTGGTTCTAAGCCAGCTAACATTCCCATGGATGGTGACAGATCGTTTTTTCCCACTGGGAGTGATCCTCTCAAAGATCCTATGCGGTATCATAGATTTATTGGATGATTAATTTACTTAACCATCACGAGGCCAGAAAATACGTATGCTGTGAATACTCTGAGTTAATTTATGCAAGAACCTCAAAAGCACCACTTCAAAGTGGCGAATCGACTCCTTCATTACCTCAAAGGAGCCCCCAGTCAAGGTTTACTATTCCCTCCCAACATCTCATTGCACCTAACTGCATACTGTGATGCAGACTGGGCTCGCTGTCTGCTTACACGACGATCTGTGACTGGGTATTGCATATTTTTTGGGAAAGTCCCTTGTGTCTTGAAAAAGCAAGAAACGGATGAAAGTCGCGCGATCATCAGCCGAGATTGAATATCGCTCTATGGCTGCCACAACTTGCGAGCTCACATGGCTCAAGTACTTGTTGAAGGACTTGCAAGTCAACCAACAACAACTAGACACCCTACGTTGTGAAAACAAAACAACCCTTTATATTGATGCCAATCTGGTCTATCATGAAAGAACAAAACACATTGAATTGGATTGTCACACGGTACACGAAGAATCCAAAGCAGTGAAGTTAAGACCGATCATGTATCTACAAAGTACCAGGTGGCAGACATCTTCACAAAGCCTCTACCAGTACCAACGTTTCATAGTCATCTTGGAAAGTTAGGAGTTGTTGACATCCATACTCCAACTTGAAGGGGAGTGTTAAAAGTTAAAGATTGTATACAACTTAATTTGTGTGATTGCATTGGCATTATCCATGAGATTACATGACTAGGATTGGATTGTGATTGAATTAGGATTAGTCATACTTACTTAGAATAGACTTCATAGTGATGTATAAAGACCTTACGTCTGTTCCACATGTGACGACCCGGAAATTCGAAAAAGGAAAATTTGGAAAATTTGAAGGAAATGACGATTTTTCCCTTGGTTTTAGGAGGCGAAAGTTTACTTTATGATCGGGACCTTGTTTAGACTTTTCGTAAGTATCGTTGGATAGGTCTCGGGACGCTGAATTCGTAGGCAGACGGCATGCGTCGATCGGAATTCGGGCGCGGAAGTTATGGGTCTAGAATTGTGAGGGGTATTTTGGTAATTATGTGTGCAGGGGTAAAATGGTAATTTGACTAGTCCTGGCTGATTCAGCCATGTATTAAACAGAGATAAGAACAACTGTGCCTGTTAATTGGATGAGGATTTGTTGCTTAGTGACATCTGTCACTGTAAGAGGACAATTAGTGGCAATTGGTGATGAGGTTTAAATTGATGAATTAAACCGTTTGTACAAAAGGAAAAACAGAGCATCAGACAGCAGACCTCAATCTCCCTGTCTGATCGATCTGTGAGAGGGATAAAGAGAAGAAATGAGAGGAGGAACTAGAGTGAGACACGAGTCAGAATAAGAAAAAGAAAGGAAAACAATAACCCCTAAACCCCACGACCCAAACCCGTGAAGTTCTTACCTTTCAAAAATTCGAACTGGAATGTAGAGCTCGAGGTGCTTCAAATGGAGATGGAATTGAGCCATCTAGGATCAATTCGATTAGGATCAGCTCAAATTCGTTGCGAATTGAGGTCGTTTTGCCTTAAAACCAAAAGGATGAGGACTTTGGATTTTCGAGATTGTGTTCGAGTAATTAGAGGGGTTGATGGCTGAAATTGGCCTTGGAAGTATGATTTTGAGGGTCCAACGAAGCTTTTAGATGGATCAATTGAAGAAAATTAAGTGGAATTGATGAAGTTCGATGAATGAACAATGTTCGGTGTTCTTCGAATAATCGAGTTCAAACTGATGGATTGAGGTAAGTTATAGTGTAATTGGGATTATAGAACCCTAATTAGACTCCTAACGATGCTATTAGATTACTCAATTTAAGGAATCAATGCATAATTGACAGGAATTTATCTGGGTCAGGACGCGGGCCAACCGGACCCGTTTTACAGATAAACGGGTGAGAACGATGAACAGTGCCTGCACTGTAGCAGCACATGGACTTCACGTGCAGCCACTCACGGCGGAACGTGAGGGCTCGTGGGCACGATTCTCGAGGTGAGGTCAACATGACTTTTGTTCCATTTAATGTAACGAACATTTTGGCGTTGGTTTCGAGTCAATCGGACACCGTTTCGATATTGTTTCGAGGGTCCGAAGGCTTATGTTATGTTTTAAATTCATATTTAATTCCCAAAAAATTACGGAAAATTAATATGATGATAATTAAGTCACTAGTAACCCTTAATGATGAGTTTGGGCAGGACTTGGAATTCCTGGAAGGTACTGGAAATTACGAAAACGCGTGCAGCTCGGAAAGCGAGCGGTTTGGACGATGTGTGAGTGGATGTTTTTTTATAAACTGTCATGCATGAACAGTTAAATGTTTTAAATGATTGATTGCACGATTTGAATTGCAATGATGTCATGGTGATTTGGCATGATTATTTGTGATTTAATGATTATTTTAATCGATCTTTCGGGCACATTTTACGAGGAATGTGCAATTGATATTTTGGGCTAGGCCCGGAGTAAAAATGGTTTCAAAATGGATATTTGGACTTAATTGGTGAGTTAAGGATGATTTCGGGATGATTTTAATGTTTTCAAATGAGACTTTACGGATTTACATGTAAATTGTATTTGGGCTTAAGACCCGGTTGGGAATGATTTTGACTTGGTTCGAAGTCAAGGATTTGATTGACATGTGTTGGGATGTAATCCCGAGATGATTTTTATTGTGATTGTGAGGGCCCAGACGGTCGGAGCTAGGGGATCACCCTGACGGTCGGAGATTGGGGGATATGATTGTGAGTTGTTTCTATGGTAAGCCAGCTTCTCGGATGCAACTGAGCTTGGATGTACCACTCGGATGTGTCTGAGCATGGGGATGTGTTCGTCCATATGTGACTGAGCCTGAGGGTTGAGCCAGATGTGTCTGATCCCGAGAATGTGGCTGGATATTGGCCTACGCGTAGTGCGGATGTGACTGTGTGATTGTTTGTGCACTTGTGAATAGTGCGGATTGATTGATTGATTGTGCACTTGTGAATAGTGCTGTTTTCTGTTGATTGTGATTGCGTACTGGTATTGAGTACGAGGTTTGGTCTTTGTGGCCAGGTGATTATGTTTTCATATGTTTTGGCTTGAGAGCGGGGATTTGATACTTGTCATGTGATTAGGCTAGAAAGCCGGTGATTGTTATACATATGTTTTACGCTATGCATGCATGGTTTGATAAACTGGAGGGTAAATGAGGTATTTCGAAATGTATTTTTAAATGATATTATTTTTTTCCACTCACACCTTTTCTGCTTTGATGACCCTCTAGGTCGTGGCACGACGTTCAGGGCTGATCGAGATGCAGAGACATGAGCGGAAATCAGTGCAGTTATCCCTTGTCTGACAGGTGTTGAAGGGTAATTTCGAGACTTCAGTCGACTTGTCAGACGAGAGCAGGATTGGGCACAGTTATCAACGTCCAGTTGGGACGGGTCCTGTCACCACATATGAATAAATTCAATATAGATACACATTCATATTTTTACAAATACATTGAGTGTCGATTTTATTTTCTAATATACTAAAATTCATTTTCCACATCTAGTTTGCTAAAAGAAATCATATATGAATGGACATGAGTTATAGAAAGGTTGTGTTCGGATTGTGACGTTTTTAGCAATATAGAGGTGGAGATGATCGAGATTTATGCACCTATAAAATATTGGGCAAATATCATTTCACACCTTAAATTGTTGAGAATTAATTGGGCCTCGATTTGCGTACCATAAGCCTCCCCGGGCTAATCACCGTCACCGTGACTCCCAAACCTGTCCAAATCACACTAGAGGGTTACTAACTATCTTATTAACCTCTCATTGAAGCCCCGTAATTGTCCCGAATTTTTAACTATTTCTAAACCCGATCCTAAACCTTTGGACACCCCAAACTTTATCGAAACGATATCCGATCGACACGAAATCAGTCCCAAAATGTTTGTTACATCAATTAGATGATTTTTCATGTTGAACACGTGTCCCAAAACTGTCCCACATGCCCCCACGCTCCGTCGCAAGTTACTATGCATGAAACCCACGCGCAGGAACAGTGTCGTCGTCTACCTCTAGAGAACCCGGTTCTCTGGTTCGGTCCGGCCCAGCCAAACCCGCAGACTGTCTCGACCGATTCTCCCTATTCCAGCCACCATTTTCCTCCCTGTTTGTTCCTACCTCCTCGTCTCATTCCCAGAAATCCTTCTACGATCTAAAAACTAAGAAATATGGTTGATTTCATACCTGTTCATGGAGGAATCCAACCGGCCACCCGCAGCTCGTCCCTGCCGTCGACTCCGGCCACCATAGTCCATAGAACTGATCCCAATTGACTCGCCTGAGTCCTAAGAACACAACCATATCATCAAAATTGATTGACATACCCTAAAAACCAACTTTCGAATTTTGAACTAAAACTCACAGTTTCGGGGTTCTCCGGCCACCGTGCACGACGTCCTGCGCCGTGGCCACTGTTCGACTCCTCTCCCTTCACTTTCTCACTTTCGTTTAATGTCCTTCATCATTGGTTAAGGTTTGAGGATCGTTTGTGGGGTTGTGCCGTGTGTTTGTTAGGGAGAATGAAGAAGATGATGCGCGGGGAAAGGGAGAGAGAAATGAGAGAAAATGAGGATTAAATTAATTAATTAATTAATTAAGCCACCAATCACATCCAAGATCCCATTTTTAGGGTAAAACTCACCAATGGATGAGTGACACTTGTCAATCATCCAAGGGGCCCACACAAATATCTACCCAATCAGATGTTTATTATTATTTTAATCGAATCCCGAGCCGTAAATTCCCTATTTCGCTCCCGTGACCTTAACTTGTCCGTTCGACGTCCAATTTCGACGTGCCGCCTATCTATGGACTCGTGACGTCCCTATCTCCGTCACAGTCATCGATCCTCGTATGTTTGACTCCCCGAGTCAAAAGTCAATTTTTTGCCTAAATCTAAGGGTAAAATGGTCATTTTACGCCCTCGACTAATCAGGGATTAGTCACGATAATCCTAGTTTAATTAATAAATTAATTACAAAATTTGGGACGGGTCGTTACAGGGTACATGAAGAACACCGTCCAAACGTTGGGTGTCAGATAATGTGATAGAACCAATATTTTTAAATTCTACCTTTTCTCCATTTGGTAGGCCAACAAAATCATGATAAACGACAATCTTATTATGAGTAGGCTCAAATCATGAAATCTGGTCGGATGCACCACTATCCAGAATCCAATATAACGTAGAGTGAGGTTTATGGTGAGCAAGATAACAGCTAGGAAAAATACCTGTTGTGTTTCCTAGGGGGTTGAGAGTACCATGATTGATGCGCAAAAGGGCAAGGACTTGGCTGTGTTCTTCAACAGTGAATGTTGGGCTATTGTTGTTGAGCTTGGGCTACACATTTTCTGATTTTTCAGCATGGTGGGCTGATGCCCTCCTATTCATGGGTTTGACATTCTTACCATGTAACTTGTGGCCCATAGGGAAGCCATTTAGGTAGAAGTACATCTCCACTATGTGGGTTTCTCCCTCACAATAAGAGCACTTCATTGCAGGTTTGGAACCAGAGAAGGTCCATGAGCCATGGGCTCTTTTCCCCATCGCGGTGCTGCTGGAAATTGCTGGCGTCTTCCCAGTGGAGTAACACCCAGCCTGCATGGCGTGGCTCCCTGGTTGTGCCTCCCTTCTATTCAAAACTTCAAGTTATCACTCGTGCTACATAACCAACCCGTGAACCCTCCTGGTATCTGGTAAAAGCCCCATCATCAATATGGATCCCCTCACTGTCGTGTAAGCCTCACTCAATCCCATTAAAAAATGCATCACCCTTTCCTTTTATTCTCTTGCGGTTCGCTTCTCAGACCCTTCACAGGTACATGTAATGGGCACATGGTATGAATCCAATTCATCACACGGAGCTTTGATGACAGGACCCATCCCAACTGGACTTTGATAACCGTGCCCGGTCCTGCTCCCGTCTGACAAGTCAACAGGAGTCCCGAAACTACCCTCAGCACCTGTCAGACAAGGGATAATTGCACTAATTTCTGCTCATGCCTCCGCCTCTCGATCAGCCTCGAACGTTGTGCCATGGCCTGGAGGGTCATCAAAATAGAAAAGGTGTGAGTGGACAAAAATAATATCTCTTGAAAATACATTTCAAATAGACCATTTTCCCCTCCAGTTATAAAACCATACATGCATAGCAGAATAACATACGAATAACCATCACTGGCTTTCCAGCCAAATCATATGAAAACACCAACCTGGTCACAAAGACCAAAACCCGTACTCATTACCAGTACGTAAAGAATCAAAATCAAAACAACATCAAACAACACTAATCACAACTACACAATCAATCACAACATCACAACGGCACTACGCGTAGGCCAACTCGGGAACAGCACTCACGCAACATCGGAGTCATGTCTGGGAACTGCACACGCACCATCTAGACGTACCACATACTCGGGGACTGCACTCACGCAATATCCGAGTCACGTCTAGGAACTGCACTCGCATCATCCAGACATGTGCCAGTATTCACAATCACAAACACAATCCACAAATCACAAACACATATCAATCATATATTCACATTTGACTCCAAATCCAAGTCAAAATATTTATCCAATTGGGTCTTAAGCCCAAAATATCATTTGCATGTAAATCCATAAAATCTCATTAAAATAATCCCGAAATCATCCTTGACTCACCAACTAAGTCAAAATACCCTTTTTAAAACTTTTTTGACTCCGGGCCTAGCCCAAAACATCAATTGCACTTTCCTCGTAAAACGTGCCCAAAATACCGATTAAAATAAGCATTAAATCAATAAATAATCATGCCAAATCACCATGACATCATTGCAAATCAAATCATGCAATCAATCATGTAAAACATTTAACTATGCATGCATTATAATTTAGAAAACAAATGCCCACTCACACACCATCCAAATCGCTCGATTCCGAGCTACAAGCCTTTCCGTAGTTTCCAAAAATCTCGAATCCTACCCAAAATCATCATTAAGGGTCACTAATGACTCGATTAATATCATATTAACCTCCCATAATTTTTCCGGGAATTAATTACGAATTAAAATATCATATAATGTTTTGGACCCTCGAAACAATATCGAGACAGTGCACGATCGACTCAAAATCAACGCTAAAATGTTCGTTACATTGAATAGAGTAAAACACATGTTGAACACTTCCCCAGAAAACCCCTCACATGCCCTCACGTGCCTGCACAGTAACTGCTAAAGTGCTCCTTCTTCACCCGTTTATCTAATAAACAGGTTGAGAACCCGCGACATGACCCGGTTTGTTCTCCCTCAATTCGACCTTTATTCCTTCAATTTCTTCACCTGATTGCATCTAATCCATCTTAATTTAAGTTATGTATACTTAGAGTTATCAATCAGAGCCAAAATCTATCAATTTCCCAAGGGATCCTCGAAAGGGTTTCAATTCTAATCTCACCCAATTCATTTTAGTTTTTCTAATTAATCGACACAGAAAGCATTGTGAGGTTGTAATGAACATTACTACATCATTCATTACACAAGTTCTTACCTCAAATCGTTCGAACTCAAGCTCGATTTTTCGAAGAACTTTGAGCTTCGGGTCTTGATCGAAACGATGTCTAATTCCTTCTATTTTGATGTGGATTGATTCGAAATGGTCTCAGGAAGCTAACTCAGGTCTCAATTTGAATCCTCAAGGCTCACAACTTTGACTTCAAATTTTTCACCCTATTTTCCAAGTTTTCAATTCTGGGTTCTATCTTTCTCACTGTCCCTCGTGTTTTCCTTTCTATCTCAGTCTCTTAATTCTCTCACGCTCAATCCATTTTTCTTACGGTCTGTCGAATGGATGCCAATTGGTTCGAATGAGTGTAAATTTTGAATCAAACCCCTGTTTTCTTTGTTCTTTTTGTTCCACCGATTGAATTGGTGGTGTAAACACACTCAGCCATTCAATCTTGTTGCCATGTGTCCACAATTAAAGGCATGAGTCATCACTTGGTGACTCAGCCCAATTCCCAATAAATGACCATTTTACCCTTCGGTCGTCAGATTACCGATTTACCCCTAGTCTTTCCAGACCCATAACTTTCACATCCGAGCTCCATTTTCCACGTGTCACCTGTCTACAGACTCAGCATCTCGAGACCTACACAACGGTCCTCGAAAAATGTACAAAAAGTATTCCAAACAAAAAGTCAACTTCTAACCACACTCCTCCAAGGGTAAAAACGTCATTTTACATATTATTTTATCAATTTACATTATTTGGATTTCCGGGGCGTTACATTTGAGCTTACTGTAGTACTTTGAAATTGAGAGGTTTGCATGTCTGTCTTCTGATATTTCCTCGCGAATTTGATAAATTCGCGAATCATTACTCTTGTGAGAATCAATCTTTGAGATCATTCCACATCTATGAGGCGTTGGTATAGTACAATACACTGCTGGCTATATCGGTGTGCACCGATTGTAAAATCCACGATAATACCATATCGTTGCAACGTTACCAAATTGGGCGATTTTCATCAGTCTTTGCTGGCATTTTGATGGTGCCGTCGACAAAGCCGCTATTCTCATTGAGCGACTCCATTGTCCATAGTTGTGGGCATCAAGCAGCTTCGATACTAGGGCAAGTCTTGGTGAATCAGAGTGATGTAAGTTGAGTGTGTCAGGAAACCCAATATTAGATCGTGGGTTTCAAGTCACCCATATTGATCGAGTCTAGTGTTTGTGTGTTTGGTGGTAGCGGAAGTCATTGGGAGGAGTCACCAAAATCGGTGCTCTAATACCATGTAAACATATGAATGTGTATCTATATTGAATTGATTCATATGTGGAACTGATGTAAGGTCTTTATACAGCACTATGAGTTCCATTCTAAGTAAGTATGACTAATCCTAATTCAATCACAATCCAATCCCATAAGTCATGTAATCTCAGGGATAATGCCAATGCAATCACACAAATTAAGATGTATATAATCATTGACTTTTAACAGTATTTAACCTCATTCTTTTAATATTATGGTATGTAGAAACCCTACGTGTCTACAATCTACCTAAGAGCATCCACATCAGACTCTCTAAATTTTTGGACAAATTTAACTTAAAATGACCCACAAGTTAAAAATAGCTAGCCAATTTTTACAGTTTCCAAAATCAGACTCTATTTTTTACCAACTTTAAATATTAAATTCATTTGTTTAACACACATACAATTGTTTACTATTTCTTGTAAAAATCTCTTTAAGCTCATTGGAGGAAAACAAATAGAGAGTCATCTAGGCTCAACAAATGTAGATCCAAAAGTCACATTTGTTGAGTCTGCAGCAGATGCTCTAAAATGAGCACTTAAAACTGAGCGTTAAATTCGGGCATCCTTTCCCCAGCGTCCAATTTAGTACCATCATGATCACCACCTTCCGTCATTAAGATTATAGGCCAAGTCCGGGCACGGACTGGTAGCTAGGTTGGCTTCTGCTTGTGCTTCGTCCAGGCAAATTCGAAATTTACCATTGGAATGGTGAGTGGTGTACGTGGTGAGTGAGTGACTTTGTGAATCCTACATACTACTCCTACTCTCCTACCTGCTAAGGACTAAGGCCTACTCTCCTACCTGCTAAGGACTAAGGCCTACTCTCCTACATACTAAGGACAATAATACTTATGTTTACACCTCGATCGATTTCCTCCATCATCTTCTCTTTATGATTATCAAACATTCTCCTTACAAGTATAATAATTATAATCCGTTGATTAACAAAAAAGAAGATGACTATTTATTTATGGGAGTTAATTTTGGGATGTACTCTAAAAATTACTTGATGCACTCTATTTTCTTAATTCACAGTTTATTTTTTATTTTTTATGTTTTTATAAATCAAACTTCCAAAAATACTTATCTTTCTTTTGAATTTAATGTATTTTAATTAATTAATTTTGTTTATGTAAATCGTTTGGATTATTTTTTTCTCGATAAATCGTATTCTCTGACTTCCAAACACACTCCATTAACTGATGTATTTTAATTAATTAATTTTGTTTATATCTCTCCCACATTTCATATAGGATTAAACACTCCACTGGGGCTCTTCATTAATTTTCTGTGAAAATCTTCTTTATTACTTTCATTAATGCGACCTTTATATCTGATATAATCACCGATGGATGACTATTGACTTCAAAAATATTATTGAACATTTTAAGCGGGAGAGTAAGATTTATCTAAAAAAAAGTCCAAACATTTGATATAACAAAAGTAAAAAAATATGTATATTAAATAAATAAAAAAAGAGAGGTCATTTTAGAAGTTTGATAGCAGAATTTTGTGCCAAAAAAAATCCAAATATTTTATACGAGACTGTTAGTGGTATATATATATAATGTTAAGCTCGGATCTTTCTAAACCGGAAGACCACGTGCCAACCGTCGCCATATAAATGTATCTGTGGACGCTAGCAGAACCATTGGAGAAAGATGAGCATCTACCTAACACTTGATATTTCCTCCTCCTTTTTTGGCAACAAATTATACTCTTATTGGGAGAGAGAGAGAGAGAGAGAGAGAGAGTGCTGAATATTTTTATTAGACATGCGGTGCATATATCATCAAGGATTCTTTTAGAATTGATTACCTAAATTTTATTAAAAATATATATATATCATAAAATTGAAATTATGTAATTTAGTGTTATGGTCTAATACGTACCTTCGATTCATTGTACATTGTAGTCCCAAAATATGTTTTATTTGCCACGAAAGAAAAAGAAAAAAAAAAATACTCAAATAAAAATTTCGTTTGACTTATAATTTGTGGTTCAGAAACAGAGACGACGTCTATAAGTTTTATGTGCCGCTTGTTGGTATAAGTACGGGTGAGCGCAACACTCCTTCTTCATTCACACACAAACGGTGAATTCACAACAACAGGAAAACCACCATCATAATCTCATCTCCCCGCCGGTGGCTCCCATTTCAAAAGGACCTTACACGTGTCCCTGCAAATATGGAGGAGCCACTGCTTGCGGCAGCAGTGAGCGGCGGCGGCGGGGCTGGGGACTATGAGAGGGTGAAGAGCCTAAAGGAGGCGCGGTCCGTGGCCTGGCAAGAGACCAAGAAGCTGTGGAAAATAGCGGCTCCCATCTCGTTCACAATCATCTGCAACTTCGCCACCAACTCTGTTTCCACCATGTTTGTCGGACACATCGGAAACCTTGAGCTCTCTGCCGTGTCCCTCTCCCTCTCCGTCATCGGAACCTTCTCTTTCGGGTTCCTGGTAAATTACCTGCCTCACCCTTCATTCTCATGCTTCCATTCTTACAATATTTATCAATGCATTTTTCTTTGTCAATGCCTGCAGTGCGCATGTCGTTTTATGCTATGTGTTCACACTTCACAGTCTGTTTGGTTTGATTTTGTAACAACTGTCACCCTCATTTTTCAAATTTTTCCGTTTATTTATAATTTGATGATTCATTTGGGTTTGTGCTGGCACATTTTTTTCGTCATCATTTTTTCTGTTGTTTTCGACTACATTTGTGTGTGGAGCTGGAAAGAAGGAAAGCAGGAAAGCCTGGGAGTAGGTTTCAGTAAATATTCTTTTTTCAATTAATAATATTAAAATCTGTGGTGTTCTCTCTAAAAGATTGAACGCTTGAATCTCTCTTGTCAAGTGAGAAAATGTAGGAAGATATAAAAGATTGTGTGACTCTGTGACTCTGTAGCCCAAGTATTTACTCCTCAAAATGAGTTGGAGGTCAATTAGTCTTCTACTCTAATGAAACTTGACTAAAGCAGGACTTTCATTTCATATTTACTTTTACCTAATACCCTACTTCCTTGCAGTTTCTGATGAACTAACCAAAGGTTGTTCTTTTTTTGGGTAAATGAAAAGGAATGAAGGTTGATTCATTTGATTCAGCATTAAACAAAATTATTAAAAGAGCTCATTTTCACACTTTATAAATAAATTATTTGCTATATTCCCTATTTTTTATTTAATGTTTTTTTTTTTCATGAATAAAAATTCCAAACTTACCCCTATTTTATTTTGGGATTTAATACATTTTATTTTTAATACACTCTCATTTTATTGTTAGTCTATTAATAATGTTTGCTGATTATTTATTGTTAATAATGTTTGGTGATTATTTATTGTTAGTCTATTAAATTACTGTGAATTTTTAATTTTTATAAAATAAATTAAATAAAGAGATAACGGATAGATTTGAAACTTTTATTCATAAAAAATAAATAAAAAGAGGAGTGCATCACGTAATTTATGGAGTGTCAAAATCAGTTTTAATATAATGTACATACCCAATATGCATATATATAATTTAAAAAACTACATAGTAGAGTTTCCTATATGGATGCTCTTAATATTGCCTTGTTAGTTTTTATATTTGAATATGATTGTATTATTTACCATTGAAAATCAAACTTTCATCCTCATCCAAATTTTTTTGCATGAAATTGTAGCTTGGTATGGGGAGTGCATTGGAGACACTTTGTGGTCAAGCATTTGGAGCTGGACATGTCCACATGCTTGGTGTATACATGCAAAGATCATGGATCATTCTCTCAGTGAGCTGCATTGTCCTCACCCCAATTTACCTTTTCGCTGCCCCGATCTTAAAGCTCCTAGGCCAAGACGATGAAGTAGCGGATCTCGCTGGAAAATTTGCCGTCTACGTCATACCACAGTTGTTCTCACTAGGTTTCAACTTCCCTGCCCAAAAATTTCTGCAAGCACAGAGCAAAGTCCTTGTCCTAGCATGGATAGGATTCATAGCCCTCGTTGTGCACATTGGCTGGCTCTTTCTCTTCATCTACGTCTTCGATTGGGGCATCTATGGCGCCGCCTTAGCATTTGATATCACTGGTTGGGAACTCGCGATTTCTCAAATGATTTACATTATTGGTTGGTGTGATGAAGGATGGAGTGGCTTCTCATTGCTTGCGTTCAAAGACATCTGGGCTTTTGTGAGGCTTTCACTTGAATCTGCTGTCATGCTTTGCCTTGAGATTTGGTATATGATGTGAGTATCATTGTCCTCACTGGCCATCTTGGTAATGCAGTCATTTCTGTCGACTCGCTCTCCATCTGGTAAGCATGCGATAATCTCGAGACCTTTTGAAGATAAAATACTGCATTATGTGTTACGTATATTTCTTATGGTTTAATTGATTAATTGACACATCACAGCATGAACATCAATGGGTTGGAAGCAATGTTGTTCATTGGAATTAATGCTGCCATTAGGTATTTAAACTTACCAACACACCTTTTTTATGTTTGATTTACAATTCACATTATCTCTTAACCCATTTTTTGTTTTTTGTTTTTATTTATTTTTTGTTAATTTGCTATCTTGATATTAGTGTTCGAGTTTCGAATGAGCTTGGACTGAGACGTCCAAGAGCAGCTAAATACTCTGTCATCGTGACAGTTCTTGAATCTCTCCTTATTGGAATTGTTTGCATGGTCATCATCTTGATAGCCAAAAACGACTTTTCAATCATCTTCACAAGCAACACGGAATTGCAAAAAGCTGTTTCCGATCTAGCCTTCTCCTCGGAATCACCATGATTCTTAACAGTGTCCAGCCCGTGATTTCAGGTATTAATTGGACGTACAATTTCGCAATGTCAACAGAGTATATAATCAATGGATTCATTCCTAGTACACACCGAGACCTTCTTGACATTTCAGGTGTTGCAATAGGAGGTGGTTGGCAAGGGTTGGTGGCATACATAAACTTAGGTTCTTACTATATTTTCGGGCTCCCACTAGGATTCCTTCTTGGTTACAAAGCAAACTGGGAGTGAAGGTAAACATCATTGCGGTTTTCTTTTCAACGTTAATTTTTTTTTTCAATGTTTGATTTGTTACTTTAATTACAACATTTTGTTCACAAATGTAGGGGATTTGGGGAGGCATGATATGTGGAACAGCTCTTCAAACTTTGCTACTGCTTATAGTGCTTTACAAAACCAATTGGAATAAGGAGGTCTAAACTAAGTCTCTTTTAGGATACATAGTCCATCAAGACACTTTAGAATTAATCAAACAATTCATAATTTTTTTTTTGTTGATCAGGTTGAGCAAACGAACGATCGGATGAGAAGTGGGGAGGACAAGATCTTGAAGCTGAGAAGAATGTTGATAGTGTATGAACTTGATCTTGCAACAAATTTGAAACCCGAGTGCCTAAATCTCTGAAATCGTTGAGGTTTAGGGTTGCAAAATTTGGGGATGATCTTCCAATTTTTGTGTCAATTATTGTTACAATTTTAGATCAAGTCTTCCGTTATGCGGATAAGGCTGTGTGCAAGCCTCTATATTCACGAATTCGATTTTTATATACTTTTTTATCCAATGATATTGGAGAAGAGATTATATTATGACTTCGTTTTTTACGAGAGTCAAACTGGACATCTCATGGATTATTTGTGGAGAAAAATATTATTAGACCATAGCATGTGACAATTCTTGTGTTATTCTAAATTTTAAAAAATAAAAAATAGATTATGTCTGCATTAAAAAAAATGACGACTTACTAAAAAGAAGGAGAGGAAATGGCGCAATCCCAACTCTACAAAGTTCAAAGAAAACTTGAAAATAGAAATATGGTCATAAAATTATGATATCTATAGATGCATTATCGAACCAACAGCATACGTACAACGTCAGGATGGCCGAGTGGTCTAAGGCGCCAGACTCAAGTTCTGGTCCTCTAACGAGGGCGTGGGTTCAAATCCCACTTCTGACAACTTGCTAATTTTTATTTTAGCTTTTTTCTTACTCATGGAAATTGTTCATATCACGAAATAAATAAATTTTTAGTTACGGAAAATATTGTTTAAATCCAAGTTACGACAAGTTGCTAATTTATTTTGTAGTTTATGCCTAGTTATGGAAATTGGTTTTACAACGAAAAAGTAAAGTTTTTGTTAGAAAATATTGAGTTTCTTAATCATTGATCATACAATAAGTAAATTTTCGGTCGTAGAAAATATTGTTCAATTCCAGCTTATGAAAATTTTAATTTATTTTATAGTTTTTTCTTGGCCATGGGAATTGGTCACACCACAAAAACAAATAAAGGTTTAGCTGTAGAAAATATCAAGATGGACATAGGAAAGTTTACTTCAATACATACAAGAGAATTCTAAAGTTAAAGCCCCAAATTTCGGTATGACCTAACGTGCCCTATTAGTCAAGCTTTGATTTGAGATGTCACTAAAAATCATTTTAGTTCCGAGAAAAACTCATTCACAACAAATGACTTGGGTATCACATCGAAATTATTGTACCTTGCTACATCATCTAGTCATGGTTCTGGTTGGGTTGGTTTGTTCCTTTTGGACATTGGGTATCCATCAGAGATTTCGGACGTGCCACAATTGATTTGGCATTCTTCTAGGAGCAATCAGCCTCTGATTGACTCAGCTAACAATAAAAGCCCTCACATTCACACTCCATATATGTGGAGTGTTACCCAGCTAACTTTCTAATAACCCCCACAACACATGAATACTAGAGTCAGACTCCTCCTAGGTTCCTAACCCACATTGATGTCTCTGTCTCATCTTTCATTTCAGAATTCAAATGATGGATGACAATCTCCGACACATCACAAGGCCGGATTTGTACGTCACGGAGCTGATCCGTTAACAATCCTAAGCAAGATTTTGAACTTTACTTTTCGCTTCTTTGAAATATGTATCCAGCAAGATTTTGAACTTTGTTGTGAACATAATTAGAACCTTCTCATTAATCAGCTTAGCTAATCCTTATATAGAAATAGGATTAAAGTTTAATACAACGAACAAAATGAACAAGAACCTATCTCTATTTTCACTAATGACTAAACTACCCTTCATACCCTTACCACATATCCTATACTATTTACAACACTCCCCTTTAGGTATTCTATGTAAACAGTGCTGTTTCGCTATACACTTATATATTGTCTCATTAATACCTTGCAAGTTAACAAAGACCTTATGAAACAAAAATAATCATAGTCGAAGGAAAACATGCGTGGATCGTGATCGCATAAGAATCTCTGGAGATAGTTGAAGTCGTCTCTTCTGGAACATGGGTAGATAGTGCGTCTTTGAGATATAATGCATTAAGGCTACTATAATGAACATGGTAGATCATCCAGTCTACACAAGCCAATACCATGAACATGCTTGTGGAATGTTGCATTGGGTGATGACTTGTTGTTGTCTCCTATAATGAACGCGGTTCTCATCTACTCAATGAAGGTAACATTGTTTTAGTAGATAATCATCGATTCATTATTAATGGAATGCAGTCCACAGGTACTTCAAATATGTTCTATAATGACTCTCGACCATATACTTTCACGGGCTGTTTTGTGAATAGTTAGAATCTCTGCATGATTCGAAGACATGGCAACAAGGGTCTGTTTCTTAGGCAAAGAAATAATCAGTTTGGAAATATGCCTTATGTGGATCTGATAAGTAAACCAACGTCAGCATACCCAGTAAGGAAATGCATCATCTGAGGACTAGGGAGTTTGATTCATTCCTCGATGTATAAGGATAGAATAAGTTTATCTGACATACTTTTGAGATATCGAAAGATGTCTTTTATGTCATTTTAGTGGCGGCGTGTTGGCGCGGAGCTAAATGTAGCTAGCAAGTCTACAGCATATAAAATGTGTGGTCTAGTGCATTTGAATCAAGTATAGTAATGCGCTAATTGTACTTAGATATGGAACTTCTAGTCTCATTATCTCTTCGTTATCATCTGCCAAACAAAACGAGCCTTTTTAGGATCTAGACTATGGATGATCATTGGTGTGCTTGAAGGTTTCGCTTTATCCTCATTAAAGTATCTCAAAGTCTTTTGGATGTATTATCAACATCTTCTCGATGTAATTCAATTAATAGACTAAAATCTCATATGCATGGTATTGGAGCTCCCGGTTGAGACAGAACTTCGTCTCCCAAGATCATTCATTTCAATATCCAACTTCAAGTGCTTTAGCAGTTTCTTTGGTTTCTTTCAGAATACCACTCAATAAAACCTGGAACCTTTTTTTTTTAATATATACGCATAGGTATTATTCGTTATCCCACTTTGATCAAATACTCACTTAAACTATTATAGCACATTCGTCCAGATTATCTCAATCAATAAGTGAACGCCTCAAAAAAGTAGAGAGCGTGTTCCGTGGTCTGAAATTATTTGAATCAGGTATTTTAAGTCCTTCAGAAACTTTCAAATATATCTTTTTATCCATATCCCCATAGAGATAAGCAGTAACCACGTCCATAAGCTGAATATTCAATTTTTTCGAGAACTACTAAACTGACAAGGTTGTGGAACATTATGACGTTCATTAAGGGAGAAAAAGTCTCCTCGTAATCAATCTCAGGACGTTGAGAAAACTGTGTGCCATTAAATGAGTTGTACATCTCACAATCTCATCTTTTTCATCACGCTTCCTTATGAATACCCTTTTAAATCATGCAGGTTTAACATAAGGAGGTGTGGGAACTACAAGTCCAAACACCAACCTTTTGGTCAAGGAATATAATTCGACCTGGATTGGTTCTTTCGATTTTTTTGACTAGTCTTCTTTACACTGACATTCATTCATCAACGAAGTAAGGTTCTATTTCATAACTAGTTATAATTTTGGTAGCTATCGTGATTACATAGAAACCATCGATGATAATATCATTCTGATTTCATACCTCATATAAACATGCATGATATACTGAGATATATTTACTCTTGGGAGTGGGTTTAGATGCTGGAGTTTCCTTCAACGCCGTCTCTTTTAAGACAGGCCCATAATCCAGAATTATCTCATGGGATAGATTAGTTAATATTTATGAGGGATTTGATTTTACCAAAGAATCCTTTGAACCTATTAGTCTACCTTACTTCTGGGCAGGGACATATGACTAGTTAGCCGTCATGGCTATACCTTGTCTATTCGGGACGATGGGGACGTCTATCCTTGCAAGCACATTTACAGTAAGTATATGTGATCTCGTCACTTTAGCTAGATTAGAGAAAGCGTCCGACGTATTATGAACTACACTCTGTAAATCTAGAATTCTTCACACTTCATTCTTACTTTGTGCGGTTTGGGGATCAGGATGAGACATAATGGGGATGTTCCACACCAATTCAAGTTGTTCTTCAGGAACGTTTGACGTTCTTATCTCCCTTTAATGACAGTAAGAATGTCTCATCAAAGTGACTATCCGCAAATATAGTGGTAATAAGATCGCCTATCAAGGACTCTAAATAGCGTATGATGCGTATAATGGATGCGGATTCATAACCAACATATATGCCCCTCCTTTGTTGAGGACCCATATGTTACATTGTGGCGGCACAATTGGCACATACTACACATCCAAAAATGCGTAAGTACGAAACTTTTAGTTCGTACCTAGTCGCCAATCGTAACGCATAATAGGGTTTGATGACAGTGGACCTCAACAGGATCAAAATTGATGCATGCAAAATTTCATAGACCCCACGCAAAAACTAGAAGTTTGGGCGCATTACCAGAGTGAATTATTGTTTCTGTGAGACTATTATGGGTGTGAACATGGAGAACCAAATGTTCACCGTCAATCCTAAGGGGCATGCATACTCTCTGGTATGATCGAGTCTTATAGACTATATAAGAGAATCTAGATGGTGTGGCCCTCAATTCAATGATCTGGGCTAAGAGTTTACCAAATGCAGTATGCTTGTGGACAATAGGTAGCATGTGACCACTTAGTCAGTATCTCAACCAAAACCACGAACGTTTTTCAAATGGTTTGCATGGTGGTTGAAAAGTTCACAAATTTCCCCTTGAATTCTATACAAGAAAGGTGTGTAGCCTTCGCTCATCTTTGCATATGATAGTCTAATATTCAATTTTTGCAAGCGAGCAAGCTTGGCATAGTGTGTCATTACACACAAGGTGATTACTAGTAAGGGGATGCCCATGTAATATATTGAGGATACGGTGCATCATTACCTTGACCTAGCTGTCCCATCCAGTCATGCCATAATAAGTCGTTGCTCGTACTAGTTAGCTTCTAGCTATCTCTTGGCTACCTTCTAGCTAGCTTCTCCAATGTATGTTTTTGGTCATACTGAGTGGAGATTATGCAAATGTATTCCACTTTCCTTTTGTTAGTGCTTTCAACGTGATAACTGTTGGCTCGAATATTCGTAAATCTCGACAACATTCTTCTAGAACTTGGAGAATAAAATATCTCATTTATGGTAATTCAGTACCATTCAACAATGTTCTTTTGTCATATCCCTTAGAGTCGTGTGTGTGTGTTTTGTGTGTGTGTGTGTGTGATAGCACTATCAACCAGCCAATTAACTTCCCCACAAACATGCATATTTATAGATGAATTCAATGGATCACATGCAATGTAATCTCTTTGATCGAGACGTTAAAAAAAATTTAAAAAATTTAGGCTATTGATGACACCCACGTTTGTCATAAGAAAGGAATTCTAGCTCGGCCTTGATATAGGTGATAAGAGTGGGAAGGTTTCGTGGCCTTTCTCATCTATTATTCGCTCGATCATAGTGATTGCATCCTAACACTATATAAAATAAATAAACGTTAATGACTGGAAAAATAAATATATCCAACTGATGATTAATCACTACCATGTCGTGCCATCAAACATACCTTCACCTGGCTGATCTTAGACATCTTTACCACAGAGGCAACATTCATGTTTGTATTCAAACTTTCAGGTGCAATAGAAACCTTTTTTCTCTAGGCAAGATTTGTGTGGAACTTGATTTTCGCTTCCCCTTAATCCATCGGGCTGATAGAAATATATTAATTCAATAGTAAAGCATTGATCAATACAGGTAAGGTTGCATAAAATCTAATTCATCGCTCACATTGTAGTTCAAATCTGGTAGCAAGCTGGTAGTCTCTTCAACATTTTCTATCATTTTCTGTTTATCTCTAGACAGCGGATTGTAATGATCCGTCCCGAAATTACATAATTATCAAGATTAATTAAGGATTAAATGAGGATTATCAGGACTAATCGTGATTATTCGAGGTGAAATTACAATTTTGCCCTTAGAAGGGAAAAATATTGAATTTTTTATGGGAGGTCAAGTGCACGTGGACTGAGATCTATTACATAAATTGAGGGACTAAGATCACGTAGGCAGGCGGTACGTCGAATTTCGACGTCGTATGGGAAAGTTATGGGTCTAGAAAGGTTTAATATATTTTATAGTGCATGTTTTACGAGGAGAATTGACTTGGTTTGTTGAATTGAAGGACCCAAAATATCTGCATATGGACCAAAGGATGAGTGACAAGTGTCACCCATCCGATTGGTTCGTATCCCCACATTTTGCATCTACATCTCCTTCTTCCTTGGTAAAACACACAACTGAACCATCCAACCCATTTTCCTCAATTCATCTATCATCTATGGGTTCTGTACGAGGGAGAGAATGACTTGAGAGTGAAGGAAAAACGGTGGAAGGAAGAGTGGCTAGGCAGGCTGCTGGAAACCCAAGACATCAGGTAAACCCGTGAGCCTATTTAGGTTCGATTTTGAGTTTTGGTTATGGACATTCAAACACTGTTCTGAAACTTTGTATGTGTTCCTTAAGTTTGTACGATTGACCAGGGATAGAAATGGAATGAAGTGGACATTGGAATCGCACTGGGGGACGGGTTTGAAGGTTGCCCGAAAGAGTTTGAGCTTGGCTAGAGAAAATAAGGTATGTTTTTGTGTTTTCAAGCTAGTGAAACGGTTCCTGGATGAGACACGAGTCTCTAGGTGAAAGATTGGCGAGTTTTGGTTGAGAAATGGCGAAGATATGATTAAGTCAAGGTCGCAGGTCGAATGACCCGTTATAGGGTCGCGAGCGATCCGGCCTAAGGTAGGAGACGATGACATGGCAAGCCACATCATCTTGTCAGTCCACGTGGGAGGCGCTGGTTGGTGCCACGTTAGCATTGCCAGACCACGTGGACTAGTTAGGTGGTGCCATGTGGTAACGTGTCAGAAAGTTGTCAGATTGTCAGGTTGACCTGTCAAGTGACGTGGTAGTACACGTGGCAGTGATGATGTCAGCATGTGATGTCATCATGTGACATGGCACGTGTCAGATGGTGACACATGGCACCAATCAGGGGGTGCCACCAAGAAATTGTCAAGTTGTCAGATGTCAGGTAGGGTTGATGTCAACAGTGAGGTTAGTAGTGATGTCAACGTTAACCGGTGTTGACCAACGTTGACTGAACATTGGCTGGCGAGTAAGGGCATGCGGGTATTATTTTGAGGTTAAATTGGTCTTGTTCAAAAGGTTTCGACGTTCTAAATCCAATGGTGGTGGTCTTAGGTCGATCGGAGATCATTTAGTTGGTGTTTTGGAGGTTTTTCTCCACGAGAAGGCTATTCGGGACGCGTTTTCGATTCCGGGGTTTTTGAGGGTTTATTTTTTGGACTTATATGGATTGTTAGTGACCCTCTGGTGTGATTTGGACAGACCCGAATATTTCGAAGGCTTCAGATTGGCTTACGACACGGGTTTTGAGCGCGTAGCGTGGACTACTTATGAGTGGATTTTGATTTATAAATGATGCATGCATATATGTTTTAATGGTTTTATAAGCATGGTTTGAAATGCAAGGTTTCATATTGCTTCGAATGATGAATTGCATAAAGATTTATATATTGGTTTGATCATGGTTTGGAAATGAAAGATTTTACGGATTTGCGTGAAAATGACATTTTGGGCTTGAGACTTAGTTGGCTAATGATTTTGGCTTAAATAATAGTTAAATATGAAATTGAACAGTGATTTGCTTGATGAAATGATTCTGAGTATTGTGAAATAAGCACTGGACACTGTTTTTATGATGTTTGTGGAAACTGTGTTTTGGGCGGAGACCCTATGCAAAACAACTGATTTGATTTGAAAATACAACCGTTTATGAAAATATGTTTCCACTGCTTTCAATATGACCATTCTCCGTGATTATTGATATGACTCCGGTAGGAATGTGTTTCCCTAGAGAGGGCCTTTGGTTGTGAATGTGTTTTCCCAGAGAAGACCCTATGATGTTGTTGCTCACCTCTAGGATGCGATATGTCCCCCCCCCCCCCCCCCCCCCCCCCCCCCCCCCCCCCCCCCGAGTGAGGTCACGGTGCATTGCCTTTGGCAAGCAGCCGTGGGAGGCTCGACTCAGGAGTGCTTATAATGTATGTTGAACGTCGGTCATAGATGTGTTCACGAAAACGTGCACGAATATGAGCAATCTTGGAGCTTATTTGCACGTGTTGCTTGGATATCATGACTGATGACAATGATATGATGGTATGAGACAGACATAAGATATGAGAATGGGTCATAATTTTGATTTATTGCTTTGTGTCCCGATATTTTCACATGTGTGGATTTTGCGATGAAAGCATTTGTTTTCTTATGTTACTGTTTTATTAGAAAGTAATGGTTTAATTGATTATGCATGCATGCTTTATAAAATAGAGGGTTAAATGATGATTTCGAAAATTGGTTTTTCAAAGTTTTATTTTGTCTACTCACACTTTTTATTGGTTTTGGCACCCTCCAGGTTGATCCCGGGTGCGGCTGTAGTAGACACCGAGGCATCACATGAAGCTGCGTACTCTGGAAACCCTGAGTGGGTCACGGTAGTATCCCTAGTCTGACATGTAGTGTCAGATGGGAGCAAGTCATCCCACGTTAATCCTGAGGGATTAGGGATGAGACCTGCCGGCTCCTCCATGTTCTCATTTAGATCTGGTAGCCGTCTGATGCCAATATTTTCGAAATTTGGTGGCCTTTTTCCATTGAGCACTTCCTTGCTTTGTCCAGACATAAGATGAATATCTTCCACATTTCCATTGCAATCTAATAGCCAGCCAATATCAAGTTGAAGTTCATTCCTTTCCACGACATCATATCCTTTGTTATATATAATATGAGGATATAACATTTGAGCTGTAGCCAGGAGTTGATAAGCAAGAGGAGCCAGCATCCCCAATATAAAAGGGGATATCAAAGATGGGACCTTTTATGGCTCTAGCCTCTAGGTGCATTGATATAATTCTAATCTGAACCCACCGAGTTTCATGTAGCTTATGCAACAAGGCTATTGTATTCTCAAGAGACCCTGATTCCCTATCCATCTCAGCAGGTAATAAGAGCTCTTCAGTAATATACTCCAGAAACTGAAACAAAAAATTTCTCTGTGATTTTTAGTAAAAATGCACTTCCTATTGAGTATTGAGCAACTGGTAAGATACGATCATCTTATGGATGCTCACCAAGATTTCTAATCCATTCAAAGTCTTTGTAGCATGCATGGTGAGAAGTAGGATAAGATTTACTGAGTTGAATTCAATCAAAACAAACATAAAAGATAGTTATATATAACCATTTCCTATCACAAATTTCTCCATTTTGAGCATCAATTCTCTAATAGTTTACCATATAATAGTTTAATTAGGTATAATAGTTTATCTAATTAATTGGAAACTACAATAAAGTATCTTATGGATCAGTGGTACAATTTAAGAGAGACCAAGAAGATAAGGTAGATGATTAGAGAATTCATAAATTTCAATACTAACCTCTGTGTCTTAAGAATTTAACATCTTCATCGATTTTTAAGGCATATGTTGATCGGAATGTACGAGATGTGAGAATGTTTGAACTAACCACATTAACCTAAATATGGACTTATAACTAAATATACTTTTTGAAAGGGAAATCAATTTAGTTTGAATTCAAATGTAGCAGTTTTGTGAGGAACTACTCCAAACCAATTTTCTGATAGGTATGGCCGGTTTTGGGGCTCCTCCATCAATAGAGATCTTAGTCCCTCTTCTCCAATAATCTAATTCTAAATACACTTTTCCTATACCAAGTAAGAATTGATAATAGGTTGTGAGAAGAGATCACCAATATCTTGCATAAGGACATCATGGATCAACACCTTCATCGACGGGTTCCATGACATGTAAGCCTTGAAGCTTACTTGTTTGTGATGCTAATTCAATGTCTGATTAGTGGAATGTGATTTGGGACATAATTGTATGATTCTGTGTTTGGTTTACATCATTGAAATCTAACAATTGGTATTAGAGGAACTGAGAGTTGATAAGATAATTTCTATTATGTAAAATGCCAAAGTATTAAATAGAAAATGTAGACCCTAAACACAATTTGAGAAAACTAATATAGTGGATACTGAGAGTTGACAAGTAGAAAAATTCCCAAAGGAACTATCTTACTTGGTTTTCTTAGTTTTCCAATGTATATAGGGTCATGAAATACTTGTTCAAAGTAAGAATGTTTTGCAGCCAAAGTTGTTATAATCTGTTTTTTACAAGTCTTTTATGATTTTCTATGAAATTATGATATTCATGACGATGATTTAGAAATCACTTGCCCAAAGGTGTGATTGTTATACAATTTTAGAAATGAAAGAAGTCTCAAACACTTCATTATGGATGTCATCAATCTGAATTCTCAAAACCCTATTATTTTTTTGTTGTAGACATGCACATATTGAATCTTGTTCAACATTGAAAAGCTGAATGGGACTAGCTTCAAAGATTGGAAGCAGAAATTGATGAAGCACTTAGGAATGCTGCAGTTTGATACTGCATTCAAAATTGCAAAACCTATTGAGCTCACTAACTTGAGCAATAGAAATGACAGGGAGATGTTAGAGAAATGGGAAAGGGCAAATTCTATGTCCCTTTTCATAATACAGAATGCAATGGAAGATAACATAAGAGGAGGTTTTGAAGAATATGAATTGGCTAAGGATTACCTTTCTATTTTGGAGGACAAGTACAAGAAGTCAGACGAGGCAGTAGCAAGTTCATGCCTTAGTACCTTCATCAGTGCCAAACACAATGGTACAAGTAGCATAAGGGAGCGCATTTTGAAAATATTGAACATTGAAAATCGACTAAATGTACTAAAAATAGGGATCTCTGAGCAATTCTTAATCCATATGGGACTTCATTCTTTGTCTAATGAATATGATCATATCAAGGTGAGCTACAAAACTCAGAAGGAAACTTGGACCTTCAATGCAGTAATTGAGATTTGTGTTGATGAGGAAGAAAGGAAGAAAAAGAAGCTGATGTCTACAAGTGTCAACCTTGCTTATACAAGAAAAGGGAGAGGCAAAATGGCTTCACAACTTAAGTCATCCACAGTTGTGAATCCAAAATAGCATGGCTTCAAATCCAGTTCATCGTTTGGGCCAAAGAAGGTTGGTAATTACTCTATTGTATCTAAGAAGGATCATTATGCCTCCACCTCTCAGTTGAAACCTCACAAGGTTAACTTCAAAAAATATTTTTTTATGTCAATCCACTGAGCACATTAGGAAAAATTGTCTTGGTTTCCAGGTCTGTCTTGCTAAGAAAGGTAAGTTTTTTCAAAATGTTTTTATCATAGTTAAGTCTAATTTAATTCTTGTTCCTCAAGACTCTTGGTTGTTTGATACTAGGTGTTCAATTCATATAAAAAACTCTTTGCAGGGATTTCAAAACCAGAAGGGAACAAATAAGGAGGTTTTCAATGTCTTTGTTGGAAATGGGACCAAAGCGGTAGTAGAGCCAGTTGGATATGTCATGCTAAAATTATCTTCTAGTTATGTTTTAACTTTGAAAAATGTCCTTTATGTACCTTTTATGAGAAGGAATTTATTTTCAGCTACTCAGTATGTAAAAGATAGTTTTTCTTATGTTGGAGATGATGAATCTATCAAGTTTTATTTTAAGAATGAGTTTGATATTCTAATTGGTTTTGCATTGACAAAAAGTGATTTATGGTAGATTGAATGTTGTTATTACACTGAATTTTTGAATGTTGATCATATTGCCCCAAAGAGATTATTAACAGATGAGAAGTCATATATGCTTTGGCACTGACGACTTGGACACATCTCAAAAGATAGAATCCAAAGGCTAATCAAATCTGGTGTACTGCCTAAATTAGACTTTGCAGATTATGAAACCTGTATAAGCTGCATTAAGGGAAAAACCAATAATTTTAGTAATAAGTCAAAATCCACCAGAAGTGAAAATCTTTTACAACTAATTCATATTGATGTTTGTGGTCCATTTCCAATTAGAAAAATTTGTGGAAACTCCTATTATGTTATATTCATAGATGATTTTTCAAGGTATTCAAGTATTTTTTGATTTCTGAAAAATCCCAAGTTTTGACCTGCTTTAAAAGTTTCAACTTAGAGGTTGAAAACCAACTTGATATAAGGATAATGATAATGAGGTCAAATCGTGGAGGGGAGTATAATGGTAGATACATAGAGGCCAGAAAAATAAAGGACATTTTGCCATGTTCCTGGAACAACACACGAGGAACACCTTTCCAAAATGGAACAGAAGAAAAGAGAAATAGAACATTGAGAGAAATGGTGGTTAGTATGATATCGATGTTAGGTCTGCCTAAATTCCTTTGGGGAGAAGTTGTAAAGACAACAAACTATGTTTTGAATAAAGTTCCATCTAAAGCAGTGTGTCAGGACCCGTCCCAAATCCCCCGGGATTAACGTGGGACGCACCTGATCCCGTCTGACACGAAGTGTCAGGCCAGGGAAAATTCCATCTCTAGCCCTCACCGGGCTTCCAGAGTATGCCAGGATCGTAGGAGGAGGAGTTTGATGTCTCGATCTCTGCTACAGCCCGCATCCGCGATCAACCTGAAGGGCATTAAAACCACGAAAACTGTGAGTGGACAAAAAAAATTTTAATAAAACATTTTCTCAATAAAGACATTTATGCCCTTCACTAAAAGCTTATGCATGCATTCAAAAACCATTTATCAAACGTTCATAAAACCATTTGAAAACATTCTCAAAACCTTTCAAGGGTTCATGCCCGGTCCCCATAAACCGTCATGAACCATAAATCCATTTATGGGTCCCCGACCCGAAATCACAAAAACAGGTAAATCAATACATGTGGGAACTTAGCCCAAATCAAACACAAGTGGGACTCTGCCCAAATCCAGTAAACGTGAAATAGCAAAACATATAATACGGGGTCTCCGCCCCAAACCATTTCCAAAATATCAAATACGGGGTCTCTGCCCCAAATCACTTCTAAAACATGAAACACAGGGTCTCCGCCCCCAATCACTTTCATAAAACCTCATACGTATCAACATACGTATAACCCATCCGTGGCACTTCCGAGAAGATGCCAACTCAGAGCACACAGCCCCTAGGGAACATATCCCTGATATATGTCACGATTTCATCTCTATACTAGTGTGCACACCACTCGGGGTCTCACTCCGAGTCTTCCCCCAGAAATTCTTCATATGGGAAGCTCTATCTCTGGATCTAGTCCGAGCTCTATCTCCAGATCTAGTCCGATCATCTCTCCGAAATCTAGTCCGGAACCACATCATAACTTCCACTCTTGGAATGGGATCCTTATGTGGATACCCATTCTGGTCTGTGGATCGTGACTCTCCAGGTCTACGGCTGGAGGAGACCATATAAATCATATGGAGGGTATAATTCATTTTCCAAATACTTTCTTTCTCAAAACATTTCTTAATTGGATCTCATACCTGATTCATCTCAACAGGATTCCTCGAATCCGATTCAAATCAGTTTCACAGGCCTCGGCCTAAATCCGCAGTTCAACAGGATCTCATGCCCGAATACTCATTTCATAAACCGAACTAGGACTCAAGCTCGATTTCACAATCAACTGGGCCTCTAGCCCGATATCACGACTAACTGGGCCCTAAGCCCGAAACCATAACTCAATGGGGCCTCAAGCCCGATGTCACAACCAATAGGGCCTCAAGCCCGGTACTACAGTCAAATGGGCCTCAAGCCCGAGATTACAACCAACTGGACCTCAAGCCCGAGATTCATAAACCAGCGGGGCCCTCGGTCCGATTCCTCGTCAAATCAAATAGACTTCAAGTCTGAGAGTTTGTAAATCAAATAGGACTCGTGCCCGATTTCATATTTACAAATCCAAAACCAATTCATTAAACTCTCATTGAAAACCTAGCACATATAAGCATCGTATAAAACCAGAAATCTCGAAATACGTGAAAATACGTAAATCCTAGGCTACCACAAACAAATGCACTCACGGAATCACAAAACATATTCTAAAACAATTATAAAACATTTATGCCTGCATCAATTTCGAAAGAAAGGTCCACTCACAGATCATCCGAAGCCGCGCCTCGATACGCGTGACATAGCCTCTCTCGGGCCAATCGTTGCCTCCGGGATTCCCGAACATCTCCAAATCGTAATAGAAGGTTATTATATACTTAAATAACCCCTCACTAAGGTCCCGTAATTTTTCAAAAAATTTCTAACTATTTTTAAACGCGAACCTAAACCTTCGGACAACCCGAACTATATCGAAACGATGTCCGATTGACACGAAACTAGTCCCAAAATGTTCGTTACATCGAATAGATGAAATTACATGTTGGAACCTTCCCCAAAGGAGGGCTCACACGCCCTCGTATGCCCCAAGAAGGTCCTGCGTGTGGGCCTCATGCGCCCACTGCACAGTGCTTCTTCTTCCTCTCGACGGCCGGTCCGGCCGGTTCTCTAGTTCGGCTGGTCCAGTTGTACTGGCGTGACCGGTCTGGCCACATTCCTCCCTCATTTTCGGTCCTTTTCTTCCTAATTAATCCTAAACTTCCTTATGTTATCCTAGGAACTTGTTTGGATGATCAAAACAAGGAAAAGCATAGAAAACCCAACGGTTTTATTTTCTTCCTCACTGTCCAACATTTTCATTTTCCTCCCATGGCTCCTCAGCCATCAAACCCCATCAAAAACCTTCTCTAAACTTCCTAAGAAACCTAATAAACCCATTACAACCACCTAAAACCATCCATAACGTCACAAATCGAAATTAAAAGGAAAAGGGCAAACTGAGTACCTTGCACAGTTTCATGGCCGCCGTCCACGGCGTCGCTGCCTCCTGCCAGCCACCATTATCCTCACGGCCCTCCATCACTCTCTGGTTCCTCAGACATGATCATATGGGGTATGGGTTTGGATTGGGGTTGGATGTTGATCGTGTTTTGGGTTTGGGTTTGGTATGCACGAACAAAGAAGAAAGGGGTGATATGCATGAATGTAAAATGGTGTCCAGTGGATGAGTGACACTTGTCACTCATCCATTGGGCTAGTGACAAATATCTGGGGCCCACTTAGGAAAAACTCAAGCCGTCTCGTAATTCATATAATAGTACATTCGGACTTCCGTGAACCGTAAATTCTCCGCCGAACGTCTGATTTCGACGTGTCGCCTGTTGATAACATTCAAACTACGCATTAAATTAAACACGTAATTTGAGTATTATGCAATTTAAACCCTTTTTGTGTAGTTATAGTATTGGTAAATAGGGATCGTTGTTAACCGGAGAAATTAGGGAATATTAATAATATGTTGGTTAAATAGAATAATGAATAATCAAAGAATAATGAATTGAAAAATTAAAGAATTAAATAATCAAATAATTAAATAATTAAATAACAATGAATTAAAGAATAAGAGAATAAAATAATGAAAGAATTAATGAATAAGAGAATCAATGAATTAATGAAATAAAGAATAAAGGAATCAAATAATAAAAGAATTAATGAATAAGAGAGTCAATGAATTAATGAAATAAATAATAAAGGAATAAAAGAATAAAAGAATAAAGATGGGGGGTTTTTAGGGATTGTGATCATACAAAACAAGTAAAAACATAAATAAACTAATTCTATTCCTATTTTTAACATATATACAAGTGAACTTTCTTTGAACACAAATTCTACCAACACTCTAACATTTGCAAATTTGAACATATTACAAAATTCTACTTTCACCATCTCACTCATGCATATATTTTTTTAAATATTATAAATGCACCGAACCGCGGTCATAAACACTTATAAAATGATTAACCTAATGTTTATGATTTGAATGTGTATTAAACATTTAAATCTCTTCAATTTTATACTAAGTGCACTGAACAGCGGTCATAAACACTTAGCATAAAATTGAAGCTTAAGCACTCAAATGTATGAAGTAAATGAAGTTCGAAAAGTAGAACAAGTCAGGACTCGTCCTAAATCCCCTGGGATTAACGCGGGACGCACTTGATCCCGTCTGACACGAAGTGTCAGACTAGGCAAAATTCCAACTCTAGCCCTCACTAGAGCTTCTAGAGTACGCCAGGATCGTAGGAGGAGGAGTGTGATGTCTCGTTTCTACTACAGCCCGCATCCGCGATCAACCTGAAGGGCATTAAAAACATCGAAAACTGTGAGTGGACGAAAATAAATGAGTTCATAAAAACATATTTCATAAAGATATTTATGCACTTCACTAAAAGCATATACATACATTCAAAAACCATTTATCAAACATTCATAAAACCACTTGAAAACATTTTCAAAACCTTTCCAGGGTTCATGCCCGGTTCCTATAAACCGTCATGGCCCATAAAAACCTTTCAAGGGTTCATGCTGGTCCCCATAAACCGTTATGAACCGTAAATCCATTTATGGGTCACCGACCCAAAATCACAAACTTGAAAACCATAATTCAATACATGGGAAATCAGCCCAAATCAAACACCAGTGGGACTCAGCCCAAAACCATTCTCAATGAAACACCAAAACATCGAATACGGGGTCTCTGCCCCAAAATCAATTTTCATAAAACCTCATACGTATCAACATACGTATAACCCATCCGCGGCACTTCCGAGAAGATGCCAACTCGGGGCACACACCCCCTAGGGAACACATCCCCGATATATGTCACGATATCATCTCTATACTAGTGTGCACACCACTCGGGGTCTCACTCCGAGTCTTCTCGCAGGAATTCTCCATTTGGGAGGCTCAATCTTCGGAACTAGTCCGATCATCTCTCCGGAATTTGGTCTGGGACCACATCATAAATCGTAACCCCCACTCCTGGAACGAGATCCCTATGGTGATACCCATTCTGGTATGTGGATCATGACTCTCCAGGTCGACGTTTGGAGGAGACCATATAAATCATATGGAGGGTTCATAATCATTTTCAAAACTCTTTCTTTCTTTCTCAAAACATTTCTCAACTGGGTCTCATACCCGATTCATGTCAACAGGATTCCTCCAATCCGATTCAAATCCATTTCACAGGCCTCGGCCTAAATCCACAGTTCAACAGGGTCTCATGCCCTAATTCTCATTTCATAAATCGAACTGGGACTTAAGCCCGATTTCACAATCAACGGGGCCTCAAGCCTGATACCACAGCTAACTGGGCCCTAAGCCCGAAAGCACAAACCAACAGAACCTCAAGTCCGATTTCACAACCAACAGAGCCTTAAGCCCGAAACTACAGTTAACTGGGCCTCCAGCCTGATATTACAACCAAATGGGCCTCAAGCTCGGATCATAAACCAACGGGACCCTTGGTCCGATTGTATAACTCAAATGGACCCTCAGTCCGATTTCTCGTCAAATCATATGGACTCCAAGTCCGAGAGTTCGTAAATCAAATGGGTCTCATGCCCGATTTCATATTTCCAAATCCAAAACCAAATCATGAAACCCACATTGAAAACCTAGCACGTATAAGCATCGTATAAAACCAAAAATCTCGAAATACGTGCAAATACGTAAATCGTAGGCTACCACAAACAAATGCACTAATGGCACCACAAAACATATATTAAAACACTTATAAAACATTTATGCATGCATCAAATTCATAAAACAAGTCCACTCACAGACCGTCTGAAGCCACTCCTCGATACGGGTGCTAAAACGTCTTCCGGGTCCAATCGTCGCCTCCTGGATTCCCGAACTTGTCAAAATTAATTTTGAGGGTTACTAACTACATATATAACCCCTCACTAAAGCCCCATAGTTTTCCGGAATTTTTAACTATTTTTAAACGTGAACTTAAACCTTTGGACAACCCGAACTATATCGAAATGATGTCTGATTGACACGAAACCAGTCCCAAAATGTTCGTTACATCGAATAGATGACTTCACGTGTTGGAACCACCCCCAAAGGAGGGCTCACATGCCCGCACGTGCCCCAAGAAATGGCATGCACTTGGGCCTCACGTGTCGACGACTGTTCATACTCTCCAGCGACTGAACCGGTACAGACCGGCCGGTTCGGTTCAGAACCTTCAACTGGACTGACGTGACCGGTCCAGGCCTATATTTTCCATATTTTTCGTCCAATTCCTTCCCTCTCAATCCCAATCTCCTTAATTCAATCCTAGGAACTAGTTTGTGCAACCAAATCTACTTAAAACCCATAAAAACCCACGGGTTCAATATTGTTCTCACGATTCAAGCTTGCCCGATTGCACCCAGGGCTTCTCAGCCCAAAACCACTGTCCAAAACCTTATTTAATCCTTCCTAACAACCTAATAAACATCCTCTAATCCTCCAAAACTGTCCCTAACGTTAAAATCAAATTAAAATGAGATTTGGATCTAACTGGGTACCTTGCTCGGGTTCATGGTCGTCGTCCACGACGACGTTGTTCCTGGCAGGCCACCTGCATCGACAATTCCTCCCAACACTCTCTGGTCCCTACAGGCATGATCAGGTGGGGATGGGTTGGATTGGTTTGGAATGGTCGATCGGTTTGAATGAAGAAAACAAAGAAGGTGAACTGATGTGCATGAACCAATTTGGGTGGGCAATGGATGGATGACAAGTGTCATTCATCCATTGGGCCTGCCCCAAAATATTTGGGCCCCACTTAGGACAAAACCCAAGTCGTCTCGAACTTCGTGCAATAGTTCCCTCGAACTTCAGTGAACTATAACTTTCTCGTCGAACGTCTGAATTCACCATGCCGCCTGTCTACCGATTTGTATCGTCTCGATCTACGTCACGGTCCTTAGCCCTCGGCTATCGGACCTCCTGAGTCAAAAGTCAACGATTTGCTCCTTTTCAACTAAATTACCAAAATGCCCCCAAATTTCCGAAAATCATAACTTCTTCCTCGAACGTCGAAATCGGGCGTGCCACCTGTCTATGAAATCGTGACGTCCCGAACTACGCCATAGTCATCGGCCAAAGTCCATTTGACCGCCTGAACGAAAAGTCAACGATTCGTTCTTTCTAGGGGCAAAATCTTCATTTTACCCGAACATTCGCTAATCATCGTCTAATCCCTTATTAGTCTCGCTAATCCGTCATTAATCCTTAATTAATCCCTCCAATTCGGGACGGGTCGTTACGTAACACATTATAATGATATCCTTGTCTACAAAAGTAGGAAAGAAAATACCCACAAAAATATTGAATTAAAGAAAATATAACCAAAACAACAATGAGAGTTTAAGCAAGGAAAAGAACAAGTTACACTTTCGGAATCCAAGAAAGCTTGTGATTCCGAAAATGGATGGAAAAAATGAAATGTTATTCATAAGATTTTCTGACAGTAGAAGAAACCTTATGAAGATGGAGGAATAAACACGAGAATGCGAATTTAAACTCAAGAATTGCAATGGAAATACTAGTCTTGATATTTCTAAAGGAAGGATACAATTTGTGTTTTGGAGCTCTCTCCCAAAACAAAGTCCATAAACAAGTGAATTGAACTCCTATTTATAGGAGGAAAAAGCTACTAAACAAATAAAATAAAGTAAAGAAAAATTAATATAAAAAATAAATAAAAATGAAATGATGAATAATGATGAACAATGATGATTAATGATGAAGTTAGGCATGGTTTGGAACTGATTTGTTGCTGGAAATCAGACAAATCTGAAGCAAAAGGGAGCAGGTGGAAGTAGGAAAGTGGTTCAGCAGAGAACAGCTAAAAATTGCAGACTGAATTCGGTAGGTAGCGGCTGACAGAGTGGGTGGAGAGTTGGTGAGCTGCTGCTGGGCTTCCGTACAAGGCTTCAGTGCACACGACCTGACTGGAGGGCATCAGTTCGACACACGCGCGCCGATCGTGAGAAGGTCGCTTCAGCAAGCGCGCGCCGAAGGGAATTTCTGGGTTGGGGAGGCTGTGACGCGGCTTGGGCTTTAGGCGAGAGTCTGGGCCGGGCTGGAGAAAAAAACTTGGGCTTGGGTTTGCAGAAAATGGGTTGCAGTTGGGCTTGTCATCCGGATTGGGTCGCTCCATCAAATGGGCTGCAGCTGTTTATTTGGGTTGCTGCTTCATAGAAAAATGATTTTGGGCTCATCATAATCTGGGCTTGGATTAATTTGGGCTGCAAAATTAATTAAACAATTAATTAGTAATATTTCACCGAAATTCGTCCATAATTTCTTCGTTATAATTCCGATCGAGACGATTCTTTCGCCAAAATGCTTCAAATTAAAATTTTTATTTATTTAAATAGAAAAAAATCACAAAATAAATTATTTTATCTAATTATTTATTTTTTTAATATTAAAAGCCAAGTATAAAGGGTATAAAATAATATAAAATAATGCTTATTTGAGGACCTATCACCTGTCTATGGATTCGTATCGTCCCGATCTACGTAACGGTCCTCGGCCTTCAGCTATTGGACCTCCCGAGCCAAAAGTCAACTATTTGCTCCTATTCAACCAAATTACCAAATTGCCCCCGAACTTCCGAAAATCATAACTTCTTCCTCAAATGTCGGAATCGGGCGTGCTACTTGTCTATGAACTTGTGACGTCCCGAACTACATCACAGTCATCGGCTAATGTCCATTTGACCGCATGTACGAAAAGTCAACGATTCGCCAATTCTAGGGGCAAAATGGTCATTTCGCCCTGCTCGTCCGATAATTCTCGTCTAATCTCCGATTAGTCTAGCTAATCTTCATTAATTCTTAATTAATTTCGATAATTCGGGACGGGTCGTCACACAATGTGCTCAACTCCTTATGAGTTTTGGACAGGAAGAAAACCAAGTATGAACCATTTCCATTGTTGGGGTTGTAGAAGTGAAGCTGGGTTATATAACCCAAATTCTAAGAAACTGGATGAAAGGACAACCAGTTGTTTCTTTGTGGGATATTTAGAAACATCCAAGTGGTTCAGGTTCTACTACCTTGGTTCTCATACAAAAATAGTTTAATCTCAAAATGCCAAGTTTATTGAAGATTCTGAATTTAGTCAACATACAAAGATAAGAAATTTTGTTTTTGATGAAAAGTCCAGTGATGCGTGCAACCATCCATCCAGGACCGCCCTCAATCCTGGTATACTGTGCTACCTTGGTCGCTCCAATCGTAGTGATGCGTGCAACCATCCATCCAGGACCGCCCTCAATCCTGGTATGTCGCCGTGAACGAATCCACCGACGTGACCACCACAAGATCATGGTGCACTCACCACCGATCGATATCCTGAACCGTCAGCACTCTGAAGTTGAGTCTCCCTCGGCTACCCGACAGCGAATCATGCGTCGTGACCTCTCCGAAAGGAACATATCCCAGTCCGGAGGCGAGCGTCGTATCGTCGGTCGCCGTGCACATAGCACTAGCCGCGACCACGATTTAGACCCGAAGGCTATCAATAGGGCGATATGCCCGAGACGAAACCAAATGGGTCTCATACCCGAGTTTATCCTTTTGGAAATCCAAATCCATTTCATTTAGACCATCAAAGAAATACAGACCCGTATTAGCACCGTATAGGGTCGAAACCTCAAAATACGTGCAAATACGTAACCACACATCCAAATGCACTTATGGCATCACAAACAAGTATTTAAAACATATCATAAACATTTATGCATGCACCAATTTAGAAAACAAGGTCCACTGTAACAACTTGTCCCGAAATATGGGATTAGATTGGTGACTAATCATGATTAGTGAGGTTAATTCGCGATTAGTTGGGCGAAATCGGATGAACGATGCAAAATGACCGTTTTGCCCCTAGCGTGGGTAAAACATTGACTTTTTATTCGGATGGTCAAATGGACTTTTACCGATGACCGTGACGTATTTTAGGACGTCACGAGTTCATAGACAGGTGGCACGTTCATTTCTAACGTTTGAGGAAGAAGTTATGATGTTCGGAAGTTTAGGCGCATTTTGGTAATTATGGTTAAAAAGGGGCAAATGTTGAATTTTTAACCAGGAGGTCCGATGGCCGAGGACCGAGGACCATTGCATAGATTGGGATGATACGAATCCATAGACACGTGGCACGTCGAATTCGGACGTTCGACGGCGAAGTTACGATTCACGGAAGTTCAAGTGCACTATTGCACGAATTACGGTTCACGTCAGCTAGTGGGCCCATATATTTATTTCCTGCCCTATGGATGAGTGACAAGTGTCACACATCCACATGCCATCTCTTTCCTTCATGCATATCATCCCTTCATCGATCATTCTTCATTTCAAACCCAAACCACCCGATCTCACCCAACCATTCAAACCAATCCAACCCAACCCCAGATGAGCAGGCCTGAGAGACCAGATAGTGTTGTGAGAGACTGAGGATGGCTGCTGGGCGGCCAGAACCGCCGTGAACGGCGGCGTGAAGGAGAAACCCGAAGGTATGGCTCGGTTTTGGTTTTTAGATCCATTTTTTATTTCTAGTTGTTATGGGATTGTTTGGACGTTTGGGTTGAACTAAATAGGTTATTAGGATTGTGTTAGGCTGATTTTGGGGGGTTTTGGATGGCTGTATAGCCATGGGTGAATTTTAGAAAAATTGAACCGTGAAGGAGTTTTGGACCGGTCGGATTTAGGATGTTTTAGGGGTTTTCATTAATTGGTTTAGATTCCTAGGATCTAAACTAGAAAAATAGGATCGATTTGGGTTGAAAACGGACCAAAATGAGGGTTGTCAGAGCCTAGACCGGTAATTCCGGTCCAGTTGCAGGGATTGGGCCGAACCGGCCGGTCCGAATCGGCCAGAGGACAAGGACGATGCTATAGTGTCCAGGCGCGTGAGGCCCACGCACAGGACAGTCCTCCGGCGCGTGACGGTGCATGTCAAGAAGTTTGGGGAAGTGTTCAGCATACAAAATCATCTATTCGATGTAACGAACATTTTGGGACTGGTTTCGTGTCAATCGGACATCGTTTCGATAGGTTTCGGGGTGTCCGAAGGTTTCGGATCGGTTTTAAAAATAGTTAGAAAATCGGGAAAATTATGGGACTTCAATGAGAGGTTAATGAGGCTATTAGTAACCCTATAAATGAATTTGGACAGGTTCGGGAGTCCCAGTAACGGTGATTGGCTCGGGAGAGCCGTATGGCAAGCAAATCGAGGCGGCAGCTCGGACGGTCTGTGAGTGGACCTTGGTTTTCTAAATTAGTGCATGCATAAATTTTTATTATATGTTTTAATACATGTTTGGTAATGCCATGGGTGCATTTGTATGTGTTTACGTATAAGCACTTATTTCGAGGGTTCGGCCTTATACGGTGCTTATATGGGTCTGTATTTCTTTAATGGTCTAAATCAAAAGGTTTTGGATTTCTAAAAGGATAAACTCGGGTATGAGACCCATTTGGTTTTGTCTCGGGCATATGACCTTAGATATCGGGCATGGGGCCCAACTGATGTCATATGTTCGGGCAAGAGACCCAGGTTACTTTACGGTTTTGATTTCAGGTCAGGGAACCTTAAATGGATTTCCAGGTTCATGACGGTTTATGGGAACCGGCATGAACCCTTGTTATGGTATCGTGGTTCATGACGGGTTATGGGAACCGGCATGAACCCTGGTTATGTTATTATGGTAAATGACAGTTTGGTTATGTTATTATGGTAAATGACAGTTTATGGGAACCAGCATGAACCCTGGTTATGTGATTGTGGTACATGACGGTTTATGGGAACCGGGCATGGAGGATGTTATATATATATATATATATATATATGAATGGAACTAATATTATGGATCATGACGGTTCAGGGGAACCGGGCATGGATATTTGTGTTATGTATATATATGTTCATATACCTTCCTTTACTTCTATTATCTCCTCCGGGGAGGGTCGTTGGCATGGGTGGACCCCGGAGTAGTCACAGAGCACCGACTGAGTGGAGTCACCCCCCAGTTGGGTTCCTTACTCTCAGGAAGGCTATGGTTACTATAACCTCGGGTAGGATCAGTGGTCTACGGACACTGACCTTGACTTTGAGAAGACTCGGATTGAGGCCCGAGTAGCAAGCGCGTAGCTTTGGAAACCGTGACAGGATTGGTTGTGTGAATTATATGTGTATATGATATAGATATGATATATGATATGTGATGTGGTGTTACACAGGATTTGAGCGGTGGCTCGTGTACTTGATTTATTTCTGGTTTGGACTGAGTCCCTTATGGATTTGGGCAGTGGTCGTATGGTCTATTTCAGTATGGTTTTTGGGCTTAGTCCCACATATGGTTTCTTTCGGATAAATGGTTTTCGAATGCATGCATGCTTTTTAGTGAAGGGTACAAATGTCTTTCGATAAACTATTTTTATAAACTCTTGTTTTGTCCACTCACACCTTTTAATGTTTTGATTGCCCTTCAGGTTGACAGCGGATGTGGACTGTAGCAGAGACCGAGATATCACATACCTCCTCTGGATCCTAGCGTACTCTGATACCCCGAGAGGGCAAAGGTCGGAAATATCCCTTGTCTGACATTTCGTGTCAGACGGGAGCAGGGTCATCCCGAGTTAATCCCGGGGGGATTGGGATGGGTCATGTCATCCACTCACAGACCGTTCGAGCTGTCGTCTTGATTTGCGTGTCATACGGATCTCCCAAGCCAATCACTATCACCGGGACTCCCAAACCTGTCCAAATCATAATATAAGGTTACTAATTACTTAATTAACCTCCCACTAAAGCCCCGTAATTTTCTGGAATTTTTAAGTATTTTTAATCCCCGATCCAAAATCTTCCGATGCCCCGAACATTATCGAAACGGTGTCCGATCCACACGAAACTAGTCCCAAAATGTTCGTTACATCGAATAGAAGATTTCACGTGTTGAAAACTTTCCCAAAATATGGGACACGTGCCCCCACGCACCTCACTGTAGCACCTCCCTAACCTTCAGCCGAACCGAGTTTGACTGGTTCTGGACCGGCCGACCGGTCTGGACCGGTTCAACCCCTAAACTCAACTATTTTCGGTCCATTTTGTTCCCTTTAAATACCTATATCATCCTAACCTTGTTTGCTATTAGTTTAGCTATTAAAAACATAGAAAAATCCGTGAAACCGTACCTTCCAATTTTAACAATGGCGACGGCGACTTCCTCCGCCGTTCGCCATCCTTCCCAGTCGTTCTATGCCTCGAAACCAATCCTATTAGTCTCCTAGAGCCCCAGAAACATAACCCAATCCTTAGGTTTGATTAAAACCCACTAAAAACTGATTTCCAAATTTTGAAATAAAGTTACCTCGCGGGTTCCCTCCGTCGTCCACCACTGTGAGCCACCATCGTCGTCCATGTCATTGTCCTTATCCTCACACTCTCTCACGGTCACACACGGCTCAGACAATGGATGGTGAGGTGTGGTGTGTTTGTTCTTGAGAGAAAATGGAGAAATGGGGCATATGGAGTTTTCGGGTTTGTGAGGAAATGAAGAAATGATGTTTAATGAAGAAGGTATTTGATCAGATGAGAGAAGAGAGATAGATGAGATGAGTGGTGTGGATTTAAAGATTAATTTGGAATGGAGGGCTAGGATTGAATGATGAAAAGATTAAATATAAAATATTGGAAATAATAATATTTAATTAGTTAGATCCCCTTTTTAGGGAAATTGGCCATCCATTGGTCCCACTCAAAATATCTGCCCAATCAGATATTGAGAAATCAGCATCGTCTCGAAGTACGTGCATAGTGAAATCGACATCTGTGACCTATAACTTCCCCTGTCGAAGTCCGATTTCAGCATGCCGCCTGTCCATGGATTCGTATCATCCCGATCTATGTAACAGTCCTCAGTCCTCGGCTATCGGACATCCCCGGTCAAAATTCAACATTTGCCCATTTTAACCAAAATTACCAAAATGCCCCTTAACTTCCGAATGTCATAACTTCTTCCTCGAATGTTGGAATTGAACGTGCCACCTGTCCATGAACTCGTGACGTCCTAAATTACGTCACGGTCATCGGTTAAAGTCCATTTGACCGCTAGAATGAAAAGTCAATGTTTTACCCATTTTAGGGGCAAAACAATCATTTTGCATCGTTCGTCTGATTTCGCTTAACTAATCACCGACTAACCTCACTAATCGTGATTAGTCACTAATCTAATCCTGGAATTCGGGACGGGTCGTTACAACCTTCCCTCCTTAATTAATTTCGACCCCGAAATTCCAATTGATCTAATTCCAACCGTTCTTCCCTCCTTAATTAGTTTTGTTCTCGAAACTCCAACTAATCCTGATTCCACATCCACCTCGTGGAAAGTACAATCGAGCGCGTAACACGTGTACACTCGTACACCAACTAACTAGAACAAAACTCGTCTGCACCCAGACGTACCACTAACACTCACGTCGTATCGACTACACTCGACCGCGTCGAATGACAGTAGCCATACGTTCCGAGTTGACACCACTTGTCAAATCTACCAGTTTTTTGACACGAAAAACTCGACGGTTCCCTGCTCAATCACCAATCTATCCTGCTATCTGCTCCCAAAAGGCGTCACCAAACCTCACTAATCGATCCACAAAACCTCCGAGAAACTGTCACATCTGACAAACTGTTATCACTTGACAATCTTCAGTCGAAAACTGTCACTTTACTCATTTGTGGTTATACTAACCACCAACTCACTCAACCTGAGTTTACAATCACCAATATTTCACTCGACCTGTATGTAACTAGACCTATCAGGAGTACCATGACCTAGTGCACAGTATCCAATGTCCAGTTCACGTCCTCGACTAATCTAATGGTATCGGAACTAAGCTGACTACCAATACGTTCACCATCGTACCACTGTTATAACCTATATACCGTCACCAGGCATCACAAGTCTGCCTAGTATCGTACCCCGAACAACGTACAAGGTACATACATCTATCCATCGGCAACCAGACTACAACAACAACCTAAGTCATAGCCAATCACGTTTCTATTCTGGAGTCCATCTATCCAATCCAATATTAGACAGATCAAAAACTCCAACTCAACATCTAATTCCAAATCCGAATCCGAAATCATTATTTCGTAAGCTAGCATTTGGAATAACCATTCCGAACCCAAATCCATAAATCCACTTTCAAGTTCTAAAATCGAATCCTGAATCGTCATCCAGAAATATGATTCCAAAACCCGAAATCTCGTTCTCGTCTACCGAGACACACCAATTCTGAACCTATCGGTTACCTGCTCAATCAATTACACATTACAATCGATTGACTTCATAGGGAAGCCATTCCCAATATCAACACATCTCTAAGGCTGACAAAATCCGACCTCGTCAGACACCTACTCGGGCGTAATATATCGTACGGGATTCACTTCGAAAAGAAGTTCAGTCCCAACCTCCACCTATATGGATCATCAAGATCACGATCCAGATCCATCACTACGTCAACCGGCCATAAATGTCACGATCCTGATCCATAACATGATCCTAGGTGGATCGACACAATCTCACTCAGCTACCAATCCACTTGAGATCTAATCAGAGGGTCTTACACCCTCAACGAATCTGCATACTGTCAAATTTTTCGTCAACCAATTCCCACATCTAAACAGATCAGTCAACGACGAGACACGCCGAGACTGTGGGTTCTCTCCAATTACCTTGTATCGATCCTTGACATTCCACCTAGGAAAATCAAGGATGATCCAACACGATGATATCAAAACTCATCCTACGTGAATACAACCAAAACTTGTTGCATTCACCACGCCATGTAACCTCAGTCACCTAACTTCGATGCACTCAACTCCAATTGATGACCCAAGATAAACCCAGGTTCACCAACCAATACACGACCAATGTAATGGTGACACAACCATCATCAACCATCATCTACCATCATCTACCATGGTAGAACCTGAGAAGTCACCTAAAATGACTTCGAAATACCCATTACCAATGCGGAAAACCCGCACTACTCTCATCACCTCAATTACCACGATACTTGACCAAACGGTCGCTAAGCCCCACGACAGATCGAGTCTGACCAACCGGTCACTAATCCCCCATGACAGTACTCGATCCTCACGTCTCAACTACCGTTGGAACCTATCCAGTCCATCACTATCCATGATCCACTCTCGGACCACAGATACCGAACATATGCCCAACTCGACGGAGTCATATCCCGACTCGTGATTCATCGTCATTGCAATCACCGGCACCGGCACCAGCACCAGTACCAGTATCACCACTAGTCAACATCAGCACAAAGTGTACAAATCAGAAAACCCTGGATCTCCGCTCATACCGAGCGACGATCCCGTACCTCTACTTGAATGGGAGAAACTTTGCCTTCCTCGTACCCAACAACTCTGGGTACAGTCATCCTGACATCTCATACGAGAAAAGGAAACGTTCCCCAAACATCCTCGAGTCACAACAACCGTAAATACAACCACTCTTGGTAGTAGTGCCTGCCACAGACTCGTGCAGACCTAACCACCGGACATCACAATCTAGACTCCGCATCCAACGGAATCAATCGCCCATACTAATTACTCTGTATCCCTATTCTGGGATTCCATCGACAAGAACCAACCCTGGTAACCTGTCCAACCAAACTCTAACTAGTCGTAACTCGACTAAACCAATGTCATCTACCAGGTCGCCCATGACCTTAGCTGTACCAACAATCCATCACAACTAAAGTAGTATGACAACCAACTGGGTCTAACCAATAAGTACAACCTCGACTGCAGAGTGCAGTCCCAACAATAAAGCTGACATGGCTCGACCGACGATCTCATCTCCGAGAAGTCGATAAAGTCAAACCACTCACCAACTCACCTTTCTGAACCATACACCATAAGGTAGGGTTCCACATTCACACTCTAGGGTTTCTCAGAATCCCAACTGCATAAGGCAGTATATTTCACAATCTGACCAACCACGTGGTTTTGACATCGTAAATACGTCAATCCAATCCTACTGTCAATCCAACTAGAGTTACTCGAACCCGACTGCTCCCAGCAGCATAGCCACCTAACCCTACAAAATCCGAACATCGATGGTCATAATTCCCATCCAGTCGTCAGAACCGATCTTATGACATCGTGAAAGACAATCCCAACTAACCGTCACACGATCACAACTCTCAAGTACTGTTACGTTCATCCTTCCGTAGGGTCCCACACTGTCATCCACGACAGAACTATGGCAACCCCGGCATCAAGTGCCGAACCGAGACAATCCGGATTCAATCCTACCAACTATCGTATCGGAACCCTAACTATCAAGTTGATAACGAACTGTAGCCCATTGAGACATCACATCCTTGACCTGCGTACCGAGTATCGCGTAAAATACGCTCGGGAATTCAGAGTAACATGAGCAACCCTACTCTAATACCACGCTGACATGACCCATCCCAATCCCCCCAGGATTAAGGCGGGATGACCCTACTCCCGTCTGACACGAAGTGTTAGACAATGGATATTTCCGACCTTTGCCCTCTCGGACTATCAGAGTACTCCAGGATCCGGATGAGGTATATGATATCTCAGTCTCTGCTACAGTCCACATGCCCTGTCAACCTGAAGGGCTGTCAAAACATTAAAAACTGTGACTGGACAAAACAACCAGTTTATAAGAACAGTTTATCGAAAGACATTTGTACCCTTCACTAAAAAGCCTGCATGCATTCGAAAACCATTTAATCATAAGAAACCACATGTGGGAACTAAGCCCAAAACCATAATGAAACCAATCATATGGGCCACTGCCCAAAACCTTGTATCCATCACACATCATATACATCATATATACATATAATTCACACAACCAATCCTGTCACGGTTTCCAAAGCTACGCGCGTACTACCCGGGGTCTCAAACCCAAGTCTCTCATAGTGCAAGGTCAATGTCCGTAGACGAATGACCCGTCCTAAGGTTACGATCCATGCCTTCCTGAGGGTAAAGAACCCAACTGGGGGGCGACTCCACTCAGTCGGTGCTCCGTGACTACTCAGGGGTCCACCAAGACCAACGACCCTCCCCGAAAGAGATAATAGAAGTAAAGGAAGGTATATGAACATATATATACATATAACATACACATTCATGCCCGGTCCCCCTGAACCGTCATGATCCATAATATCCATGCCATTCATATATATATATATATATATATATATATATAGAAAACTTCCTCCATGCCCGGTTCCCATAAACCGTCATGTACCAGAATAACCTTTCCAGGGTTCATACCGGTTCCCATAAACCGCCATGAACTTGGAAATCCACTTAGGGTCCCTGACCCGAAATTATCAATGTAAAGTAACTAGGTCTCGTGCCCGAACAGATGACATCAGCTGGGCATCGTGCCCGATATCTAAGGGTTAGTCACGACTCCGATCGTAGTGATGCGTACAACCATCCATCCAGGACCGCCCTCAATCCTGGTATGTCGCCGTGAACGAATCAACCGACGCGACCACCACAAGATCATGGTGCACTCATCACTGATCGACATCCTGAACCATCAGCACTCCGAAGTCGAGCCTCCCTCGGCTACCCGACAACGAATTGTGCGTCGTGACCTCTCCGGAAGAAACATATCCCAGTCCGGAGGTGAGCGTCGTATCATCGGTCGTCGTGCACATAGCACTAGCCGCGACCACGATTTAGACCCGAAGGCCATCAATAGGTTCATATGCCCAAGAAAAAACTAAATGGGTCTCATACCCGAGTTTATCCTTTTGGAAATCCAAATCCATTTCATTTAGACCATCAAAGAAATACAGACCCGTATTGGCACCGTATAGGGCCGAAACCTCGAAAACGTGTCAGTATGTAACCACACATCAAAATGCACTCATGGCATCACAAACAAGTATTTAAAACATATCATAAACATTTATGCATGCACCAATTTAGAAAAAAAAGTCCACTCACATACCGTCCGAGTTGCTACCTCGATTTGCGTGCCATACGGCTCTCCCAAACCAATCACTATCACTGGGACTCTCAAACCTATCCAAATCGTAATAGAAGGTTACTAACTACTTAATTAACCTCCCAATAAAGCCCCATAATTTTCTGGAATTTTTAAGTTTTTTTAATCCCGATCTGAAACCTTCTGATGCCCCGAACATTATCGAAACAGTGTCCGATCGACACGAAACTAGTCCCAAAATGTTCGTTACATCGAATAGAAGATTTCACGTGTTGAAAAATTTCCCAAAATATGGGACACGCGCCCCCACGCACCTCACTGTAGCACCGCCCCTAACCTCCAGCCGAACCGAGTTCGACTAGTTCTGGACCAGCCGACCGGTCTGGACCTGTTTAACCCCTAACCTCAACTATTTTCGGTCCATTTTGTTCCCTTTTAATCCCTATATCATCCTAACCTTTTTCCTATTAGTTTTGCTATTAAAAACATAGAAAAAGCCATGAAACTGTACTGAGATGAGTGGTGTGGATTTAAAGATTAATTTGGAATGGAGGGCTAGGATTGAATGATGAAAAGATTAATTATAAAATATTAGAAATAATAATATTTAATTAGTTAGATCCCCTTTTTAGGGAAATTGACCAATGGGATGAATGACAGTTGTCACTCATCCATGGGTCCCACTCAAAATATCTGCCCAATCAGATATTGCCAAATCAGCAGCGTCTCGAAGTACATGCATAGAGAAATCGACCTTCCGTGACTTATAACTTCCCAATTCAAAATCCAATTTCAGCATGCCGCATGTCCATAGATTCGTATCATCCTGATCTACGTAACGGTCCTCGGCCCTCGGCCATCGGACCTCCCAGGTCAAAAGTCAACATTTGCCCCTTTTAACCAAAATTACCAAAATGCCCCTTAACTTCTGAACGTCATAACTTCTTCCTCGAAGGTCGGAATTGAACGTGTCACCTGTCTATGAACTCATGACGTCCTAAACTACGTCACGGTGATCGATCAAAGTCCATTTGACCGCTAGAATGAAAAGTCAACATTTTATCCTTTCTAGGGTCAAACCGGTCATTTTGCATCGTTCGTCCAATTTCGCTCAACTAATCACCGACGAACCTCACTAATCATGATTAGTCACTAATTTAATCCTGGAATTTGGGACGGGTCGTTACAAATTACACTTTTGGATTCCAAGAAAGCTTGTGATTCCGAAAATGGATGGAAAAAATGAAATGTTATTCATAAGATTTTCTGACAGCAGAAGAAACCTTATAAAGATGGAGGAATAAACACGAGAATGCGAACTTAAACTCAAGAATTGCAACGGAAATACTAGTCTTGATATTTCTAAAGGAAGGATACAATTTGTGTTTTGGAGCTCTCTCCCAAAACAAAGACCATAAACAAGTGAATTGAACTCCTATTTATAAGACGAAAAAGCTACTAAACAAATAAAATAAAGTAAAAAAAAATTAATATAAAAAATAAATAAAAATGAAATGATGAATAATGATGAACAATGATGATTAATGATGAAGTTAGGCATGGTTTGGAACTGATTTGTGGCTGGAAATCAGAAAAATCTGAAGCAAAAGGGAGCAGGTGGAAGCAGGAAAGTGGTTCAACAGAGAGCAGCTGAAAATCGCAAACTGAATTCGGTAGGTAGCGGCTGACAGAGTGGGTGGAGAGTTGGTGAGCTGCTGCTGGGCTGCCGTACAAGGCTTTAGTACACGCCAGTTGATTGGAGAGCATCAGTTCGAGACACGCGCGCCGATCATGAGAAGGTCGCTTCAGCAAGCGCGCGCCGAAGGGAATTTCTGGGTTGGGAGGCTGTGACGCGGCTTGGGCTTCAGGCGTGAGTCTGGGTCAGGCTGGAGAAAAAAACTTGGGCTTGGGTTTGCAGAAAATCGGTTGCAGTTGGGCTTGTCATCCAGATTGGGATGCTTCATCAAATGGGCTGCAGCTGTTTATTTGGGCTGCTGCTTCACAGAAAAATGATTTTGGGCTCATCATAATCTGGGCTTGGATTAATTTGGGCTATAAAATTAATTAAACAATTAATTATTAATATTTCACCGAAATTCGTCCATAATTTCTTCGTTATAATTCCGATCGAGACGATTCTTTCGCCAAAACGCTCCAAATTAAAAGCTTTATTTATTTAAATAGAAAAAATCACAAAATAAATTATTTTATCTAATTATTTATTTTTTAAATATTAAAAGTTAAGTATAAAGGGTATAAAATAATATAAAATAATGCTTATTTGAGGACCTATCAAATACCCCCACACATAAACTTTGCTAGTCCCTAGCAAATACTAAAATTAAACTACGAATTCAAAACAAGTAAACCCTTAACCATTTGTCTCAAAATTTCATCTATATTATGGTATAAAAGATTTTCACTTAAGGCGTTTAAGCATACAGAATTCAAGGGTTAATACATGGTAACAAAATGTTTAAACAAGTAAGATAATGAGTAAATATGGTGAAATGGATCTCAACATGAATAAAACAAGTATGAATCAACTCACAAGGATAAGCACTCATAAATTCACTCAATTTGTAAGGGTTTGTGTTTGCACTTAAAAGCTTTGAAAATCAAATCGAATAAGTTCTAGTACTCTAGAGTTCATTAAGATCTATTGCAAGTAGTTATGAGGCATGTGTATATCAATTTAAACAAAGAACTTATGAATCACTCATCAAAGATGTATATATAGTTATAAAGCTCACATAAGGTTCAAATGATTCATACTTATCTTAACATGCTCGTTTATGTACCAATTTACATGCACTATCTTAAAAGTTATAACATTTAATCACAAAGTATTAACAAACGAATTCAAGTTATAGTGATCATCTTTATAGCCATAACATACTTATTCCCTTCATTATTATCATTGACAGGTTAAGGGGCAACTTAAGACTCGATAAAAAAACGAAAAGACTTAAGAAAGACGAAATATTTTTTTTTAAACAATTTTATTACACACTTAAAATTGTAAACCACTCCCCCACACTTAAATTCTACATTGTCCTCAATGTAAGAAAGTAGAAGTGAAATAAACATAGACTCTAAGTAAGGAAGAGGATTTACGAAAATAAAATAAGAAAAACACTAAAGAAACAAAAATAAAATAGAGCAAATCTGCGGTGATGGCTCCTTCACGACTCGGTTGGGTTTCCTCCCAACAAGCGCTTGAAGTTTAATGTCTGGTCAGCCTAGACGAAGTGCCGGAATCAATTCATATGATGCGGGGCCGGAGCACCTTCGGGGTTTCCACATTGTGCTCTCCAAATGCCTCGATGTACGGCTTTAATCTGTGGCCATTAACTTTGAACTGCTTCCCAGTTTCAATGCTTTTGATCTGTATGGCTCCATAGGCAAACATATTAGTAACAACAAAAGGACCTACCCATCTAGAACATAACTTACCAGGAAAGAGTCTAATCTGGGAATTGAATAGAAAAACTTTATGTCCAATGTCAAACGTTTTACTCTTGATTTGCTTGTCATGAAATGCCTTAGTCTTCTCCTTTTAGATCAGAGTGTTTTTGAATGCATCATTTCTGATTTCCTCAAGCTCACTCAGCTGGACCTTTCGATGCAAACCGGTGTCATCTAGCTTGATGTGGAAAGTCTTGACAACCCACCATGCTTTGTGCTCCAGTTCCACCGGGAGGTGGCATGCTTTCCCATAAACCAACCTATAGGGTGACATCCCTATAGGAGTTTTGTAGGCCGTCCTGTAGGCCCAAAGTGCATTATCCAATCGCTGGCTCCAATCCTTGCGACTAGGGCCCACAGTTCTCTCTAAAATCTTCTTGATTTCCCTATTGCTGACTTCGGCCATTCCACTCGTTTGAGGATGATAAGGTGTAGAGACTATGAGAGTGACACCGTATCATTTCAGTAAGGCTTCAATGGTATTGTTGCAAAAGTGACTTCCATCATCGCTTATCAGGACCCGAGGGATCCCAAACCTAGAAAGAATTTTAGTTCTGAGGAAATCTGTAACAGTTTTAGAGTCATTAGTCCTGGTGGCTTTAGGTTTCACCAATTTCGAGACATAATCAACAACAAGTAAGATATAGAGATAATCATTAGATTGAGGAAATGAACCCATAAAATTAATACCCCAAACATCAAATATTTCAACAGTTAAAACATAATGTTGTGGCATTTCATCCCTTTGTCCTAAGTATCCTGATCTCTGACATTTATCACAGGCTAAACAGAATGAATGTGCATCTTTAAAAAGTGAGGGCTAATATAGTCCAGATTCTAAAATTTTGAGTGCAGTTTTTCTAGATCCAAAGTGGCCTCCACAAGCATGGTTATGGCAAAACTCTAGGACTGACCTATGTTCAATATCAGGGACACATCTCCTAATCAATAAATCTGCACAGTGTTTCCATAAATAAGGTTCATCCCAAACATAGTACCTAGCATTCTTCTTGAGTTTATCTTTTTGTGCACGAGTGATAGTGGAAGGTAACTGCTTCGTGACTAAGTAATTTACGATATCAGCATACCAAGGAGTACTTACCTGAATTCCGAAGAGTTCTTCATCTGGAAACATCTCCTGAATCGCCACGGGATCTCGTTCATATGATATGTGACTCAAATGGTCTGCCACCACGTTTTCTACACCTTTCTTGTCTTTAATCTCGATGTCAAACTCTTGAAGAAGAAGAATCCATCGGATTATCCTTGGTTTCGCTTCCTTCTTGGCTAGGAGATACTTCATTGCTGCATGATCAGTGTAAATAATGACTTTAGTTCGAAGTAAATAAGAGCGAAATTTATCTAAAGAAAACACAACAACAAGCAACTCCTTCTCGGTAGTGGTGTAGTTCATTTGGGCATCATTCAAAGTTCTGGATGCATAGTAGATGGCGTAGGGATTCTTGTCCCTCCTTTGTCCGAGTACAGCACCAACTGCATAATCAGAGGCATCGCACATTAGTTCAAAGGGTAAGGACCAATCCGGGGCACAAAGAATGGGTGCAGTGGTTAGAAGATTTTTAAGCACCTCAAAGGCTTCCTGACAGTCTGCATCAAAGATGAAGGGTGTCTCCTTCTGAAGCAATCGGCACAAGGGCCTTGCAATGTGGGAGAAGTCTTTGATAAATCTTCTGTAGAACCCAGCGTGACCAAGAAATGAACGGATCTCTCTCACCGAATTGGGAGAGGGTAAGTGGCGCACAATATAAACTTTAGATTTATCAAATTCAATTCCTCTTTCAGAGACAATATGGCCTAAGACTATCTATAACAACCCGTACCTTCGGGAAGGGTAAAAATGTAATTTTGTTAAAGGTTTTGTATAAAAGGACAATTTTGCCCTTGTGAATAGTGGGTAAAAAGTTGACTTTTTGATTTACCGGTTGGATGAATGTTGACCATTGACCGTGACATAGTTAGGGACGTCACGAGTCCGTAGGCAGTTGGCATGTCCGATTTGGACAATCGGAGAAAAAGTTATGACGTTCGGAAGCTTGAGGGCGTTACCGTAATTTTGATTATTAGAGGGAAAATGTTGACTTTTTAGTGGACTTGTGATTTTCACGTAGACCGAGGACCGTTAGCTAGGTCTCGACGTCCTGAGTACAACGACAGGCGGCACGCTGTCATCAGACGTCGGACGAAATAGTTACGGGTCTGGAAAGTTTGAGGGTAAAACGGTACATTTTAACATTAGGGACAATTTGGTCTTTTACCCCTTAAGCCCAATCAGATAAGGCCAAGTGGCTGAGTGAGATTGGATATTTTGAGTTGGTCCATGAGGAGGTGGACACGTGGGAGAGAGCTAGAGGCTTCTGGGAGAGTCTATGTGTGCACGGCCACACATTGTACGCATTCAAACCCGTGCACTTTGGCTGTGAGAAACAGAAAACAGAGAGTGAAGATTGAGAGGGAGTGATAGATTCTGTGAGGGTGTGAGAATTTGGTGAGTTGTGAGAGTGAAAGAAAGAAAAGAGGAGGTTGGTGATCGAGTCGGGGAGTGGAAATCGTGCACGGAGACACGGCGGTGGAAGGCTGTGATTTCTGAGAAAACAGAGAGACGGTGGCACTGTGGCGGTGGTTGTGCCGTGTGGTGGCTTAATACAAGGCAATAGAAGGCTTAGACGACGGCAGGGGACTCAACGAGCACCGTGGCACGCGACGGTGCAGACGGCGGAGTGAGAATCGAAGATATACCCCGAATCCCCTGTTTTCCCGTTTTTATTGTGTTCAAAAGTCATGGACTTAGGGCTAGAGTTGAAGGTTTTGGAGGTTAGGGTGAGACTCCTGGAGGTCCCAGGAGTCGTCTGAGTGTGGTGCCGTGACGGGGGAGGACCTGGGTGGCCGGCGGCCAAAACAGGGCTCAAGGGCCGTCTGTTTCGAGGGTAAAGTCGAGGGGTTTTAGGCTTCGATTTTCAAAGCTTAGGAGGGGAAAGGATTGCTGGGGACTGGAAGATGCTATTGGGATTGAAAGGGAGAAGAATGGTGGAGGAACGGTGGAGAACCGGTCACGCCGGTTCAACACAGTTGAACTGGGTGACTCGAGGAAGAAGAAGTACTGTAGCAGGCGCGTGAGGCCCACGCGCAGCCACTTTAGGCGGCGCGTGGGGAGGATTCCGGCCAAACTTTAAACATGGTTTTGGTTCTAAATGTCTTAAGGAATCCATTGGTGTGATTTTCGGGCTAATCGGACGATGTTACGGGATGGTTCGGGAATCCCGATGGTTTAGGGTCTAAGTTTAAATTACAAATAAATTCCCCAAAAATGGGGAAAATTAGGGTTAGTATCCTTGATGTATTTGTGACCCTATTTGGTGCCTATTGACAGGATGGGAGATGCCTGAGACGGTCGAGGAGCGCACGGAGCGCGATTGACAATTTCCGATTTGTGAGTGGACTCTTTCTTTTCTTACGAGCATGCCTAACTGTTTTTATTTATATTTTATGATTTTAAGTATGTTTTTATGCTTGTTAATGACGATTATATGTGAAGGATATGCTTGCACGTTTTTCGAGACATTTTCGGGCTTTTGCACGTTTTTCGAGAAAAAGCTAGATTTCTGATTTTGATGCTATACTTTGGGATTTCAAATTATAATTGTGTTCTTATGGTTATAATGAATTTTGAGACATGATTTTGGCAATCCGGTTTTGGTTTAAAATTGGATTTTGTGGAATTCCGGATTTGGGTTCGAAATGACGTTTCTGAACGCCGGAAGGGCTTCGAACCGGGGATTTCGGATTCGGGTTTGGATATGAATTTAGAATTGATTGTAAATTGGTTTGGATTGGATTTGCTGGATCTGGATATTGGGTTTAAAGACTCGGATTCTGATTTGACGGGGGACGGGCCCGGCTTGAGTTTAAAGACTCGTGAGTTTAAAGACTCGGATATTTACGATATTACCCCCGTAGGCCTATTAAGTTTAAAGACTCGGGAGTTTAAAGATTCGGATTACATTTGAGGCCTGGTTGATTTTAAAGATTTGGATAGACCCAGCAGGTTTGATCGGACTTGGCATTGATATATTTGGTTTTATGATATGGATTATATTGTTTTATGTCGTGGTTTTCTGATACTTCGTTAGGCATGCATGTTTTTAAAACGGAGGGAAAAATATCACTATTATTTTCTTAACCCTGATTTGATGATTAATTGTTTTTGAACTTTTATTTCTTTTAGTCCACTCACACCTTTCGGTTTTAAATTTTCCCTCCAGGTCGTGGTGATAGCGCTGGGGTGAACGTTGAGGTAGGAATCGAGGCATAGAGCTTTCGACGTTCTTCCGTTGCAAAACTAGCTTAGTAGGATTTTGTGCCTATTTTGTATGCACTATGCTCTGACTTACAGTTGTATTTTATTTACTCCATTGTCTGATAGTTATGCTTATAGTGGTGTTGAGGTTATTTTGGTACTTTAAGTGTGATTGTCAGACGGGAGCAGGGTTCGTCCCGTGTATCGAGGCGATATTTGGGACGGGTCCTGACACTATCCCTTGTCTAACCATGAAATGACATTTTTCCCAGTTAAGTACAAGATTAGTTATGACACACCTTTGTAAGATAAGTTCTAAGTGTTCTAAGCATGCATCAAAACTATCCCCAAAGACACTGAAATCGTCCATAAATACTTCAATTATTTTTTCGACATATTCAGAGAAAATATAAAGCATGCATCTTTGGAAAGTACTTGGGGCATTACATAAACCGAAAGGCATTCTTCGGTAGGCAAAAGTGCCAAAAGGACAAGTGAAAGTCCTTTTGTCTTGGTCATTTTGAGCTATACATATTTGATTGTACCCTGAAAAACCATCAAGAAAACAGTAATAAGAGTGACCGGCTAACCTTTCAAGCATTAGATCGATGAAGGGCAAAGCGAAGTGGTCCTTCCTGGTTTCTTTGTTGAGGCGCCGATAATCTATGCAGACTCTGTATCCGGTCACTGTTCTCTAGGGCACCAGCTCGCCTTCGCTGTTCGCCACAACTGTGACTCCACTTTTCTTTGGGACTACTTGGACTGGTGAGACCCATTTGCTGTCTGAAATTGGGTAGATGACACCACAGTCCAAGAGTTTGATGACATCTTGTTTCACGACCTCCATCATCGGAGGATGGAGGCTACGTTGAGCTTCACGAGAGGGTTTTGTATCATCTTCAAGCAAGATTTGATGCACACAGGTTGTAGGGCTAATTCCCTTGATGTCTGATGGAGTCCATCCAATGGCTGTCTTGTACTTCGTCAAGACCCGTACCAATCTGTCTTCCTTTGATTCGATTAGTGTAGAAGACACTATGACGGGCAGAGTGTTGTCCGGGCCAAGATAGGCACACTTCAGGTGGTCAGGAAAAACCTTGAGCTCGAGAACGAGGGCCTGCACCACTGAAGGAGGAGTGGCATTAGTACTAACTGGAAGTGACAAGGGTACCTGAGGATTTACCATTCTGGGGGCCTCATTTAGGGTCATGACTTCTTCCCAAATTCGAGGCTCTAGTTCATTATCTGTATCTTCAACCAAGGTGTCCCCTGATTGAGTTAGGCCAACTCCTTCCTAGATTATCATATTAAGCGTGTCCTCTCGAATTGACTCAAGATGTTTCTCTGCAAAAGAAGTGCACACGTCAACAGAAAAAGTATTTTGAGTTGTGGAACTAGGGTACCTCATGGTATCGAAAATGTTGAAATAAATTTCCTCTCCATCGACTTCCATAGTTAATGTACTATTGAACACATCAATCTTCGTCTTCGCAGTTCTCATTAATGGTCTTCCCAACAACATTAGTGGAGCTTGATTCGTTGGGGAATCCTCCATGTCTAAGACATAAAAATCTGCGGGGAAAATGAGATGGTTAACTTGCACAAGAACATCTTCGACGTAGCCCTTAGGATACACATTAGAACGATCGGCTAATTGGATGATAACATCATCATGATGTAGTATACCTAAACCTAGGGCAACATATAACGAATATGGCATAACATTAATGGATGCACCTAAGTCTAGCATGACTTTATCAAAATACTTGTTACCAATTACGCATGGAACAGAAAAACTCCCTGAATCCTTCAACTTTGGGGGTAGCGGACGTTGGATTACAGCAGAAACTGTTTCACTCACCATCACAACCTCCTTCTCCCTCGTTTGGCGCCTTCGAGTGCATAACTCATTCAGAAATTTTGCATATTTCGGCACTTGTTTGATGCACTCGATCAAGGGCATGTTGATTTGCACCCTTTTGAAGATTTCCAAGATTTCCTCATCGGATTCATCCTTTTAAGATTTGGCAAGCCTACTTGTAAATGGTGCATGCACAAACGGGGAATTAGTAACAACCGAACTTGAAGGGATTGGGTTATTACCTTTTGTGTGGGTAGGTTGAACTGGCGGTTGTGCCGTGGTGGTCTTAGTTGTCACCTTGTGCTTTTCAGCCTTAGAAACGACTGGATCTGGCTCTATGTCACCGAACACTTTACTACTTCGAGTGATAATCGCATTGGCTTCAGGTCTTACATTCGGGTTGGGTGTAGGTTGAGGTGGAAGCACCCCACTAGCTTGGATTTTACCCATGAAGTCCGCGACCTTGCCCATTTGGTCCTTGAGATCAGCGATTTCTTTTTGCTGATTTTGCTGACCTGCGACAAGAGCCTAAGTCGAAGCCATTAGTGTTTCCTGCCCTTAGGAAAGAGCAGCCAGCATTTTATCATAATTAGGATTAGAAGCTGAAGAGATATGATTATTTACATGATTATGAGAAAAGTTAGAAAATGGAACCGGGGGCCTTGGTTGCCAGGTGGGCTTTTGGAAATGTTGAGTGTTCGGGGTATGGTTTGGGCCTGTCAACGTGTGTTGAGGGTTTAGGACATTGTTCGGATCTCTCCAACTATAACCTTGGGTCCTTGGCCCTCCTTGAAATCCACCAATGGCATGTGCCATTTCAGTTCCGGGGTCTTCCTCCCTTGCAGTGTAGGGGCATTGGTCCTCAAGATGGCCTTAGGAGCATATAGAACACACCGAGGCTACTTGCTTCTTTAGTTCCAACACATTCGAAAGCATGGAGGTGATTTTATCTAACTTAGAATCATTAATAACATGGGAACTCACCTCATGTACCTTTCTTGGAATAGGCTCGGCACCTTCGTATTGTGCATCATTGAGTGCACGGCTTTCAAGTAGTGCACGACCGTCTACCAAACTCCGAGCTAAGAAACTTTTGTTAGCTGCAGCATTAAGTAGCCCTCTATCCCAACCTTTGAGTCCTTCGTAGAAGTAGGTTAAGAGATAGCCTTCAGTGATTCCGTGAGTCGGGCATGAAGTACAAAGTTTCTCAAACCTTTCATAATACTGGCTAAAATTCTCATCATGCTCTTTTTGCTTGATGTCAGTGATCTCCTTTCTTAACACCGTAATCTTTGAGGCAGGAAAGTACTTGGTAAGAAATTCATGAACCAACTTCTCCCAAGAGTCAATATGATTGGGTGGGAGACTCAAAAGCCACACCCGTGCTCTATCTTCCAAGGACAATGCGAAAGCTTTCAGCTTCATGAGTTCCAAGTCCGCATCATCGGGACACATGCTACCGATAATGAATTGGAACTCCGTCAAGTGTTTGTGTGGATCTTCATTTCTGATTCCATGGAACTTGGGTAGCTGATGAAGGACTCTACTCTTAAACTCAATATCTTTCTTGTTGGTTCTAGGCTCAGGATACTGGATGCAGAAATTTGTAGTGCCACTTGTGTTCGCACATGTCTGCTCCCGGATACTCAGATTTCTTGCCATGACTACTGGTGTTCCGAAAGTCTGTTCCTCGTCTAAATTACTCTTCTCACTTATTGATTCACCGAGTATTGGGGATGGTGGTTCGGATGAGCTGGTTTTCTTAAGTGCGTCTCTGAATGTTGCGTTGCTTGGTGAGATGTCAAATTGCTTTCTCAACCGATCAAGCATAGACTGATGAGCGTGCATTCATAAGTACGTACCTATATTAAAAGTGAACACTAAGTTAGAAGGTAAATATACACAAGTACTTAGCTAGTGAAAGTTTAATTAAAACAAAATAGTTGCGACAAGAGTTAGGGTTAGTGTTCGGAATATAAGTTAAGAGAGTTACAAATAGCAAGAAAATGTGAGGTATAAACAAGTATAAATTTAAGCCGGAATTAACATATACAGAAAAAGAGATAAAAAGAGTATGAGAGTATATACAGTGTGACATAAATAGAAGTTAGAATTAACAAAAAGTCACGGTAATAGCAAGAAAATGCACAAGTTCCAAATGCATCTAAACTAATGCAACACAAAAGTTTCTACATGAAGCATGGTGTGAATGCATAAGAGAGAAATTATTAGAACCTGCACAAGACATAATAGTTACGTGACAATTCATGAAAGAATGGCCTATACCTTCGATCTCACTTCCCTAGATTCACTTAGTCTAGGGGGGCCGGTGATGAAATCCGAGCATCATGAAATCTCAGGGAGGGTATGAAACTATTAATGCAATAAGTAGAGCTTTAGAGTGTCATGAATAACTTTCCCCTTCTGCTTTTCATAATACTTTCCTGGGCGTACGGCCTGCGCGTACTGATAACCACCCTTCCACCATTCAACGTTAATTATGGCCAGTTGGGATAGATGTAACGCGAGAAGCAAGGATAATTTCAAGAACATCCCGAGGCTAGCATTGGCATATACTCCATTGGTGTTCTCTTTCTTAATCCAAAACTTGTCACCAGTCATAACCCTTCTAGACACCATAACCAACCGATGGAAGATTTGGTGAATTACCAAACCCGTGTGTTTACAAACTCCGCCCCAACCTCATGCCCATAGATTCGAGTCTATGGTGTGTGGTGATGAAATCCACACATCACGAAGGGTTAAGGAGAAAATAAACACAAGGGGCGCTACCTGTTCCCGAAAGTAAAATTTTGAAGAAAATGGGGCCCTGAGATTCATGCAACTCTAAAACATTTAATAGGAAATAATATTTACACTTAGGAAAGTCACATATATATAGCTCCTTAAAATAAAAATTAATAAAATGAACAGGTAAAATATACAATCCATGAAATAACACAATAAAGGTATTCAATACAATTTATGAAAGAGTATATTATGAACATTGTGAACTAATATAATATGGCAAGCATAACACATAAAAGTTATGAACAAAAATGTATATACAAATATGAACAAAATAACTCAAGTGTGTAAAAGTATAAACAAAATATGAACAAGTATACAATTATGAACAAGTATAACAAATAACAAGTAACATATATACAACTTATTTATGCTAACACAAAAATAAAAGGTAAGAACATTTTTATGTAAAGGTAATTATAAACAAGTAGGAACATTTAATAAACATAATAAAAATGAATATTTAAAACACATTCTAAAATTAAGTATGCATATTATAAACAAATTAAATCAAGTCTAATACACATATACATACATACTTTATTTTCTTTCTTTTTTTAATTTTTTTCCTTTTTTCGAATTAAATTATTTATTTATTTACTACTATGAATTTATATTTTCTGAATATTTTTTTCGAATATTTTTTTTAGAGTTTAATAAAAAAAATAAATAGACAAATAAATAAACATAAAATAAAGTAATTGTAAACAAGTAATATACATGTAATATTATGAAAGTAAACAAATAAAATATGAACAAGTAGTATGGCATCATAAATAAATAATTAAATAAAATTTTAAGAATATGCATACTTAATTCACAAATATGAACATTTCAAATATAAACAATTTTATACATATTAACACATTAAGAATCAATTTTTAATTTCCCTAGCAATGGCGCCAAAAATTGATAACGCCCAAACTACGCATTAAATTAAACACGTAATTTGAGTATTATGCAATTTAAACCCTTTTTGTGTAGTTATAGTATTGGTAAATAGGGATCGTTCTTAACCGGGGAAATTAGGGAATATTAATAATATGTTGGTTAAATAGAATAATGAATAATCAAAGAATAATGAATTGAAAAATTAAAGAATTAAATAATCAAATAATTAAATAATTAAATAACAATGAATTAAAGAATTAGAGAATAAAATAATGAAAGAATTAATGAATAAGAGAATCAATGAATTAATGAAATAAAGAATAAAGGAATCAAATAATAAAAGAATTAATGAATAAGAGAATCAATGAATTAATGAAATAAATAATAAAGGAATAAAAGAATAAAAGAATAAAGATGGAAGGTTTTTAGGGATTGTGATCATACAAAACAAGTAAAAACATAAATAAACTAATTCTATTCCTATTTTTAACATATATACAAGTGGACTTTCTTTAAACACAAATTCTACCAACACTCTAACATTTGCAAAATTTGAACATATTACAAAATTCTACTTTCACCATCTCACTCATGCATATATTTTTTTAAATATTATAAATGCACCGAACCGCGGTCATAAACACTTATAAAATGATTAACCTAATGTTTATGATTTGAATGTGTATTAAACATTTAAATCTCTTCAATTTTATACTAAGTGCACTGAACAGCGGTCATAAACACTTAGCATAAAATTGAAGCTTAAGCACTCAAATGTATGAAGTAAATGAAGTTCGAAAAGTAGAACATGTCAGGACTCGTCCTAAATCCCCTGGGATTAACGTGGGACGCACTTGATCCCGTCTGACACGAAGTGTCAGACCAGGCAAAATTCCAACTCTAGCCCTCACCAGGGCTTCCAGAGTACGCCAGGATCGTAGGAGGAGGAGTGTGATGTCTCGTTTCTGCTACAGCCCGCATCCGCGATCAACCTGAAGGGCATTAAAAACATCGAAAACTGTGAGTGGACGAAAATAAATGAGTTCATAAAAACATATTTCATAAAGATATTTATGCACTTCACTAAAAGCATATACATACATTCAAAAACCATTTATCAAACATTCATAAAACCACTTGAAAACATTTTCAAAACCTTTCCAGGGTTCATGCCCGGTTCCCATAAACCGTCATGGCCCATAAAAACCTTTCAAGGGTTCATGCTGGTCCCCATAAACCGTTATGAACCGTAAATCCATTTATGGGTCCCCGACCCAAAATCACAAACTTGAAAACCATAATTCAATACATGGGAACTCAGCCCAAATCAAACACCAGTGGGACTCAGCCCAAAACCATTCTCAATGAAACACCAAAACATCGAATACGGGGTCTCTGCCCCAAAATCAATTTTCATAAAACCTCATACGTATCAACATACGTATAACCCATCCGCGGCACTTCCGAGAAGATGCCAACTCGGGGCACACACCCCCTAGGGAACACATCCCCGATATATGTCACGATATCATCTCTATACTAGTGTGCACACCACTCGGGGTCTCACTCCGAGTCTTCTCACAGGAATTCTCCATCTGGGACGCTCAATCTTCGGAACTAGTCCGATCATCTCTCCGGAATTTGGTCCGGGACCACATCATAAATCGTAACCCCCACTCCTGGAACGAGATCCCTATGGTGATACTCATTCTGGTATGTGGATCATGACTCTCCAGGTCGACGTTTGGAGGAGACCATATAAATCATATGGAGGGTTCATAATCATTTTCAAAACTCTTTCTTTCTTTCTCAAAACATTTCTCAACTGGGTCTCATACCCGATTCATGTCAACAGGATTCCTCGAATCCGATTCAAATCCATTTCACAGGCCTCGGCCTAAATCCACAGTTCAACAGGGTCTCATGCCCTAATTCTCATTTCATAAATCGAACTGGGACTTAAGCCCGATTTCACAATCAACGGGGCCTCAAGCCTGATACCACAGCTAACTGGGCCCTAAGCCCGAAAGCACAAACCAACATAACCTCAAGTCCGATTTCACAACCAACAGGGCCTTAAGCCCGACACTACAGTTAACTGGGCCTCCCGCCTGATATTACAACCAAATGGGCCTCAAGCCCGGATCATAAACCAACGGGACCCTTGGTCCGATCGTATAACTCAAATGGACCCTCAGTCCGATTTCTCGTCAAATCAAATGGACTCCAAGTCCGAGAGTTCGTAAATCAAATGGGTCTCGTGCCCGATTTCATATTTCCAAATCCAAAACCAAATCATGAAACCCTCATTGAAAACCTAGCACGTATAAGCATCGTATAAAACCAAAAATCTCGAAATACGTGCAAATACGTAAATCGTAGGCTACCACAAACAAATGCACTCATGGCATCACAAAACATATATTAAAACACTTATAAAACATTTATGCATGCTTCAAATTCATAAAACAAGTCCACTCATAGACCGTCTGAAGCCACTCCTCGATACGGGTGCTAAAACGTCTTCCGGGCCCAATCGTCGCCTCCGGGATTCCCGAACTTGTCAAAATTAATTTTGAGGGTTACTAACTACTTATATAACCCCTCACTAAAGCCCCATAGTTTTCCGGAATTTCTAACTATTTTTAAACGCGAACTTAAACCTTCGGACAACCCGAACTATATCGAAATGATGTCTGATTAACACGAAACCAGTCCCAAAATGTTCGTTACATCGAATAGATGATTTCATGTGTTGGAACCCCCCCCCCCCAAAGGAGGGATCACATGCCCGCACGTGGGCCTCACGTGTCGACGACTGTTCATACTCTCCAGCGACTGAACCGGTACAGACCGGCCAGTTCGGTTCAGAGCCTTCAACTGGACTGACGTGACCGGTCCAGGCCTATATTTTTCATATTTTTCGTCCAATTCCTTCCTTCTCAATCCCAATCTCCTTAATTCAATCCTAGGAACTAGTTTGTGAAACCAAATCTACTTAAAACCCATAAAAACCCACGGGTTCAATATTGTTCTCACGATTCAAGCTTGCCCGATTGCACCCAGGGCTTCTCAGCCCAAAACCACTGTCCAAAACTTTATTTAATCCTTCCTAACAACCTAATAAACATCCTCTAATCCTCCAAAACTGTCCCTAACGTTAAAATCGAATTAAAATGAGATTTGGATCTAACTGGGTACCTTGCTCGGGTTCATGGCCGTCGTCCACGGCGACGTTGTTCCTGGCAGGCCACTAACATCGACAATTCCTTCCAACACTTTCTGGTCCCTACAGGCATGATCAGGTGGGGATGGGTTGGATTGGTTTGGAATGGTCGATCGGTTTGAATGAAGAAAACAAAGAAGGTGAACTGATGTGCATGAACCAATTTGGGTGGGCAATGGATGGATGACAAGTGTCATTCATCCATTGGGCCTGCACCAAAATATTTGGGCCCCACTTAGGACAAAACCCAAGTCGTCTCGAACTTCGTGCAATAGTTCCCTCGAACTTCAGTGAACTATAACTTTCTCGTCGAACATCTGAATTCACCGTGCCGCCTATCTACCGATTTGTATCGTCTCGATCTACGTCACGGTCCTTAGCCCTCGGCTATCGGACCTCCCGAGTCAAAAGTCAACGATTTGCTCCTTTTCAACTAAATTACCAAAATGCCCCCAAATTTTCGAAAATCATAACTTCTTCCTCGAACGTCGAAATCGGGCGTGCCACCTGTCTATGAACTCGTGACGTCCCGAACTACGCCATAGGCATCGGCCAAAGTCCATTTAACCGCCTGAACGAAAAGTCAACGATTCGTTCATTCTAGGGGCAAAATCTTCATTTTTCCCGAACATTCGCTAATCATCGTCTAATCCCTTATTAGTCTCGCTAATCCGTCATTAATCTTTAATTAATCCCTCTAATTCTGGACGGGTCGTTACATAACACATTATAATGATATCCTTGTCTACAAAAGTTGGAAAGAAAATACCCACAAAAATATTGAATTAAAGAAAATATAACCAAAACAACAATGAGAGTTTAAGCAAGGAAAAGAACAAGTTACACTTTCGGAATCCAAGAAAGCTTGTGATTCCGAAAATGGATGGAAAAAATGAAATGTTATTCATAAGATTTTCTGACAGTAGAAGAAACCTTATGAAGATGGAGGAATAAACACGAGAATGCGAATTTAAACTCAAGAATTGCAACGGAAATACTAGTCTTGATATTTCTAAAGGAAGGATACAATTTTTGTTTTGGAGCTCTCTCCCAAAACAAAGACCATAAACAAGTGAATTGAACTCCTATTTATAGGAGGAAAAAACTACTAAACAAATAAAATAAAGTAAAAAAAAATTAATATAAAAAATAAATAAAAATGAAATGATGAATAATGATGAACAATGATGATTAATGATGAAGTTAGGCATGGTTTGGAACAGATTTGTGGCTGGAAATCAGACAAATCTGAAGCAAAAGGGAGCAGGTGGAAGTAGGAAAGTGGTTCAGCAGAGACCAGCTAAAAATTGCAGACTGAATTCGGTAGGTAGCGGCTGACAGAGTGGGTGGAGAGTTGGTGAGCTGCTGCTGGGATTCCGTACAAGGCTTCAGTGCACGCGACCTGACTGGAGGGCATCAGTTCGACACACGTGCGCCGATCGTGAGAAGGTCGCTTCAGCAAGCGCGCGCCGAAGGGAATTTCTGGGTTGGGGAGGCTGTGACGCGGCTTGGGCTTCAGGCGAGAGTCTGGGCCGGGCTGGAGAAAAAAACTTGGGCTTGGGTTTGCAGAAAATGGGTTGCAGTTGGGCTTGTCATCCGGATTGGGTCGCTCCATCAAATGGGCTGCAGCTGTTTATTTGGGCTGCTGCTTCACAGAAAAATGATTTTGGGCTCATCATAATCTGGGCTTGGATTAATTTGGGCTGCAAAATTAATTAAACAATTAATTAGTAATATTTCACCGAAATTCGTCCATAATTTCTTCGTTATAATTCCGATCGAGACGATTCTTTCGCCAAAATGCTCCAAATTACAATTTTTATTTATTTAAATAGAAAAAAATCACAAAATAAATTATTTTATCTAATTTTTTTTTTTAATATTAAAAGCCAAGTATAAAGGGTATAAAATAATATAAAATAATGCTTATTTGAGGACCTATCACCTGTCTATGGATTCGTATCGTCCCGATCTACGTAACGGTCCTCGGCCTTCAGCTATTGGACCTCCCGGGTCAAAAGTCAACTATTTGCTCCTATTCAACCAAATTACCAAATTTCCCCCGAACTTCCGAAAATCATAACTTCTTCCTCGAATGTCGGAATCGGGCGTGCTACCTGTCTATGAACTCGTGACGTCCCGAACTACGTCACAGTCATCGGCTAATGTCCATTTGACCGCCTGTACGAAAAGTCAACGATTCGCCAATTCTAGGGGCAAAATGGTCATTTCGCCCTGCTTGTCCGATAATTCTCGTCTAATCCCCGATTAGTCTCGCTAATCGTCATTAATTCTTAATTAATTTCGATAATTCGGGACGGGTCGTCACACAATGAGCTCAACTCCTTATGAGTTTTGGACAAGAAGAAAACCAAGTATGAACCATTTCCATTGTTGGGGTTGTAGAAGTGAAGCTGGGTTATATAACCCAAATTCTAAGAAACTGGATGAAAGGACCACCAGTTGTTTCTTTGTGGGATATTTAGAAACATCCAAGTGGTTCAGGTTCTACTACCTTGGTTCTCATACAAAAATAGTTTAATCTCAAAATGCCAAGTTTATTGAAGATTTTGAATTTAGTCAACATACAAAGATAAGAAATTTTGTTTTTGATGAAAAGTCCAGTGATGCCACAGATGTTGTTTCATCAACCAGAAAAATTGTATCAATACTTGTAGAAATGCAGACCTTAAGTTCCATTGCAAGTAGAACTGAAACAACGGATCAGCAGCCAGTGTCAGATGCAATAGAAACAATTCCAACAATGGAAAATGAAGTCATATAACCAGAAATACAGGAAACCACCTTGCCAAATCAAACTCCTGCAGAAAGTGCAACCAGAAAATCTCAAAGGTCTAGGAAGTTTTCCATTTCAAATGAATATATTGTGTGCCTACAAAAAATTGATTTTTACATTGGAGATGAATATGATCCCATCTATTACTCATATGCAATGAGCAGCCCTAAATCAGGAAGTTGGTTTGAAGCAATGCAAGAGGAACTCAATTCAATGCACAAGAATAATGTTTGGTCCTTGGTAGAAGAAAAAGATGATAGAAAAGAAATAGGATGTAAATGGGTGTTCAATACCAAAAAGAATGCAGGGGGACAAGTTGAAAGATTGAAAGTAAGGTTGGTGGCAAAAGGATTCACATAGAAATATAGTCTTGATTACAATGAGACTTTCTCACCTGTTTCCAACAAAGACTCCTTCAGAATAATAATGGCAATAACAACTCACTTTGATTTAGAATTGCACCAAATGGATGTAAAAACAGCATTCCTGAATGAAAACCTAAATGAAGATATTTATATGAAGCAATCTCCAGGATTCATTGAAAGATGGAAAGAAAATTGGATCTGCAGGCTAAACAAATCAATTTATGGACTTAAACAGGATTCAAGGCAGTGGTATCTCAAATTTGATGAAGCTGTCCAATCTCATGGATTTGTGGAAAAGAGATTTTAAATGAAAACAGTTAAGTCAAATTTTATCTTTCTAGTCCTATATGTAGATGACATCCTCCTTGCTAGTTCAAATAGTCAATTACTTAATGATGTGAAATGATGTGCCAACACAAAAGGTGACAAATTCTCTCATGATCAATGTCCCAAAACTGTTTTTGAGATAGAAGCTATGAAGGACAAGCCTTATGCCTTACTTGTTGGAAGTTTGATGTATGCACAAGTGTGCACTCGACCTAATTTGGCTTTTGCTCTAAATGTACTTGGAAGGTTTCAATCAAATCCTGAAATGGCTCACTAGAATGATGGTAACAAAGTACTCAGGTATTTGAAAAGGACACAATCCTATATCTTGACTTATCAGCAAGTTGAAAACTTGGAATTGACAAGTTACACTGATGCTAATCTTGGAGGATGCATTAATGATCGTATGTCAACCATTGGATATGTGTGTATGCTGGTAGGAGGAGCTGTTTCATGGAGAAGCAAGAAACGTACTACCAGGTCCACTTCCGTTGTGGAATCTGAGTACATTAGTTGTTTTGTGGCAACCAAACAAACTGTTTGGATAAGAAACCTAATTTTCAGAATGAAAGTTGTTTGAAGCATTGAAAGACCCTTAAAGTTGTACTTTGACAACACTGCAGTAATCTTTTTTGCCTGGAACAACAAAAATCCAAATCATCAAGGTTCATGGATATCAAGTATCTTGCAGTTCAAGATATGGTAAGAGAAGGCATCATTGACATTGAGCATTTCAGTACATACAAGATGATTGCAGTCCTCTAAGTAAGGCACTGCATGTCACTGCTTTCCACAGACTTGTTGATAAGATGGGCTTACAAAGCTCACTTAGTGTTTGAATGTGGGAAAAAACCACAAACCACAATGCATTGATCTATATCAGTGATCATGTTATTAGATAAGAATATGTTGCTTATGAATTTGATAGATTTCACTTATAAGTTATTTTCTTGACGAAGTAAAATTCTTATAAGATTCAGTGTGCTATCTAAATGATTGTCATTTTGTTGAGGAACCTTGTGTTCTAGGACCAACAAACTCATGTGGGAAGATCATTTTGGTACCAAAGATCTTGTCAAACCATATTTCCATTTTGAGAGCATACATCATTAGTATGAATTACGTGTGATTTTGAAATGCTGGAGTGGATTACCTTACACTATGTCATCCAAGGTTCCCTAATTTAATACACTGTATTCGTGCTTCAATGAGCAATTATTGCAAGTATATTGATATGAGTTCATGAGTGCACTAAGGTTCATGTAGCTAGTTCAAACAAACTCATGTGGGAAATTGTATGAGATGTGAGGTTGTTTGAACTAACCACATTAACCAAAATATGGACTTACAACTAAATATAAATTTTGAGAGAGAAATCAAATTAGTTTGAATTCAAATGTAGCAGTCATATGACGAACTACTCCAAACCGATTTTGTGATAGGTATGGCCGGTTTGGGGGCTTCTCTATAAATAGAGATCTTGGTCTCTCTTCTCCAATAATCTGATTCTGAATAGACTTGTTCTATACCAAGTAAGCCTTGAATCTTACTTGTTTGTGATGCTAATTCTATGTCTGATTAATGGATTTAGGACATAATTGTATGATTCTGTGTTTGGTTTGCATCAATGAAATCTAACACGGAAGTGATGACGTCTCAAAAACTCTCACTATACTCGCAATGCACGAGTTTAAAACTCACAAAAATCCTCCGATTAAGATGGCGGAATGCCTTTTCTATACTCAACCTGCCAGAAATACATGCAATCACCAGTTGAATGGGGTCTTGACATCTACTACCGCAGATGACATCTAGCAGATTTTTTCCATGTCATATTTGGTTATCACATTATCATTGCGATAAGAAATCAATTAGATACTGCGTAACGATTAGGACAGGCTATCACAACCGGAGCATGAGGGTACGAAAATGGGTTTTTTCCATGAAAGTCGGTGAATATGCATGAACATACAGATGAGTGCCCTTAAAAGATGTCTTTCCAAGAGACGGTTCAACTGTTTGTTTGGCAGCATAGACTATAGACTATGAACGTGATCATGTCACGATATGAACGGACTTAAAAGTAGAGCTTCAAATAAAGCGCAAAGGTAAGAACTTTGTTTGGTTGTTTAGAAGTGATTCATTCTGCATCAAATCGTCGCAAGAAATTAACAGAAAAAAATAAAAATAAAAAATAACATACAACCCCTAGGGTTGATGGTATAGTGACCAAGCATTTGTTCTTAAATCAATGCTCCTAAATTGAAATGAAACCTAGTCCTTAAAGACTTGTCTCTAAAATATAAACCCCGCAAACCTAAAGGCGAATATATGAAACATAATAAAGAAATCATACTATATTTCAGCAAATACAAACTGTTGCTCACCCTGATCAATAATCTCTATGAACAAACGCCAAGCATAAAGATGAGCGAGCATACCTGACCTTTGGCACCTTCAAGAGTCAGCAGACCCCCATGAGGGCCCAAGGAGGGGCACAAAAAACTTGTCAAAACATAAATAAGAGAGCATTTTCAGTTAGGAGATCTGGGTATACAGAGAGCATACTCACACCTGAGACAAAGAGGTTCGAGTCATTTCGTTAACCAACATCAATAAGTATTAGGGCAAAAAGATTTCATACAAGCATGCGTAAAGAAGTTGCCTTTCGGCAACAAATTACCAAACGAAATTAACTTTCATATAAAAACACAAATGTCTACAACGTCAACCAGTTTCAAACTAGGTAGGAAACAATCCTTAACTAGCAACAAGGTATCTACGTTTACATAGACTTAAAATCAAACATAGGCATCTAGGCAGCATCAGATTTTGACTTCGATGGTACACGGTACCCACCAACAACACAAGCATGGTCTCTCTCAAACGGTTCAAGAGTAACTTGTTCAAAAGGCTTAAACTGATCCGCTTTCAGCTTCTTCACCTCAGATTGAAACACTGCCTCTGCAGGCACAGTTGAGTCGATGCAATTGGCCTGAAATGAAAAATCAGATTAGAAAACACTACAACAAACAACCGAAAGGCAGACTTTCCGCCATCTGTCTTAAAGGTACAGAATGAGCCTTGTGATGAGACTACCAAGCGGTGTCAAAACAAACCTTGATTGAGATGACAAAGTGCCCTCCAGACTTTAGGAAATATGACGCATTCAAAGCCAAAATCCTAGCCTGCACAGACCATTAAAGAGAGCAAACACAAATTCAGATGCAAAGAAAATATGCAAACTTGCAGACACCCATGGTAAAGCCCTTATAAAGTTTCATGGTTGTCTTTCCCTGCCAAGATCACAAATTGATGAAGGAAACCAGCAAAACCAGAAACTGAGAATGTGAGTGAGAAAGAATGAGGAAATGGTAAAGCAAGAGACATCAAAATCAAATTCTTGACACCAGGAGCATCAGAAACTCGATCTTACATCACCCATAATGTCTTGAAGGGGAATCCGAGTAAATCGTCACATGCTCAATAATTAGAAAAAAATCAAGCTTGTTTAGACCTGAAGAGTGCATTGCCAACATCAGGAACACAGCCAAATCTAGGCAACCAGAAAAACCAGGGAGAAGTAAGGGTGATGAAATGAGAAAGCAAGTAACAAATCAAAATCAAATACTTGACGTCAGGAGAAACTCAGTTTTGCATCCCCCATAATGCTTGAAAGGAAATCCGAGTACCGAGTACCGAGTACCTCGTCACATGCTCAATAACTAACAAGTAAAATAAAACTCTGGACGTACATTTTTGGAAAACTAGAAAAGGAAAAAAATACCCGATTCATCACACAAAAGGAAAGAATATTCAGTATCTAGTGCCACAACAGAAAATGCCTAGAACCATATATTATTGACCCAACGAAGAAAAGCACTGGGGTTGTTTCAATAGAAAATGAAAAATGCATCAGAAACTCGAGCTCACATCATACAAGATTTTCTTGAAGGGGAATCCAAGTAACTCATCATGTGCACAACCATTTAAAAAACAATAAAACAAACAATTATAAGGCAGACTTCCAATCATATAGCTCCAAACAACCAATGCAACACAGGTCACATGAATTGGCATCACCAAAGTCATCTCCAAATTTTACTTGAGAAACTAGCTAAGATAAGAATTGCAAGAAACAAACCTGATCAGGTTGAGCAACATCAGAAAATATCACATCAACCATTCCAACAAGCATACGATATTTAGCTGGATGCCTGGCATCTTCAATAATGGGTATAACATTTGTTCTACTCTTTGCCATGTTAACCAAGTCTCTGCCACTTCTATGAGAAAACTCCACTGCATACACAACTCCATTCTACAAATACAACAGTGGTGATGAAAAGCTATTTTTGAGTTTGAGAAATTAAGAACCTCAGGAACATAAACAGCACTTACAGGGCCAACAATATCAGACACGTGAGAGACTGTAGTACCAGAAGCAGCACCAAGGTAGAGTACACGGGCACCAGGTTTCTTCATTAAAATACAAACACGTTAAGATTGTAGACTCAAAATTATTGATAGAAAAGGACTTGAAAACAAATACAAGAAACTACAAAGGAAACTTACAATCCATATGTGGTCAACACCACCTAGAATGGCAGCTGCCAACTTAGAACGGAAAGGGTTCCAAATTCTATATTCATCCTTTGCTCCATCTTCTTTCTGTAATCAGAAAAGGCACTTCAATATTAAGATTCTAATACATGTATATTCATTTACAATATACAGAACAAGATTTTCGTTGACAATACTTTAAAGCAGTCGAAAGAAAATAGTAATGAAAAACAATTAAGTTGGAGACATTCATAAACGAAATAAAATATTAAAATAAAAATACCAACCTGGACAGATATCCTCTTCTCATTGTAGACAGCTACACCAGGAACCAGATTCTTAGTGACAAGGGCATCTTCTTTACCCTTTGCAATAAACACTCCTTCATGTCTGTGAGGGTTGACCTCAACTTTGTTTCCACCCTTCATTCCTCCTCTTCCACCACCACGGCCTCTTCCTCCACGGCCGCCACGATCACCACCACGGCCACCACCACGGGGTTTGAAAGCGCTACCACCTCTGTCACCGCCCCTTCCACCACTAAACCTACCTCCTCTTCCACCTCTCCCTCCATCACCCCGGCCACCCCTGAATCCACCACTACCGCCACTACCACCTCGTCCTAAAAAACAAATTATAAGGCTTACTGCTAAAACTATCAAACTAAAACAAAAATATAAAAGCAAAATTTTAAAAAACTAAAATGTAGAAACTAACAGCAAAGAAATGAAATTTATCTCGATCTTGTTGAAACCCAAAACAAACACCGAATCTCGTTCCAGCAGAAAGACAAATATCAAGAAAAAGCATTCGATTACCGATTAAGATAGAAGTCATGGTACCGCTGACATGCTACCGAATGGGTAGAATAAACAATGAAACATCGAGTAAGATTAACCATGGACAATGAAAAAATCGAGTAGGACTAGGACGTAAAAAACATAGACATCACTGGAATGTAAGACCCCGTTCAGTTAGTCCAAGGGAATAACTGTACATTCAGCCAAGATATTACGGAAAATCAAATACAGAAGTTGGACTTCGTATTTTAAACCTACAAAACTGATTTATTACAAATTTCTAAGTTAAATCAGTAAAGAAACAGCTGATAATGAAGACGAGGCATTTCTATTTTGTTCATTATCATACCTCCCCGAGGAAAAACCATCACTGCTACCGTCAAGAGCTGAGGAGCGAGCCGCTTGCGTTGCTAGGGTTTATCAGAAAGAGAGGCGCAGCTAAATTATGAGGAAGCTACCACTTGGGAGTCTTTATAATGTGCCTTTTAGGGTTTAGGGTGGTTTAGGGTTTGGGCTTTTGACTGATGGGTCATGGGTCTCGGCAGCTATTTAAAAAACTGAAAACAAAAAGCCAATAAAGCTATAAAAATTACACAGATGCCACTGACCTATAAAGTAGAAACATTTAGGTTACCAAAAATATCAATAACGGTCAATATATTGTTAGTAAAATTTACAGATATCTCACTATAAATATTGATATTGATATCGATATCATTTATGGTCAACATAAATTATGGAAATTTAGCTTAAAAGTCGGAAATTTTTAATGAAATTTTAAGAAAAACTTTAGTATCCAATAATAGTTATATAAAACTAATAAAAACTATATGATGACTTTGATATAATAAATATATGATTAATAATATGATAAAATATAATTCTAACGATTACTAATATTATAAAATTTTAAGTATAAATATAAATTAAAGTGAATTACTATAATTGAATGTTAATATAGTTAAAAAAAAACATAATAATAAGCATACTAATGGAGTTTACATTTACATAATAATTTAGAAAATTGGGAAGTTTAAATTTACATAATAATTTAGAAAATTTGATATTAATTAGTGAAAATTGGACATAAAATGAATTTTTATTAATTGTATACTCACCTCATATTTTTCTAAAATTCATTAATATAAAAATTAACCATTCAACATAATTTTCTTGAAATTAACTATTTCTACGAATTCTTCCATTCAACACAATTTGCTTCTAAAATCCATTAATATTCAAATCAACCTTATATTTATATTCCCAAATTTTCTTATATTAAATACTAATTTAAATATAAAACATATTATATCAGATATTTAGAAATATACTCCTATGGTATCTAATTAACTTAAAAGTTGTATCATTAAACTCAAAATATAAAAATCAAAATAGACTTCATAATATAGAACTAAATAGGAAGTTAACTCCGATTTTTTCATGGTAATTCAAAAAGTTTATAGGAAGTTTTTTAAAAAACGAGATTCAAAGTGAAAAGACTGAATTCGTAAAAAAATCGAAAATAAATTAGATAAAAATAAAATTATAAATAATATTATTTTTAATTAAATTATAAATTCTCAATTAGATTTAATTATAATTTATTTTAGAATTAATTATAAATTAGTCCAGTTTTTAATTCTAACTTATAAATTCGTCCACTTAATATATAAAATAGTCCATTTACTATTTTTTTATTTTTTATTTTTACTCTGTTCTTTTTATGATTTTTTTTTAAGTTTTTAAATACCGTTTATATCCTTTTTCAGATATGGATGAGAAACTTTCAAATTTTGAAATATTATTATTTTATATTTATTTTTCAAAATTATTTAAATTAAGATAATTCTAATTAAATTTCAGGATATTTATTTTATATTTGTTTTATCGGATAATACCTTATACTTTTGAAGAGTCAGAGAGTTACAAATACGTTATTTATCTTATTACGTTTCGTATGTAAATTAATAAGAACCTGTTTATTTTATTTTCTTTTGAGAGAGGTATATTGAAAAAAATATACCTATTATGATACAATTAGAATTTCGATATATAGGTATCTTATTTATACGGAAGAATTAAGTATGTAATATTATTTAATTTACCTCTTAAATCTAGAATCAAATATTGGTAGGTACATAATGGATTTTATTACCTGTATGATGAACTATAATATGTGACATCGAATACACATGTAGCTGGAAGTAAGATTAACTTAATAGATGACGAATTAAATAATCGCGGGGTTATCCATATAGATGGTGAATAAATTGAATCTCATAAATCCACTCTTACAAAAAAAAAAAATCAAACAAAAATACGAAACAACATTATGCAAGATCCCAAATTGTTTAAAAAAATATAATATATAATGGCACACCTGTAATTATTTAAAAAATAACAGATTAAAAAGAATGATGTTATTTGACAAATAATAAAAAAAAAACATTACTTCTTTTTTACTGTTTATATATTACCATAGTGGATTAACTTATAAGTTGAATCCAAAAATAGGACTTAATTATAATCATCCCTTTATTTTAATACATACAACATAATTGAATTGAATGGCGGGAAGACCTCATTCCAAGGCCCTACAACTGTATATTATTAAACCCCTTTTGCTTGCCACGTTTAGTTTTATATTATTAAAACCTCTTTTCAAAAAAGTATATATATATATATTGTTAACAATATAATATATTGTCAATATATATTATTCATTTAGATAAACTCCCTTTGCTTGCCATGTTTCTATCACTTTAACTTTCTATCACTTTTGTTGACACCATATTGGACCGAGCAACGGACTTGGCAAACACTACATTGGATCACGAAGTAAGCACATCCATAATGCTTCAAAGATCACACAAAGCTCACCATCAAGGTCCATGCCTAAATGGCCCATCACTAGGCTCGTGACCTAAACCCTAGCTTTTACCTATATAAAGAGAACTATCACCCTCATTTGAAGGATCCTCACTCTCTCACTAGAGAAACATCTCCCTCTCTAGACTTTAGAACTCTCACCTCTCTCTACATTTACTTTCTCTCTCTAAAGGCTCTAAGCATATTGTATTATGTACACAAACAATATTATACTAATGAGAATGGGGTAACACCATGTACGTAGCCTGATTTGGGTGAACCACGTACATGCTTGTGTTTTTGGGTGAGTGTGGTCTTCCTACTTCTAAGTTTGAACATTTTATGCTTCAACAACTTTAATTTTATATCACTTTAATTTCCTATCTTCTCTCCCCCCCTCCCCCTCCTGAAGACCTCTTTCTCAGTTCTCAGTCTTCATTGTAAGGCTACAACTACATAGCCAAACCCAGTCAAATTAGGGCTAAATTCAATCTTGTTTTTCACAAAAATCATTCTCCATGTTGAGATAAACAAGATGAGGAAAGCCCAACCCTTCTTTGCCTGCTTCGGCGCCGGAATCGGACGAACCAAAGCTCAAAGGTACGATAGCGATGGATAAAAATTGGTGAAATCGGTGGATGTCGGTGGAAATCGCCGATATACTTTGATATCTGACGAAACCAAAGATATTGGGGGAAGAAATTTCTTCCACCCTTGTTTAGATGCCGACGGCTAATTTTTCTGATATATCGATCGAAATATCGGCGAAACTGCCGATTCAATCCATGCCTCCAACCTCTTTTTTTTTTGGGTAAACAAATGGGGCATCAACCCCCTAAAGAAAAAAAAACTACGGAACCAGGTGAGATCGCAACACACCAGCTTTATCAAGGGCACTAATTAGCCATCCTCAAATTTTAAGGCTAATAGGGGGTCTTGTTGTATCTGGTTCGTATCATGTTATAAACTTTATTTTATCTAAACATATCCAATTTGAACCGACTCATTTAATAATCATATTAAGGTTATTCAACTCGAATTCGATATGTTAATTATCAGAAAACCCGTGAAACCTGTAACACCCCGGAAATTCGAGGATTCTAATATTGTAATTTAATATGTGAATTGACGTTTTTACCCTTATGAATGGTATGGCCAAATTGTTGACTTTTTGATTGGTGGGTCAAATGGACTTTGACCAATGACCGTGACGTAGTTCGGGACGTCACGAGTTCATAGACAGGTGGCACGTCCAATTCGGATGATCAGGGAAAAAGTTATGACTATCGGAAGTTCAGGGGCATTATCGTAATTTTGACGGTTGGGGCGAAAATGTTGACTTTTCATTTGATAATTAATTTTCACGCGACTCAAGGACCGTTAGGTAGGTCTCGACGTCCTGAGTCCGTAGACAGGCGGCACGCCGAAATCGGACTTCGTACGAGGAAGTTATGGTCAGAAACGTGAAATCGGGAGGTTCGTGTCTCGGTTTTCGTGCCAAATATTTTATTCTGGAAATCTGATTGGAGGACACCTGGGGAGTGACAAGTGTCACTCACCCATTGGCTAGATTGGATCAGATCCACTATGGGTTTAAATACCATTAAAACCAACTTTTAATTCCAGCCATTGATCTGGAAATCTCCAGATCTAATCCTCACCTTTGATCTCATTCTGAGATTCAATCCTGGACCTTGATTTAATTTCTTGATCTGTATTAAAATTCATGAAACCATACACCTATGTTTTCATTCTCTCAACCCGATTGCACGATTTCCTCTTGGAACCAACTCACCAGCCCTCACCATTCAACCCCACACCCCAGGCAACCAACAACCACCTCCCTGACGCCAGCCACCACTCCACGGCCACCCTGCACGGCCGGACTTCCCTCAGACCCGAGAAGGAACCCGAACAACCCAAGTCACCCAAACCATCCAAAACTTCACTTTTGAACTCGAACCAACGTACGGTTGGGTGCACTGTGACGACAGGACGGCACAGAACGGAACTGGACGACGCACGGTGGCGATAGGACGAAAAACCCGTGAGTGCCCGATTTCCTTCCCTACTTCGAAACGCCCGTTTTTGATGTTGGAATTGTTTGGTTGTTGTTATGACACACTCAGGGGACCTAGGCGATCAGATTGAACCCAGGACCATGGCTGGAAAGTCAACCACTCGCCGGAGAAGATAACCAGAATCGGCAGCCAACCTTCCCGTCGATCTTCAGGTAGTCTCTTCGACCTAGAATCTAGTTCTAATTGCACAGAACCGTTGAGGAGGTTGAGACGAGTCCATAGGAACAAATCTCACCTGAAATGGTGATTGGGATCACGATCTGTGATCGGGTCGAGCCGTGGGTCTGCGGTGACCCGGTTCTCTGACCCGGTTACTGTAGTTGATGACGTCATCATGCTGACGTCAGCAGTGACGTCATGATGACGTCATCATGTCAGAAACTGTCAGACCAGAGACCAATGGACTGCTGACACGTGTCCTCTGACACTGTCAGTGATGACGTCATGCTAACGTCAGCAGTGACGTCATGCTGACGTCAGCAGTACTGTAGCATAGTTGACCAGAGGGTTGACCAGGCGCGTGGGGGCGCGTGTGAATAGTAATTTTGGTGGGACCACCACCATTCTTTAGGTTTTGACGATCCGGATCCAATGGTGGTGGTTTCGGGTCGATCGGAGATCATTAAGTTGGTCAAAATGAGGTTTATTGCATTGGAAAGCGCGTTCGGGCGGCTTTTCTGGACAGGTTTCGGTCTAGGGTTTCATAGTTGAATGTTAGGGGTTTGTATTGACCCTTACGTATACTTTGGATATGACAGGGATTGTATAATTGTACCAGATCGAGGGTATACGCTCGGTTTTCAGCAGGACTGTACTGTGAGTGGGCCATTTTCTTAAACCCTTGCGTGCATAAATGTTTTCTGGTTTATTATACTTATTCACATGCTAAAAACAATAATGGTTTTGATGATATGGAAAATATGGTTATGGCACGTTTCACGATATTTGGGCTTGAGACCCGTCTAATGAAACTTGATGATTGGTTCGGATTTTATATATATGCTTGCATGTGGATATCAATAAAATGTTTTTGGTACTGCACTGTATAGATCCATTCGTATGATACTGTCTCCTCCGGATGAGGTACCCCGGAGAGGTCACGGACGTCTAGAACGTCCAGCGTCTATGACGCTAAGCATCGGGGATGCTGTAACCGAACAGGGTTCGGGGATTAAACTCGGAATTGAGACCCGAGTGGCACGCGTAGCCTTGTGATAGTGACCTTACTGGACGTCAGACATCAGGGATGTCGGGATTGGAGTGTATAGTGCAGCAACTAAAATTATACTTATGGTTTTATTACATGCCTTATGGTTCATAGTATATGACTTGTGATTTTAAATACGGTTGCATGCATGTTTGGAAAACGGAGGGGTAAATTATATGTTTTACTTATCAAATGATTTTATAAACTTGAGTTTCGGTCCACTCACCCTTAATGTTTTTGGTAACCCCTCCAGGTCGTGATACTGAGGTAGAGGAGGAACCTGAGGCTGAGGCATAGATCTACTTCTGCGTACCTGAACCCCTGCTGGGTGGTGTACAAGCAGGTTTATGTTAGAGTCATGCTCGCAACTTGTAATTTTGGATTTCATCCCTTGTCTGACATCTGTTTAATTCGGATTTGATGTATGACTTTAATTTGGTTATTTATGCATTTGATGTATTGAGGTTAAAATTGGTATGAATTATTGGGTGTCAGACGGGAGCAGGGCACGTCCCCATATGGTCCCAGAGAGGATCGGGGCGGGTCCTGTCAGCTTGGTATCAGAGCACTAGGTTGTGGTCAGTACTAGGTTATGGTCAGCATGCTAGACTAGTGATTAGTACTAGTTACTTTTCGACTTTTAAGAATATTGTTATCTGATCTATGCCTCTTGACAGTTGGTTATGCCTCCTAGGAGAATTCCTCATACACGAACTGACGAGGATCTGGAATGGGAGATGGAATGCGCGAGCATTGAAAGGGCTCAACGTTTGGGAGCCACTCCTTTCTGCGGGGGAGCAAACCCCGAGGATGCTCATGATTGGATCACCAAGTGGGAGAGGATCTTCTCGGTGATGCACTGCCCTCCGGGCGAACGGGTAACTTTGGCGGCCTTCTTGCTGGAAGGAGGGGCCTACCAGTGGTGGCACAGCCTCGAAATGTCTGGGTGGTCTGTCCATACCACTACTTGGGATGCTTTCCGTTCCCGATTTCTCTACCAGTACTACCTGCGATCTTTTCGCGCGGTACGGGAGGCTGAGTTTCTGCGGCTGGAGCAGGGTGATATGTCCATTGCGGACTTCGAGCAAACTTTCGGAAAACTATCCCGGTTCGCTGCATCATTCGTGAGCACGGAGGAGGACAAATGCCAAAGGTTCGAGCTTGGACTCCGAGGGGAGATCCGGGCAAGTGTGACTGCTGCTACTCATGCTTCACTGAGAGATTTGGTCGACGCTGCGGTGCGTGTCGAGGCCAGTCTGGCGGCACACCAGACACGCCAGCCTTTGGACGAGGGGCGACGTCAGGATCGCCCACATCGTGGGCCATCAGGTCAGAAGAACAACAAGGGAGGGGGCTACAGGGGAGCACCCTCATCCTTCAAGGGTCGTGGCTGGTCAGGTCGACGCGGAGGCTCTCAGGGCAGAGGATCTGGATACAACTTTGGGCAACGCTCATCTTGGAGCGGTGCATCTGGTGGGCATTCGGGCAGGCCAAGGCCAGTAACTTGTTTTGCTTGCGGAGAGGAGGGCCACTATGCCTGTGATTGCCCGCAGTTGTCCAAGAACAACGACGCTGGGGGCTCTAGTGTGGTGCAGAGCACGGCTTCCCACACTAATGGAGGTCGCGGTCAGGGAGGGGACCGTGGTGCTGGGCGTGGCGCGCGCGAGCGCGGACGGAATGGAGGGCCGAGGGCCCAAGTATTTGCAATGACCCAGTAGCAGGCGAGGACTACCCCAGGCGTGGTTACAGGTACACTACATATCTTAAACCTTCTTGTACGTGTATTGATGGATGCGGGGGCTACACATTCTTTTATTTCGAAGAGTTGTGCTGGTATGCTTGATTGTGTGGTATCAGCCTTAGATTGTGAAATGGGTGTTGGCACCCCGATGGGCATCGTGTACCTTGTGAATCAGGTGGTTCGGAGGTGCCCGGTAAGAATTGAGGATGTGGATTTACCAGCAGACTTAATTATTCTGGATATCCACGACTTCGATATAATCCTAGGGATGGATTGGCTATCGGAGCATGGATCGCTCATCGATTGCGGTAGCAAACAAGTGATTCTGCGGAGCCCGGGTTTGCCAGAGGTTATCTTTCAGGGGGAACGTGACGGTTCGCCTCCTGAAGTGATTTCTTCACTTACTGCTACCAAACTTCTACGGAAGGGATGCCAGGGTTATCTGGCGCATGTCGTGTCGGAACGGGTTGATACTCCGGGTATCGACGAAATACCGGTGGTATGTGAGTTTCCGGATGTATTCCCGAAAGACTTACCTGGATTGCCACCCTCACGGGAGATCGAGTTTACAATTGAACTACTCCCTGGTACCCGACCTATATCCCAGGCACCATACCGGATGGCGCCGGCCGAGTTACGAGAACTCAAGACTCAATTGCAGGAGTTGGTAGATTTGGGATATGTCCGACCGAGTACTTCACCGTGGGGAGCACCGGTGCTGTTCGTAAAGAAGAAGGAGGGAAGACTCCATTTGTGTATTGACTATCGACAACTCAACAAGGTGACACTGAGGAACCAGTATCCTCTACCCAGGATCGATGACCTTTTTGACCAGTTGCGGGGAGCTCAGTGCTTCTCGAAAATTGATTTGCGGTCTGGGTATCACCAACTGAGGATTTCGGAGGAGGATATTCCGAAAAATGCTTTTCGAACCCGTTATAGACACTACGAATTCCTGGTTATGCCTTTTGGGTTGACGAATGCTCCAGCAGCATTCATGGATTTGATGAACCGGGTCTTCCGACCCTACCTAGATAAGTTCGTGATTGTGTTCATCGATGATATCTTGGTATACTCGAGGAGTGCCCGTGCACATGAGGAACATCTACGGTTGGTGTTGGAGAAGCTGAGACATGAACAATTGTACGCCAAGCTGAGCAAGTGTCAGTTTTGGCTGAGCAGTATTGGTTTTCTGGGACACGTGATATCGACGGATGGGATTTGCGTGGATCCCCAGAAAACGGAAGCGGTGGCCAACTGGGCTAGACCGACAACAGTGACCGAGGTGCGGAGTTTAGTCGGATTAGCAGGTTACTACTGGAGATTCGTGGAGGGTTTCTCCAAAATTGATGCACCATTGACTCGTTTGACTCGAAAGGGAGTGAAGTTTATCTGGGACGAGCAGTGCGATCGGAGTTTTCAAGAATTGAAAGATCGATTGACCATTGCACCAGTCCTTGCATTGCCGGATGACAGTGGAGAATTCGTGGTCTTTAGTGACGCTTCACTACAAGGTCTGGGCTGCGTGTTGATGCAAACTGGCAAGATTATAGCCTATGCATCTCGGCAGCTGAAGACTCATGAGTTGAACTATCCAACCCATGATTTGGAGTTGGCAGCGGTGGTTCATGCTCTAAAAATCTGGAGACATTACCTGTTCGGCGCAACGTGTCGGATATACACCGACCACCAGAGTCTTAAATACCTTTTCACTCAGAAGGAGCTTAACATGAGACAACGGAGATGGTTGGAGCTGCTGAAAGATTATGACTGTACGATCGAGTACCATCCGGGTAAGGCCAATGTGGTGGCTAATGCACTCAGCAGGAAGTCAGCGGGATCTGTTGCACACCTAGGGATGGTGTACCTTCCTTTGCTAGTGGAACTCCGGAAGGCGGGAGTTATTTTGGGTACGGATGCGCATGGAGCTTTGTTGGCTAGCTTCCATGTACGACCTGTACTGATTGATCGGATTATCGAAGCACAACTTCAAGATCCGATACTCTGTATTTACAGAATTGAGGTCGATGTGGATGGGAGACAGGATTTTACCATCCGGGACAATGGAGCACTTGTGAAATTGGCCCGTTTGTGTGTACCTGCAGTGGCAGAGTTACGAGCCGAGATTCTTGAGGAGGCCCATAGTTCGGCTTATGCTATGCATCCGGGAGGTACAAAGATGTACCGTACCCTCCGGAACCATTATTGGTGGTTAGGAATGAAGAAGGATATTGCGGAATTCGTGAGCAGATGCTTAACCTGTCAGCAGGTTAAGGCGGAACGGCAGAGACCTTATGGGGCTATGCAGCCACTTCCTATTCCCGAGTGGAAGTGGGATCACTTCACCATGGGCTTCGTCTTTAAGTTACCGAGGACTCAGAGTGGAGTGGACGGAGTGTGGGTGATCGTGGATCGGTTAACCAAGTCAGCCCATTTCCTGCCAGTTTAGGAAACTTATAAACCTAACCGACTGGCTCAGTTGCTTGTGAAGGAAATCGTACGATTGCATGGTACGCCGGAATCGATTATGTCCGATCGTGATCTGCGTTTCACTTCCAGGTTCTGGCGAAGTTTGCAAGCTACTTTGGGAACAACCCTACGTTTCAGTACTGCTTTCCATCCTCAGACCGATGGACAGTCTGAAAGAACCATTCAGACCCTGGAGGACATGATGAGGTCAAGTGTACTATAGTTTCAGGACTCTTGGGATACTCATTTGCCATTGATGGAATTCGCTTACAACAACAGCTATCAGGCAAGCATCGGGATGGCACCCTATGAGGCACTGTATGGTCGACAGTGCAGGACACCTATCTGCTGGACGGAGATAGGAGAACGAGCGGCTGTAGGGCCGGAATTGATGGACTTAACCATGGAAACTGTTCGAGTTATCAAGGAAAGATTGAAGGCGGCACAAGATCGCTAGAAGAGTTATACCGATCGACGGATTCGAGACTTGGAATTTGAAGTGGGAGATTTTGTCTTCCTGAAGTTATCACCGTGGAAGGGGATTATCCGTTTTGGCCGACGAGGGAAACTGAGTCCGCGTTTTATCGGACCATATGAGATCGTGGAGAGAATTGGCAGAGTTGCATACAGATTGGCACTACCTCCAGAACTTTCTAGAGTACACGATGTTTTCCACATATCGATGCTGCGGAATTACGTACATGATGCTTCGTATGTACTGGGGGAACAACCTGTCGAACTACGGGAGGATTTGAGCTTTGAAGAACAACCAGTACAGATCTTGGATCGGAAGGACAAGGTACTACATCGGAAGACGATCCCTCTCGTGAAGATTCTCTGGAGAAACCAGAATGTGGAAGAAGCCACATGGGAGCCTGAGGCGCAGATGCGAGATCAATTTCCTCATTTGTTTCTTTGAAATTTCGGGACCAAATTTCTTAAGGGGGGAAGGTTGTAACACCCCGGAAATTCGAGGATTCTAATATTGTAATTTAATATGTGAATTGACGTTTTTACCCTTATGAATGGTATGGCCAAATTGTTGACTTTTTGATTGGTGGGTCAAATGGACTTTGACCAATGACCGTGACGTAGTTCGGGACGTCACGAGTTCATAGACAGGTGGCACGTCCAATTCGGATGATCAGGGAAAAAGTTATGACTATCGGAAGTTCAGGGGCATTACCGTAATTTTGACGGTTGGGGCGAAAATGTTGACTTTTCATTTGATAATTAATTTTCACGCGACTCAAGGACCGTTAGGTAGGTCTCGACGTCCTGAGTCCGTAGACAGGCGGCACGCCGAAATCGGACTTCGTACGAGGAAGTTATGGTCAGAAACATGAAATCGGGAGGTTCGTGTCTCAGTTTTCGTGCCAAATATTTTATTCTGAAAATCTGATTGGAGGACACCTGGGGAGTGACAAGTGTCACTCACCCATTGGCTAGATTGGATCAGATCCACTATGGGTTTAAATACCATTAAAACCAACTTTTAATTCCAGCCATTGATCTGGAAATCTCCAAATCTAATCCTCACCTTTGATCTCATTCTGAGATTCAATCCTGGCCCTTGATTTAATTTCCTGATCTGTATTAAAATTCATGAAACCATACACCTATGTTTTCATTCTCTCAACCCGATTGCACGATTTCCTCTTGGAACCAACTCACCAGCCCTCACCACTCAACCCCACACCCCAGGCAACCAACAACCACCTCCCTGACGCCAGCCACCACTCCACGGCCACCCTGCACGGCCGGACTTCCCTCAGACCCGAGAAGGAACACGAACAACCCAAGTCACCCAAACCATCCAAAACTTCACTTTTGAACTCGAACCAACGTACGATTGGGTGCACTGTGACGACAGGACGGCACAGAACGGAACTGGACAACGCACGGCGGCGACACGGCGGCGATAGGACGAAAAACCCGTGAGTGCCCGATTTCCTTCCCTACTTCGAAACGCCCGTTTTTGACGTTGGAATTGTTTGGTTGTTGTTATGACACACTCAGGGGACCTAGGCGATCAGATTGAACCCAGGACCGTGGCTGGAAAGTCGACGACTCGCCGGAGAAGATAACCAGAACCGGCAGCCAACCTTCCCATCGATTTTCAGGTAGTCTCTTCGACCTAGAATCTAGTTCTAATTGCACAGAACCGTTGAGGAGGTTGAGACGAGTCCATAGGAACAAATCTCACCTGAAATGGTGATCGGAATCACGATCTGTGATCGGGTCGAGCCGTGGGTCTGCGGTGACCCGGTTCTCTGACCCGGTTACTGTAGCTGATGACGTCATCATGCTGACGTCAGCAGTGACGTCATGATGACGTCATCATGTCAGAAACTGTCGGACCAGAGACTAATGGACTGCTGACACGTGTCCTCTGACATTGTCAGTGATGACGTCAGCAGTGACGTCATGCTGACGTCAGCAGTACTGTAGCATAGTTGACCAGAGGGTTGACCAGGCGCGTGGGGGCGCGTGTGAATAGTAATTTTGGTGGGACCACCACCATTCTTTAGGTTTTGACGATCCGGATCCAATGGTGGTGGTTTCGGGTCGATCGGAGATCATTAAGTTGGTCAAAATGAGGTTTATTGCATTGGAAAGCGCGTTCGGGCGGCTTTTCTGGACAGGTTTCGGTCTAGGGTTTCATAGTTGAATGTTAGGGGTTTGTATTGACCCTTACGTATACTTTGGATATGACAGGGATTGTATAATTGTACCAGATCGAGGGTATACGCTCGGTTTTCAGCAGGACTGTACTGTGAGTGGGCCATTTTCTTAAACCCTTGCGTGCATAAATGTTTTCTGGTTTATTATACTTATTCACATGCTAAAAACAATAATGGTTTTGATGATATGGAAAATATGGTTATGGCACGTTTCACGATATTTGGGCTTGAGACCCGTCTAATGAAACTTGATGATTGGTTCGGATTTTATATATATGCTTGCATGTGGATATCAATAAAATGTTTTTGGTACTGCACTGTATAGATCCATTCGTATGATACTGTCTCCTCCGGATGAGGTACCCCGGAGAGGTCACGGACGTCTAGAACGTCCAGCGTCTATGACGCTAAGCATCGGGGATGCTGTAACCCAACAGGGTTCGGGGATTAAACTCGGAATTGAGACCCGAGTGGCACGCGTAGCCTTGTGATAGTGACCTTACTGGACGTCAGACATCAGGGATGTCGGGATTGGAGTGTATAGTGCAGCAACTAAAATTATACTTATGGTTTTATTACATGCCTTATGGTTCATAGTATATGACTTGTGATTTTAAATACGGTTGCATGCATGTTTGGAAAACGGAGGGGTAAATTATATGTTTTACTTATCAAATGATTTTATAAACTTGAGTTCGGTCCACTCACCCTTAATGTTTTTGGTAACCCCTCCAGGTCGTGATACTGAGGTAGAGGAGGAACCTGAGGCTGAGGCATAGATCTACTTCTGCGTACCTGAACCCCTGCTGGGTGGTGTACAAGTAGGTTTATGTTAGAGTCGTGCTCGCAACTTGTAATTTTGGATTTCATCCCTTATCTGACATCTGTTTAATTTGGATTTGATGTATGACTTTAATTTGGTTATTTATGCATTTGATGTATTGAGGTTAAAATTGGTATGAATTATTGGGTGTCAGACGGGAGCAGGGCACGTCCCCATATGGTCCCAGAGAGGATCGGGGCGGGTCCTGTCAAAACCTGTATAACATATAAAATAAACACGTTGTATTCGAAACACAATTAATATATGACTTATTTTAACATATTTAACCTATTTAAATGATAAGATTTAATAGGTAAATAGGTATGTAAATGAGTAGATAATGAGTTAGTGATTGATATGTTTATTAACCATGTTAATATATTGGTCATTACACGAGTTGACAGGTTGACCCTAAGTCAATTTATTTATCAAATAGGTTAACATATACGGGCTAACAAATTGACCAAAAATCCACCCGTTTATTAAATGGTTGACCCAAAAATGGCTCCAAATTCTAATCGTACGGGTTGACTTAGATAAATTTTTGGGCATGGTTCGAGTAATATATCGAGTCGTGTCAACTGGGTAAATTTGGTATTTTGGATTACTCGTTGGACGGGAGTAGGGCTGAGCGTAGTTTCCAAGGTGACTTTAGGAACGAGTCTTGTCAACTTGGTATCAGAGCAAGGTTTTGAGTTATGCTTGCTAATGTCATGCCTCCGAGATGCGAGCCTCGTGCACAACCTGGTAATGGAACGAGTATTTGAGCCAAGAATAGTTATAAGACCGGAAATGGATCGGGATTATTAGTTTGAATAGCGAATGTTACACTTTGATAAGGGAAAAGTTATGTGGGTCCGGATAGTAAAGTGAGCTCAGAGGTGAAAATCATAATATTTGTCGGCATGTTGGACTTGGATGTGAATAAGTGTTCTAGTTAGAGTTTGAGGTTTAAGATAATGGAAGGCCTTCTACCAGATCAGACGTGTGTAATGATGTTTGGTTTGATAATCCAACATATCGATAATGGTATGGATTACGAATATTGAATTAGGACTCCAATAGAAATCAGGATATCTAATTAAGATTGGTTATAAGTTGAGATATTGGCACATGGAAAAGGGTTAGGAATTTAGGGCTCGAGAAGAGTCGACAAGTGAAAATGTTGCTACAGAATGAATATTGAATAAGGGTTCAGGGTGGAACTTGAGATGCTGTTATGGGCCCAGTTATCCTAGTTGTTGAACACATAAGTGGAATTGTGTAATTATTACAGGTAACTTAATAAGGTGATAGTATGGAAGAAATACCCCCTGCCTTGAATAAATGATATGACAGGACCCATCCCAATCCCCCGGGGATTAGTGCGGGATGACCCTGCTCCCGTCTGACACAAAGTGTCAAACAAGGGATATTTCCGACCTTTGCCCTCCCGGGCTATCAGAGTACGCCAGGATCCGGAGGAGGTATGTGATATCTCGGTTTCTGCTACAGTCCACATCCGATGTCAACCTGAAGGGCAGTCAAAACATTAAAAACTGTGAGTGGACAAAACAAGAGTTTATAAAACATTTCATAAGGAAGACATTTGTACCCTCCACTAAAAAGCATGCATGCATTCGAAAACCGTTTAACCAAAGAAACCATATGTGGGAACTAAGCCCAAAACCAAGATTGAAAGAACCATAATGAAAACGACCATACGGGACTCAGCCCAAACCATAGTAAAACCACGTACATGGGCCACTGCCCAAAACCTGTACATATCACATATCATATATCTCATATACCATACATCATATATACATATAATTCACACAACCAATCCTGTCACGGTTTCCAAAGCTACGCGCGTGCTACCCAGGTCTCAATCCGAGTCTTCTCAAGGACAAGATAAATGTTTGTAGACCACTGACCCTACCCGAGGTAATAGTAATCATAGCCTTCCTGAGAGTAAGGAACCCAACTGGGGGGTGACTCCACTCAGTCCGTGCTCCGTGACTACTCCGGGGTCCACCCAGGCCAACGACCCTCCCCGGAGGAGATAATAGAAGTAAAGGAAGGTATATGAATACATATATATACATAACATAAACGTTCATGCCCGGTTCCCTTGAACCGTCATGATCCATAACATCCATGCCCGGTTCCCACAAACCATCATGTACCATAATGACCTGACAAAGGTTCATGCCGGTTCCCATAAACCGTCATGAACCACAATGACCTTTCCAGAGTTCATGCCGGTTCCCATAAACCATCATGAACTTGGAAATCCACGTAAGGTCCCTGACCCGAAATCATCAGTGTAAAACAACTGGGTCTCGTGCCCGAACATATGACTCAACTGGGCACCGTGCCCGATATTTAAGGGCCAGTCACGACTCCGATCATAGTGATGTGTGCAACCATCCATCCAGGACCGCCCTCAATCCTGGTATGTCGCCGTGAACGTATCAACCGACGCGACCATCAGAAGATCATGGTGCACTCATCACCGATCGATATCCTGAACCGTCAGCACTCCGAAGTCGAGCCTCCCCAGGCTGCCCGACCACGAATCGCGCATCGTGACCTCTCCGGAAGGAACACATCCCAATCCGGAGGCGAGCGTCGTATCGTCGATCGCCGTGCACATAGCACCCGTCGCGACCACGATTTAGACCCGAAGGTCGTAAATAGCGTCATATCCCGAGACAAAACTAAATGGGTCTCATACCCGAGTTTATCCTTTTAGAAATCCAAAACCATTTCATTAAAACCAATAAAGAAATATAGACCCGTATAAGCACCGTATAAGGCTGAAACCTCGAAATACGTGCTTATACGTAACCACATAAAAATGCACCCATGGCATCATCAAACAAGTAATAAAACATATAATAAACATTTATGCATGCACCAATTTAGAAAACAAAGTCCACTCACAGACCGTCCGAGCTGCCGCCTCGATTTGCGTGCCATACGGCTCCCCGAGCCGATCACCGTCACCGGGACTCCCAAACCTGTCCTATCATAATAGAAGGTTACTAACTACTTAATTAACCTCCTACCAAAGCCCCGTAATTTTCTGATATTTTTAACTATTTTTAAAACCGAACCTAAACCTTCTGATGCCCCGAAACATATCGAGATGGTGTCTGATTAACACGAAACTAGTCCCAAAATGTTCGTTACATCGAATAGATGATTTCACATGTTGGAACCTTCCTCAAATTGTGTGCCACGCGCCCTCATGCGCCGCCTGAAGTAGCTGCACGTGGGCTTCACGCTCTAGCTACAGTACCTGCTAACGTCATCGCTGACGTCAGCATGACGTCATCTGACAGCTGTCAGGTCTGACATGTCAGACTCTGACAGGTGCCACGTGTCATGCTCCCATTGGTTCACGTCACTGTGCTGTCAGTGCCACGTGGCGTTCTGACATGTGCCACGTGTCATCACGATACTGGTCCACGTCTGTGCCACGTGTCAGCCCCTGATTGGGCCACGTCACTGACATGTTAGTGTTGACTGTGCACTGACATGTGACACGTGTCGGCTGATGAGTGGTCCACGTCACCTGACAATCTGACAGGTGTCACCTCATCACGTCACGTCACCACCTTCAACCTCGCACAGTCGGTCCGGGCCGGCCGGTCCGGTCCAACCCATGCAACTGGACCGGCGTAACCAGTCCAGGCTCATTCCGGCCCAGTTTTTCAACATTTTCAATCCTAATCAATCCTAACCTTCCTATAATCGTCCTAGGAACCTAACCCAATTAATTAGAATCCCTAAAACCCACGAAAATCCACGGTTCAATTTTGAACCTCACGGTTCAATTTTCCCGATTGCACCCAGGGCTACTCAGCCCTTCACCGCCGTCCAAACCACCCTCTACACCTTCCTACAACCTCAATAAACTCATCCTAATCAACTAACAGCAACCATAATCTCTAAATCGAAAAATAGAAGAAAAAATGGGTTTATCGGGCTTACCGGGTACCCGCTCGGGTTTTGGGTTCCAGCCACCGTTCACGGCGGCCCTGGCCATCCAGGCCGGCCACCTCAACTCCCTCAGCCTCCTGGTCTTCTGTCCTGGTCTTGGGTGCAATTTGGATGGGTTTGGGTTGCACGGGAATGAGAGAAAATGGTGAGATCGGGTGGGTGTTTTGTGTGTTTGAAAAGGAGAAATGAAAATGGATGGTCGATGCATGAATGTATAAGGGTGGCCTGTGGATGGGTGACACTTGTCACTCATCCATTGGGCCTCCATTAAATATATGGGCCCACTAGAGACAAACTGCACTTTTTGTTTCGTAAAACGTGTTACCGTGAATAGTAACCCGAAACTTCCGTGAACCGTAGCTTCGCCGTCGAACGTCCGAATTCGACGTGCCGCCTGTCTACGGATTCGTATCGTCCTTATCTACGTAACGGTCTTTGGCCCTCGGCCATTGGACCTCCCGGTCAAAAAGTCAACATTTGACCTCCTATTCACCCAAATTACCAAAATGCCCTTGGGCTTCCGAACGTCATAACTTCCTCCTCGAACGTCGGAATTGAACGTGCCACCTGTCTATGAACTCGTGACATCACAAACTATGTCACGGTCATCGGTCAAAGTCCATTTGACCGCCCGATCAAAAAGTCAACGTTTTGCCACACCAAGGGCAAAACGGTCATTTCGCATCGTTCGTCCAATTTCGCCCAACTAATCACGGATTAGCCTCACTAATCGTGATTAGTCACTAATCTAATCCTGGAATTTGGGACGGGTCGAGCAAAAAAAAAAGATCTAGACATTTTTCAAGGATTTGTATTATGATTCGGGGTTGAGAAGTGGAGGATGATATTCTGGAAATATCCCTCCAGACAAGATAGGGCCATTGTGAGTTCTTAGTAATATTATTTGGATTAATTAATGCCCTAGCAAAATTTATGAATTTAATAATAAAGGTATTTTGACTGTTCTTGGATTGGTTTGTGATAAGGAGGTGGAGGACTAGTTGCATGCAAGTATAGTACGCGTTCGTTTTGGCTAACTAGTGAAATTCTTTAGGGGCATATGATGCTAGTTGACGAAATTAGCATAGACCACCCCCCCCCCCCCCCCCCCCCCCCTCCCCCGGAAAAAAATGAAGTAGTAACTAATTAAGTTCAACAACAAAAATGGTATTGGAAGTAAGAAAGTTTTGGGGATTGGAAGGACACTATAGAAGCTTTGTTGATTTGTTGATGATGAAGATGACAATGGAAATAAAGGGAAAAAAAACTCTGGACCTCGGGCAATTTGAAGGAAATGAAACCCCAAAAATCAAAGGGTACGCAAGTCAGATGTTGGGCCAAAAAATGAATTATGTTGTGCTTTGAGGCCCAAGTATACTGTTACTTGTGCTTTATTGACTAGAAAGTGTGGAAGTTACCGAATGTGACCATGAATCAGACACTTAGATTCCCTGACATTGAGGGCCATATATTGCTTGAAGTGTGTTATGATTATTGTGGTCTCATGGTCAATGACTAATGTGATTGAAATTTGATTGTCTATTTGTTTATAATTCATTATATGCTTACATGTTTATAAAACCATGGAGGTATTGAGATAAAAAGGTTATTACCTACGTGACAATTAAAACCTTAGGGGTTAAACTATCCCGCGTATGACTTGGAACTGGTAATAGTGGTACACTTATTAATGATTTGAAGGTATGATCTTATATAGGTAGAAGTACAGGACTTTATGGACCATAAAGGTTTAAAGTACTTTTTCACTGGAGAACCTAAAAGGACCTAAATCCAAGACAACACAGGTATGTGAAACTAGTCAAGAACTGTAGGTATATTGTTGGGTATTGTTTGACGAAGCCAATGTAGTGGCTAGTACCTTGAGTAGGAAGTCTATGGATTCTACGTCTCAACTTATATGATGCTTTTGAAGAAACTAAGAAGTATTACACTCACGAGAAATATTGTTGGAAAGCTGGCCTGAATTGATGGATAATAGAGTTTATGGATAGATATCGTGATATACCAATAGGAAAAGGACTTAGTGGTGGAAGCTATATGAAATGTGGAAGTTACTTCTGATTCCTAAGTAGATGTAGGATTTGCTTAACGATAGAATTTGCATTCAGCTCCTAAGAATCTGGAGAAATTATGATAAGTTCTGGACGATATTTGATGGATTTATAAGTTGGTCTAACTCTTACTAGTAAGAGGAAATTTTCGCATGGAATAATATATGAAACAACTAATTGATGAAACTAACAGATTGCATGAAATTGCAGAGTCAATTGTGTTTGATTGAGATCCAAAGATAACATCGAGGTAGAATTTGTAGTTGTTTTTAAGAATATCATTACATTTTAGCATTGTTATTCACCCTCAGATGGATAATCAGTCTGAGAGAACTATCCATATCTTGGAAAATGCGACGAAGGTATTATGTGATTTAATAGATATGGGAAATTGAGTCCTCCTTATATTGAACCACATAAGATTATCGAAAGGCTAGATCTAGTAGTTACAGTTTGGTACCACCCTCAAAACCATTTCAAAGTCATGTTGTGGTTATAGTGTCAGGACCCACCCCGGTTTCACCTTGAAACCCGAGGTAAATCCTGCTCCCGTCTGACACCCCGACACAAAACAGTCAGACGCAGGAGAAAGCACTCAATAAAAACCGAAGTTAGAGTTTACAGAGCATAGTACGAATACAATGAAATAAAAACCGATGACAATTACACGCGCGCGGAAAACTTTAAACCACTCCGGGATCCCTCACGTGACTTCTATGCCTCGGACACTGCCTCGACGTCAAGACCCCGCGCTCGCTCCACAACCTGGAGGGCAAGTTAAAAACAAAAGGTGTGAGTGGACCATAATAAAAGAAAAGTTCTAAAACCATTTATCAGAAAACTAAGTTTCACCCTCCGTTTTGAAAACCACATACATAACCCAGTTATCAGAACAGTTATAAACCAAATTACCATAAACCACATCATAAGAAACAGAAACACTATAAAACAGTTAGAAAAACCACAGCCTGTGAATCATAAAACTGTGTCATAAACCATGAACATGAAATCATCATTTTCCGATCAAACCTGCTGGACCTATCCGAGTCTTTAAACTCCCGAGTCTTTAAACTCAATCCAGGCCTTAATAATATCCGAGTCTTTAAACTCCCGAGTCTTTAAACTCAAAGGCCTACGGGGGGAAATCAATATATCCGAGTTTTTAAACCCAATAACCAGATCCAGCAAATCCAATCAAAACCAGTTGAAAACCATTTTCGTATTCACATCCAAACCCGAATCTGAAATCACCGGTCCGATGCCCTTCTAGCATCCTGAACCGTCATTCCGAACCCAAATCCGGAATCCACTTTTCCACTTGGAAACCAACCCTTTTTCCGAAATACGTTTCTAAAACCGAAAACCTCGATTATCAAATCATGTCTTAAATCCATTTCTTATCATTAAAATCACTTATCGTTTGAAAACCCCAAATCATGGCATCATAATCAGTAATCAAGTCTTTCTCGTAAAACGTGCCAAATACGTAAATTCCTCGGAAAATGTGCAATTAAGTAAAACAGTTATAGCATATTCAAATAACCATGAAATCACAAGGAAAACCATAAAACAAGTAATTAAAAGCAGTTATGCCTGCTCGAGTTTAGAGAAGGGGTCCACTCACAGTACTGAGCCCTACTCGCGTCTTGAACGTCCAGCACGTTCCTCCGCTTCCTCGGGAAGACCCGATCCTGTCAACAACCACCAACTTACGTCACTAACACGTCTACGAAGGTTCACCTAAATTCCCTCAAAATTCCCCGAATCGAAAGTGTAATAACCCGGGACCCTAAACCTTCACCCCCGCGGACCTAAACTCAAACGACGTCCGCACAACCCGAAACCACTTCCAATGGACTCGTCACAACTCCTGGACCAAAAACCATGTTGACCACTTTCCCCAACGCCGCCGCACGCGCCCCCACGCGCAGCCCAAAGTGGCTGCGCGTGGCCCTCACGCGCCTGCTACAGTGCACCTTCAACCTCACGTCGACCCGGTTCACACCAGTGCTGCAACTCGGACCGGCGAGAACCATTCTCCGCCGTCCAGCCACCATTTCACCTCCTTTCTTCACCTATAGCTTCGTCCAGCCCTACTCTATTCATCCCCATCCTCCAATCACCTCGACACGGTCCCTACACCGTCGACTCAAACTCGAAACCAGACGGCTCAACTCCTCTGTTTTCCTTCCCGGCCGCCCAGGTAATCTCCCTTCACGGTGGCCATCCTAAACCCTTCCTAGGACCTCACTGAACCTAACCCAACACTCCTAGACCTTCGACTCAGTCCCAAACTTCACGACTCGCCGTTTGAATCTCACGGCCAAAACAGAGCACACAGAGTCCCTCCGTCGTGCCAACAGCCACCGTGCACCTCCCGTCACGGCAACACAACCAGACGGTTCCTAGGACTCAACTAAATCCCCTAGACCACTCTAGACCCATCGATTCAACCCCTAGACTCACGACTTTTAATTTGAAACTCAACAGAAAAACAGGGCAATTGTACAGGGATGAGGGATTACCTGCAACCGTCCGCAACCGTGCTCGCCACCCGTGTTCCCTGGAGTCTACAACGCCGTCTCAGCCTCCTCTCGAGGTCAAACACACCCGCACACGGCCACAACACCACTACAAGCCCTCAACCTTCTCTGTTTTCTCTGGTTGTCTCCGTGACTCTCAACTCCCACACACACAACCACCACACTGTCAGCCTCTCCCACTGCTTCCTTCTCACACTCTGATCACTCTCACACACTCACAACTCACCAGCACATCCCATCACCCTTCAAGCCTCTCAATTCTCTCCCTCTGTTTCTCTCTGTGTCGAAGAACACGCACGGGCACCACGGTTGCACCCCAATTATTAGAACCGCGCAAACACCCGAGAACCCCCCAGAACCCACTACACTCTTGCCACATGTCACCATCCCCCATTCTCTCTCACCCACGTGGCCCAATCTCAACCCTTCATCTGCTTCTCTCTGCACAAATCCCCAGGTGAAAAAAGACCAAAATATCCTTCTGTTTAACTCAAAATTACGGTTTTGCCACTACCTTTCTAGACCCGTATCTCACACCTCGTAAGTCCGATGCATACGTGCCGCCTGTCATCGAACTCAGGACGACGAGAGCTATCTAACCATCCTAGGTCAACATACCAAAACCCGATTACACAAAAAGTCAACTATTCCCCCTAATTTATCCACATTACGGTTATGCCCTCCACCTTCCGAACATCACAACTTCCTCCTCGGATGTCGGAATTGGGTGTGCCACCTGCCTATGGATTCGTGATGTCCTAGACTACGTCCTGGTCACCAGTCAATACCTAATTGACCACCCGAACGAAAAGTCAACTTTTTTCCCTAACTAGGGGCAAAATCGTCATTCTACGCTAATGACCTTATCGATACCGACTAACCACCGATTAGCCTTGCTAAGCCCACCTTAATCACCCTACTAATCCCGGCTCTCGGGACGGGTTGTTACATATAGATACTTAGGACATACTCACATGACGAATCACATGTGCTAAAATGATAGCTTATTGAGCATTGAAAGGACTAAAGGTTTGAGGAACAACTTCTGTAGATTTTAGACTGGTAAAATAAAGTGTGGATAACAACATTTTTACCTGATGACCTGACATGTTGGTAGTGGTAGGAATACCGGTTTAAGACTCGGATGTGAGTTAGGACAATGGAATGAGAAAACAAGAGAAAAGGAAATTGTGAGAAAGGGAAAGATAAGCAGTAAGGGGAAATTGGAGAGGCTTTATGTCCTTGCTTCGGGGTGATGGTTATGAAGATTCTAATCGAAAAAACAAGTGATCTAGCTCCTTTCTAAGGCATTGCGTTTAACTAAGGTGTGAATAATGACAACAAAGCCTTATGTTTGGAAAGGTCAGTGGTGTCATGGATTTGGATATTGATTTAGGACTCAAACGTGAGTCAGAATATTCGATTGAGACTTGAGAGAAGTAGGAAATTGAATAAGAGTTTTGAAGGAACTTGAGTTATTGTTATAAGCTCAGATTTTGGTTATATTTTGGTATTAAGCCAAGTATTAGTATAAATAAGTTTTGCGTGGCTTTAAATGTGATTATGTTGTGGCACCTTGTGAAATGGTACTTAGGTTCAATTCTGGAATGACAGTATTTTGACTTAAAATGTAAGTCAAATGTTTGTATTATATGATTCCATCCATGGAATGTTCTTACTGTTGTGGTAATGTGTTTCCCCAGACGAGTGATGTCGGGATACAAGTTTATAGTATTGTTGTCCATCATAACTAGTACTTGAGTTAGTGAATAGTGATGTTTGGCTGATAGAGGCCAAGTCATTAAGGATGTGATGAATTTTAGATATGTCCAGATGTACATAAAGGCAGTTCCTAGACATGGTCCGGATGATGTTGACACTATGCCAAAAAAGCCTTTAGACGAAAGCAAAAAAGTGTCGTCAGAATGCACTGAAAAAACAACGTTTATATAAGTGACGTCTATTTGAAATGCATCAGACGACAATTTTTTTTTTTTCGTCTAAAGCCTAATCAGACAAAAAAATTTCAAAAACTGTCGTCTAATTATTCTTTAGATTAGTATTTTTCGTAGTCATCTAGAATATAAAAATTGTCGTCTAAAATGTAATCAAACGACAATTTGTATTAAAAACTGTCGTCTGATTATATCATAGACGACATTTTTTTACCGTTGCCTAATATATAAAAACTGTCGTCTAGAATGTAATCAGACGACACTTTTTATTAAAAACTATCATATGATTATATCATAGACAACGGTTTTTAACTGGCGTCTAAAATGAAAATAATTGTTGTCTATAATGCAATTAGACGACACTTTTTTTAAAAACGGTTGTCTATGTTAGTTGTAATAACGTTAATTTTGAACATATTATTATATTTTATAATATGATTTGGATAACAAATTACTTGAGTCACATATATAAATTTTTTCGAAATAAGAAAAATATTTGAAACAAATTCATCCAATGTTATTTTTATATATATATGAAAGTACATGAATTCAATTGTAACTAATACAATACATAATGTGCTGCAACACAAGGAAGAACAACAAAATTGAGGTATGTTTCTGCTCCAACTAAAACTGGTTCTGCTAATATATTTCAGCTCTTTCTTTGAATCCTTTATAGTATATTTCTGCTTTGACATATGAGAACTGTTGTTTTCTTCATATGCAGGAAAATTCACATTGGTAAGTTTTGTTATATCCGTCAGAACTAAACAAGTCTGTCAAACTAGGATAAGCAGTCATTCATCGAAGAAAATATGCAAGACCGAAATTGAGCAGGTGTGAGGCATGAAGACAAACTTTTTACTGATGTACCTTATTCAATAGACATGAATCAGTAAAGGGGCCAATTTCCTTCCCACTACAAAGAATTGAAACCCAAAAAGCATAAATTCCTGATAAATAATTTACTTTGCAAGTAATTTGAACATCTTAATCCACAATCAAGTCACATATTGCTAACATCTTAGTCCCCAGCCAAGGAAGCTACCATGCCGTAGGATGTATGTGGAATATCCAAAGTCTTGATTTCAAAAGAAAACAAGCATTTTTACAATTTAAACATGGAAGTTACTAACAACCCCGGTGAAATACAACATATACGGATATAATGAAATAGGAAATTAAGATATTAGGCATACCATTACAAAATGTAAGCATGCTCAGAACAATAGTATTGAACATTTCAGCCATTTCATATTTATTTCCTTCCTACTGCAACACGTGAAGGTTCCTACAACAAGGGGCCAACTTCCTTCCTACTGTAAAGAATTGAAACCCAAAAAGCATAAATCCCTGATCGATAATTTACTTTGCAAGTAATCTGAACATCTTAATCAACAATCAAATCACTTATTGCTAACATCTTAGTTCCCAGCCAAGGAAGCTACCATGCATAGAATGTATGTGGAATATCCAAAGTCTTGATTTCCAAAGAAAACAATCATTTTTACAATTTAAACATGGAAGTTACTAACAACCCTAGTGAAATACAACATATACAAAAGTAAGAAATGAATATATTAGGCATACCATTGCAAAATGTAAGCACACTCAGAACAATTGTATTGAACATTTCAGCCAGTTCATATTTATTTCCTTCGAATTTCCAACATACCTACTCACCTAATTCAAACAAAAAATCCATGAATATTAGATAAGCAACACAACACAACAAATGAAAAGAAAAGATACACAAACACATAGCATAAATTTGCAAAACATCCAGAGCCATCATAATTTAGAAACCAGAAGAATACTATGGAAATATCCGCAACTTGTGCTCGTTACATCAGTGGATATTAGCATGTATACAAATTGAACAAATACATGAAATAATAACTAATATTCAATCCTTTCTCCAAGCCCAAATTATTCAATTATCCAACTATGTTTCACCTACCAAGAATCAAGATCTCTACCTCTCTGCATGCCTAATTATTTAATCAACTAAACGATAGTATGAATAAAACCAAAATAATAACTATGAATAGAACTAGATACAAAAATCAAAATAAGATTAATCTGAACTAAGAAAATATGCTCAATGAACAACATAAAGCAACATTATGCTCATCAACAAGTACAAAAAAAATATTCTCTTCTACATGTATACTTGTAGTTCCATAAAGTGAAATTTTGCGAAGCTCAAAATGAGATCATGGGATTCTCTCAGTGGAATACTCGAAGACGTGCTGAAATCATGAAAAACTGTCAGAAGCCTTAGTTTACAAATCAAATTCTTCCAGCTGATAATTAATTGTTCTATAATTTCTATATGAACCTTGATATTGTCAACCCAATCCATATTTAAATTTTCTGGTATTGACGTCATACATTCCCCCATTTTAAGACGTAAGAACATCCCATTTTCTACTGCCAACCACATGTTGTATCCACCAAAGTTTTGTATAGGAAGTTGTTAGTCCAAAAACATGACAGAGAAGGAGGGGATGAATATCAAATCAAATATAGTCACCATAGTATTCAAGATTACTTGACAGGACCCGTCCCAAATCCCCCTATAATTAATGCGGGACGTGCTTGCTCCCGTCTGACAGGAAGTGTCAGACAAGGGATAATTCTAATTTTTGCCCCCACCGAGGCTTCCAGAGTATGCCAGGATCAGAGGAGGAATGTGATGTCTCGGTCTCCGCTACAGCCCGCATCCGCGATTAACCTGAAAGGCATTAAAACCATTTAAAAGATGTGAGTGGACGAAACCAAATAATTTATTAAAAACATTTCATAAAAACCCTCTCTTCACCAGCCTCTTTGTCCAGTCCTAAGCAACCTATTCCCCTCACTCTAACACCTCGACACAACCCCTGGATCATCGTCCCAAACTCGAAACCAAACCCGAACCATCCCCTATTTTCCAATTCGATCAACCAGGTAACCCCCCGTCACAGCAACCACCCTAGACGACTCCTAGGATCCTCCTGAGTAGCACACAACTCACCAAAAGCCTCGACTCGTACTCAAAACCCACGACTCACCGTTTGAAGTTCGACGGCAAAACAGGGCAATTGAAAGAAGATGAGGAATTACCTATACACTGACCACCACCGTGAGCTTAGTCGTGAAGACACGACTCCTCCAGTCCACCTCCGTCCTCTGGACACCTCCATCAGCCTCGATTGGTCCCTTACACGGCAGCACCACCACTCAAACTCCTCTATGTTTTCTGGAACCTCACACCCTCCTCACACACTCGACTCACACGGGCTGTGATCCCCAACTCACTCACTGTCTCCCTCTCGATCTCTGGTCACTCCTCACTCACCAGAACACTCACGATCAACGTCCAACTCCTCTCAATTCCTCAGTCTCTGTTCTCTCTTGTTCAACTCACACACACACAGAGGCACACACATGACACACAGCCAAATAATTGGACCGTGCACCCTAGAACCCACTAGAGCTCTCCCAAGTGTCACCATCCCTTCAAGCCTCACACAAAAATCTCAATCTCCCCTGTCCACTTGTCCCAATCCGACTGCACCAAACCCAAAGTGAAAAAGACTAAAATGCCCTTCTTTTAAATCAAATATTACCATTTTGCCCTTACCGTTTTAGACCCGTAACTTACACATCCTAACTCCGATGAACACGTGCCGCCTGTCGTTGAATTCAGGACGACGAGATCTACCTAACTGTCCTAGGTCAATGTTTCAAAACCCAATCGTACAAAAAATCAACTTTTCCTCCTCATTTAACCAAATTACGGCAATGCCCCCAACCTTCCGAACATCATAGCTTCCTCCTCGGATGTCGGAATCGGGCGTGCCACCTGTCTACGGACTCGTGACATCCCAAACTACGTCACGGTCACCGGTCAATACCCAATTGACCGCCCGAACTAAAAGTCAACTATTGGCCCAAACTAGGGGCAAAATCGTCATTCTACACCAACAGACCTATCGTAACCAACTAACCACCGATTAAGCTCACTAATCTTTGACTAATCACCGTCTTAACCCTAATTTCCGAGACGGGTCGTTACAACCTACCCTCCTTAAAAGAATTTCGTCCCCGAAATTCCATAGTTCGTTCCCGACACTAGGGGTCTCCTACCCGATGATCAACACTGGTACAACAACAACTACTCCTGGGTTTTCGATCTATCATCTCCACCTTAGGTATTTCACACCATCCCCAACTACCAGTTCACCACTTCTAACCCTCTCTCAGGACGACAAAAACTTCATGGTGTACGCAAGGGAAACTCTATGAACATAAAACAAAGGTATTTTAAAATACCTCATACGGCGTACCCAATGGAATTCATAGAGTACGTCTTCATGTACTACCACCTCACCTTCCAGAACCCAACTAGAAGCAATCTAGTCTAAACAGGAAATCCTACCTACTAGCTCACTCCTTCGGCTACTACTTCGACCACTTGTCGGAATAAACCAACAAAGTCCTAAAGGCAAACTCTAGATTGTGGGTTCTCTTCCTTCACTAATCTCATATCGATCAGTTATAGTCACTCTTTTCCCGTTCCTTCCGTCATCCTTCAACGAAACTCACTGAACTCCTCAACCTCGTCACTCCAGGTCACCTAGGAGAAAAGTCCTAGACTCTATCCCGAAACCAAACAACACTGTGGACAACTCAACCAAGGATAGTAAAAGTACCTGTCACGGCACCGGGTGCTGACTGAGCCTCCTGCTGAGTCATCGTAAACACTCGGGCCTGAGATCCTGAAGATCTACCACGTCCTCTCATACCACTAGTGGCACCACCACCTCCTCTAGTGCCCGTTGTCCTTGACACTGACGCTGTACTCAGTCCGGGCTCCACTGATCCTCGGCCTACACCACCCTCTTGTGGTAACAGTGGACACTCGCGTCGGAAATGACCTCGCTTCCCACAGTAGAAACAAACATCCCTACCAGAAGGACTCGGTCTCCCTGTCGACGCAATAGACGTCGCACTAGCTTGTGGAGTCAGCTGTGCTCGGTAACCACGGAATCCCGAACTCTGAAAACTACCAGGTCTACCGAAACGATCATCGTCCGACGACGATGCTCCACTGTAGTTACCCCTCTTTGGTGTCGTCTGACTCGAAGCTCTAGAAAAAAGTGGCTCCCGGCGTTGTACCGGCAAGCTAGCCTCGACCCTCACCGCATCGTCTGACAACTCTCGGAGGGTAGCAAACGATCCAGCCGTCACTATAGCTCGAATCTCACCTCGCAGGCCCAACTCAAACCTACGGTACTTCTCGGGTTCAGTGGCCACAAACAAAGGAGCAAACTGGGACAACATCTGAAACTTCTGTTCGTACTCAGCCACACTCAAATTCCCCTGTTGAAGCTGCAGAAACTCCGCCTCCTTGGCATCTCGGAAAGAACGAGGGTAATACTGATCTAAGAACCTCTCCCGAAACGCCTCCCAGGTCAGAGTGTGGGCATCCCAGCCAGACAACTCGAGGGTATACCACCACTCGTACGCCGCACTGTCCAGTAAGAATGTAGCCAATAACACTCGATCCTCCGATGGGCAATGCATCACTGCAAAGATCCGCTCAAATCTCGTAATCCACCTCTGGGCTTCCTCAAGATCTGCCCTACCACTAAAAGTTGTAGCCCCGAGCCGCTGGGCTCGCTCAATCGTAGCACTCTCTGTCCCTCTCGCTGCTTCGTCTTCAGGTCGTGGATGGGGTTCACATCTCGGAGGCATCGTCAACCGCACGCTGAAAGAGACATAGAAACAGTCAAACAACCTAAACACAACCAAACAAACCGACAAACCCGACAAACTCAACAAACCTATGCTCTGATACCAATTGTCAGGACCCACCCCGGTTCCACCCCGAAAACCGAGGTAAATCCTACTCCCGTCTGACACCCCCATACACAGACTAAAGTAACTCACAAAAACCACCAGATTACATGCCAGACGCAGGAGAAAAATGTAAACATCCCGAAGTCAAAGTGTTACAGAGCATAGTACCAAAATACAAAGGAAAGAAAACTAATAAATTAGGTACACTGACAGGACCCATCCCAATCCCCCCGAGATAAGTGCGGTATGACCCTGCTCCCGTCTGACACGAAGTGTCAGACAAGGGATAGTTCCGATCTTTGCCCTCCCGGGCTATCAGAGTACGCCAGAATCCGGAGGAGGCATGTGATATCCCGGTCTCTGCTACAGTCCACATCCGCTGTCAACCTGAAGGGCAGTCTAAACATTAAAAGCTGTGAGTGGACAAAACAAGAGTTTATAAAAACATTTTAACGAGAAGACATTTGTACCCTTCACTAAAAAGCATGCATGCATTCGAAAACAATTTATCCAGAAAACCAAAATGAAATCAAGTACATGGGCCACTGCCCAAATCCATAAGGGACTCAGCCCAAATCATAAGAAACTAACGATACGGGCCACTGCCCAAAACCTGTGTAAACGCACATCATACACCATATCATATATTTCATACATCACATATACATATAATTCACACAACCAATCCTGCCACGGTTTCCAAAGCTACGCGCGTGCTACCTAGGTCTCAATCCGAGTCTTCTCAAAGTCAAGATCAATGTCCGCAGACCACTGACCCTACCCGAGGTAATAGTAATCATAGCCTTCCTGAGAGTAAGGAACCCAACTGGGGGGTGACTCCACTCAGTCGGTGCTCCGTGACTACTCCGGGGTCCACCCAGGCCAACGACCCTCCCCGGAGGAGATAATAGAAGTAAAGGAAGGTATATGAATACATATATATACATAACATAAACATTCATGCCCGGTTCCCTTGAACCGTCATGATCCATAACATCCATAACAAGGGTTCATGCCGGTTCCCATAAACCGTCATGAACCAGAATGACCTTTCTAGAGTTTATGCTGGTTCCCATAAACCGTTATGAACTTGGAAATCCATCTAGGGTCCCTGACCCGAAATCATCAGTGTAAAACAACTGGGTCTCGTGCCCGAACATATGACTCAACTGGGCACCGTGCCCGATATCTAAGGGTTAGTCACGACTCCGATCATAGTGATACGTGCAACCATCCATCCCGGACCGCTCTCAATCCTGGTATGTCGCCGTGAACGAATCAACCGACACGACCACCACAAGATCATGGTGCACTCATCACCGATCGTTATCCTGAACCGTCAGCACTTCGAAGTCGAGCCTCCCCAGGCTGCCCGACCACGAATCGTGCATCGTGACCTCTCTGGAAAGAACACATCCCAAACCGGAGGCGAGCGTCATATCGTCGATCGCCGTGCACATAGCACCCGTCGCGACCACAATTTAGACCCGAAGGTCGTAAATAGCGTCATATGCCCGAGACAAAACCAAATGGGTCTCATACCCGAGTTTATCCTTTTAGAAATCCAAAACCTTTTCATTAAAACCAATAAATAAATACAGACCCGTATAAGCACCGTATAAGGCTGAAACCTCGAAATACGTGCTTATACGTAACCACATACAAATGCACCCATGGCATCATCAAACAAGTAATAAAACATATAATAAACATTTATGCATGCACCAATTTAGAAAACAAGGTTCACTCACAGACCGTCCGAGCTGCCGCCTCGATTTGCGTGCCATACGGCTCCCCGGGCCGATCACCATCACCGGGACTCCCAAACCTGTCCAAATTGTAATAGAAGGTCACTAACTACTTAATTAACCTCCCACTAAAGCCCCGTAATTTTCCTGTATTTTTAACTATTTTAAATCCCGAACCTAAACCTTCCGATGCCCCGAAACATATCTAGACGGTGTCCGATTGATACGAAACCAGTCCCAAAATGTTCGTTACATCGAATAGATGATTTCGTATGTTGGAACCTTCCCCAGATTCCATGCCACGAGCCCTCACGCGCCGCCTGAAGTGGCTGCGCGTGGGCTTCAAGCGCAGCTATAGTACCTGCTAACGTCATCGCTGACATCACTGCTGACGTCATCTGACAGCTGTCAGATCTGACATGTCAGACCCTGACAAGTGCCACGTGTCAAGCTCCCATTGGTCCATTTCACTGCTATGTCAGTGCCACGTGGCCGTCTGACATGTGCCACGCGTCATCACAGCACTGGTCCACGTCAGTGCCACGTGTCAGCCCCTAATTGGGCCACGTCACTGACATGTCAGTGCTGACTGTGCACTGACATGTGACACGTGTCGGCTGATGAGTGGTCCACGTTACCTGACAGTCTGACAGGTGCCACGTCATCATGCCACGTCACCACCTTCAACCACTCGACGGGTCGACCCGAATCCTGCAACCGGGTCGTTCAGACCCACGGGTTGACCCGGTCGGTTCTCCACCGTCCGACCACCAAAATGCCTCCCGTTTGTCCCATTTTCATCCTCTAATCCTAACCTAGGGTTATGTGGGTTTAAAAACAAGAAAAAACATCCAAACCCGTACCTTCCAAACTCATCAATGGCGGCCGTGACTTCCTCCGCCGTTCACGGCCGTTCCAGGCCATCCCCATCCCCAAAACTAATCCTATTCGACTCCTAGGACTACCAGCAACCTAACCTAAACCTTAGAATCGAATAAAAATCAACAAAAATGAGTTCTGAATTTTTGAATGTTTTTACCTCACGGGTTCTCTCTCCCCGCCGTGTCCTCCGCCGTGGCTGGCCGTGGCTTGCCATCCTCAACCTCTTTCCACCACCTCACGGTCATGTTCAGCTCACACAAGCAAGGAATGGTGATGGTGTGTGTGTGTTTCGGATTTGTGAAGGAAAAGGAAGAAAATGAAATGAAAATGGTGGTGGTGTCGTGGAAGAGAAGAGGAAAGAAGATGATGTGATCAGATGAGAGAAGAGAGGATTGATGGTGAGGATTGATAGTTAGTTGGTAATGGATGGTTAGGATTAATGGTAGGATAGATTAATTATATAATAATAATTATAATATTATTTTATTAAGTAGATCCACATTTTGGGGGAGTTAGCCAATAGGATGAGTGACACTTGTCACTCATCCATGGGACCCACTAAAATATCTGCCCAATCAGATTTCGCCATATCATCCCCGTTTCGAAGTTCGTGCATAGTGAAATCGAACTTCCGTGACCCATAACTCTCCCGTTCGAAGTCTGATTTCAGTGTGCCGCCTATTTATGGATTTGTATCGTCTTTATCTACGTAACGGTCTTCGGCCCTCGGCCATCGGACCTCCCAGTCAAAAAGTCAACATTTGACCCCATTTAACCAAAATTACCAAAATGCCCCTAAACTTCCGAACGTCATAACTTCCTCCACGAACGTCGGAATTGAACGTGCCACATGTCTATGAACTCGTGACGTCACGAACTACGTCACGGTCATCGGTCAAATTCCATTTGACCGCGCCGATTAAAAAGTCAACGTTTTGCCACCACTAGGGGCAAAACGGTCATTTCGCATCGTTCGTCCGATTTAGCCTAACTAATCACCGATTAACCTCACTAATAGTGATTAGTCACTAATCTAATCATGGAATTTGGGACGGGTCATTACATACACGCACAACGGAAAAATGTAAAGCACTCCGAGGTCACTTCAAGTATTATATGCCTCCGAAGCTGCCTCAACGTCAACCCCCGCACTGGCTCCACGATCTGGAGGGCAATTTAAACCAGAAGGTGTGAGTGGACCATAAATAATAAAATACTTTCCGAAAACCATTGCATAATAAAACAAGGTTTTGACCCTCCGTTTTTAAATCACATGCATGACCCAGCTTTGGCCCTCCGAAGCTGCTTTACCGTTTTAGACCCGTAACTTATACATCCTAACTCCGATGAACACGTGCCGCCTGTCGTTGAATTCAGGACGACAAGATCTACCTAACTGTCCTAGGTCAACGTGTCAAAACCCAATCGTACAAAAATTCAACTTTTCCCCCCTCATTTAACCAAATTACGGCAATGCCCCCAACCTTCCGAACATCATAACTTCCTCCTCGGATGTCAGAATCGGGCGTGCCACCTGTCTATGGACTCGTGACATCCCAAAATACGTCACGGTCACCGGTCAATACCCAATTAACCGCCCGAACTAAAAGTCAACTATTGGCCTAAACTAGGGGCAAAATCGTCATTCTACACCAACAAACCTATCGTAACCAACTAACCACCGATTAAGCTCACTAATCTTTGACTAATCACCGCCTTAACCCTAATTTCCGGGACGGGTCGTTACATATTCCTACTTGAAAGCCCTAATATCCACAACATATTCGTAGCATAAAAGCAAGTGAAAAACAGTTGCATTTGAAATCAAAAGCATTTTCAATATCACATAGCTTCCTCAAAATCCGTAAACCATTTCACGCAAATCCGCTCAATCGCAACCTCAGTTGTCATTTTCACATAAAGTCATAATACAAATCCATCAAATCATTTCCCGATTCATAATTCGAGTCAAAACCAATCTCAAATCCCGGGCCTTTGCCCAAAACAACAGTTCATAGTTTTCTCGAAAAACGTGCCCAAAGGCATAGAAAATAATATAATATTCCCAAAATCCGGAAAACATCATCAATCATGCCAATTCATGTCAAAATCATATAATAAAGTATGTAAAACATATATGCATGCATCCAGGGTAGAAAACAAAAGTTCACTCACACACCGTCCAGATTGTTCAGTTTTGAGTTGTTCGTTCTCTTCCGACGTCCTGGGAATATTCCGGCCTGTCAAACAAAGTAATATAAGGTCACTAGGTTATCACATAACCCCATGTACGAATTCCCTAATCGTCGGAATTTAACAATATTATTTAAACGGAACCTATACGCTTCGGGTACTCAAAACTACTCTAAATTCACATATAATTGACCCGAAACCAACGCCAATAGGTCCGTATCATCGAGAACATCAAAAAGTATGTTGGACCCAAAGTCAAACTCCCAGCCTTTCACGCGCCGTGCACAGTACTGCTACAGTACCGTCGTCCTCACCCGATTTCCTAGTAAACAGGTCGAGAATCCCGCGATCAGACCCGGTGCAATCTCCCTCAATTCGACCTCAATTTTGTTCATTCCTTCACTCATTGTTCGACCTCAATTTTCTACTCAAAATCACGTTGTTTCAATCAATTAACCACACAGGAAGCATCCTATGTCCATTCTAAACATAAATTTAAGACCAATTTCAAGAATACTTACCTCTAAGTATTCGAACTCAACCGTTGAAATTCAAAGATGTCGCAGGATCTGTTCTTCGTCAAATCGCCACCAATTTCCTTCCCACTTGATCTGGTTTGATTCGTTTAGCTCCCCGAAGGCTAAATATCAAGTTAATTTCATTCAAAACCGTTTAAAAAATCGAATTCGACATTAATTGTTTTGGGTAGTTTCTCGGGTTTTTCGATATGGTTCCAGTTCTATTTGTGCTATATTCCTCTCGGTTTTCACTCAGTTTTCCTCACACAAGTTCTCCCTTTTGTTCTCTGTTTAGTCTCTCTCAATATCTGGGATGGAAAGGATCGATCAACGTTAAGAAGGTGATATACATGTTTTATTTTAATCGGTATGTTTAGCGGCAAACAATGCCACTAATCAGTTGCATTCAAGTGACAGGTGTCACATTCTGGGCTAAAGTGGGGCTGAGTCAGCCACTATTTCACTATTTCACTGGGCTGCCTAAATTACCGTTTTACCCTTCATGTCACAATTGACCATTTTGCCCCTGAACTTCCCAAACCCGTAACTTTTTCATCCGAGCTCCGTTCTCGACGTGCCACATGTCTACGGATTCAGCGTCCCGAGACCTACACAATGGTCCTCGAAAAATGTACAAAAAGTATTCCAAACAAAAAGTTAACATTTAACCACATCCCTCCAAGGGTAAAAACGTCATTTTACATATTATTTGAATATGTTACAGTCTTTGGATTTTCGGGGCGTTACAACGGGACATCTGGAGGGCAATCAAACATGAGGATGGTATATGGAAAACTGTTTTAAAAATTATTTTGAAACCATTCCAAGGACTACGCCCGAGTTTTCCATAAACCATCGTAAATCCAAATCCATTTGGGGACCCGAAATCACATTTATAAACTAGAACTGGGCCTCATGCCTGATTTCATAACCAATTGGGCCTCAAACCCGAATTCATAAACCAACGGGGCCCCCAAGTTGATCACATAACTCAAATGGGCCTCCAGTCCGATTTCTCATTAAATCAACTAGACTTCAAGTCCAATAGTTTCCAATCAAATGGGTCATACACCCGAAAGATATTTCCAAAACCCTTTCAAATCGTCTTTCAATTGGGACTTATGCCCGAATCTCGATTTCACGAACTTCCGTGAAATCTTCCAAAACCGTAAATCAGTTCCTTGATTTCACGCCTCTATGTGAAACCTTCGGAATCACATATAAACCGTGTAAAATCTACGCACGTAGTACACTTGGCCTAAGCCCAAACATCATATAAAACAAAAATCTCGAACTGCGTGCAATGGTGCATTTTCCTCCGAAAATGCCCAATAATTATAATTAAATCATATGCACACATGGCATCTCAAAACATGTTCATTAAAGCATTTAAAACAATTATGCATACATCAATTTAGAAATCAAGGTCCACTCACAAACCGTCCAAGCTGCGCCTCGATATGTGTGCCTTAAGCCTTTCCCGGGCCAATCAACATCTCCAGGACTCCCAAACCTGTCCAAATCATACTAGAGGGTTACTAACTACTTTAATAACCTCTCATAAAAGCCCCGTAATTTCCCGAATTTTTAATTATTTTTAAACTCTATCCTAAACCTTCGAACATCCCGAACTATATCGAAACGATGTCCGATCGACTCAAAATTAGTCCCAAAATGTTCGTTACATCGAAAGGATGATTTCACATGTTGACAACATTCCCAAATACATCGAAAGGATGAACACTATCATCGTCAACCTCGCGTGAACTGGTTCAACTCGGTTAACTGTAAATCCGGTCCAACCGGACTCGCTGGTCCGGTTGTCTCGAATTTTTCAGCCATTTTCATTCCTTCCAATTCCTAACCCTTCGTCCCATCCTATGCAATTAATCTATGGACTCAAAAATTGGAAACACGGCCCAGAAGATACCTATTCGAATCGATGAACCCTTACCTAGTTTCTAGCCTATATTTTTGGCCGTTTCCGACCACTTCCGGCCATGGTCTTGATCCTCAAAGGCTCGTACACAACCCATAAACATCATCAAATCATTAGAATTAGCCCCCCAACGTCCAAACTAAAAATATCGAATTTGAAATCAAAACGGGGTTTTCGAGTTTACCTTCCTCCGCCGTCTACGACGGCGCAGCCTGACCCTCACCGTCGCCTGATCTCTCAGCCAGCTTTTGTCACTCTCTCAGGCAGCCTAGTTGCTGGTCTCAATCGAAGGAAGTGGGAAGGGATAGGTTTGTGGGTTTTGGGTGAGATCAGGTGAAAATTCGACGAGGATGAAATGGGGTGATATGCATGTATGTAATCATACTGGACAATGGATGAGTGACACTTGTCACTCATCCATTGGGCCAGAAATAAAATATCTGGGGCCCACAATAGGACAAAAGTTCACTTTGCCTCATAAAATATGCCGTCGTAAATAGTTTCTCGGAACTTCCGTGAACCGTAACTTTCTCGTCAAACGTCCGATTTTGACATGCCGTCTGTCTACGGACTCGTATCGGCCTAATCCACGTAACGGTCATCAGCCCTCGGCCATCGGACCTCCCAGGTTAAAGTCAATCTTTTGCCCTCATCTAAGGACAAAATCATAATTTTTCCTTAAACGTCCGTTAATCCTCGGTTAATGTCCGGTTAGCCCCACTAATCCATAATTAGTCTTAATTAATCCCTAAAATCAGGGACGGGTCGTTACAAAGTTCCCTCCTTAAAGAATTTCGTCCTCGAAATTCCTACTAACCCAAATCCACAACTAACTGTGGAATTCAATCACGTCCTCAACTCGGGCACTCTCGTGTAAAAGTACACGTCCATCACAAACGCCGTACTCGTCGGTACGCACTGTCATCGGAGCTTCCAAAGCTCCAACTTAACCCTCGAGAAGCCACACGTCGGCTCGTAAGTCTCACTCGTGACGTCAATACTCGTTGATCTCGCCTGTCACTCACTCCGACAGGTCAAATATACTGAGTCGACATCACATCGGCTTTTCAGCCTAATGGTTCTTCTCATCTGACAATCGAAATTGACATCCTGCTCAGCGTCTGATCAGACAAACATCCGCTAGATCATGCCGTCACAATGGCACGAATCTCACCTCGCAGGCCATACACAAATTTACGGTATTATCGACCTTAGTACTCACATCAGCCAACTCTCTCGTTTTCCCATACTCATGTTGACTCTCACTAGAGTCCCATCACTACTTACCAATCTGAATCTGTCGGATACCGATTCATTCCATTACCACAATATGCCAAATTGACTTTGTAAGGAAGCCAATCCTATCGAAAACTATCGTGACCAGTTGGAAACTCCTGGCCCCACTGCGCTTTCGTTGCACTACTCTAACCTCGACTCGCTCTCGAGTCCCCATATCTTATCTCATGTCACTCAGCGACCTACGCTGAAATCTTGACTCATCTCGAGTCTCAAACTGATACATTGCTCATTCTGTAGATACACCAATCGACATCTTACCCATCCTTGGTGTATCTGAACTCCATCAAATACTTGCTAGCAGAGGTAATCACATATAAAATCACTAGGGTTCCTCTGGCCCACATGGCCCTCAACTCTCGACTATCACAATCACTGAACACTCTCAATCCACTCTACTCTAGCACATAGCATTCGACGTCTAGTCAACACATAATCATGTCAGACCACGTCCAATCATAGTCCTCGTCGGACTATCACCATCGGATCTAATCTGATCACCATCTCATGTCCATTTATGACTCTATCCATTAGACAAAACACTCATCCTTTCTGTTAACTCTCAACCCAAACATACCGGTTAACAGGTTAATCTCGTCGTCCGACGTGCACTACTCACAGGTGCACCCACATTATAACAAACATCAAAGCACTACCCAGACCTGCCCAAGGACTGCACTCTGGCAACGTCCAACCACTTACTATTGTCCACACTCCAAACACGACTCAAACCTCAACCGTTCGTCACAAGGCTAACATCAATCAACTACAATCTCTGTTCTCATATCCAACTCGAGGTATCGGCTATTCATCTCTTCCTGATCGATACCCATGTATCGTCCTCGTCTCATACTTATTCACATATCTAGGACCATACTTACTCATGTATCTAAGACAAATCATACACTCCACTTGGTGTCTCTTCCAGGTCTCTTGGTCACCAGACAGTCACTAACATTCCAATCGGAATGAATGAATTCAAAATTAACACTCATCCCCATATCCAACATATACTCATCCACCTATCCAAGACAGAGGCTGGATAGTAATTTCGTCTTACCTCGGAGTCGTTACGATACGATTCTCCTCTGTTCCTAGCTTAACATAATCAGTAATACAATTCTCCCTGACATGATCAGACTTCGGTTCATAGGGTCTTACACCCTCTTTGAATCCTTTTCACTATCATATCACTTCTCGTCATCCCACGTAGGGAAGAATCACGGATGATCCAAGATGATGACATCAAAATTCATCCTACGTCATCTTGTGGCACCAAGCACCATCTGCTAAAGAGCAAAAAACGAGAAGCCTCCCTCATCGACCTCGGAATACCCATCACAATTACGGAAGCAAGTAATATTCTCATTGTCTCAATCACAACTTCTCTTGATTTCGAAGTTCCAACCATGTTGGAAACATACCTATCTTTTCCAACTACTGGACTTAATCCCTAATTAGCATCCTACCACTGGACTCAGTAGTCCCTAACTCACTCGGACATCAACCACGTGTCCGTACCAAGCTAACTTAGTACCCAACTCGCCTGTCCGTTTTATACCGTCTATGCACCTCCAAAAGGATTTCGTCCATCACTGATTGATTCTCGCATTTCAGCCTTTATAGGATCAACTCCTGAGCACACCCTCGTGTCTCAAGTCTTGCATCATTAGGGAACTGGTCCCCAAACTAGGTGTACCCCGTGCCTCGCACTGATCCATTCATGATCCTCTCTATCCTACTCAGTGTCCATCAAATTCACATGTTTGTCACTCTGGGGCACGTCTACCATCCAGGTCACAATTCAAGCCCACATTGGCATTACATCACTTAGGCACAAACAATGTCATTCGGAACCATCCGATCACTATTGGATTCCATTCAATACGTCTCTGGCATCTCCCACTCATCTCAGTCACCTCCATTGAGGTAGCACGACACACTCGCCAACACCCACAACTCAACATCCCCTTCTGTGATCGCACTCAGTCGTAATCGAGTCGAATCCAAAAATTACTGCTCACACTGTGCGTCACTCACACACCTCCGTATCATCATCACGACTGGCGAATCCCCATCGTCTTAATTTTCACCGTTAGGGGTGGAAATGGGTCGTGTCGTGACGGGTTCGTGTCGTGTCATGAATTCTGTTTTACCCATTTATGCCCAACTCGAATCCGACCCGTTTCATAATCGTGTCAACAATGTCCAACCCGAACCTGACCTGTTAATGACTCGTGTAACCTGTGTAACCCGTGTAACCCGTTTAACCCATTTAATAAACAGATCACACTCAAAACCCAATTAACCTATGAACCATTTGACCCGTTTAACATGTTTAACCTATTTAAAGTATAAGATTTAATAGATATTTAGGTAGATAAATGGGTAGATATATGGGTTAGTAATGACACGTTTATTAAATGGGTCAGTATATAAGCCAATATACGGGTTAACATATTAACCCGAAATCTACCCATTTATTAAACGGGTTAACAGGTTGACCCGAAACCCACCCGTTTAATAAACGGGTCATAACGGGTTGACCCAAAAATGACCCGAAATTTTAATCGTGCGGGTTGACCTGGATAAATTTCGTGCGAGTTTCGAGTCGTGTCAAAAATTGCCATCCTTAGTCACCGTAACCTAAGCCTATCCAACTTGATCAAACTTGTCCACGTCTATCGATAGCAGTGTCTGCCATGATCACGTGCAGACCAATCCCAGACACACTCTGCTACTAATACTCCATACCCATGCAGTCAACTCATTGCAGGCACCAACCGCTCAACACGCAATATCCACCGATCGGTCCACCTCAAGATCGTGTCCACAAGTACCACACTCCTGGTAACTTGTCTAATCAATCTCAAACTAGGGTTATCACGAACCCGGCTACACACTGCAGCACGTCCATCCTGACTGATCCATCGCTGTCGACTCCAAAGAGTCGTCATACTCTGATACTGGTGTCCAATCAACCAGTAACCACAATCTGAGGATTTCGTCCTCTCGTAACTCTACGGCCTCCAGCCGCTGGGCCCATAAGAAACTGGCCCTCCTTGGTGTCCACCATCGCTCAGCCACGACATGTCATACCAACCCATATGACAACTATACCGTGGCATCCTCTGCTAGTTGACATCCCTTCGGGATTCGACACATCGAAACATGGCCTCTCGTGCCAAACAGGATTAGATATTCCTATTCCCAACAGTCTCCACTCGAGTCGACCAGGGTCACCCATGACCTCCACTTATATCACCTTGCCCCAATCCATGTTCGCCATGACCTTACCATTGAATGGTCATAATTCCATATTTTCATCATACTAGGGCATCCCCCTCAACTAGGTAGATGGAACCTACCCATAATACTACGAGTCTAAGCCGTTGGATTCATATGAACATTGATCCTACTCGGGATCACACCTTACTAAAACACGACATCCTGTGCCAATCGAACCCTAAACCATCGTACCTTCTGCCAAACATATCCTGACCAGGTTTGATTCTACCGAATCCTCATACTCTTACCCTAACTATCAGGTTGACGACGGGCTGTTACCACTGCAGAGACATCACATCCTCGACCTGCGCGTAGCTTTGAGGGCAAAACATGTTCTGATACCACTTGACAGGACCCGTCCCAAATCCCCCCATGATTAATGCGGGACGTGCCTGCTCCCAAGTCTCAGACAAGGGATGATTCTAATTTTTGCCCCATTGAGGCTTCTAGAGTGTGCAAGGATCGGAGGAGAAATGTGATGTCTCGGTCTCAGCTACAGCCCGCATCCGCGATCAACCAGAAGGGCATTAAAAGCATTTAAAAGCTGTGAGTGGACGAAACCAAATAATTTTTTAAAAACATTTCATAAAAAGACGTTTATGCCCTTCACTAAAAAACATGCATGCATTAGAAAACCAGTTATCAAACTATTAGGGCCTTAGCTCAAATCCAAATCAAGTGGGAACTCAGCCCAAAACCAATACTAGTGGGTCTCAGCCCAAAACAATACATGTGGGTCTCAGCCTAAAACAATAAATGTGGGTCTTAGCCTAAAACAATACATGTGGGTCTCAACCCAAAACCAATCCTCAGCATTCTTGATGCTTGACATCTCAGATGTCACAATCCACAACATTGTCATGGTTCCAAGCTACACGTGCTACCTGGGGTCTTAAACCCCAAGTTGCCCCAGGGTCCACCCATGTCAATGATCTACAGATCAATGACCCTCCCTTGGGGGGGGGGGGGGGGGGGGGGGGGGGGGGGGGGGGGGGGGTTTAACCTCTGACACTCCTACTCCTGAGTCACTATACGGACCGGTCGCTCGGTCCAATGACCCCTCACAGGCAATGCCCCGTGACTACACCAAGATACTACAAGACATCTGGAGGGCAACCATTCATGAGGATGGTATATGGAAAACCGTTTTACAAATTGTTTCGAAACCATTCAAAAGGTTACGCCCGGGTTTTCCATAAACCATTGTAAATCCAAATCCATTTGGGGTCCCTGACCCGAAATCACATTTATAAACCAGAGCTGGGCCTCATACCTGATTTCATAACCAACTGGGCCTCAAGCCCGAATTCATAAACCAACGTGGCCCCCGACCCGATCACATAACTCAAATGGGCCTCCAGCCCGATTTCTCATTAAATCAACCAGACTCCAAGTCCAATAGTTTCCAATCAAATGGGTCATACGCCAGAAAGATATTTCCAAAACCCCTTTCAAATCGTCATTCAATTGGGACTTATGCCCGAATCTCGATTTCACGAACTTCCGTGAAATCTTCCAAAATCGTAAATCAATTCCTAGGTTTCACGTCTCTCCGTGAAACCTTCGGAATCACATATAAACCGTGTAAAACCTACAAACAAAGTACACTTGGCCGAAGCACAAACATCATATAAAACAAAAATCTTGAACTACGTGCAATATTGCATTTTCCTCCGAAAATGCCCAATAATTATAATTAAATCATGCACTCATGGCATCTCAAAACATGTTCAATAAAGTATATAAAATAGTTATGCATGCATTAATTTAGAAATCAAGGTCCACTCGCAGACCGTCCAAGCTGCGCCTCGATATGCATGCCTTAAGCCTTTCCCGGGCCAATCACCATCTTCGGGACTCCCAAACATGTCCAAATCATACTAGAGGGTTACTAACTACTTTAATAACCTTTCATAAAAGCCCTGTAAGTTTCCCAAATTTTTAACTATTTTTAAACTCAATCCTAAATCTTCGGATATCTCGAACTATATCGAAACGATGTCAGATCGACTCGAAACCAGTCCCAAAATGTTTGTTACATCGAAATGACGATTTCACATGTTGACAACATTCCTAAACATGTCCCCATGTGCCTCCACGTGCCGCCCAAAGGCGCTGCGCATGAAGCTCAAGCACCGCCCAAAGGCGCTGCGCGTGAAGCCCACGCGAGATGAACAATGTCATCATTAACCTCGCGTGAACCAATTTAACCAGGTTCACTGTAAATCCGGTCCAACCGGACCAGCAATACTGGTTCTCTCCAATTTTTCAGCCATTTTCATTCCTTCCAATTCCTAACCCTTCTTCCTATCCTATGCAACCAATCTATGGACTCAAAAATTGGAAACACGGTCCAGAAGATACCTGTTCGAATCGGTGAACCCTTGCCCAGTTTCCAGCCTCTGCTTCTGGCCATTTTCGACCACTTCCAGCCACGGTCATGATCCCCAGAGGCTCGTACACAACCCATAAACATCATCAAATCATTACAATTAGCCCCCCAACGTCCAAACTAAAAATCTCGAATTCAAAATCAAAACGGGGTTCTCGGGTTTACCATCCTCCGCCGTCTACGACAGCTCAACCTGGCCCTCACCGTCGGCTGATCTCTCAGCCACCTTTTTTCACCCTCTCAGGCAGCCTAGCTGCTGGTCTCAATCGAAGGAAGTGGGGAGGGGTAGGTTTGTGGGTTTCGGGTGAGATTGGGTGAAAATTCGATGAGGATGAAATTGGGTGATATGCATGTATGTAATCTTACTGGGCAATGGATGAGTGACACTTGTCACTCATCCATTGGGCTAGAAACAAAATATATGGGGCCCACAATAGGACAAAAGTCCACTTTGCCTTGTAAAATGTGTCGCCGTAAATAGTTCCTCGGAACTTCCGTGAACCCTAACTTTCTAGTCGAACATCCAATTTTGACGTGCCACCTGTCTACAGACTCGTATCGACTTGATCTACATAACGATCATCGGCCTTAGGCCATTAGACCTCCTGGGGTCAAAAGTCAACCTTTTGCCCTCGTCTAGGGACAAAATTGTAATTTTACCTTGAACGTCCATTAATCCTCGGCTAATCCCCGATTTGCCCCACTAATCCATAATTAGTCTTAATTAATCCCTAAAATCAGGGACGGGTCGTTACATTAATTATAAATAAAATGAAATGTAAAGAGACAATCAGTTTTAGTGATGATTTATGACAAATTCAAACAAATTATCAGGAAAATTGAGTATAACTTCTATTAAAGGAGTCTATTTAATTAGAGAGCCAGGGAAAGGAAGAAAGGAATTAGGTCCTGTAAAACCAACTTGGAAATACTCCACCAAATCCATCAGCCTTCTCAATCAACTTGTCCACATGGAGGGAAGCAATGGCTGCATCGTTGTCTTGGCCAAGCAATGCAGAAGATGGGCATATGTTTGTTCCTATACCAAGCCTCCTTCCAGTTTCCTTTCCAATTACAAGATGATCCCCTACACAATGAGGGACCCAAATTATGCAAAATCAATTAAGTATCAAACGTCCCTAGATAAAAGAAAATAGGGAGGTGAACACATTGAGGTCATGGAATAGTGATTGAAACAAAATGAGACTTACCAATGATCATTTTCACATTCACAATCACTGCATGAACCTTTTTCTTGAAATCTTCCTCGCAGTAGTATAGGGTTAATATCTGTCGCCAAAAAAGAGAAACAAATAGAAACAAATGAATTTTCTAAGTCTAAGAAGCAATACTTCTTTCTTAATACCTAAAATTAAGTTAAGACAAGGCTTCCTGCTCAGAGGCACCTTCACTAGCTCAATTCCAACATCCATCAGAGTAAATGTAGGCCAGAGCAGTTCTTTTGTCTATATGGTTTAATGCAAGGAAATGGACTTCTCTGATACCAGCTCGTGCCTGGCTAATTGACATAGAAATTAATTAACCATCCACAATAAACCACAAAAACGCACCAACACATTTATAATTCAAAACCGCACTGACCTTGTTTTGATTTCAGTCAAAACCCAGTTCCCAAAGAACGATTTCAAACTTGGAAAACAAAAATCTGGGTTTTGAATTTAGGGGTTTTTTATTTTAAGGTTGAGGAAGTAATAGAAGATCAGGTGTGATGGTTTGATCAAGTTCGAAGGGTTGGAAAACCAAACACAAAGCAGCAGAGAGATACTGAGGATACTTGAGATGTGGATATTGAGCGACCCGCTGTTTGCGAACCAGCCGCTTGCGAACCCACCTCTTGCGAACCCGCTACTAAGTCGATGCTAGGCGACCAAGATGTGGTGGCGAGCATCCACCACCATGGGCCAAGAGCAAATGTGGTTTCAAGCTCTCTTGAACGCTAGGGCGGTTGTAAAGGGAGAAATGTGGTGGAGAGTCGCATAGTGTTTTTCCTTTTTCGTTTTGGACAGACTGGTTAATACTTAAGTTTCGAAAATTTTGTTTAAAGTTACAATAACTCGTTGTTTTTTACTCTTTGCCTTTGTCTCTTTCAACTTGGGGAAAATCTTCATTTTTAATCCTCATATATACATATAATAGATAACACTTACCAAAATAAATGTTATCTCTACACGATTATAGACGATAGTTTTAACCTAAATCGTCGTCTCTCATAACAAGACGACGGTTTTAGTAGAAACTACCGTCTGATTAGTGACGTCTAAGCCCTTTAATGGGATTTTGTGAATTCACTTCAAAATTGCATTTGTGATTTCGTTAGACTACCCCTTCCAAGGATGGTGACCTTATGATTGAAATACTTTGGTATCACTTGTTATTTAAATTTTGAGGACGAAATTTTTAAAGGGGGGATAGGTTGTAACGACCCAGAAATTCGAGAAAAGTGAAATTTGGAAAATTAGATAAAAATGATTATTTTGCATTATAAGGTCAAAAGATGACTTTTTGACCTGAAAATTTTTGTGACGTTTTGTAAAGATTGTTACGTAGGTCTCGAACTCTTGAGTGCATAGACTGTTCTGGAAATGAAGCACGGATGAATTCGTTTTGGGTCTAAATAGTGTGGGGTATTTTCGTAATTTTACACAGAACAGTATTTTGGTAATTCTGCAAGAAGAACCTAGGGTAGTCTTGAAGGGTCCTGAAATTCCCTCCCATTTTTCTTCCATCGACATACTCTTATCTATATATAGGTGTTTGTGAGGTGGTTCGGAGATGGACGACTAAAAAGGAAAAGAAAAGTAAGAAAAGGAGAAACTACCAGGTTGAAAGGGAGGAAAGAAGAAGAGAAGGGAGGGAGGAGGAGAAGAAAGAGGATCAGAAGAGGAATGAAGGGGTAGGGGGACCCCAACCCATAACTGAGAACAAATTTGTGAACCCAAAACGTTGGCCATGGTTCATCGAGCTATTGTGAAGCTTCCAAGCTTCTAACAAAGAAATTTGGGATATTGATGAAGTCCCTACAGTCATTATGGGACAAAAAGGGAAATGTTTGGATGTAAGCGAATGCCAGAGCAGAGAGCTAGCAAGTTGGCTGTAAGCTTCAAATTGAGTTTTCAATTCCACGTACATTTTCCCCTTATTTTGAGCTTGTGGATCTCTTTCTAGGCTTGAATAGAAGAACATGGACTATTAGAACATGAAAAAACGAACGTGAAAAATGGAAGTTAGAACCAATTCATGGCCGCTAGGTCAGGCAACCTGAGTTGCAGACCCGTTGGAGGTTAGGGGCGAGTGGTGTTGCAACTGCGCTTGCAGTCGTGTGTGAAGCCCATGTGCAGAGAGGTAGGGTGGCATGTGGAAGCACGTGCCACACTGTCTAAAAATTTGATCAACGTAAAATTTGATGTATTCGATGTTACGAATCCAACCGTACAATTTTTGAGACGAGTGAACATCATTTTGAGACAGTTTTGATTATCCAAAGGTATATGGGTTGTTTTAAATTTGTTTAAAATCTCGGAAAATTAATGTATTAAAATATGAGTTTGTTGGGACTATTAAAAACCCTTAGAAGTGATTTAGAATAGGAGGAGATGTTCCTAGAAATTACGGAAGAATGTGCAAGATAGGATTCGACTGCATGGACGATGTGTGAGTGGACATTTCTTTTCTTTAACTTATTATGCATGCATATTTGAGTATTTTAAGTGTTTTACTATATGATTTATGTGATATTGACTTGAGTACGATTTTTATCCAATTTTTAGTGATTTTATGGAAATCGTTTTAAAAGCACGTTTTACAAGATATTGCATGCTTTGTGTTTTGGTTTTAGTCACGGATTTCGAAACATGGTTTTGGTTTTAGGAATTGATACATGTTATAAATGTATGTTTTCTCGATATGTGTATGTGGATTATTTTGGTATGGACAACCCTCATCGGGATGCAGATATGGTTGTGACAGGACCCATCCCAATCCCCCTGGGATTAATGCGGGATGACCCTGCTCCCGTCTAACACGAAGTGTCAGACAAGGGATATTTCCAACCTTTGCCCTTTCGGGCTATCAGAGTACGCCAGGATCCAGAGGCGGTATGTGATATCTCGGTCTCTACTACAGTCCACATGCGCTGTCAACCTGAAGGGCAGTCAAAACATTAAAAACTGTGAGTGGACAAAACAACCAGTTTATAAAAATAGTTTGTCGAAAGACATTTGTACCCTTCACTAAAAAGCTTGCATGCATTCGAAAACCATTTAATCATAAGAAACCACATGTGGGAACTAAGCCCAAAACCATAATGAAACCAATCATACGGGCCACTGTCCAAAACCTTGTATCCATCACACATCATATACATCATATATACATATAATTCACACAACCAATCCTGTCACGGTTTCCAAAGTTACGCGCGTGCTACCCGGGGTCTCAAACCCAAGTCTCTCAGAGTCCAAGGTCAATGTTCGTAGACCAATGACCCGTCCTGAGATTACGATCCATGCCTTCCTGAGAGTAAGGAACCCAACTGGGGGCGACTCCACTCAGTCGGTGCTCCGTGACTACTCCGGGGTCCACCCAGGCCAACGACCCTCCCCGGAGGAGATAATAGAAGTAAAGGAAGGTATATCAATATACATACATATATATACATAACATAAACATTCATGCTCGGTCCCCCTGAACCTTCACGATCTATAACATCCATTTAAGGGTTCATGCCCGGTTCCCATAAACCGTCATGTACCACAATAACCTTTCCAGGGTTCATGCGGGTTCCCATAAACCGCCATGAACTTGGAAATCCATCTAGGGTCCCTGACCCGAAATCATCAATGTAAAACAACTGGGTCTCGTGCCCAAACATATGACATCAGCTGGGCATCCTGCCCGATATCTCAGGGCCAGTCACGACTCCGATCGTAGTGATGCGTGCAACCATCCATCCAGGACTGCCCTCAATTTTGGTATGTCACCGTGAACGAATCAACCGGCGCGACCACCACAAGATCATGGTGCACTCATCACCGATCGATATCCTGAACCGTCAGCACTTCGAAGTCGAGCCTCCATCGGCTACCCGACCACAGATCGTGCATCGTGACCTCTCCGGAAGGAACACATCCCAAACAGGAGGCGAGCGTCATATCGTCTGTCGCCGTGCACATAGCACCCATCGCGACCACGATTTAGACCCGAAGGCCATCAATAAGGTCATATGCTCGAGACAAAACCAAATGGGTCTCATACCCGAGTTTATCCTTTTGGAAATCCAAAACCATCTCATTTAAACCAATAAAGGAATACAAACCCGTATAGGCACCGTATAGGGCCGATACCTCGAAATACATGCCTATACGTAACCACACATCCAAATGCACTCATGGCATCACCAAACATGTATTAAAACATATAATAAACATTTATGCATGCACCAATTTAGGAAAAAAGGTCCACTCACAGACCGTCCGAGCTGCCGCCTCGATTTGCATGCCATACGGCTCTCCCGAGCCAATCGTCGTCACCGGGACTCCCAAACCTGTCCAAATCGTAATAGAGGGTTACTAGCTACGGAATTAACCTCCCACCAAAGCCCCGAAATTTTCCGGAATTTTTAACTATTTTTAATCCCGATCCTAAACCTTCCGATGCCCCGAACATTATCGAAACGGTGTTCGATCGACACGAAACTAGTCCCAAAATGTTCGTCACATCGAATATAAGATTTCAAGTGTTGAACACATTCCCAAAAGGTGAGGCACGCGCCCCCACGTGCCCTAGGAACCCCCTGCACGTGAGCCCACGCGCCGGGTACTATAGCATTGTCATCAAGCTCCAGCCAGTTCAGACCGGCCGGTTCGGTCCACCTTCCGCAACTGGACCGGCGTGACCGGTCCAGGCCCATTCCTTCCTTGTTTTTCGTCCGTTTTGTCCCTAATCAATCATATTCTTATAGTTTTGATCTTAGGAATCTAAATACATAATTAAAACTCCCTAAAACACGTGAACCCGAAAGCCCCTCACGGTTTGATTTTCCCAGAAATCCACCCGGGCTTTCTCAGCCTCCAACCAACCTCAAAATCCTCTTAAAACTATCCTAGGAACCTAACAAACTCATCCTAATCATCTAAAATCAATCATATCGTGCAAAATCGAAATAAAAATGGAAAATGGTTAACCGAGTACCTCTCGGGTTTCTTGCCTCCAACGTCCACGGCTGCGCCATCCTGGGCCTCTTCTCTTCACTCTCTGGTTTCAGTCATGGTCGCATGGGAAGGGTTGGATTTGTTTGGGTTCAAAGGGGATGAGATCGGGTTGTGTTTTGGTGAGGAAGAAAATGAATGATCGAAGCAATGGGGAGCTGCATGAATGGGAACTAAGGGCCAGTGGATGGGTGACACTTGTCACTCATCCATTGGGCCTCCATAAAATATCTGGGCCCCACAAAATTCCAAAACGCAACCGTTTCGTAATTCTCGCAATAGTACTTTCGTACTTCCGTGAACCGTAACTTCGCCATCGAACGTCCGAATTCGACGTGCCGTCTGTCTACGGATTCGTATCATCCCGATCTACGTAACGGTCCTTGGCCCTCGGCCATCGGACCTCCCAGTCCAAAATTCAACATTTTGCCCTTTTTAACCAAAATTACCAAAATGCCCTTAAACTTCCGAACGTCATAACTTCTACCTCGAACGTCAGAATTGAACGTGCCACCTGTCTATGAACTCGTGACGTCCCAAAATACGTCACGGTCATTGGTCAAAGTCCATTTGACCGTCAGAACGAAAAGTCAACGTTTTACCCATGTTAGGGGCAAAACGATCATTTTGCACAGTTCATCCGATTTCACCCAACTAATCACGAATTAACCTCACTAATTGTGATTAGTCACTAATCTAATCCTGGAATTCAGGACGGGTCATTACAGGTTGGATGTTTAGACGTTTAGAGCTGGGCTTTGTTTCCCTGAGCGGTTGGTTAGCCTCAGACGCCCAGAGCAGGGCACTATTTTCTTGAGACTAGTTATTTGGGCTATTACTCAAACGTCTAGAGTGTGGCTCAGTTTTCCTGGGTTGATCCACACTCGGACGTCCAAAGCTGGGCTCTGTTTTCCCGAATGATTTTACCTACCAGTAGTGTGGTTGTTATGATGATTGATATTGAGCTTCGAGGATGAGTTGATGTTGTGCGATTGTTACTATTATGCATTGGTATTTTTTTTTGTATATGAGTGGATCTACGGATACTTACTGGTATTTTCACGTATTTAGAGATTTCTTGTTCACTATTTCTTTTATCGAAATATGATGATTTTTCATATGCCTGCATAGTTTTATAAAACAGAGGGTGAACTATTATGTTTTGTTATTTTTATTTTAAAAATATTTATATTTGTCCACTCACACATTTTCGTGGTTTTGGTAACCCTCCAGGACTATTGCATGAAATTCGAGGCTAAACGAGAAGCGGTGGCATGACCTGAAAATTGTGAGAGTATCCTTTTTTCGAGGCTAAACGAGAAGCAATGGCATGATCTGAAGAAGGTAGGAGTATCCATTGTCTGACGAGTGCTAAGGGTAAATTTGGTATTTTGGGTTGCTCGTCAGATGGGAGTAGGGTCAAGCATAGTTTCCAAGGGGACTTTAGGAACAGGTCGTGTCATGTTACATAGGTATCGAGCTCACGAGTTTGTAGACAGGTAGCACACAGAAATCGGAGTCCATGGACCAAAGTTATGGATCTGAAACAATAAGTGCATAACGAAAAATTTTGGAAAATTTGGATTTTTAAATGTGGACACTTTCTCTCCCCTCTCGAGATTGGTCAGTGGTTGCAAATTTTCACTCATTTTTCTCAACTATGAGAGCGGTGCACTGGATGGAATAGAGTTGTCATTCAATGGTAATCCAAGTCGTCGCACCACAGCCATTTTCTTTGTATCATCCGTGCGAGCATGGTGATGTGGGTCTTAGACCTTGAAGACCGTTGTAGACGGAAATACGATGACTTGAAGATTTGGGTTTATGACGCTTTTGAGTGGTTTTTATAGATGCCACTAGTAGATGTTCGATTCTTTAACCCCATATATGTGTTCCTCTCGTCGAGTCGGTGAACCTAGGTTTGTAGATCATGATTTTTGGTCGATATTGGAGGAACTGTAGAAGCTTGGCTCCACTCTTAAGCAAAGCATAAGGTTTTACAATATAACTCAAGAGCATAAGTTTTTACAATATAACTCAAAATGTTGAACTTTACCCTAAACGTCCACAAGTAGACAGTATCTAGTGTATGCCTCCACTCCTATGCAGGTCCTCATCTTGGTGCCACAACCTAAAGGGTAAATAAAACCTTAAAAATGTGAGTGGACCAAAATAACCTTTGAAAAATGTAATTTGGAAAACATATGTTTATACGCTCGATTTTATAAAACTATGCATGCATATGAAAAATCATAAAGTCCCACTTAAAATAGAGATAGTCCACAACCTCGAAATACGTGAAAAACATACATAAACAAATAGCATCAATAAATCACCAGAACAGTCATCATAGCAATCACACACAACCAATTCATATTCAACCCATTCTCGATGCTCAGTACCAATCATCATATCAACTGCTCTACTAGTAGAAACCACTTGAGAAAAAAGCCCAACTCAATGTCCGAGTGAAAACTCGACCAAGAAAAAAACCCAACTCGACATCTGAGTCGTCACAGTCTCAAGAAATGAGCCCTACTCGACGTCTGAGACTAACCAATCAACTAGCATCTCGAAAAAATTGTCCACAATACACATTTCACATCAAAAATATCGAGAAAAGCATTCTTTTATAATTCACACACAACACCTCATACCAATTCCATGCTTCAAAATCCGGGCCTAAGCCCACAACATAATTTAAAGACAACCTCATAAAAATGCAATGAAATAATTTCCATAAAATAGTCAAAAATCACTTTAAAACATAATCAATCAAACCTCACCATAATCACACAATAAAGTATTTAAATATGCATGCACAATAATTTAAAGAAAATAAATGTCCACTCATAGTCCAATTTCGTCATTTATTCTTGTTTCGAACGTTCCTCGCCGACTTCGGGGGCTACATGTGCTATCAAAAACCATAATTTCATATTATTATAGTCCCACACAACCTCCTAATATGATCCCTAATTTTTGGGATTTAATTGCGATTTTTTTAAAATAAAACACGCATTTCAGAGGCCTAAAACTACCCTGAGACGGTGTCTGATTGCCTCGAAACCTACACTATCAAATTTGTAACATAAAAAACATGAAAGAGTATGGTGAGAGAAAATTGAAACACGGTGGCACGCGCCTCCACGCGCCGCCATTCTCCCCTGCGTGTGATCGCCATGCACCAGCCACTGTTCATCTCTTCCTCACCCATTTTCTTGGTTTTGGGTCACCCGACCTGTCGACCTCGACCCAATCCTAAATTCATCAATTTTCATTCTTTTTATTCTCTTCCACATCCAATATCTTCTAATTTAATCCTAGAATAGTTCTATAACTTCAAAAGTATGAAAAACTGACCTTATTTCTTCAACCAAGCTCTTGAAATTCGTCCAACGATTGCCCTTCAGTTTCTGGTCTTCCTACATGCCACGTCCTTTACTTTCTATCCTAAAATGATCATGAGGAACTGTGAGGGTTGTTGTTGAGCTTGGTTTTGAGTTCCATCGTCGAAAACTCAATGGTGACTTCTCAACATGAATTTTCCTTCTCGGGCTCCTTCAAGCTTTGGGGTTTCTTCTCCCATACTTCTTCCTTTTCCCCTCTCCTCTATTTACCTTCTCTTCCTCGGCTCCCTCGTGGCTCCTGGTTTGGTTTTGGTTGCTAATGAGTTTGGGTGGTTTTTGTTCTCAAACGTCTTCACACCTTCATTTGTTCTCAAACTTCTTCACACCTTCATCACCTCACCTATGTATGTATATATATTCTTTCCACAAGGGTTGGTCGATGCTCCAAGGAAGAAACAAGAGAGCTATAGAAAAGTGTCAACATCACCCTATCCCTTGTGCCAAATTACCAAATTACTCTTTAAGCCAAAATTACTAAAATGCCCCTATAGTATTTAAACCCAAAACAAACTTATCTGAACTCTATTTTTAGTATACCACCTGTCTACGTACTCAGGAGGTCGAGACCTGTATAATGATCCTTACGAAACATCATAATAACATACAGGTTAAAAAGTTAACTATTGACCCTTACAAGGGCAAAATAGTCATTTTCCTTTCAATTTTTCCCAAATATACATTTTCAAAATTCTGGGCCGTTATAACCTACCCTCCTAAAAAAATCCATCCTTGAAAGTTAGACAATTAAGTTTAATCCAATAACTTGGCTTATGTCCAACTCCTAGTCGAATATCCGGATATTCAGGTCCTAATCCAACACTCGTAATCTATGATAAACAAGTAAATATGTATTCTAAAGCTATCAAAATATGTAAATCATAACTAAAGATAAATAGTGCACATGTCACTAGGCCTGGTATCTTACGGGCCTCTTGTCGTATCACATCAAATGCCCGAGCTTGTGCCCTTGAAGATTGACCACGTCCCTTCGACCTATTTCTGGTTCCACTGGTTAGGGTTTGACTTCTTCATGATGTACCATAAGTCTGACCATAATCTGCTGCGTCCTGTCTTTTCATACCACCACCTGGCCAATTCGGGAAATGCCTACTAATATGCCCAAAACAATGAATCGAAAAGGATCTACCTTCACGTCTATCTGTCGACTGCACCAAAGCTCGACTAGATGGAACAAATGTCTGTGATCTCGGCTCCAAACTCTAGGTACCACCCAATCCCTTCTCTCTACTACCTGAACCCGCACCATCAATACCATATGATCTAGTGTTAATACTATCTCTTCATGGAACTTTCTGACTCGTGGTACCCATATACAAACTTTCACGTTTTAGTCTAGAACTTATACCCTGTTATTGCATCGAAAAACTTGCCTCTACCCGGATAGCGGCTCTGATAATTCCCTCAAAGTAGCAAATCAACCTACTATTATGGCAGCCCGAATTTCACCTCGTAAACCCAACTCAAACCATCTGCACATGTCTGCCTCGGTTGCTATAAATTCTGGAGCAAACTAGGATAGGCTCAAGAACTTCTACTCATATTGGGCCATTGCCGTACTTCCTTGTTCTATTTGCAGGAATTCCATCTCTTTAGCATCACGATATGAGCGGGGGCAGAACTGATGTAGAAATCTGTCTTTAAAATTTTCCCACGTCATAGTCTTGGCATCCCAACCCGTCATCTGTAACCCTCGCCACCATTGATAGGCATAATCACTTAACTAAAAAGTAGCTACTAGTACTTTACCGTCCAGTGGACACTGCATAACTTCAAAGATTCATTCCATATGAGTAATCCATTCTACTGCATGTTCTGTCCCTTCTCCCGTAAAAATGGTAGCCCCTCATGACACGACCCATTCCAATCCCCCAGGGATTACCCGGGATGTGCCATACTCCCGTCTAACCCACGTGCGGCACGAAGGCCAAACACCCGTCTAACCCGCGTGTAACATGAAGGCCAGACAAGGGATACCCAGGCCAACAGCCCAAACGGGCTTCCAAAGCGCTCTAGGATCAGTGGTGGGGTGTGATGTCTCAGTCTCTACTACAGCCCGCAGCGCGATCAACCTGAAGGGCATTAAAACCCATAAAAACTGTGAGTTGACAAAAATAAATATTTTAATAAACACATTTGATAAAAGAAGCTTATGCCCTTTACTTAAAACTGTGCATGCATACGAAAACCAGTTAAATTAATGAAATCAAATATAATAAAAACTGTTTATAAAACCAAAGTCATTTTCTTCCTCAAATCACTAGAGCCTTAGCCCAAAACCTGTAAATCCAAATCTAAGTGGGCCACTGCCCAAATCCATAAACACAGAAATACCATTTCATAAATCCAATAAATCATATTTACCAAATACCCATCCTTGGTATCCCAGATGCCCAACGTCTTAGACGCTTGACGTCTCAGATGTCATATCTCACAATCTAAGCAACGCGTGCTACCCGGGGTCTCTCCGGGTCAATCTCTGACATCTCAGATGTCTAACGTTCCAGACGTCTAATCATAGCAATCCCGCTCTTAAGTTACTATACAGTCCGGTCGCTCCGTGCAATGACCCCTCGCAAGCAATGTGACGTGACTTCCCAGTGTCCTAGACATCTGGAGGAGACCATCCACATATCCTTATATAAGGATGGTATATGGAAAACATCTTTATACAATCCTTTCAAAACATCTCAAAGGGGTCATGCCCGAGATTTCCATAAAACCATCAAAATCCAGAAATCCAAGTATTCAAATCCAAATCTGTTTAGGGTCTCCGAACTCGAAATCACATTTATAAACCACAAATGGGACTCATACCCGATATCATAATCAGCTGGGCCTCTAACCCGATCATGTAAACCAAATGGGCCTCCAACCCGATATCTCATTAAATCAAATAGACTCTAAGTCCGATAGTTTCCAAATCAAATGGGTTTTATGCCCGATTCTATATTTCCAAATCCAAAACCATTCTATCATACCATTATTGAAAACACCAGCACATATAAATCCAACATAAAACCATATACCTCGAAATACGTGCAAATACGTAAATACCAAATACCACAAACATACGTACTCAAAGCATTCAAAACATAGATATAAAACATATAAAATAGTAATGCATGCATGATTTTTAGAAAACAAAAGTCCACTCACAAACCGTTCTAGCTGCCGTCTCGATAGGCGTGCCATAAGCCTCCCCGAGGCAAATCCACCATCTCTGAGACTTATGGTCCTGTCCAAATCATACCCGAAGATCACTAACTATCAATACAAGTCTTTAGGATAAAACCCCAAAACTCTCTGAACAGTCGACGTGTCGGACACATTTCTCGAGGTGAAAAATCTCGATTTGACCAACCTAACGATCTCCAATCGACCCAAAACCACCACTATTGGAGCCGGGTTATCAAAATCTTAAAAATGACACTGGTTCCACCTTGAAACTTGAGCTCATGCGCCCACGCTAGTGGTCAACGCAAAATTCAACGTTAGAAAAGTCAACATTGACGTCATCGCTGATGCCAGCACTGACAGCTCTGACAGTGCCACGTGTCACGCTCCCATTGGTCCCTATCTGACATGTCAGCCTGACATTGTCAGACGTGACATGATCACGTCACCCTCATAACGTCATTGCTGACGTCAGGTCATCCCTGACCTTCAGTTGGGTCGACCCGACAGCCTGAACTGGGTCGCGTAGACCCGAGACCATGACCCGGCTGGTTCTCCGCCGTCTGACCACCGAACCACTCCATTTTCATCCCAACCTCTGCATCTTAGTCCCTAGAATCGATCTACTAGCCTAGAAAACTGATAAAAGGCTAAGAAACTACCTTCCCGATCGATGAACAGTGATGACCCCTGTAACTCCGTTCTTCTGTCGACTCTAGCCACTGTTTCCTTCGAAATCAAGTCCCCTGAGTTCGGCTAAGTCCCTAAATCACAGCCTAGTCCATCAAATCGATCAATAAACCTTGAAATCTAACTTTTAATTTTTGAACCTAACTCACCGTTTCAGGTTTTCCAGCCTCCACAGACAACCGCAGCCCTTGATTCCATGCACAATCAACTCGTCTTCGCCTTAGGTACCTCGTCCAATCAATAGAAACGATCGACAGCTGTTAAAATCAAGTCTATCATTTTTGAACCAAAAACAGGGCTCACGGGTTCTCTCACCTTTGTCGCCGGTTCTCCACCGTGGCCACTGTAACGACCCGTCCCTAATTTTACGGATTAATTAGAACTAATTATGGATTAGTGAGGCTAATCGGGGATTAGCCAAGGATTAACGTACGTTCAGGGTGAAATGACGATTTTGCCCCTGAACGAGGGTAGAAAGTTGAATTTTGACTCAGAAGGTCTGATGCCCGAGGGCCGAGGACTTACGTAGATCGGGTCGATACAAGTCCGTAGACAGGTGGCACGTCGAAATCGGACGTTCGCTAGTAAAGTTATGGTTCACAGAAGTTCTGAAGTACTATTGTACGTTTTACGAGACGGATGCCATTTGACATTAAGTGGGCCTAGATATTTAGGGTCAGGCCCAATGGATGAATGCCACTTGTGATTCATCCATTACTCACCCAAAACACATACATGCATATCACCCCATTTCATCCCCTTCGAACTTTCACCCGATCTCACCCGAAGCCTCATCGAATTACCACCCCAATCCCTTCCCCCCCCCCCCCCCCCCCCCCAAACCTAGTCTCGATCTGAGAGAGAGACAAGGAGTGGCTGAGGAACTAGGACGCATTGAGGGGTGGGACTACGACGCCGTGGACGGCGGAGAAATGGCAAACCGCGCAGTTATGTGGAATCGGGCATGAGACCCATTTGATTGGAAACCATCGAACTTAGAGTCCATTTGATTTAATGAGAAATCGGGCTGGAGGCCCATTTGAGTTGTGTGATCGATCCGAGGGCCCCGTTGGTTTACGAATTCGGGCTTGAGGCCCAGTTATGATTTATAAATGTGATTCCGGGTCAGGGACCCATATTTGGATTTGTGTTGGTTTTATGGAAAACCCGGGCATAGCCCTTTGAATGATTTGAAATGGTTTTCCGTATACCATCCTCACAAACGGTTTCCCGCCAGACGTCCCGTAGTATCCTGGAGTGGCGAGTTGTCTCTTCTAGATGTCTCGTAGTATCCTGGAGTAGTCATGGGGCATTGGTTACGAGGGGTCATTGCACGGAGCGACCGGTCCATATAGTGACTCAGGAGCAGGATTGCCAGAGGTTAAAACCTCCCCCAAGGAGGGTCATTGATCTGTGGGCCATTGACCTGGGTGGACCCTGGGAAGACTTGAGATTTAAGACCCTGGGTAGTACGCGTAGTTTGGAACTGTGACATGATTGATTGTGACATCTCGGATGTCAAGCATCAGGGATGTCGAGGATTGGTTTTGGGCTTAGACCCACTTGTATTGATTTGGGCTGAGTCCCTACAGATTTGGTTTTAGGCTGAGTTCCCACTTGATTGGTTTTGGACTGAGACCCACTTGTATTGGATTTGGACTGAGTCCCACATGGATTTGGGTAAGGGCTCGTATGATTGGTTTCATTCACGAATTTGGGCCAAGGCCCTAATGGTTTGATTAAGTGGTTTTCGAATGCATGTATGCTTTTTAGTGAAGGGCATAAATGTCTTCTTTTTATGAAATGTTTTATAAACCATTTATTTCGTCCACTCACAGCTTTCAATGGTTTTAATGCCCTTCAGGTTAATCGCGGATGCGGGCTGTAACGGAGACCGAGACATCACACTCTTTCTTCGATCCTGGCGCACTCTGCAGGCCCCGGTTGGGGGCTAAGGAGGGAATATCCCTTGTCTAACACTTCGTGTCAGACGGGAGCAGGCATGTCCCGCGCTAATCCCGGGGGGATTTGGGACGGGTCTTGTTAAAGTTGTATTAGAGAGAGGTTTGTACGCTCTGGGAAAGGTTTTGATATGGTTTTCTGATACCAAAGTGGTATTAGAGCATGTTTTGCTCTCAGTGTGATGCGCAGGTCCAGGATGTGATGTCTCTGCAGTGTTAACCACCCATCATCAACCTGATAGTAGGGTAAGAGTATGAGGATGCAGTGGAATCAAACCCTACTTAGATTACGTTTAGCACCAGGTGCAATGGTTTAGGGTTCGATTGGCGCAGTATACCATGTTTTTGAGAGGTTGGATTTCCATCAGGATCGATTTTCTTACGAATCCAACGGCTGAGAGCCATAGTGTTACGGATGGATGAGACCTGGTCGATCAGTTGTACCACTTGGACTGGTTGTCCCATTATGACGAGTGTGCAAGTCGGAACCCTGGGACGGTAATGTCAGATAGAGGATTGTGGCAAAGTGGTATCAATGGAGGTCTGATGTCAGGGTCGTCCATGACAAAAGTGCAAGGATTGAAAATTATGCTGCTAGGAGCAGTTAGGCGCATGACGGCCCGAGTGGGACGTTGGGAATAGGAATGTGTTTCCTATTTGGCATGCGATTCCATGTTTTGGTGTGTCGAATCCCATAGGGATGTCGACTGGCAGAGGATGCCACGATATAGTTGTCATATGGGTTGGTATTACATGCCGTGATTGAGCGGTGGTAGACACCTAGGAGGCCATAGGGTATGAGTGGTTGAGATCCTTGGATCGTGGTTACTGGGTGGTTGAGTACTAGTTAACCCCGTGTGACGACGCATCGGAGTCGAGAAGAATGGATCGGTTATGATGGTTGTGTTGCAGTAAGCAGCTGGGTTTGTGATAACCTTAGTCGGTGATTGATTGGACGAGTTACCAAGAGTGTGGTGCTTGTGGACTGGTTCTCAAGGTGGACCGATCGGTGAATACTACGTGTTGAGCGGTTATTACTGGCAGTGAGTTGACCGCATGGATTTGGAGTCTCGATAGCGGAATGCTTCTGAGATTGGTCTGCACGCGGTTGTGGCAGACACTGCTATCGTTGGACGTGATTGAGTCTTATCGAGTCGGATAGACTCAAGTTTCCGTGAAGATTGAGACGATGGAGATTCTTCAATCGTGACGAGGATATGGAGGTGCGTGAGTGACGCATAGTACAAGCAGTGATTTTTGGATTCGACTCCGTTACGATAGAGTGCCATTACAAAAAGAGATGAGCTTTGGACGTTGGCAAGTGTGCCACACTACCTCTGTGAGGTGACTGTGATGATTGGGATGTATTGGATGAGTGACAGGTGCCCTAGATGTCCTTGGACGGATCACACGAGTGTGAGTGTTGGAGTTTATCCCATAGTGGTTGGACGTGCGAACCAGTATGCCGACGGGATAGTAGATGTGCCCAAAGTAGCGAGCATGTGAGTTCGGTGGGCACTAAGCAGGACAGAGAGGATCCCGAGTGGCTCAGTGTGAGGCACAGGGAGTACTTGGTTTGGTGACCCATTCCCTGATGATACTAGACTTGAGGCTCGAGTATGTGCCCAGGAGTGGTAACGTTAAAGGTTGAAAAGCCTGAGTAGCGATTGGATAGAAAGGTATAAATGGACGACGCGGGTACTGTCATGGGGATTAGTGACCGGTTGGTCAGATATGGTGATATGTAGAGATTTGACTACAGATCACAGTAGGAGTCTATTAGGACTCTTCAGTCGAGCGGTACATCAAATTAGGATGAATTGACATCCTTTTGGATGTGCATAAATGGTCGTAAATAGACAGGTGAATTGGAATGTTTACGGACATGTGGATGATGTCTGAGGGAGTTGGGGACTTGGAAGCATATCCGAGTTAGTCCCAACATGATTGAAACTTTGGAATCAAGAGAAGAGAAGAGAAGAGTGCGTGCTTTTGCAGATGGTACTTGGCGTCACTGGATGTGACTAGTGAATGTCCGAGGTAGTGAACCCGTGTTATTACGGGTCATGTTATGTTAACTGAGAGAGCTAGTACGGGTCCACTTAGGATCAAATGAATTTAGTCGTGTGGTGACGATCAAGATGATCGAGATGACGGAGATGATTGTGGCTACCGTGAGTCAAGTAAACTGAAGTCGATCGTCATCTAGATGAATTGCCTGGCTGATTATGCTAAGCTAGGAGCAGAAGAGAATCGTCTGGTAAGACAGTTGAAGAATCTCTTGGCATAGTTAGTAAGAAGACAAGACAGAAGTTGGATATGGGAATGTATGATCTATCTTGGATATGAGACTAGAGATAGTGCTGGATTGATGTTCGCTTGGTGACGGACGATTGAGGTCCGAGCCATGGTTGGAGTGCGGATGGTAGTACGTGGTTGGACGTGCCAGAGTGCAGTCCTGGAGTAGGCCGAGTAGTGCCTCGATGGTTAATATGATGTGGGTGCACCGGTGTGTTGTGCACGTTATTCATGGGATGGTGATCAGATCAGATCTGATAGTGACAGTTCGATGAGTACCATGATCGGATGTGTTCCGACAATGATATGATGACTGCACGTCGACTACTGTGTGCTCGAGCAGAGTGGATTTGTAATGTTCAGTGATTGATGTGAGTGGGGGCTCAAGTCGTGGATGATTAAGGAACCCTACAGTGCATACATGTTATATCTGCTGAGACAAGTATTCGATGGGATCCAGATACACCCAGGATGGGTGAGAGGTCGAATGTGTTTCGACAGAGTACGTGATGTGACGGTTTGGGACTCGAATGAGTCAAGATGTCAACATAGATCGCTGAGTGATGTGAGGTGCGACACGAGAGGTCAGAGTAGCGCAACGAAAGCGCAGTGGAGCCGGGAGTTGTCGGCTGGTCATGATGGTTATGACATATGGTGGTGATGGATTTAGTCGGTATCCGATGCGTTCAGATTAGTGTGTAGTGATAGGACTCTGGTGAGAGTCAGCATGAATATAGGAAATGAAGCAGTTGTTTGGTATGCGTACCGAGGTCGGTAAATGGCATAGGTTTGAGTATGGTCTGCAAGGTGCGATTCATGCCATTGTGATGGCAGAATCTAGCGGATGATTGTCGGATCGGATGCTGAGCAGGTTTTCAGCTCCAGTTATCAGATAAAAAGGATCGTCGGGCTGAAAAACCGATTTGACGACAACTTAGGAGGATTGACCTGTCGGGGTGAGTGACAGGCGAGATCGAAGAGTGTCGACGTCTCGAGTGAGACTTACGAGCCGACGTGGAGACTCTCAAGAGTCAACGATTAGGACTTGTTTGGTGAGAGTTAAGTAGGAGCTTTAGAAGCTCCAGTGACAGTACGTACAGACGAGTATAGCGTTTGTGACGGACGTGTACGATTACACGAGAGTACCCCCTACTTGGGACATGATTAGTTGTGGAATTAGGTCGGTTGGAATTTCGAAGATGAATTCTTTAGGGAGGGAAGTTTGTAACGACCCGTCCTTAATTTTAAGGATTAATTAAGACTAATTATGGATTAGTGAGGCTAATCGGGGATTAGCCGAGGATTAACGGACGTTCAGGGTGAAATGACGATTTTGCCCCTGAATGAGGGTAGAAAGTTAAATTTTGACCTGAGAGGTCCGATGCTCTAGGGCCGAGGACGGTTACGTAGATCAGGTCGATACGAGTCCGTAGATAGGCGGCACGTCGAAATCGGACGTTCGACAGGAAAGTTATGGTTCATGGAAGTTCTGAAGTACTATTGCACGTTTTACGAGACATATGTCATTTGCCATTAATCGGGCCTAGATATTTAGAGGCAGGCCCAATGGATGAATGACACTTGTCATTCATCCATTGTTCACCCAAAACACATACATACATATCACCCTATTTCATCCCCTTCGAACTTTCACCGGATTTCACCCGAAGCCCCATCGAACTACCACCCCAATCCCTCCCCCCCACCTAGACTCGATCTGAGAGAGAGAGAAAAGGAGTGGCTGAGGAAATAGGACGCATTGAGGGGTGGGGCTGCGACGCCGTGGACGGCGGAGGAATGGCAAACCACGCAGTTATGTGGAATCGGGCATGAGACCCATTTGGTTGGAAACCATCGGAGTTGGGAGTCCATTTGATTTAATGAGAAATTGGGCTGGAGGCCCATTTGAGTTGTGTGATCGGGCCGGGGGCCCCGTTGGTTTACGAATTCGGGCTTGACGCCCAGTTGGTTATGATATCGGGCTGGAGGCCCTGTTATGATTTATAAATGTGATTTCGGGTCGGGGACCCATATTTGGATTTGTGATGGTTTTATGGAAAACTCGGGCATAGCCCTTTGAATGATTTGAAATGGTTTTCTGTATACCATCCTCACGAACGGTTTCCCTCCAGACATCTCGTAGTCTCCTGGAGTGGCAAGTTGTCTCCTACAGACGTCTCGCAGTATCCTGGCGTAGTCACGGGGCATTGCTTGCGAGGGGTCATTGCACGGAGCGACCAGTCCGTATAGTGACTCAGGAGCAGGATTGCCAGAAGTTAAAACCTCCCCCCAGGGAGGGTCATTAATCTGCGGGTCATTGACCTAGGTGGACCCTGGGGAGACTTGGGATTTGAGACCCCGGGTAGCACACGTAGTTTGGAACCGTGATAGGATTGATTGTGACATCTCGGATGTCAGGCATCAGGGATGCCGAGGATTGGTTTTGGGCTGAGACCCACTTGTATTGATTTGGGCTGAGTACCTACGGATTTGGTTTTGGTCTGAGTTCCCACTTGATTGGATTTGGACTGAGACCCACTTGTATTGGATTTGGGCAGTGGCCCGTATGATTGGTTTCATTTACGAATTTGGGCCAAGACCTTAATGGTTTGATTAAATGGTTTTTGAATGCATGTATGTTTTTTAGTGAAGGGCATAAATATCTTCTTTTTATGAAATGTTTTATAAACCATTTATTTTGTTCACTTGCAGCTTTCAATGGTTTTAATGTCCTTCAGGTTGATCGCAGATGCGGGCTGTAGCGGAGACCGAGACATCACACTTATCCTCCGATCCTGGCGCACTCTGGAAGCCTCGGTGATAACGCACAAACTACGCATTAAATTAAAGACGTAATTCGGGTGTTATGCAATTTAAACCTTTTTTGTGTAGATGTAGTATTGGTAAATAGGGATCGTTCTTAATTGGGGAAATTAGGGAACATTAATAATATGTTAGTTAAAAAGAATAATGAATAATCAAAGAATAAGAAATTAAAGAATTAGAGAATTAATTAATTAAATAAATAAATAATAAAGAATTAAATAATAAATGAATTTAAGAATAAAATAATTAATGAATTAAAGAATAAAATAATAAAAGAATAAAGAATTAAATGCGGGGTTTGAAAGATTGTAATCATAGGATAAATAAAACAAGTAAAAATAATTAAGAACTTAATTCTACTTCTAATTTAACTTTTGTGCAAGTGAACTTTCTTCAAACACATATTTTTACCAACACTCTAACATCATACTCATATTGAACCAATCACGAAATCCTGCCTTAATCATCTCAAATACATGCATACATTTTTCAATATTATAAATGCACTGAACAACGGTCATAAACACTTATAATACCATTCACCTTACGTTATTGATTTCAATGTGTGTCAAAAATTTAAATCTCTTCAATTTTCTACTAAGTGCACCGAACAACGGTCATAAACACTTAGCGTAGAATTGAAGTTTAAGCACTAAAAATATGAAGTAAAAGAAATTCAAAAAGTAAAACACATGGAGATTGCATTCTTACTTACAAATGTTAGAAAGAAAATACCAACACATATATTAAATTATAAGTAAAACCAAAATAATAACAAGAATTTAAGTAAAGGGAATAAAGTTACACTTTCGGAACCCAAGAACAGCTTGTGATTCCGAAAGTGGATGGAAACAATGGAATGTTATTCATAAGGAACACCAAATAGCGGCTAGAACCTTATGAAGATGGAGGATAAAACATAAGAATACGGACTTAAATTCTAAAATTATTTCGGAAATACTTGGCCTAGGTATTTCTTAAGGAAAACATAAAAATGTGTTTAAGAGATCTCAAAAAAAAAATCACAAGAACAAAGTAAAGAAGAAATGAAATTAAGAAATAACATAAATTAAGAACAAGAATTAAAAGAAAGCTAATTAAATAAAAATCTACAAGAAGTTAAAATGGTCTCCAAAAATAAAGAACAAAAATAAAGAAGATGAACTAAAAGAAGAGAAGAACTAGAGAGAAAATATAAGAACCTAAACTAAAAAGAGAAACAAAATGGGACAAAATGGGGACCCTTTTACAAATGAATGGCCTCCCTATTTATAGAGGGAGTGCCAAAATTCAACTAAAAAATACAAAAATAAAATAAAATAATGAAATGATGAACAATGATGATTAATGATGATATTAGGCATGGTTTGGAGCTGAAAAGTGGCTGGAAAATTAGAAAAATCTGAGAAAGTGGGAGCAGTTGGGTGTAGGAAATAGGATCAACAGAGAGCAGCTGAAATTAGGTGTCTGAATTCGGTGGCAGGTGGCTGACAGAGGGCAGGTGGGTTGGTGAGGAGCAGTTGACAGGCGCAGGTGAGACTCGGCTTGCGTGCGCTGAAGGGAGAGAAGATGATCGGCCAGCGCGCGCTGAAGAAAGAGAACATGGTTCGGCAGGCGCACTCCGCGGGCTTCATGCGCCAGGCTAGAACGAAATTGGGTTGCGTCAGTGGGCTTCGCTGGGTTGGTCTGTAGGCTGAGGACACAGGCCTGGGCGTGTGATGGACTTTGGGCTGCTGGGCTTATAATTAAGATGGATTTGGGCTGCAAAAAATGGGATGCAGCTGAATTAATTTAAAATGTAAATTAATTAATATTTTAACCGAATTTCGTCCATAATTTATTCGTCATAATTCCGATTGGGACGATTCTTTCGTCAAAATACTCCAAATTACAAGCTTTATTTATTTAAACAAAAATTTCACAAAATGTATTATTTTATCTAATTATTTATTATTTTAATATTAAAATTCAAGTATAAAGAGTATAAAATAATATAAAATAATGCTTATTTGAGGACCTATCACCCGGTTGAGGGCTAAGGCGGGAATATCCCTTGCCTGACACTTCGTGTCAGATGGGAGCAGGCACGTCGAGCGCTAATCCCACGGGGATTTGGGATGGGTCCTGTCAGCCACCGTTTCTGATCGTCTCGACGTCCTCTCCAACTTCCATTCACAGGTCATAAGAAACAGATGAAGATTAGGGGGTGATGGTGTGGGTTTGGGTTTTGGGTGTTCACGATTTATGGGAGAAACACAGAAATGAGAAGATGACTGAACGAAGAAGATGAAGATAAACCCCTGGGCCTATCAGATGAGTGACACTTGTCACTCACTTGGTGGGTCCTTCCAGATTTTTTCCCAACCAAATCATGTCACGTGTCGTCCTTTCTCAGTTTGCGTGAATAGTGCTGATTTCCGTTTTAGACCCGTGACTTTCTCGTCGAACGTCCGATTTTGACGTGCCACCTGTCTACGGACTCGTGACGTCCCGATCTACGTCACGGTCATCGACCAATGTCCATTGGACCACCCGGTTCAAAAGTCAACATTTCGCCTATTCTCAAGGATAAAATCGTCATTTTACACCGTCCGTCCGAAATCTCACGACTAACCCCCGATTAGTCACTCGAATCCGCAATTACTCACTAGACTAATCCCGAAATTCGAGACGGGTCGTTACACCTCACCGTTGGGCTCTTTCAATATCTGGGCCCTCTCTAACTTACTCTACCTCATCTTCAGGCCATGCACGGGGATCTTGCCTCGAAGGCATAGTCATTAATTTTCTTGTAATAAACACACCTTAGTACATATCATGTACCCTACAAGTGCAGTAAAAAATAATAAACCTATGCGCTGATACCAAGTTGACAAGACCCCTTTCGAAAGGCCAAGATAATCATGAGGGATCATGTTCTAGTCTAACATTCAGTATCCAAAACATCGAAAATAATCCCAAAAGATTATACAATAACGATAAAATTTTCTAACTGCCAGACCATGGATAACTTATACCACCATTTAGGTCACGATACATAGAGCATACATTTTAAAATATAACTCAAAATGTTGAACTTTACCCTAAACGTCCACAAGTACACATCATCTAGTGTATGTGTTTGCTCCAAAGCAGGTACTTGTCTTTGTGATCCAAACCACTCCAGCAATGTGATCCAATGGAAAATGAAAATGATATAAGGATTTTTAATCAGGAACAGTTTGCAACAAAAATAAGGAAGTGGATTTGACTTAAACCATTTTCATGCTTTGTACAAAATACATACAGAAAAGTATAGCTTATTAATGATGATGCAGCATTTCTGATTTTAGTTGAGCATGGAAAATTACGGAAGCATAATTTCCATCAGAAAGATCGAGAAAATGAAATCTCACTAACAATATATATATAGACTATAACACAGATTTTCGAAGTATAAATCGACGTTAATCCCTTTTAAGCTTATAAACAGGTAGACTATATATATAGATAGTTAACAACATAATAATAAACAATTGAAAAATACAGATTTCCAGCAGCGAATTAGAAAAACTGAATATAAAACGAAATAAGATCATATGAAAAGATACTCACATATATTGAAGTCAAACTTGTGTACAGGAACAGCAAAAAGCACACTCAAACAACACACTCAGAGTTTTTACAAATTGGTTACACACTCTTACACTTGCAACTGAGCGCTAAGGCTCTTTAAATGGCAAACGAAAAGAGAAAAGGCATAGCCATGTGTCAGCTGATGAAAGGACTGAGCAAAAGCAGCCTACAATTATGAGCTGCATTTTCACTTTTGACTTTTGCCATTCACGAGCGGATGCTGTGGCCGACAGGATAAAAAGTGCTACAGGAGGGTGGCCGACAAGATAAAAAGTGCTACAGGAGAAAGATAAGAATTGATACTATCAGTCCAAATCTTATCTTATCTTTTCTTGACGGGTGCATTTCATGCATCGAACCTGTTCTTAGTACGCATTTCATGCTATTTTGTTTTCTGTTTGATAGGAGGGAAGATTCTGTAGCAGTCATCTTTATTTTCATACCAATTACAGCTATCCGCCGCATCTTGCTGAGAGGACATTGCCTCAGATTTCATTTCGATATCATCATCATCATCCATATCAAGTAGTTTGAGAACTTGATCTTTCAGATCCTTTTTTGAACAATAAGCAGGAAAAACCTCTATCAGAGACTTAAGCTTATCTGCCTTGGAAGAGGACGATGAACAAGGATTGTTAAGAGTTGATATTTGTCTATCAGATAATAAGATGGATAATTTTTTTGCTTTAAAATTTTGAGGTTTCAGATGATCAATGTGAAATTTATCCAACCAGTGAATAAAGATTTTTCTTTCGAGTTGAGGGATGAAAAACCACAAGTTGTCATCATCTTCGGTAAAACTATAATCCCATTTCAAGATCCAGTGGAGTTCATAACAAATCAGAAACCAGAGGAATAATTTTATTTCCTCAGAATAATCAATATTTTCCTTTTTAAATATTTCAGAAAAGGAAAGGGCTATCTCCCGGGGTAAAAATTCAGAATTGGGTCCCCATACGAGAAACCAGGCTTGAAACCAGTTAGGAAGCTCTTTCAGAGTTCCAATTTTTAATTGAATAAACCAAGTGTGAGAAAAACGAATATTTTGAAAATAAAGGATTTGATCCCAGACTTTCTGATAATCCCAGAAATTAAATCCTTTAGGGCTCATTTCAGAGCTTTTAAAAAAATGTAGTTTAGAGGGGTTATCTCCCCAATCTTCGAAAGTGATAACTTTCAGAATCACTAATTTGGAAAAGGCAATCATATCGTTATTCTCGCTACGATAGCGATGAACAACTTCCACAGATCCGGTTTCTATCAGAAGCTGTTCATACCAGTATCTTGGTTTGAAATATCCACGGATGTGATCACGAAGGTATTTTTCACCCGCATCTCTAGGAGAAGAGCGAAGATCGTGGTTTTCAATCGGTGTAATAGGTATAACCATAGTTTCACGGAATGGGTTACTGGCCACTGCTTTCTCGCGCCCTTTAGAATAAGGTTAAGCTGACGAGAGAGATGTTGGATTTATAGTAGCAGAATTAGGTTGGATAGCAGAAGATGTTTTGCTAGAAATGGCTAGAGGTTTTTTATGAGGATGATACATATTGGGAGTTGGTGAATCAGACCACGAAGGTTTAAGAATTTTTTGAGTAGTGGATGGCGGAGGCTTATTCTTGGGGTAGAGAACAAAGTAGTCAAATTTTCCCGAGGGTTCTCCAAGAAGGCCAACCTCTGGATCTCCAGCTTTATACTTTTCTTGTAACTTCTGCTGGAACGTCTTTTTGCGAACCCTACAAAAATTCACGAGTTAAGAAATCAGGCAATGAATTATGTTCACCTTTAATATATTCAATATCAAAATCAAAAGCAAATAAAATTCCTTGCCATCTGGCAAAGATTTGCTTAGATGCAAAGTTCTTAACATCCTTCAACAAAATCTCTTTTGCTGCTTTACAATCCACCGTAATTAGGAATCGTTTGTTAAGAAGATTATTTTCAAATTTGGTGATTGAATGAACTATAGATAATAGTTCCTTTTTTACTATCGAATAATTTTTCTGCGCTGGCTTCCAGATCCCAGAAGTGAAGCGAACGAGGACTTCTTTGTCATTAGTTTTTTGTTCCAAAACACCACCATATCCTTCATCAGAAGCATCTGTTTCCACAACCTTAAAGGCTTCTAGATCTGCCAAAACTAGGCAGGGAAGTTCCTTAACTTTTTTTTTTAGGACTCTGACGGCTCTCGTTTGCTCTTCAGTCCAAGGAACTGGATTCTTTTTCAGCCGATCGTAGAAGGGTTTGCTGTCTTTGGCTAAGTCTTTGTTGAAATCTCCTACATAATTCAGACTTCCCAAGAATCTTTGTAGTTGCTTCTTTTCGAGACTTTCATCTGGAGATTTGTCCGCAAAAACAATGGCACGATCGATTGGGAGAATAATTTCATTGTGGATATTATGTCCCAAAAATCGAACCTTTGTTTGGAAGAGTTTCATCTTCCTAGCAGAAACCACTAAACCTGCATTCTTTGCCACTTTTAAGAAAATATTTAGATGTTTAAAGTGCTGTTCTACAGAATGAGAGTAGACCAGAACATCATCAATATAAACAATTGTAAAAGTGGAGTAAGGATTGAATATATTATTCATAATATCTTGAAATTCAGAAGGAGCATTTTTCAAACCAAAGGGCATAACGTTCCATTCTTAACGTCCAAATGGTACATTAAACGCGATTTTGTACCTGTCCTTCTCTGCAATTTGAATCTGCCAATATCCTGATTTCATATAAAATTTTGAAAAGATTATAGCTTGATTCTGTCTTTCTAAAAGATTTTTCTTATTTGGAATAGGATACCTAATCCATCGAAAGGTCTTATTCAGGAGTTTGTAATTTATAACCAATCTTGGTGCTTCTCTTTCCAATCCAGGTGCATTTTCAACATAGAAAAGCAGACTAGCTCCATGGGGAGTAACTCTTACGAATCAATTTCTTTTCAAGAAGTTCATTTATTTCTTTCTTATAGATTTCCATTAATACGTCATTCATCTGAATAGGGTGAGCCTCTGTGAGAATTTTTCTTTCATCAAAATCAGGCTCATAAGGAAATTCGACTGTGTCGTTTACGGTTCCAAAAAACACCAGGAACTTCTGCGCATACCTGCAACTCAAATTCCTTTTGGACAGAAACAATTTTAGTGTTAAGAGTTTGAATTGTTAGTTGTTCTTCTGTTCGTTTAAGATGTAATTCCTCTTTCAGAGAACAAAGAAATTTTTCTTTTTTGAGAATTTGATTATGAATGGAGTTCACATATTGCATCTAAGGTTCTCTAGAGAAAAGGAACATTACCTTGATGCCTTATATTTCAGTTTATATTCCTTGATCATAAACTTTGAAGGGGTAAAGCATGCTTAAAAATGGAGTTCCGAAAATCACAGCATGACTTAATCATTTCACCAGAACAAAAGAAGTTTGAAAACAAACCTCATTTTGAATTATGGTTGCATCAGAGATCTTATAATGAATCTTCATTGGTTGATCAGTAGCACTTCGCAGTCCTTGAGAGGTTTTCGAGAAGTATTTTACAGGTACAACTCCTTCATTGATGCAGTTGAGATCAGCTCCTGAATCGATCAGGGTTTCAACGGAAAACCTAAAAGTTTTGTTAATAACAAAGGTAATCATAGAATACCACTTGTGAGAAATTACCTTGTCGATGCTATGGATAAACTTTAGGGCTGAAATACTTCCATTTAGTAAGGCTTCAGGAGGCACGGAGTCCATTTCAGGTTTTGGTTTTTGATCATGCTCAAAATCTTTCAGAAGATACTGAAACTCCTTTTTAGTTTCATTATCAGTGCCTAGATTTTCAGGCGAAGGATAATAAAGTTCTAGGATCTGAATTCTCCTTTTAAGATCCTTAACTTCATTTTTTGTTTCCCGAATTTCTTGCTTGATTTCAGCAATTGTGCGTTCCTTTTGAGTTGTTTGTGCCATTCGAGCAGCAATAGTTTTAAAGTTATAAGCTTCAACTGGCTGTTGTAGACTAGATTTAGGAGCCTTTTTCTCATATTTCCGCTCTTTAGCGATATTGAGGTATTTCTCCAAAATTATTCTCTTTTCAAGAGGGCCCTCAATTTTATCAATCAAGTCTAGAATCAAACTTTCTTCCTTAGTAATGACGCAAAGATCTAGGTTACAGACACATTTACACTCAGTTTCTGTGTTACTTTCTGTAGTGTTAGAGGAGGAGGTATAGGAGGTATATAACTACGTTTCTCCCAAAACTGCTTCTTCATCGTCGCTGCTTTCAGAGTCAGATGAATTTAACATAAGTTGACACAATTGTCGTTTTAACCCCTCATCCAAATTCAGATTATTAAATTTTTCTTGCATTCTGCATTCTGGTCGAGTATGTCCGACTTTTCCACATTTATAACAGACAACTGTCCTTTTTCTTGTTGTTTTTCCAGCTTTCGTCCCCTTTTTGACTCGTCCATCCTTTGGTTTGGAGGAAGACCCTTGGCGGAGACCACTAAGTTTTTCTCGCAGATCGAGAAGGTTTCTAAGAGTCCTATACGGTTTTGAAGATCGAGAAGATTAATAAGATTTCTTGGAAACCGTTTTCTTCTTGTGGGAAGGTTTTCTTCGAGTAGAAGGATCTTTGGGGTCAAATTCAAATTGTTCACAAAAATCACCCATCTCCTTAGATCGTAGAATCTTCTGTTTATCAAGTTGTTTCTTCAACTTCATATCTGTACAAAGTGCTAGTCCTTCAGCACATATTTCAGATGTGAGTTCTCCATAGGTATACCTATCATAAGGTATAACTCCTCCATATTTGCCTCGTATTCTGCTTCTTACCTTTTCAGTGAATAAAGGAGGTAAGCCAGAAAGAAATTTTTCTTTCCAGAAATCGGCAAAGCAATCCGACCTAAAAAATACTTTTGCATAAAAAAATGTCCTTATACCATCTAAAATGAGATAAGGTGGGACATCTTAAATTTATTAGTACTTCCTTAGATCTGTCCTGTTGAAGTTCGGTGGATCCAACAAATGGAGAGTGATTGTGTAGAGTATTCACCGCATCCTCTTGGGCCGTTGTTTGTCCATTAACTTTAGTTATTTTTGTAGCAGAAAGAATTTCTCTTTTGACTTCTTCACTAATATGGCTATCCCACCATCCTCGAAGTTGGTCAATGAATCCAGCGACAATGGCTTGAGAAATTCTATGATCGGAATTACCATGAATCATACTTGTAGATGAGAACATCATCATGTGTCTCATAGTATTAAGTACTTGGTAGTCCGTTTGTCCGTCAATGTTCCATTCAACAATTGACTTTCCATCATATTGGACTCTTTCTCCCATATCCGTATCTTCATACTGAAGATCAACAGGTGAAGGTCTAGGATAATATTTTTTCATAATAGGATTCCTGTTATCCTAGGTCCTTATTTTATCCTATTAACCTGTGGTTCTATGTTGATATCAGCAAACTGGTCTTCTAACTCAGTAATTTTAGTTTCACTCAGCACTGAAACTTTCGAATCAGATATCTTAATGGTTTTCAACCTATCAGCTAAGGCGGCGACAAAACTATCAGTATTGCCTAGCTTATAGTCCTTAAGATCTAGTACAGGTTTGAACATGGGTTGTTCAATTTTCTACTTTCCCTTTTCAAAGGAACTGGAAGATATTCCAGGGTCTCCTGGGGTCCAAATCTTAGTATCATCTTTCAAGGTATTCTCAATTCTTGTCGTTTGTTCTCCAAGATATTGTAAGAACAAATTGGTGTAGTTATTTTGGTGTATAACCGCTGTAACTCCACTTTGTACAGAAGCTTCCTGTACACCATCCTTGTATGGAGAAGCTATGGTTCCTTTCGAATTGACGTTGATTGATTTGGGAGGTGGATGCACAGATTTTTCAATTTTTCAGTCACAAGTTGTATAAGTCTTAAAAGGATTCCCTATTGTACTTATACATTGAAGGTATTCAGTAAACTTGTACCTTTTTACACACCATTGAAACCAAGGAAAGAACCGGCAGTTAAATCCCTTTCTTTTCATAAAAGTATAGTGAAGTTTGCACAAAATGTTTCGTCTTTTTTCACTATAGGTTGTTTCTAACCAGCTTATTCTAGTTTGGTATTCTATACTTAGGTAATCTCGTTCTATGGTTTTTATATCTGGCTCGAACCTGCAGATTACACAGATGTTAGACTCAACATCTTCCCATGAAAAATCAGGTTGAGAAGGTAATTCCTCCGATTTCTTTGAGGGAGTTGCGGCTCATGTATTTTCAACCTTGTAGCAGGGATGATGAACATGATCGTGGATTTTTCTTAACCCTTCAAATATGAGTCTTTCATGATCCTGTTCATAAGAACTTTGAGCTCTAAAAGAACTTGATCTTGGAATGCTTGGAATGGTTGGTCTAGGGTAATCAGTACTTCTTCTGCCTAGACTTAACCTAGTCAACCTATCGTTATCGAAATGTATTTCTACATCTCCATCGTCATACTGACTTATGCGACTTGGTTCCCTATTTTGGATTGGCTGAGGGGGAGTTGCATCCGGCAGTCTCCATCTTTCAGGGAGCGTCACTTCATTCCACTTTATCATCTTTAGTACCACTGCTCTGACAAGGGATTATCCTACTGTTATTCTTGTATTTATTTAATGTGTAGCCAAACCAAATCCACCTTTTCTGGGTATCGGCCACTTCCAACCCACTTATCCCACTAGCGAGGAATATATTAACTCAAACATATATGGACTTTAATTTCCGTTATTAAAAATTCGTTATTCACAACACTAGCTACTAAGATACCAACAACTTCATTTACCTCAAAATTTATATTGCAAAATGTAACTCACTATCACACCATAAATCAAGTATACTTACCTAAGTCCAAGTTAATATAATTTGTAATATTTACGAACTTATAACTCAAATAATCCTTTTGACACATTAATCATACAAACCCTTAGTTAAGCACCCCAAACATTTTTCCTTTAATCATTTTTCCCTCACATAACTTAAGATGAGAGTCCACTTATCCAAAATACTATCATCTTCTCAGTTTTCCATAATGTTCCCATCTAACCTTGTATTTTAAGATTTAAGTATAAAACTTCATAATTTCATAAACATGGTTAAATGACCCAAGAGAGGATCTATGATCACCAAACTAAATTACAAGAACTAAAACCAAGAACTCTTAACTTGGAGTTTCGGCCAGCTTCCCAGCTTCGTGCAAGACAATTCCCCGTGCCCACAAACTTTCTTTCTCACTCCAGAATGACCCTAGGAACCCACTTAACCCCCTAAGATCCTCAGACAACTGCTACTTGGCCACAGAACGTTATAACAACCCATTACCATTTCTTTAGGCTACACGAGTTTGTCCAAGGTTGCGGGTTTGGGAGATCCTCAACCTCCCAGCCTCTCTCATTCTCTCTTCCTCATCTTCCCTCTCTTTTCTCCTTCCTTTTCTTCACTTTCATTGGTCGTGTCTTGCTTTCTTCTCCATTCTCATTTTTCCTTTTATTTTCGGGCAACCACCACCAAAGTCCCTTCTCACACAATCACACACATTTATACATGTAGTAATTCGGTGGAGGGGAGGGAAGAAAAAAGAGAAAAATGGAAGGTTCTAGACTACCCTAGAGTGTTCTTGAGAAAATACCAAAATACCCTTGCATTCAAAATGACCAAAATATCCCTACTCAATTTTGGCTTATACCAAAGCTTTACAATCTCTAATTTCAACATATTGACCGTCTAAAAATTCAAGAGTTCGAGACCTTCGTAACGATCCTTACAGAATGTCTAACAAATTCACAGGTTAAAAAGGAAACTATTTAACCACGAGGGGCAAAATGATCATTTTGACTTTTCTCAAATTTTCGAGTCATTCCATATATATATATATATATATATATATATATATATTCGCACACATACAAATAGACTATCCTTGAAACTATTTAGATTTTAAAGTCCAATTCAACAAGTGACTAATTTAAGAAAAAAAGAATTATTTATAGAGCTAGCAAAAGTCCAATAGGGAAAATGAGGTTTAACAAAAAAAAATCATAATTTCACAATACGAATGAGTTTAAAAAAGCCCATAAAAACTTATACCTTTGTGAAACCTGGAGTCGCAATCACAGCACAGCGTACAATAGTGAAATCAACATACTTCAAGAAAGTTTGTAACATACAAACTGTTGCGGAAAATAGTAGAATGGAAATAATAACTCAACCCACAAAAAGGATAAATATGCAAGGAAATAAAATAGCAAAGAATAGAGAACACCGGATATAACGTGGTTCGGCAATATGCCTACGTCCACGGGGCAACAACAATAAGAACTTCCACTAATGAAATTAGGGGTACAAAGAGATGCACAACTTCAAGAACACTACTTGAAGGAAACTCTCTCTCTCACACTTGTTTTGCTACCAACACTACAACACTCAACACTCTCAACTTAGAGTGGGTACTCTTCACTCTCTACTTGGAGGAAGATCTCTTGGATGAGATTGATGGAATGATCAAATGACCTCTCCTTATATAGGCCAAGGAGGAACCATCTAAATGCTTTCATTAATACTTCACCCACCCACTTACTTCATTTTGGATCCCACTTACCTACAACCACCTACTACATTTTGGATCCCACTTACCTACAACCACCTACTACATTTTGGATCCCACTTACCTACAACCACTTACTTCATTAATGCTTCAAACAACATTTTATAGATATATTTGAAATTTGGGCCTAGATATTTTACACAAACACCTATGACATTATATGCAAGCTATGCTTGAAAGTGTCAAGAGCTTTAGAATATAACTATTGAAATTACTTGTAACACATTCTCAAAGAACTTAGTCAGAGCCTATAGGAAACTTAAAGATATTAGTGATACAATAATAAATGAAATACTTAGCACATAATATCTTCAGAAATATGTTAACTCTCACGTTTTTATGAATTCAGTTAAACCATTTACCTGATTTTGCGTACTGAGAATGTCTCTATGAAGAATCGAAGAGGGAGATGAGAGGGAAAGAGTTGAGAGGAAAGGGTCGGCTACTGCGAGAGAGAAAATGGAGAGAGCCGAATCGGCGAGACTAAGAGAGTAGAAGGTTGGATCTTGGATGGGCTAATGGATTGGTGTTGTCGTTGGTTGTTCGAGAGTTGGATTGTGCTTGTGCCGCTATGTAGCTTTATGCAAAGAGAGTCGGAGAGATGAGTGTTATGAGTGTGAGTCATGAGAGAGACAGAGTGAAATGAATGAGTGATACTGTGGTAATGTGTGACATAGTTAGGGTTTACGCGTTTTTTTGTTCTGATGAGTTTGGGATCTTTGGGCTTTGGGAGTTTAGGCATTTGGACATGTAAATGGATTTGAATATTTAAACGGGTTGGGTATATTAAAAAAATGGGGTGGGTATTTATTTTTCTAATTAATAATAATTTGAATATTCGAACTTACGAATCGAGCTATAGTTTATCAACTCGAGTCTATAGGGTATATTGAGTTTAAACACCTAAATCCAAGCTCAACCCATTGACTTTCAGGCCGACCGGTCTACAACCCATAATGGGTTGGGCATCAGGACTAAAAGGAGAGGGCTAGGTGGATTTGGTTGTAAAATGGGTTAATCAGATACACTTGACTGTGAAGCCATTTCTTTAGAAAGTTTTTGAAAAGGAATCTTCTTCTGCTTTGATTTTGTTCTCGTCACTAAAGTGTCATCAAATACTTTTTTCTTCGCTTCCTTGCACCTACGACGTGCTTCTTGTAGTTTGGTGGCTTGGGCAGCTGCCTTCGCTACTATTGGTTCCTCGAAGTTAACAAATCAAACAAGTATATAAATCCATTTAAAACTTACAACCTCACACTTGAAAATTAGTATTTAAAATCTGAAAAACAAAATTTCAAACTGAAAAACAGCATTTATAAACTAAAAACAGAATTTATAAACTTAAAACAACATTTCAAACTCAAAAACAACATTTATAAGCCGAAAACAACATTCAAACTCAAAAACAGCATTTATAAGCTGAAAAACAGCAGGTTAAATTGAGAAACAACATTTTGAAAACTGAAAACATCATTTCAAACTAAAACAGTATTTATAAATTGAAAAACAGCGGGTCAAATTGAGATACAACATTTAAAAACTAAAAACAACATTTCAAACCCAAAAACGGCATTTGTAAATAGAAAAACAGCAGGTGAAAATGAGAAATAACATTTAAAAACTGAAAACAACACTTCAAACTGAAAATCAGCATTTAGAAACTGAAAAACAGCATTTATAACTCAAAAACAGCATTTCAAATTGAAAACCAGCATTTAGTAAAGGACAATACCTTGCACTTGTTCATATAATGCCCAATTGAATCAGTTGCTACAATTCGTCTTTGCATGATATCTTGGCATTTTATTACTTGAGGTCTTCTTGGGCTCATCAAGTGCTTTTTTCCGGCTTTTCTTTGGCCTGCCAGGTTTCTTATGGTATTTGGGTGGCTACAAAGGATTCCTTTTAGTTGATTGCCATTGGCCTTCACTTGTCATTGACATAATGATTCATGTGTAACACCTCTTATATGACTCCAAACTGTAACATTCATCCACATTTTCTGCTGCATTACGACTCAGTCTGCTTATGGCACAACATGCATGTGGGCAGGGAATTCTATTATGATCCTACCCTTGGCAAGAACATGATCACACCCTCAAATTGACTCTAAAATGCCCTCTAGTGTCAGAACTTATTTCAAATATATAATCCCATGTATGCCTTGACAAAAATTGTTGTCCTTCTTTCTTGTTTCTTCCAACAACTGTTTAATTATTGGTCCTACTTAATGTCCATGCCAATAATTGGGGGTCATCCTACATAGCAATATAGAGTATTGAGATTACTTACAGTAGGTTAATACCATATATACTACTATAATATGTCTAGCGTATAAAATATCTCTAATTGATGCATACGAACCTTCTTGCTGAGTGGAGTATCATCACATAAATCCTAATTTTCTCCATCGTACTTAGTATAGACTTGTTTCTTACTGATATGATTATCCTGTTGAAAGCCTCATTTAGATTGTTGGTTAAGATGTCATATTTGAAGGCAGGCTTGAAATGTGCACTACATTTTTGGCATCTTGCTGACTTAGCTAGTAATGGGCAGGCTCACTGAGTTCTAACATCTTCTTCATTTCAGCTTGAAACCATGCCAAATTAGTGGTCCGTGCTATTTTTCAAATTGCTCCTTCAAAGCTAGGCCTTTGTGCTCCTTGTTGAAGTTGTCATATAGGTGCTTAATGCAGTGTCTATGCTCTGCATGTGGGAATAACTCACATATAGCTTGAAGCAATCCTATCAGTTATAAACAAATACCCATGGTTGTTTAGGATCTTCAAATCATCACCAAAAATGTCTAGAAACCGTTTCCAGGTACTGTAATTCTCAACCTCCACTCCAATAATAGCCAAAATCTTTCCAGGATTTAGGCTTTTAACATGAGTTCCATCTAAGCCAATAAAACGCCTACAACCTTGCACCCAACCCTTTTTACAAGGCCCTAATGAAATGTACACTTTTTGGAATCTAGGCAGTCTATCGCCCTCAAGTTCAGACTTAATCACCATGGTGCTTTAACCATCCACTATCTTCAACTCCTCACAACAACATCATAAGATTTCATAATGTCTAATGTATTTACCCTCAACCAATTCTATAGCCATAGACCTTGCCCTATAGCAAGTGGATTTACGGGGCCAATAGTCTGATTCTTGGGTCACAAGCTCTTGAAACTCCCCTAATTCCCGCTTCTTGCTTCTAAGCTGACAGGACCCGTCCCTAATTCCCTTAAAAAAACCCAATACGAGGTCATACCATTTAACCTTTTCCCCCTTGTACGACATTGTCAACCCATATTTCTCCCCTTCCACCGTCACACCACAATGATGCATATCTAAACTGAATATATTAGGATCGTCTACAAAGCACAGCAATACACTATGATTATTATTATAATAGAGAAACAAAATTGTACCCTTAATTTGTACAATTTTTAAAACCGTAATTAAACAAAGAGGAAGGCATAAGAGAAACAAAATTGTCGAAGAAACTTTGACTACTTATTATTGAAGAAACTCACAAAACAATACATAGCAATAATAGAGAGCATGCAAAAACTCACCACTCAGGTTTAAGACCTCTGGGTCTTTCTCACAAAAACTCAACAATACATAGCAACATTCATCGGTCTCCTAATATTTCTCATAAAAACAAACTATTATAGATCATTATTGCAAAATCTTATCCAATTCCTCATGACAAAAACAAATTATTTCTCACAAGAATTACATTTTATTCGAAAGTATATGATCCAATTGAGTTCTGTCAATTATTCAAATTCATTTAAACGCACAATTGAAGGAAAATAATACTGCAACAGAAAGAATATACCGTATTTAAATTCAAGAACTGAAAATTAGAGGTTCAGGCTACTTTTAATATAATCCACACAAACAGAAGGTTTTGAAATCATGACACAAATAAAGTAAAATTACAATTGAACATAAATGTTGTAAACCCAGAAGCTTTTCCCAATAAATGAGATACAAAGCTCATCCTTTTCCCAGAACCCGTCTAACAACGAAGTCCCCAACCAACTCAGAAGCCCCAGAAAAAAACTCAAAACCTTAAAGTACCAGAAACCAAGAGCACTCAAAACCTGAAACCAATTTAAGCAAAACAAAATTATATAGGAAATTTGAATGTCTACAATCCCTTGCTTTCAATCACTAATCTTTGAATGTCTACAATACATGTTTAAATTTGCATCATATTCTAGTAAAAATCTATAATACATATTCTGTTTTAATTTCTTAATAAGCATGTAGAAATTTGGTCATAAAATTTGCAAAAAGTACCTGTCAAAAATAGAATGAACCTAGGTAAGATCACAACTTGGTCATATTCTACTTTACATAAAATTAGCAAAATTACTCAACTTGGTCATTGCCTTAGAGGAAAAAACTAGAAATCTAAAAAATAGCTAATACTAAAATAAACACATTCACAGAATTGCACAAAGGCAAACTCACATGACCGACAATAACCAACATCATTTTTCACAACATCCCTGTTTTTCTGCTCTTGAACCATAAAACTAATTCCTCCCTATTTTGTTATACCTCACATGATTAACAGCATCACATACTAACATGAAAATACCCCATTTCAACTTTGTATAAGGAGACCAAACAAAAAAATGGAAAGAAAACCATTCTTCAGCAATCACACAAACACGAAAGTAAAAAATTGAAAAAAAACTAAGCATATTACAAATCGAACAAAACCCATATTGAAAACACTTGAAAAACTCATTTGATTCACCGTATTTTGGTTGTTCGAGTCTGCGTTCTCGAGGAATCATCCTCTTCGTTGTTTCCACCACTGAAATTTGACGCAAGAAGATGAAGTTGAACGGTTTCTGGGCTTCCTCCCACCAGCAAAATTCGACTCCAAGGAAGATGAAGATGAAAGCAAGAGGGGGACAACGCTACTGGTTCTTGCTGGTAGCCGCAACCTTCAAGATCATTACACTGAACCCTAACTTCTTTTGTGCTTATCGGTTCCATTCGAACTATCGGTTCCATTCGAACTACTCGTTCGACTGTTGAACCAAAGTCCTCTCGATTCGAACTACTCGTTCGACTGTTGAACCAAAGTCCTCTCGATTCGAACTTAGCGCGTTTTCTCTTCCGAGGCCACTCAAACTTTAGACAATTTTGCTCCTTCGACTATTATATTCAAGAGGCGTCGTCGGTCAAAATCGTGCGCAAAAAATATTTTAATATTTAACTTATGTTACTAAGGCATATTATGTTAAAAAAAAATTCTAAATACTTTTAGAGGTGTATTCAATTGGAGATTTTAAATGATTTTAGAGTGTTTTCAAATATATGGATATTTAATTAAGATTTTAATTGATTATATTAAAAGATTGGTGTATTCAATTAGGATTTTAATAAGTTTTTTTAAAACCCTTCAAAATTCAGTTGTATTCAATTAGATTTTAAAGTATAATTTCAAAATTCAGGTGTATTCAAAAGTTTCATTATTTTTAATGATTTGATGAATTGATGGATTTTGATGGGTTTTAAGATAAAAAATATACATACCAATCTTTCACCCAAATAACACATCTCATCCTAAAATTTCATTAGATTTGAAAAAAATAAAAATAAAAATATTTTTCTATCCAACTCACTCAACTTCCAATAAAATATCAAACAAACTTCACTTCACCTATCATGAAAGAACAGAGAACGCCAATCCTTCACCTATCGTGAAAGACTCTCAAATATTAAAGTCCATCCAGAGGGGATAAGGATTTATCCTTCATAATCTCAAATGAGTTTTCTCTGTGTCCATCTGATTCATGAGACATGAGAGACAAACATTGACAATGAAGGTTTTGCTGGGAGCACCTTTCTTTTTCCTTTTTCCATGAGGTATTTGATTTGTTATGATTTTAAAATAATAACAAATATTTTAAAATCATAACAAATCAATAAACAAATCATTTAAAATCCATATGAAAACACTTTGAAATCAATAAAAAGCTTTTAAAATCAATTGAAACCCATCGGATTTGAAACCTGTTAAAATATATTAAAATCTAAATTGAATACACCCCCTTAGTCCCCTGAGTCTTCATATGTTAGTCTCACTTGACCGAGTGTGATAATAGAGTAGCCCTGCAGTGGTAACTCAGTTCATAACACGGGCCCAAACAATGGCAAGGGTCAGGATCCACTTGGGGCCGCATTTTACCATTTGGGCGGGCCTATGACTTGCATGGATTTCAGAATCATGAGGCCCAAAGGAAAGTCAAAGGTTAAACTTAATTTTCTTGTGAAGAAGCATGAAGCATCTGGATTGTAGAGATAAACACATCCAACCCACGACTTGCTAGTCAACTTTACCTTTTCGGTCATAAGACTCACCTTTTCGGTCATAAGACTCATAACCCTCACATTTTTGTTTCTTGTAAACACTGATTGAAATTTCGCCGGTATCGCCGATATATCGGTCGATATATCGGGATTTCCGGCGTCCGGCAGCTAACGGCGGGGTGAAACCCTATCTTCCCCCATTATCGACGAAACCGTCCAATATCGACACATATCGTCGATTTCGGTCGATAATTTCATAATTTCCCGACATTTGGACCCCCATCGATTCAAACAATCAAACTCACGGATTGAACAGAAAGATTCACAAACAAACAACCAAATTTCAATTCAATTTAAAAAAGAAAATCATTTATTGTCACGGACGAACAGGATTGGGGAAAAAACAAAATTTTTTGTTCACGGACTCACCAGTAGCCTTCGCAAATCGGAAGCATAAATGGGGCGAGGGGTAGGGGGCAACCGAAGAAAAGCTCGAACCCAGCGATCCCAGCCCACCCCTGATCTGTTAACGCCGTCTGCAGCTCTGTTTCTTCGCTCGCCGGCCGAAATCGGTCGAACCACCTCTGCTTGAACCACCGCTCGTCTGCATCTCCGTCGCTCGCGCCGTCTGCCCTCACCAGCCCGGTCGACTCACCTCACTCGAACGGTCGAACCTCCCTCGAACGAACCACCTCTGGTCTTGTCTCGTCTCGTCCCGTCGTCCATCGCTCGAACCACCATCGAAGTCGGCCCTCACGCCGCCCCTGACCCTCACCCACACGCCGCCCTTGACCCTCACTCACGGCCCTCACCCTCACGATCGATCGATCGATTTCCCCAAAGCTCCTTGTGACTTCGAGACAGACTGAGAGTCTGAGAGCCATTCGTTGAGTAAATAAGAAATGGAACGAAACGACATTGTTTCGTTTCATTTCATTTCTTTAATTTTTTTTTAATTACATATATTATTTAATTATTTGTCAAATATTTATTTAAATAATTATTTGGGTATAAATATTTGTCAAATAAATAATTATTTGGTATAAATATCATTTTTAATTACATATATCATTTATTATTTGGTATAAATATTTGTCAAATAAATAATTATTTAAATTATATCATAAATATTGTCAAATTCATATATTTGGTATTAGGTAAACAATATGCCATAAACGTTTTTTTTAACAAAATTCAAAATTTATTATTAGGTTAATAATATGGTTTAATTCATATATTTGGTAATATTTGGAAATATATTTGGTAATCATTTATTAAAAATAAATTTATCATTTATTAGTAAAATATGTTTTAGTAATGTATGTGCTAATATAAAATATTGTTTAATTCATATATTTGTTAATATATTTGGTAATCATTTATTAATAATAAGTTGATCATTTATTACTAAAAATATGTTTTAGTAATGTATATTTTAATATAAAATATGAGGTAATTCTTATATTTGGTAATATTGGTTTTAATTTTTAATATATGTTTTATTTTAGAATATATATTAAAATTATGAATATATGTGTTTTTGCTCCTTAATTTTTAACTTGGAATATATGTTCTAATTGAAATAATTTTATTATTATTTGTGTTTTTATTATTATTAATTGTCATTATCAAATTCTAAGTATTTTTCATGCAAATAATATGGCTTAATTCATATATTTGGTAATCATTTATTAATAATAAATTGATCATTTATTACTAAAAATATGTTTTAGTAATGTATATTTTAATATAAAATATATGAGGTAATTCATATATTTGGTAATATTTGTTTTAATCTTTAATATATGTTTTATTTTAGAATATATATTAAAATTATGAATATATGTGTTTTTGCTCCTTAATTTTTAACTTAGAATATATGTTCTAATTGAAATAATTTTATTATTATTTGTGTTTTTATTATTATTAATTGTCATTATCAAATTCTAAGTATTTTTCATGCAAATAATATGGCTTAATTCATATATTTGGTAATATATTTGGTAATCATTTATTAATAATAAATTGATCATTTATTACTAAAAATATGTTTTAGTAATGTATATTTTAATATAAAATATGAGGTAATTCATATATTTGGTAATATTTTTTTTTAATTTTTAATATATGTTTTATTTTAGAATATATATTAAAATTATGAATATATGTGTTTTTGCTCCTTAATTTTTAACTTAGAATATATGTTCTAATTGAAATAATTTTATTATTATTTGTATTTTCATTATTATTATTATTTGTCATTATCAAATTCTCATTATTTTTCATGTATCTTAGATTTCATAAAATGGCTAGTGGAAGTGCAAGTGATAACCACTCAAGACCTGGACGAGTTGACCCAGCATGGAAATATGCCATTGCAATTCCTGGAAATAAAAACGGTGTCATTTGTTCGTTTTGTCAACATCAGTTTCAGAGTAGAGGCATAACGCGATTAAAGTTTCATTGAGCAGGTTTTGATCCGAAAAAAAATGTTCAAAAATGCAAAGACGTACCTAAAGCTATTAGGGATGAGGTCAGAGCATGGATCAAAAGTAAAGATACTACTAAACAGGCTAAGAATATGATTGGGGAGAATATACGAGCTGGCTTGAGAGGAGATCCACTGGACACTCAACAGAGCATTCAGATTAACGATAGTGATGATGAAGAGGATGATGATGGATTCGCTTATCCACCAGATGTGCATAGATATGAGAGAGCAGCATATCGCTTTGCTGTAAATTCATCGAGAGATGAGGCACGACAAAGTGTCGACAATTATGGAGTTGGGTCCATGCGGGGTGCTCAAGGAGGCAGTAGCAGTCGTCAACCACTGCAACAGATGCGTCGATCACAAAGTTTGCGTGATCCATTTTCAATTCCTCCCGAACCAAAACTCTACACAACCGCACGAAGTCAACAGAAGACTGTAAAATCGATGTGGAAAGGGACGAAAGAAAAGTTGGGTCGATACATAAGCAAATTTTTTATATATGAAGGTGTGGCTCCAAATAAAGCCAACTCTCATCATTTTAAGAATATGATCATTGAAGCCCAACGAGCAGGTATTTAATAAATTTATTTATTTATGATACATGTTTATTTAGCTTATGAAATAGCATTAAATGGTAACTTATGTTTTGGTTTGTAGGTGAAGGCGTGTCCACTCCTTCTCCATATGAAGTGAAAAATAAATATCTTCCTATGGAGTATGAAGAAATGACGGCATATGTGGAGCAACAAAAGTGACACTGAGAAACTTATGGATGTACCATAATGTGCGATGGTTGGACCGGTCCAACGAAGTTATCCATAATTAACTTCATGGTATATAGTAAGGGTTCAACTGTATTTCTCAGGTCAGTTGATTCTTCCAAATTTCATAAAGACTATGTGTACATAGGAAATTTGTTGAAGGAAGTTGTTCATGAGGTTGGAGTACAAAATGTTGTACAGATCGTTACTGATAATGGGTCGAACTTCAAAAAGGCTGGAAAAGAACTGATGAAGACTTATCCGCTCTATTGGACTCCTTGTGCAGCCCATTGTATCGACCTAATATTTGAAGATATTGGGAAGAATGAGACAATGGCGCTCATCATAAAAAATGCTAGGCAGGTAACTAACTACATTTATAATCATCTATGGTTACTTGCTCAGATGCATGAATTCTGTCAAGGAGACTTGGTTCGTCCTGGTGCAACTCGGTTCGCAACTAACTATATTTGTATAAACAGTATAGTTAAGCATAAAGTTGGCCTTAGAAGGTTGTTTACCAGTGATCAATGGCATGGTAGCCCATTGAGTAGGAAAGTGGAAGGCAAGAGGGTTGAGGCTCATATCCTCGACCAAAGATTCTGGGAGTCCTTGGAGATGATGCAATCAATATATGAACCATTATATTGCATCCTCCGAATTGTTGATACAGAGGTAGTCTCAACCATGCCAATCCTGTATGATATGTTCAATCGAATGAAAGAAAAGATAACCCGTCTTAAAGGGAAGAAGTGGGTCCTTAAAATCATACAAAAGCGATGGGAAAAAACATTAGTGCATCCCTTACATGCCGCTGGTATATTTCTATCTTATTGAACTTATTAATATTTTATTTTATTGTTGTTTACTAAGTAAAGTTCATTCATGATTTGCAGCTTATTACTTGAATCCTCGATATCAATATCAAGCAGGTTTTGGGCATGACTCCTTCCTTGTCCAATCAGTTCAACAAGTATTCCTCAAACTGAATCCAAATGGACAAGTGGGTTTACAAAATTTTGGAGTAGACGTAAGTTCACTACCATATATGAACCTTTATGAGTTATTTTGAATCTTGATGAGTTATTTCGAATCTGTACATCTATGGCATTATATTAACATCAGCCTTAATGTAGTTGATCAACTTTAGAGATGGTCGGAAAACATTTCGTTCACCTATGGCTGTACAATCACGAACGAAAATGCCCCCAGGTATATTACTTGCATTTAACTTGATATTCTATGACTTAACACTTTATAATGCCTCTTACATTAAACTTGATTATGACAGCTGAGTGGTGGGAACTATATGGCCAAGCTTCTCCCAGCTTGCAACAAATTGCTGTTCGTATATTATCACAAACGACATCATCTTCGGCATGTGAGAGAAATTGGAGTACATTTTCTTTAATTCATACAAAGCAAAGAAATCGTCTCGCATATTCTAAGTTAGAACAACTTGTTTTCTGTTATTACAACATGAAACTCAAGTTAAGAGATGAAGAAGCCGAAGCCGGTAAAATTGTGGAAGAAGACTACGTTGACCTGTTGGAAATTGCAAGTCAACATGTGGAAGGTAATGAGGCTGATCCACTTCAAGCATGGATTATGCCAGCTCACTTGGATGATGATAGTGGAAGGCCTGACCCTCGAGTAGCACATCTTGCTAGTGAACACGGTGTTAATGTCGATAGAGTGCTATCTGAAGAAGTGGGGAGTGATGACGTAGGAAGTGAGCGGACAATGTCTTCATGGGAGAGATCAATGCTTGGTTCTACCGGTAGACGTGACTTACGAGCTGATGCTACTAGTAAGGGACTTCATCAAAATAAATCTCCAGATGATGATGATGATGATGATGATGATGATGGAGGAGATGATGTTGAGACAAACGATGAAGACAAGGATGACGGAGGGGATGATGACGGGGGAAATGAACATGTAACCGATACATATGCACCCTTGAGCCCATTTACTGAAGAGACGGATTTCACTCATGCCACACAAGATTATGATCATGGGTGTAGAGAAGGAGGAGTAGGAATCGGTGGTGTCGGAAAAGATTACACTCGGACACGAAACATATATGAAGGTTATGGAAACCCATCTTCTGAGGATTCCATGGCAATTAGTTTTGAGTCAATGAGTTTAGGCACCGATCCTAGTAACAACTCAAATGATCCATATGCTTATGGTCCATATCGTCACCCCCTGTTAGACAACCATCTCCCTCAAATGTCACATGAAGATTATGGAGAAGTTAGTTGGGTAAATTCGAACTACCATATCTATGGAGGAAAAGTAGGCCATTCAAAGGAGATATACGAATACTATGTCCAACAATACATTTCCTTTTGGTCAAATATCATCAGTTGGCAAAACTTTTGTGTCTTGGTAGATCAAGAGATTCAAGACCAATCTAATTTTCAAGCTGGTCGACACTCTACTTGTTTTTGATCAAGTTCAATGTGTACAATATTGTTAATGCAATATTATCAATGAAATTATGTTTTAATTTAAGTTTATCTTTAAGATTTTATACTTTAGTGGTCGGCAGATCTATATTCTATCATATGATTCATCATATATTTATCATATCAAAGTCATTTTATAGTTTTTATTAGTTCTATATAACCATTATTAGGTACTTAAGTGTTTGCCAAAGTTTCATTCCAAATTTCCGTCATTTGGACCCAATTTCCGTCATTTTTGTTGACCGTAAACGATATCGATATCGATATTTGGGGCGAGATATCCGTAAATTCGGCGAGCGATATATCCGTCGATATCGATATTTTCATCCTTGCTTGTAAAGAGATATTGAGGGTGGAATTTGTTTTTTTGTTTTCAAGCGGAAATATGATATAGATATTGAATATCAATTTTATTATTTATTAAAGTCAAATTTAATTTTTTTTATATAATATATGAAGATGAGTATTATTAGATTCAAGTGTGAAATTTAGATATTGAATACCACATGCTAATTATGAATAAAAAGTCTTGAGCAAATTTTTTAGTATCTAATTATAAGAAATTTGAAATTTATTAGAAGTATTTTATATTCAGAAATAAATTTCACTATATATAGGAATTAAATCTATTTTTTTAAAATAAAGACACTTTGTAATATTTACCTCAAAAAAAATAATAATATGAAAATCACTAATTACCCAAAAAAATAATAATAATATGAAAATCACTAATTCGTCAGATATGTATCAAGAAGTTATTAGATTTCAAACTACACATACAAATATCATTAACAAATGATGGAAGTGAAAATGAAACTTAACATTTGCAAATAGTAAAAATTCACAAATCGTAAATGTTATTAAGCTATTTTGCTTATATTAATAACATTGTTTACATAGACCCTACCTCGAAAATTATATTTCCTTCACTCTCTTTTTGAGTGAAGACGACATGAATGAGCATCCAAGTTTCACATCGCCTGATACATGCCTGCCAAAAGCAGGCATCACCTTTACCTCCCTCAGATGTGCTTAATCTCTAAGCAAATTCTATAATACCCAAAAGTAATGTCTATCCTCAGTCCTCCGTTTACTAAACTACCCTCACACCGACCCATACTAGAAGTCTAAAACAAAGCTACCGAGGGCAGAACGGTACTTCCAAACTACAAATTATTCCCCCCCTTGGATTTATAAATATGAAGCACCAATTCTCTGACGCAACTACACTCGAAACAATTGACTCACCAATGGCGTCCGGCCACGAAGTCCAGGTGAAAATCTCCTCTGCCCGAGATCTCAAGAACGTGAACTGGCGAAACGGCCCGGTCAAGCCGTACGCCGTCGTATGTGTCGACCCCAAGAACAGATGCTCCACCCGGGTCGACGAAGATGGAGACACGTCACCTAACTGGGACGAGACCTTGACTATTCCTTTACCGGGTCCAATCGACGGCGACACCACGCTATACATCGACATCGTGCATGCCGGATCCGACCCGGATACCAAGCCCCTGATTGGATCGGCACGGCTCCGGCTCCGCGAGGTGATCGACGACGTCGGCTTCGACGAGCGCGCCATCCGCACTCTGCAGCTCAAGCGACCCTCTGGTAGGCCCCAGGGGAAGGTTGACGTCAAGGTTACGGTTAGGGAGCCGCGCTATCATGCGCCGGACCCGTACTATGTTTCACCTTATGGGGTCCCACCAGCGGCAGGCTCTCGAGATTATCCTCCCCCGCCGCCGGCGTATGGCGCACCTGCACCGCCGCCGTCATACGGCGCTCCATATACCGTGCCTCTGTCGCGCGATCCTTACTACGGCGCCCCGCCGTCTGGTTATCCGTACAATGCAACTGGGTACGGTCAGCCAGCACTGCCGAGATACGGACAACCGGGTCAGGCTAGTTACGGGCAGGGGGCGTACGGTCAGGAGGAGAAGAAGAGCAAGTTTGGTGGAATGGGGACGGGATTGGCTGTGGGGGCGGTGGGTGGGCTTCTGGGTGGACTGGCACTGGCTGAGGGTGTTGATTACGTGGAGGACAAAATTGCTGATGACGTGGCGGATAGAGTGGAGGATGATCTTGGGTATGATGATGGTGATGACTTCTAGGCTCTTCTGCCATCTACCAGAGTTCAAGACTGACCTATCGCTGAATGTGGCGTGGCGTCCATGCATGGACCGACATATGCTGTTTTTTCTTTTTTCTTTTGTCTTTTATTTTTTTCTCTTTAATCAATTTTCTTTTATTTTGAATTTGAGAAAAATGAAAATGAAACTTGTGTTCTTGTGATTAATTTGGCAAACATAAAACACAGCCAACCACCGCGTGAATCGTCAGGTTAATTACTGATATAGGTCGCTTGCTGGAGCCTCTGCATATCTGATTTTCAGCATGTCCTTAGTTGTGTTAGTTTACTCAAGTACGGATGATAGCCTCGGGTTGGAAGGGTTATAGCTGTTCCCATCCAAATTTTGGTTTAATTTTTTCAGTATAATCCAGCCCAAGTTAATTAATCCAATTTAATTTTTATTTAGTTTAACTTCGTCATTACACTTTAAATTTAAAAATTCAATAAAATAAATATATTCATTATCAGTTTCAAATCTAAATATCCATATCAACTTTTTATTTCTTTGTGATATTTTATTTTCGAATCTTACTGTGTAATTTGGGACTATTCGAACCTTGAAGTCTCTTTTTTAAAGAATATTCGGGTTGGTTTCTGTTTAGTGTACAAGGTGTTAGCTTTTTTGTCTTGAATGAGGGTACCAATTGCTCATAGGGTATGAGCCCTATGATAGCAGCAGTGAGCTTAATTTTAAAGTTTTTTTTTTTCATTAATTAGGATTTTTAAAATGCTTTCTTTGTTGAAATAAAGATAAGTCTGCATTTTTGTATTTAATTTGAACAAAAATTTGTGTATGCCATAATCTATGAAGTACTTCTTTTTTGTTAACAAAAAACTCCTTCAAGTTTAAGACAATTAATTAATTTCATATATATTATAATAGATTCACTATTCATTTTAGTTAACTTAATAACTTTCATTATGTTATCACTACGCCATATATCAAACTAGATTATACTACAAAGGCATCAGATAAACATTAATCTGATGTTATTACTACTATAAGCATCAGTTTTATATTTACTGAAGTGTAAAGTATAAAACAACTTCGGGGCAAATATAGGCTGATGTCTTTATACCCATTTAGCATCAGCTGATTATATAAACCGAAATAGATTTTTTTCATTTTTTTAGTTTAGTATCGCTTGTTAAAAATTCAATCTACCGAAGCTTTTACTAAAAATTCAATCTATCTAAAAAAATTTCCCTCCTTTAAATTTAGTTTTCCCTCTCTTTAGTTATGATTCATTCCCTCCAATTCAATTCTAGAATTTATTTTTTCCCCCTCACATTCTAAATGCTAAATAAAAATAGAATTTTGAAATTAATTCCCTCGCCTTGTTAAAAATGTATTTGTTCTTAACTTTCTCTTGAAATAGACAACAGTTTATAGAAATTGTTTGTAAATATCATTGATAAATCAAATCTCTTTCCAAAATTGAAAGCAATGAAGACCAAAAAGCCAAAAACACGATAAACACAGTTGAAATACAATGCCACCAACATCAGGAGTTCGATCACCTGCGGATCCAATTCTTAGTCTCTTTTATTCTCCATCAAGTTCACACCATTGATGAAAATATCGGTAAATATCGCCGAAAGGCGAAATTTCGATATTTTGACCCGGCAGCACATAAGAATGGGGGAAAGAAATTCACCGAAATATCGAACAATTGTCTTGTTTTGAGCCCACAGATCATTTCCTAAGATCAAAACGATGAAGATGCACTATTAATTCGTGAAAATCGGACGTAAAACGGGGGAGATTGAGTCAGGTCATGCTGCCAGGTCGAAAAACCCGAGTTGCAGACTCGGCTGAAAGTTAGGGATGACTGGTAATGTGTATACTTATATATTAAACGATATAAAATAACAATAATGAAGGGTAGCAGAGATGGCTTTAGCTGTTTTTTGGGTTAAGTTTGGGGGGTCACGGGTTCGCCCCCCCGCCCCCCTCCCCTTGTCCAAGTGCAGATTTTTTTTTCTCTCCTCCTTTTTTATTCATTTTTTTCCAGTTTTTTTTCTCTCCTACTTTTTTATTCATTTTTTCCAGTTTTTTTTTTTCTCTCTTCCTTTTTATTTATTTTTTTTTTAGTTTTTCCCCCCTCCCTTTTATTCATTTTCTCAATTTCTTTTTCCCTTCCCTTGTTATTCATTGCCCCCCCTATTCATTTTTTCCAATTTTCCAACAAAGTCTGGTCTTTTTTTTTTGTTTCATTTTTGTCCAATTTTAAATATATCCATTATTTCCAATTTTTTTTAACAAAGTTTGGCCATATTTTTTCCAATTTTAAATATTGTAAACTTATTTTTATCATTTTTCTTACAATGAATTTTTGTATGTTTATTGTTATGTTTTTAACTATTTTAACTTTCAATTATAGTAACTCACTTAAATTTATGTTTATGTTTAAAATTTAATATTATTAGTTAACGGCAGAACCCTATTGTATGAAAATATCTATATCGACGGATATATCGCTAGTCAAATTTACGGATATCTTGCCCCAAATATTAGTATCGATATCGATATCGTTTACGGTAAACAAAAATAATCGTAATTCGATTTAAAAGTTTGAAATTTGGAATGAAATTTTGGAAAAATCTTAAGTGCTCAATGATGGTTATATATAACTAATAAAATTATAAAATAACTTTGATATAATAAATATATGATGAGTAATATGATACAATAGGGTTCTGCCGATAACTAATAATATTAAATTTTAAACATAAACATAAATTTAAGTGAATTACTATAATTGAATGTTAATATAGTTAAAAACATAAAAATAAGCATAATAATGGAGTTTACATTTACATAATAATTTAGAAAATCGGGGAGTTTGTATTTATATAATAAATTATAAAATTGGACATTAATTAGTGAAAATTGGACGTAAAATGAATTATTATCAAAGTCATTAAAGATTAATAAAAATGACGGAAATTTAATCTAAAAGTTGGAAATTTTGAAAATTTGGGAAAAATTTAAGTACCTAATAATGGTTATATAAGATTAATAAAAATTATAAAAGGACTTTGATATAATAAACATATGATGAACAATATAATACAATATGATTTTGACGATAACTAATAATATACAATTTTAAAAATAAATATAAATTTTGAAATGAATTACTACAATTGAATGTTAATATAATTAAATATATAATAATAAATTGAATGTGTATAAGTTTTAATCGAACATATATTCTTTTTTGGTTAAATTATAGAATACTTTTTAAATGACATAACCACTATTTACTTTTTAATTTGGTTTATCCAGTATTTTTTATTATTAAAATAATATGATGAATCTTCAAAATTAATAATAATATATTAATTTAGTTTATGTGTCGGTATGGATCCACCGAATCTAATAAATCTAGTAGCCCAAAGTCGCAAGCCCAAGAAACCAAAACGCAGTGTGGCCCATGTGCGAAGTCGAGCCCAAAACGTGTAGACCACGACCCAAACCGAGATCAGCCCAGAAGATATGGTTTGGCGCTCGCCTACCAACCTAGCATTAAGAAATTTGGGACGCATGTGCCAATTTCTGAAGCGGTTGTCTTTGCGCTGACCTCCGATACTGCCACCCTTGATCAGCCTACGCTTGTCGAAAATCAAAGTCCATACCCTGCAGAAGTGGCTGATCCCCTGACGTCTCAATCCCAGTCGGTACGCCACCTACCCAGCCCACGTTGAGTCCACCAACTTGCAGTGCCCTGCCCACTGCAATCAAATCTGCCCAACATGCTCTACCCTATTTTTCCAATGTTTATTCACCTACTTTTCAGCAAAAATTAATACCAAATATTTAATTAAATCATTTTTTTATTGTTTTTAGTATTTAACTTTGTATTTTATTTTTTGAGCTTTTATTTGTTGAGCCATCTCTAAAAATAGGGAGCCAATTTCATTGTAAAGTCCCTTTCTCTCCTCTCCCCTTTTTAGTCCTTTTTTTTTTCTCTTTGTAAATATATTTTGAGAGCTTCTTTTTTCCTTTCTTTTACATTTTGTTTCTTAGTTTTTCTTAGTTATTTTCTTCTAAATTTTCTTTTCTTTTTCTTAGACTTTCTTAGATTTCTATTTGTACATATTTTTATGCTTTTCTTAAGAAAAAAAACTAAGGCTATGTAATTCTAGGGCAATTCGAGAGTTTTTAAGACCGAATTCCTCGTATTTTTTCCTCCATCTTCATAAGGTTCTGTCTGCTGTCAGAGATCCTTGTGAAAAATCATCTTTTTCTACTTAAACTCTTGTTACTGTTTCAGTTTTACTTATAATTCAATATATGTGTTGGTATTTTCTTTCTAACATTTGTAAATGTGAATACAATCAACATGTGTTTTACTTTATGAATTTCATTTACCTCATATATTATAGTGTTTTAACTTTTAATTCAACGTTAAGTGTTGATCCGCTATTAGGGGCATTTAGAATAGAATTGAAGATATTTAATATTTGACTGTTCTTTGGCGCATTAAATTAACAACTTAAGGTGAATCATATTGTAAGTAATAATCCGTTGTTCGGTACATTTATAATATGAAAAATGTATGCATGTAATTGAGATGATGAAGGTAAGATTTCGTGATTGGTTCAAATTGTGCAAAATGTTAGTGTGTTGGTAAACTTTGTGTTTAAAGAAAGTCCATTGTATAAAGGTTAAAGTAGGAGTATTTTAAATAATGTGATTGTTAATTTGAATTTATTTACGTAAAAATGTCGATTTTGTCTATGAAACTAATCTATAGTTTGCAAATTTTAATTAGCATGAGCATGAGCATTCGCATTTTAATTCTTAGTTTATTTAAAAACGTAATTTCGGCTACAAATCTTTCCAAAACCCTCCAAATCATGTTATTTTTTAATTCTTTAGTTTTTTAATTTTTTTATTCATTTATTAATTTATTCTTTGATTTTTTTATTATTATTTTCACTAACCATTATTTAATATTCCCTAATTTCCCCTGTTAAGAACGATCTCAATTTACCAATACTACATCTACACAAAAAAGGTTTTAATTTCATATATTTGAAATACGTGTTTATTTAAATGTGTAGTCCAAGCGTATCATTATGGGGGACAAAATTTTCAAGCCACTTGCTTTTATAGACCTCAGAATCTAAGTAAGAAATTTGTTTTACTCATTTTGTATTTCTAGGGTGGCCGAGGAAGCTGCAAACCTCAAGGATGAAGCTGAGACATGGGAGCAAGAACAATCAAGGTGAGAAATTTTCCTTCTAAACTTTGTCCCTGCAATGTTCTAGTAAATTTCTCCACCAAAGAATTGCATTAGTATCTTATCAATCTGTCCTTTTTCCCGTGCCATCTTTAGGTGCACATGCCGGGAGAAAGGGGTTGACTGCTTGGAGAAGGATTTGAGTATCGAACTTCTGAAGCAACAATTACTTAATTTTGCCTAAACATGAACCTATATTCTAGTTTTATGAAATTGTAATCACATTTTTATTTAATTAATGATATGAATCAAAGTTTGCTTTTGTGAAGCAATATTGTATATTTATGTAATTATTGATGTCTTTTCAATTCTGTAAATTCGGTGTATATGTAAAAAGGGATGCCTAATACACAAAAAGCCTGCAGAAAATTCTAAAGAACCGATGACAATAGCTTATAACTACATCAAGTTTTAAGTTCAGACTGATACTGTTAAGTACAAAAGACATCAGTTGTAAAGAAGAGACTGATGTCATTGCCCACATAAGATATCAGGATTCAACACTTTTAGTTTAGTTGGAAGGGTCATAAACATCAAATATTAGTAAAAATCGATGTTGTAGGTAGAATACACTTCAGTTAAAAACCGAAGTATATTCTTATAGAAACAACATCAGCTCCCAATACTTCGGTTCTAACCCTCAATAGACTTCGGTGAAAAACTGAAGTCTATGACCAAATTTTGCGTAGTGTATATTGATTTAGTCTTTGATAGAGACTTAGGGTTTAGGAATTGATGGTATGCTAGCAATCTAGCATCAATCTGGTTGATTGTTTCAATTGTCATAATATTTTATTTTTAGTTAAGTCACTTGATAGTAGAATTATGGTTGTATTAGACACTTTGAGTTTGAGCTTTTTCCTAGTTTTCAATAGAAATCAAATATAGAGTTTTGATTTTGGGAATTTAAGGACTAGATTTTTTTTTTTTTTTGAGTTTTGAAAATTTGAAATTTTGAATGTTGAATTTAGCACTTTTATAGGAATAATTGAGTCAAGACTATGACTGTGATTATTACCTTTACGTATTAGTTGTTATTGTGGGAAGTAAAGTTAGTACGTCTCCCTCAACTAGATGTACCTTTTATGTTTATTATTAACATTCTCTTGTACTATCGATTTTTTTTAACTAATAGGTAAGTCTAGTCCATCCGAAAATTAGGTTTAGGAACTGTCCCTAATTTACCCTTCAATTTGAATATTTGGCTAATGGAGATTGTTCTCGGAACTACTCTTGTATATCTTTTTTTTTAATTATATAAAAATAACACCATGTGAATCATGATGATAATTAGGTCATTTTTTAACATGCTTATTGGGTGAGAAGTGACTGACAAATGTGAACCGTGCGATAGAGAGGTGCATGCAACCACCGGTCGAGGTAAAGAAATATTTACTATGAAAGTAATGATAATATTTCTTTTTTGTTATTTAATTTTGAGTCGATGACATATCTACTTAGAATTATAGAAGTTGTAGGATGAATGTTGGAATTAGAATGCGACAACTTCGTTTTTTTCTTTGATAATTTTTATCAAAATTGGATTAAAGGACAAGCCCTAAAAAAAACCCAAGAAGGGTAACAACAATAACAAACCCACACAAGGCAGAAACAGACAACCCAAACAGGGAAGAACAAAAGCCAAACAGTAAACCAACATAACCAAAAAACAAACCTGGAACTAAGGCTAACAAACAAAACAAAGCAACCTACTAGTTAAGTAATAGGTAAATTCCAAGGTCTAGGAACCTGAATAATAACAGCATTCATTTTAAATTTAGCATTACAAAGTCTCAATCAAATCATATCAATAATACGAGTAGGAATAATATAGGGGAGACACCGAGTATTAGCAAAAACTCGATTGTTGCGCTCCATCCAAATGCTATAAATAGTGACAGAAAGAACGAGCTTCTTGATGGTAACAATAATCAACTTTCCTCGCCACGGAATAGAAATAGCATCACAAACAATGGCCAAGGGGATTTCTCCAAATATCACCACATTTACCCAGGACATGCCGCCAAATATCAGAAGTTACCGGACAATCAAAGAACAAATGTTCATGGGTTTCAAGTTCCCTACCACACAAAGAAAAAAGGAAATTAGAAAGAGAAGAAAATCAGAAGACACGGTCCAAAGTATTTAATTGCCCGCTAATGGCAATCCACATGATGAAAGAAACCCTAGGAATAGTGGCTAGGAACCAAACAATGTGAGCTATAAGATCCGCAACCCCTTCAACATTAATCTTCTTCCAAAGAGAATTAGAGGAAAAAAAACCATTAGAGGAGAGGGACCAGTAAAACTTATCAACCTAAGTAGGTGAGGTAGGGATACACTCGCACATATTTTTAATAAGGATCACAACAAGGTTCAGAGAAAAAAAAAACCCCAAGGTACTTGATAGGAAGAGATCATTCCTAAACGCCAAAACTTACGCAGCAAGCGTCTTTTGACTCTAATATTAACCCCAACAACATACAAATGACTCTTATTCATATTATGCTTTAACCCAGACACACTAGAAAACCAATCAACAACAAACTTGACAACGAAGATTGAAAAAGCATCATCATGGAAAAAAAACAATCAAATCATCAGCAAAAGTTAGGTGAGATAAAAGTACCTTGTCACACCTCCAGTGATATCTAAACTCCGGGTTGCTGCGAATACATTTCATCATAATAATCGAGAATAGTTCCATCACAATCACAAATAAATATGGTGACAAAGGGTCACCTTGACGAATTCCACGTTTTCCAGGGAAAAACCCCGCAAGTTCACCATTGACAGCAATAGAGAAATGAGGACTAGAAATGCACATCCTTACCCAACCAACAAGAATAGAAGGAAACATAAAGGCCTCCAAAGCAGCTAGAATAAAGTCCCAGGAGATAGTGTCATAGGCTTTGAGAATGCCCAATTTCACTGCGTAAAGAGTCGGGCCGGAATTGAGGTGATAACCTTTAAATAGCTCTTGAACCATAAGAATATTATCTCTAATTCTTCTTCCTAAAACAAACGCTGACCGGTTAGGAGAAATGATGGAAGAAAGCATCGACTTGATCCTTTTTGCAATAATCTTGGACACCATCTTATAGATAGTGTTACAACAAGAGATAAGAAGAAAGTTTCCCATAGTAGTAGGGTTCGGAACCTTAGGAACAAACAATAGTGGAATTGAATTCACCTAAAAGCTTCAAAGTTGAAAACGCTTCCTTGACAACATTTATCTGACACGACCTATCCCAATCCCCCTGAATTAACCTAAGATGCTCCATACTCCCGTATGATACCACTTACCAGACCAGGGATAAACTGTAACCCGCTCGGGGTTAACAGAGTGCGCAGTGACTTGTGGAGTACGCAGCGGTATGTGATGTCTCGTTCTCTGCTACAGCCCGCATCCGCAATAAACCTGAAGGGTGTCAAAAACCATAAAAATATGTGAGTGGACAATATAAACAGTTTATAAAATCAATTTTTTGAAAAGACATTTATACCCTTCACTTAAAAAGCATGCATGCATTAGAACACAAGTATTTCAAATACTTTCTCAAAAGAAAATCATATTGCTTTTCAAATCAAAACACAATGAAAACATGGCTCAATCAAAACCATTTCCTCAGTAGGGTTTCAACCCAAAACCAAATCACGTGGGTCTTAGCCCAAATCCAATACATGTGGGTCTCAGCCCAAAACAATCTCATAAAAGCACCTCAATAGGGCCTCTTCCCAAATCATAGACTCAATTTGGAGTCTCATGAAAACATAATCACCAATCCTCTTTATCCAATATCCAATCATCTCACATCATCACTAGTTACGATATCAGCGCTACGTGTGCGACTCGGGATTACACATCCGAATAAACACCAGGCTCGAAGCCCGCGGCTCGACGTCTTGGTGCTCTAACTCAGGATCACACATCACACAAGATGGTCGAAGACTGCAAAATGTCCATCTCTGACACTCCTGCAGGAAGTGTCCCAGTGACCCCTCTAGGATCACACATCCTACTAGATGATCGACGTCCAGAGACTATCATCACATCATAGAGGATGGTCGTGTGGAAAACATATCTTAAATCATCTCAAAGGGGTCTACGGCCGGATATAATTTCATCAAATCCGTTTCTACAAAACCATCATAAAACAGTGTTAAAAAACACTTCATAAATCGAAGATTCCTCAAATCCTATCAAATTCATAACTGGGTCTCATGCTCAAAATATCTTTCATAAATTATAACTGGGTCACAGCCCAATACCTTTTCCTCGCGTTTAACTATACTCTAAGTTAAACCGTAAATCAACTAGGACTCAAGCCTGAAACATATTTCCAAATCCGAAAACCATTTCATTATTCAAATGATTTTTCAAATCCACTTTGACTATCATCCAAGCCAAAGTCAACATCCAACTGGGACTCATGCTTGAATACTGATTTCACACATCTCTATGAAATCATTCAAAATCGATAATCAATCTTCGGTTTCACGCCTCTCCGTGAAACCATCAAAATCAAATAAAACATATGCACGTAGAATATTCGGCCTAAGCCCAAACATCATATAAAAATAGAAATCTTGTACTACGTGTAATGTACCATTTTCTACGAAAATGCTCAACAAATCATATTTAAATCATATGCAATCAATGCACCTCAAATCATGATCATAAAACATATATTAAACAGTTATGCATGCATCATTCCATAAAACAAGGTCCGTTCACAGACCGTCCGTGCTGCGCTCTTGCAACTCACGTCGCAAGCCACTCCGAGGCTAATCCATACTCTCCGGGACATCCGGACCTATCCAAATCACATCCAAATGTTACTATCGACCTACAGAAGTCCAAACTATAAACCCTTAATGTAAGGACCTGTCCCGAATATAAGGGATTAATTAAGGTTAATAACAAGTTATCAAGAATTAATTAAGGACTTATCGATATTAGTCGAGGATTATCAGACGCTTCGGATAAAATGATGATTTTTCCTTTCGAAAGGGTAAAAAATTTACTTTTGACCCTAGAGTTCAAATGCACGAGGACCGAGGACCGTTACGTAGATCGAGATGATACGAGTACATGGACAGGCGACACGTCGAAATCGGACATTATACGAGAAAGTTACGGGTCACATGCGTATACGATTTTTAAATGGGTTGTGTTTAGTGGGACCCAAAATATCTTCTGTGGACCAACAGATGAGTGACAAGTGTCACTTATCCATTGATCCACACATATACATTCATGCATCTCACCATTTTCATATTCATTTCTTCATTTTCCTTCTCAAACCCGTACTCACCCCTCAAACATCATCTTCATCACTCTATCTTCTTGCTTGACCATAGAGAGACAGAGAGGATGTGAAATGTTAGGACCCACCCCTCAGACGCGGGAGACTGAGGGGCGGCGGCAGGACGGTTGGCTACCATGGATGGTGGAGGAAGTCAAGGGAAAAGGTAAGTCGTGGGTCTTGGAGGTTTTCAGTTTTGGACGTTTGGGATTGCTTTTAATGCTTGGGTTATGTTCTATGAGCTCTTACGAGCCTGTAGGGATCAAAATGGACCAGGAAGGATGACAGAACTGCCCTGGAAAGTGGCTGGAAAACTTTCCGTACGGATCGAGCTTGACCAGATACATTTTAGTCCTTTTCTGTTGGTTTTGAGGTCATAGATCGATTTCTTGGCTCAAGATGAGTCGATAGGGAGAAGAATGGCTGAAAATAATGGCTAGACGCCCGAGATACGACCGAGTCGGGTCGCGGGTCAAATCAACCCGTCACAGAGGTCTAGGTCGACCCAGCCAAAGGTTGACGATGATGACTTGGCAGTCCAAGTCATCATCTCTAAGACCTGTCAGGCCACGTGGCCAATCAAGTGATGCCACATGGCGAGTTGTCAGAAGCTGCCAGGTCTAGTCAGTATGTCAAGACCCGTCCCAATCCGCCTGGGATTAACGCGGGAAATGCCTGATCCCGTATGACATGGAGTGTCAGACAAGGAAAATTTCCGACTTTAGCCCATTCGGGGCTTCAGGACCCGTCCTAATCCCCCAAGAGATTAACGCGGGACGCGCCTAATCCCGTCTAACACGGAGTGTCAAACAAGGGAAAATTCCGACTTTAGCCACTCGGGGCTTCAGAGAGCGCTAGGATCCGGAGGAGGAGTGTGATGTCTCGGTCTCTACTACAGCCCACATTTGCGATCAACCTGAAGGGCATTCAAAAACACTAAAAGCTGTGAGTAGACAAAACAAAGAATTTGTAAAAATATTTTCACAAAAAGACATTTATACCCTTCACTAAAAAGCATGCATGCATTCGAAAGCCATTTACCAAACCACTAGGTCCTTGGCCCAAAATCGAAAATGAAACCAATCATACGGGCCACTGCCCAAATCCATGTGGGACTTAGCCCAAAACCAATATATATCATATAACATATAACCAATCCTGTCACGGTTTCCAAAGCTACGCGCGTGCTATCCAGGGTCTCAAATCCCAAGTCTCCCTAGGGTCCACCCAGGTCAATGTCCGCATATCAATGACCCTCCCTGGGGGTTATAATCCATAAGCCTTCTTGAGAATAAGGTACCTAACGGGGGTAACTCCACTCAGTTAGTACTCCGTGACTACTCTGGCGTCCACCTAGGCCAACGACCCTCCCCGGAAGAGACAATCCATAAATAAAGGATGGTATATGAAATTCCATTTCGAAATCATTCATGAACCCAGAAATCCATTTAGGGTCTCCGACCCGAAATCATAAACGTAAACCAACTGGGCCTCAAGCCCGAACTCATGACTCAACTGGGCATCGAGCCTGATACCTCAGAGTCAGTCACGGTTCCAATCGTAGTGATGCGTGCAATCATCTGTCCAGGGCAGCTCTCAATCCTGGTATGTCGCCGTGAACATAAAAACCGATGCGACCACCTCTAGATCATGGTGCACACATCACTGATCGATCTCCTAAACCGTCAACACTTTGAAGTCGAGCCTCCAGTGGCTGCTCGAAAACGAGACGTACATCGTGACATCTCCGGAAGGAACACATCCCCAGTTTGGAGGCGAGCGCAGCACTCGTCGTGACCACGATTCAGACCCGTAGGTCATCAATGGGGCCATATGCCCTAGACAAAACCAAATGGGCCCCATGTACGAGTTTACCTTTTCAAATCCAAATCCATTTCATTAAACCAAAACCACAAACACATATAAAACTGAAAACCTCAAAATACGTGCAAATATGTAAACACACACAAATGCACTCATGGCATCACAAAACATGTTTATAAACACATATAAAACATTTATGCATGCATCAATATTGAAAACAAGGTCCACTCACAGACCGTCCGAGTTCCCTCCTCGATACGCACACCATGCGCCTTCCCGAGCTAATCACCGTCTCCATGGTTCCCAAACCTATCCAAATCGAAATAGAGGGTTACTAACTGCTTAAATAACCCCTCATTAAAGCCCCCTGATTTTTCGGGATTTTTAACTATTTTTAAACCAGATCCTAAACCTTCGGACTTCCTAAACTATATCGAAATGATGTCCGATCAACTCGAAAATTATTCCAAAATGTTGGTTATATCGAAAGGATGGTTTCGAAAATGTTGGTGCCCTCATGCACCGCTTGAAGGGGCTGCGCTTGGGAGCCACGCGCCCTGCACAGTCATCCCTGACCTTCAGCCGACCAGTTGGTCTGGTTCATCCCTGCAACCCGGTCCAGCTGAACCGGAGAAATCGGTTCAGGCCGTTGTCTCTCTCTTTTTTGGTCCGTTTTCCTCCCTTTTAGTTCCTACACCATCCTAACATCATTTCCTATCATCCTATGTCATTAAATCCTAGAAGAAAATCATAAAACCCATTGGTTCTGAAAACCATTTTGAACGAAACCTTCCATTCTATGTTCAAGGCATAACCAAGGGCCCAAATTCAATCCTAAAGGTCCTATTTAGCTTCTAGGAACCTTAAAAATAGGTTGGGAGGACCGATTTGGGTTAACTTTCCCGAAAATCAATTTCGGTGGACTGCTAGCGAATTTCTCCCAGCCACCGTTCTGGGCTGCACATCCACTTTCCACCATCCAAAACCACCTCCTAATCAACCTACAAACCCCCTAAACACATCCTAATCAACATCTAACTTCCCTAACCACCAAAACCCGAATTTGAAATTTGAAATAAACAGGGGGTTCGGGTTTACCTTTTTCCTAGGCCATCGCCGCCGTCCACGGCGGTCCTGTCCTCATCCAGCCACCATCACGCACTCACGACCCTCAATCACTCTCTATTTCCATCTCAGATAGAAACTAGGTAGAGGAACGGATTTGGGGTCGTGTTCGATGTGGTTCGGGTTTGGTTTGGACGAACACAGACAAGGGGGTGCATGTGTCAGTGTTATGGGAGCAATGGATGGGTGACACTTGTCACTCATCCATTGGGCCTGTCTAAAATATCTGGGGCCCACTCAGGATAAAAGTTCACTTTTGCCTCGTAAAACGTACCGTCATAAATAGTACCTTGAAACTTTCTTGAACCGTAATTTTCTCGTCGAATGCCCGATTTCGACGTGCCGCCTGTCTATGGACTCGTATCGACATGATCTACATAACGGTCCTCGGCTCTCGGCTATCAGACCTCTCGGGTTAAAAGTTAAATTTTTGCTCTCGTTTAGGGGTAAAATCGTAATTTTGCCCTGAACGTCCCTTAATCCTCAGCTAATCCCCGATTAGCCTCGCTAATCCATCATTAGTCTTAATTAATCCCTAAAATCGGGGACGGGTCGTTACACAGTAGCTGACGTGGTAGGTCCACGTTAGCCATGTTAGACCACGTGGGCTAGTGGGGTGGTGCCACGTGGCAACATGTTAGAAGGTGTCAAATGACGTGGCAGTTGACGTGGACCTTTCAAACCACGTGGCCCAACGAGGTGGTGCCTCGTGGCAGGGTGTCAGGTTGTTAGAGCTGACGTGTTAGTGATGACGACATCACGTGATGTGGCTATGTCAGAGGGTGACACGTGGCACCAATCAGGGTGTGCCATGTGGTAGGTTGTCAGACCTGTGAGTATGACGTCAGCGTTGACCAGTGTTAACCATTGTTGACCAGTGCGTATGGACTTTGACTAGTGCTTGAGGGCGCGTGGGCACGAATTTTGAGGTGAAATTGATCTTGTTTGAAAGGTTTCGATGTTCTGAATCCAATGATGGTGGTTTCAGGTTGATCGACGATCGTTTGGTAGGTTATTTAGAGGTTTTTAGCCTCAGGAAGCGTGTTCGGGACACGTTAACCGTTTTGGGAGTTTTGAGAGTTTATGATTAGGACTTGCACATGTTGGTAGTAACCTTTGAGTATGATTTGGATAAGTCCAGATGTCTCAGAGTGTATGGATTAGCCCTGGAGTCACTTACGACGCTGGTTTCGGAGGGCGCAGCACGGACGGTCTGTGAGTGGACTTTGTTTTATGAAATATGATGCATGCATAACTGTTTTGTATGTATTATGAACATGATTTGAGATGCCTTGAGTGCATATAATTTAAATATATTTTATATCGCATTTTTTGACGATATTACACATAGTTCGAGATTTATGTTTATATGATATTTGGGCTTATGCCAAGTACACTACGTGCATGTGATTATATGATTTGACGGTTTCACAGAGAGGCATGAAACCAAGGATTTGATTTACGGTTTTGAAGGATTTCACAGAGATGCGTGAAATTGAGATTTGGGAATGAGTTCTAGTTGGAAATCCCCTTTGATTATTGGGATACGAAAAATGATTTGAACAATGAAATGGTTTTCAAATTTAGAAATATCTTTCAGGTGCATGACCCAGTGCATTTATGGTTTGACTTAGAATATATTCAAACGTGAGATATATCAGGCTGTGACCTAGTTATGAGATTTATGAAAGATATTTCGGGCATGAGACCTAGTTGTGGATTTGATAGGATTCGAGGAATGTTGGATTTATGAAGTGTTCATAGACATTATTTTCAATGATGGTTTTATGGAAACAGATTTGATGAAACTATATTCTTGGCGTGGACCCTATTGAGATGATTTGTGAGAAATAACTGTGTTAATTTGAGTTACAGCAGTTATGAAAATGTTTCCACTGTTTTCAAAATGATAATTATGATTTTGAGTTTAAAGACTCGGGAATTTAAAGACTCAGATTTTATGAGAGGGCCTCTAGTTGTGAATATGTTTCCCCAAAGAGCACCTTGGAGATAATGCTCGCCTTCGAGGTACGGAGAGGTCACGATACGCCTGCTGTCGAGCAGCCGAGAGAGGCGGCAACCATGGGAGGCTTGACTCAGGAGTGAGGTATATGAGATCGATCGATGATATGTTCACGACGATATGGAGATTGTCGACCGGTGATGTGTTTACGACGATATGCTCAGGATCAGAGCATTCCTTGAGCTTATGGGCATGCGTTGGTGGGATTGGAATCATGACTGATGATGATGATGGACTAAGATCCCCACATGGTTTCATATTTTGGGTTGAGACCCCACGTGATTTTATTTTGGGCCCCAGATTAAGAAGTATTTTTCACTGTGTTTTGATTTGAAAAGCAAAACTATTTGCTTTTGAAAAAAATATTTGAAATACTTGTTTTCTAATGCATGCATACGTTTACGTGAAGGGTATAAATGTATTTTCGATAAACTATTTTTATAACTGATTATTTTTGTGCACTCACAGCTTTTATGGTTTTTGATACTCTTTAGGTTGATCAGGATGCAGGCTGTAGCAATGATAGAGACATCACATGCCGCAACGCACACCATAGTTTTTGGCGCACTCTAGATAACCCCGAACGGGTTATGGTTTACCCCTTGTCTGGAACGTGGTTCCTTACCGGAGCAGGCACATCCTGGGATATTCCAGGGGGATTGGGATGGGTCTTGTCACTTAATACTCACGGAACGGTCAACGTATCCCAAACACGCTTATCGAGGAAAAAAACATCTAAAAAACCTATCAAAAGATCTCTGATCTACCTGAAACCACCACCATTGGATTTAGAATGTCAAAAACTTTCAACAAGACCAATTTGACATCAAAATTCGTGCCCACGCGCTGGTCAAAATTCAATCAACGCCAGTCAATACTGACGTCAGCCTGACAAGTCTTACACCTATTAGGTCTAACAACCTACCACATGGCATTCCCCAACTGGTGCCATGTGTCACGTGATGACATCACCTACTGACATCACTTATTGACATCACCATTACCACGTGTCACTAACACGTCAGCTCTGACAATCTGACACACTACCACGTGGCACTATCTCATTGGTCCACGTGGTTTGAAAATGTTGACGTGGACCTGCCACCTCACCAGAGAACTCATAACACCCTGCCACATGGCACCCTCTTACTGGTCCACGTGGTCAGACAAGTGTGATGTGGCACTGGCACGTCAGTTGCTGGCTGGACTGACACCTAGCCACATGTCACCCTCTAGTTAGCCATATGGCTTGACACGATGACATGGCATGCCACATCATCATCTTTAACCTTCAGAGAGTCGACCCGTTTATTTGGAATGAGTCAATTTCACCCGTGACCTCGACCTGACCAAAACTCAACTGTCCAGCCACCGTTTTCCTCCATTTTTCTTCCTAAACACTCGTCACACTCCCAAAAATCGATCTACGATGTTAAAAGCGAGAAAACCAACCTGAAAACCTTTAGCCAAGATCAATCTTCACGGGTCCAATTTCAAACTCGAACTTAGGCCTGTCTAGCCATCCCTTTTCGTCCATTTTCGATCCTATGCACTCGTCCAACCTCAGAAAACACAACCGGGTCATCAGAACAGTTCCCAAACACCGAAAACTCAAAATCCAAAATCCAACCTAAACGGGGTTACTTGGTTTTTCTTGATTTTCCAGCCACTGTCCAGGGCTGCAGCTTCATCCTTCGTTGTTTCTCAATCCTCCCTCGCTCTCAGTCTCTCCTTCACGCAGCAGCATAGATGAAGATGAAGGTTTGGGGTGGGTTTCAGGTGGATGAATGAAATAGGAAGGAATGGGAGATGATGCATGTATGTTTTGTGTGGATCAATGGATGGGTGGCACTTGGCACTCATCTATTGGTCCACATGAGATATTTTGGGCCCACTAGCAAACAAAGCAAAAGTCAACTCTTCTCGATTTTCGCGTAATTGTGAATAGTTAAATAAATGGTTCAAGACCTGTAACTTCCTCGTACGATGTTCGATCTCGACATATCGCCTATCTATGGACAAGTATAATCTCGATCTGTGTAATGGACATCGATCCACATGTCATTGACCTCTCGTGTCAAAAAATCACTTTTTCACCCTTCTAGGGGCAAAATTGTCATTTTACCTCGACCGTCCGATAATCCTTGATTAAGTCCAGATTAGTCCTTACTTAATCCTCAATTAATTCTTGTTAATTATGAAATTCGATATGGGTCGTTACAATCTACCCTCCTTAAAATAATTTCGTCCTCGAAATTCAAATCGTCTCCAAACCGTGCCAAAACTGCAAAAATCCAATTCTGCCTTCATTCTGAGGCACACATGAGAGCCTCCATCCACAGTATGCACAAAAAATAACGTCACTTGCTGTTAATTACAATCCAACGGTCAATGTTGAAACTCAGCTCATCCTCCGTGACCGTATCCAATAGTGACCAACTGTCACTTGAAATCCCAACACTCAATCTCAAGTCTCAACGAGACATCGACACTCGTCGATCTTACCTGTTACTCACGCAGGTGTACTCGAAATCTAAGCTGACAAGCCAATTTAATAGTCCATCTCAGCTGGCAATCCTGCTAACGATGCTACTCAACTGACAATCCATGCTGACATTCCTACTCAGTAGGAGTGTTGCCAAATTCCTTGTCTCACTCAATGGTCTCTAACCGTTAATCAAACTCACGACATGCCCATCGTGTCTAGCTGGTAACTCAAGGCTCCACTGTGACTACTCGAGTCACTAACGACATATTCAACTCGCTCTCGAGTCCCAACACCGTACCTCGTGCCACTCAGCGACCAACACTATGATCCTGACTCCTCTCGAGTCCCAAACTGTCATCTCACACATCATCTCGATACATAAACCAACATCTCACTCATCTTGTCGATACACTTATGATGTATCTGGACCCCATCAAATACTTGCTCTAGCAGAGATAGTTGCACACATAATTACTAGGGTTCCTCTGGCCTATCATGGCCCTAAGCTCCATGCTCACACAATCATTGAACCCTCTAAAGCTACTCTGCACTAGCGTATAATATTATATGTCTAGTCCTCGTACTCACTATACAATCAACATTAGACCCTATCCGATTTTCATACCATGTCCATCTTGGACTCAATATGATGGTTGTACTACATCAGTCAGATCGCTCAATACTCATCAATTTCACTGTCCAACATGCACTACTCACATGTGCACCCACATCAAAACAATCACACAAACACAAAGGTACTACTCAGGTCTGCTCAAGGACTGCATTCATGCAACGTCTGTCTACGTACTAATAGCCATATACCGACATAGCTCGGATCTAGTCCATCTATCGGCTCACATCAATTTCGAATTCAATCTGATCGTTATCTGGCTCATCTATCGGTTTGGCATGGCAGCTTAACACTAGATCTTGTGTGTCTGATCTCTTCTCTAGACATATCACATGACAACACGCAAGGTCCTCTCTAAGTTCTCGTGGTCACTTGAACAACTCTTGAGACACTCGGCTAAATAGCCAACTTAGAGCAGTAATCAAAATTCTACTCACTCAATTATCATCTCCCTACTAGATTGACTACCTTACGAGTTAGTCCCATCAACAAACTGCAATCACGGGGATAACCTCCACCCGACACTCAATGCCACTCATCCAATCTGAGTGAATCCAATCTTAACTGTCATAGTTTACCGATGTCAATCCAACACTATCTATATCCTCTCGATCGTCTAGATCCACCATCACAGTTATCCATGACCCAAATCCGTCCAAAAATTTCTCGATACATAAGCATCTCGATCCACACTCACCGCGATCCTCAATCGCCTTGATCCACAACCATCCACACGCATCTCAATCCTCTCAATCCACCGAGGATCCACACTAGCTTTCTCAGCCAATGACCCATAATACCAACACGGGTCCACCAGATCTGATACTCACTCATCACGTCATGTGATACCAAGAACTTTCCACTCCACAACTCATCCAAGTTTTAGAAGTTCTTACACCGTTTTCGAACCCAAGAAAAATTGAGAAATCTCCTTCTCCAATCAATAATATTCGTTGATAGCTACTGTAGTCCTCCTCACATGGTCGTATCACTCCTCAATCAGCTCAACTTTTACAAGCTTATACATCCATGAGTGATGAGAAGTTCACTAAGAACTTCGAGGACAAGGAAGTATATTTATATTGTCCAGTTGTCTTGTCATCTCTAACTCTCGAAGTTCCATCAAACTTCAACAAAGAACATTGGGTTTCCCTTCAGTGACATTCCAAGTAAACTTAACCCCAATTCCACTAGGTCTTGTAATTGCACTCTCACTGATCTCAACTCTGTCGGTACCTTCTGACAGGGTGATTGCGAACTGGGTTACGATCTATCTTCTATTCCACCAATAGGTGGTTCCATCACCGTACTAGTCTGAGTACTAGTTCGCACGTCCCAAATCTATGGGATCAACTCCTGCTGCACACAACACTCGTGTAATCCGTCAAAGGATAACTAAGGTACCTATCACCACTCCAGGCATACCCCGTGCCTCCAGTAATCCTAGAATACCCCCTGGTTGGTTGGATACTGAAATCTCATTGAGCCACTCGGGATCCTCTCTGTCCCGCACATCGATCGCTACATCCGGAATAATCCGATCGCTGCGAAGATTCCATCCATTCTTCTCGATCGTTGTTGGATTCCATCTAACTTATCTCAGTCATCTCCATTGGGTTTCCACCAATCACTGCTGGATTCCATCCAACTTATCTCACTCATCCCCACGGAGATAGTATGACATCTAGACACAATCACCATCGACCAAAGCTCATCTTTTCCTATTGTCGTCTCACAGTACGAACCGAGCTAAAACCCCAAGCCTCTGCTCATACCGAGCAACAATCACATACCTCTACACCAAATGCAGGAATCTCAACACGATTGCTGAATCCTCATCGCCTCAATCTTCACTGGGAACATGATCATACTAGGATCGATATGACTCATCCACGTCTATCGATAACAATGTCTGCCACAAACCTTATGTAGACAAATCCAAGAAACACTCCGCTACTAAGACTCCGCACTCATGAGGGCAACTCTCCGGTTGTACCAACCGCTCAAAAACGTATAATCCGCTAATACGATCCACCCCGGGATCCGATCCACAAGTACCACTCTCCTGGTAACTTGTCCAACCAATCTCAACTCGAGTCATCCACGACCTCAGCTACTCACAGCAGAACATCTATCCTGACTGTTCCTCAGTCTCAACTCTACTGAGTCGTCATACCCAACCCTACTCGAGGTCAAACCTCATGGAAACAAAGGATACTATGCGTAACATAATCTATCCAGGGTTTATTTCCACTTAACTTTCCTATCCTTACCCTTACTATTAGGTTGATGACGGGATGTTATCCTTGTGAAGGTATCACATTCGACACATGCGCAACACCTCACGAGCAACCTAGTGCCCTGATACCAAACTGACACGACTCATCCCAATCACCCTGGATTATCGCGGGATGCGACATGTTCCTGTCTGACACAACGTGCCAGACCAGGGATAAACCATAACCCGTTTGGGGTTACTAGAGTGCACAGTGACTTGTGGAGTATGTAGCGGTATCTAATGTCTCGACCTTTTCTATAGCCCACATCCGTAATCAACTTGAAGGGTATCAAAACCCATAAAAAAATGTGAGTGGACAAAATAAATAGTTTATAAAATCAATTTATCGAAAAGACATTTATACCCTTCACTTAAAAAGCATGCATGCATCAGAACACAAGTATTTCAAATAATTTCTCAAAAGTAAATCATATTTCTTTTCAAATCAAAACACAGTGAAAACAAGACTCAATCAAAGCCATTTCCTCATTAGGGTTTCAGCCCAAAACCAAATCACGTGGGTCTTAACCCAAATCCAATATCTCAGCCCAAAACAATCTCATAAACGCACCTCAATAAGGCCTTTGCTCGAACCATAGACTCACATCCGGAGTCTCATGAAAACATAATCACTAATCCTCTTTATCCAATATCCAATCATCTCACATCATCACCAGTCACGATATCAGCGCTACTCGTGCGACTCAGAATTACACATCTGAATATACACCAGGCTCGGAGCCCGTGGCTCGATGTCTAGGTGCTATAACTCAGGATCACACATCACATAGGATGGTCGACATTTGAGCGATGGCATCTATAGGAACACACCTCACACATGATGGTCGACGTCTACAAAATTTCCATCTCTGATACTCCTACAGGCAGTGTCCTCGTGACCTCTCTAGGATCACACATCACACTGGATGGTCGATGTCCAGAGGCTATCATCACATCATAGAGGATGGTCATGTGCAAAACATATCTCAAATCATCGCAAATGGGTCTACGCCCGGATATAATTTCATCAAATCCGTTTCCACAAACCATCATAAAACAGTGTTAAAAAAAACTTCATAAATCCAGCATTCCTTGAATCCTATCAAATCCATAACTGGGTCTCATGCCCTAAATATTTTTCATAAATCATAACTGGGTCATAGCCCGATATCATTTACTCGTGTTTGACTATAATTTCATCAAATCTACTGACGTCAGCCCTAGCTAATGTCACTGCTGACGTCAGCCTGACAGGACTAACACCTGTCAGGTCTGACAAACTGCCATGCGACACTCCCTGACGGGCGCTACGTGTCACACTCTGGCGCTACGTGTCACACTCTGGCGCTACGTGTCACTCTCTGGCGCTACGTGTCACTTTCTGGCGCTACGGGTTACCTGATTTTTTGGGGTTTTCCAGACACTGTCTAGGGCTCCACTTTCATCCTCTGTCGTCTCTCAGTCCTCCCTCACTCTCAATCTCTACCTCATGCGGTAGCATAGATGAAGATGAAGGTTTGGGGTGGGTTTCGCGTGGATGAATGAAATAGGAAGGAATGAGAGACGATGCATGTATGTGTTGTGTGGATCAATGGGTGGGTGACACTTGTCACTCATCTATTGATCCATATGAGATATTTTGGGCCCAATAGCAAACAAAGAAAATGTCAACTCTTCTCGATTTTTGTGCAATCGTGAATAGTTCAGGAAACGATTCTAGACCCGTAACTTCTCCGTACGATGTCTGATCTCGACATGTTGCATGTCTACGAACTCGTATCGTCTCGATATATGTAATGGACCTTGGTGCACGTTCCATTGACCTTTCGGGTGAAAAGTTAACTTTTTTACCCTTCTAGGGGTAAAATCGTCATTTTACCTCGACCGTCTGATAATTATCGATTAAGGCCCCGATTAGTCCTTACTTAATCCTTAATTAATTTTTATTAATCACGAAATTCGAGACGGGTCGTTACATTTATCATATGGGGACCAATAACTGGCCATTCACGATGGAAGAAATATGCATTGAAACCATCCAGACCAGGCGCCTTATTTGGCTTAAGATTGAAGCCGATGTCACGAATCTCGTCATCTAAGACAACAGAAATCATAGAATTGACCTGGTCTTCGGAGACAAAAGCCAACATCATATCCTGGAACTGCAACTCGCTAACTAGTCTAACACTTCCAAACAAGTTTTGAAAGAAATAAACAGCTCCAGTCTTAACTTCAGTATCCTCACTAGCAATGGAACCTTCATTCCGAGTAATAGAGAAAATCTTATTATGATTAACACACTTTTTAATAACCTTATGGAAGAAGGTCGTGTTCAAATCCCCACCTTTCATCCATTGAATACGGGCCTTTTGTCTAAATAAACTTTCTTCAACCAGAAGATAAGTAGCAAACTTCTTTGAAAGAAATTTTTTCCTTTCCATAATTGCCAAATCACCACGAGCATCAACTAAATCTCTTTGGTAAGCATCTAACACAGCCTTAACAATCAAGACGGCCCCAAAGACATCAGCTAGAGGAGCCCTATTCAACCATTTCAAAGATGACTTAACACGTTTAAGGCAACAAGTAATTTAAACTGATGAGAACCATCACAATGGGAGTTAAAAGCTTGCTCAAGAATGGTCATAAAATCATCATGGTCAGCAAGCATGTTAAAGAATTTGAAAGGAGATTTTCGCTTGTTGCCAGGGAGTTATGATGAGTATCAGAATGTTTTCTTACGACTATGTGGCGTACAAGTTAGAATCCCATAGGCCATCACATATGGTTTTATTGATGTAGGTGTGGCAATTTTTAGCCACACTGAAAAATCGAACAAAATTTATTTAGGTCAATTTGCATGATTAAAATTTTAGATCAATTTAATCAATTTTTTATAATACAAAACGGGTGAATTTCGGATCAACTTATTAATTCATATAATGACCTATATATCAACATATTAATTACTAATTCATTATCTACCCATTTATTTATTTATATACATAGATGAAACATATGCAATATTCGTGAAATTTCCGTCGCAATATTTACGTGAACATACTCGTATTTAAGCGTCTTGGTATAAAAATAAAAGGAAAAAAAATATCCCCTCAATTTCCATATATAAGTATTAGTTTTATATAAATATTATTAGGCACTTAAGTTCTTAGAATTTCATTCAAAAAATTTTGAATTAAATTTTCAATATTTTTTTTGTTAATTGGAACGATATCGATATCGATATCAAAATGTTAGTCGATATAAACATAAATTTAAATGCAAATATTTATGTGAAAATGATATTTTCATTCTCGTATATACTTAATAAATTTTAGTGTTTAAATAAGTTAAATATATTAAACAGGTTAAATATGCCAATTAATTGAATTTGAACACGATATATTCGTTAAATGAATTATATGGTTGATTAACATGTTAATTTTGAATTGAACATTCTTCATATAATTATTAAATAAAATGAATTAAATAGAATTCAGAATACAACTCGAATCTAATACCACACTAGGGCCAACCCTGCAAGAGGGCATGTGATGGGTCATAATATGAGTGATAATGTCAACACGCTAAAACACATCAGTTTGGTATCTAGGCAGATATTCGGGCCACTAGACGTAGAAATGCAGGAACTCTATTTTAGCCACAAATACAATAACACCACCAACAAGAATCAATCACAATAATCTTTTATTAATTTCATTGCAGAAAGGGGCGCGCCTGGGACCTTTCTGGTCCATATGTACCTCCGCTCCAGTATATAAATAACTAAATTATGACTAATTTATTTAATTATTTATAAATATAAATTTTATATATTATTTTTTAAAAAATTAATAACTTTAATTACCACATTTTTATAAAGAATATAAGGTAATCAAGCATCAGGAAAAAACACATTCATTATGCGATATAGTAATATTTATGTTCATTTGAAAGCGATGATATAATTTTTTTTGGCAATTTTTTGGGTCAATATCTATATATTGCCACAGTTGTTTTGTGGAGAATTATGTATTCTCACTTGTTGTATACACGGTTTAAAACAGCAGTCGTATAGTCTGATTAGGCAGCGTCTAGGGCCTCGAAGGTAGGAAACCGCCTCGCAAAATGACTAAAAGGTTAGGTGAATTTGCGTGTACATATTATATATATATATATATATATATATTTAGTTATATAAGTTTATATATACTTGGTTATATAAGTTATTTTATATATTGAACACTTAATTAATAATATAAATATTAATTAAAACAAAGATAAGAAATTAAAAAATATAGAATGTTGCATTAAAAAATTTACATTTTCAACTTTTATGATTCTCAACTCAATTTACTTATCTAGATAATTAATTTTTGTTCTAAAATTATTTGATAGTATTTAATATATTATTAATTTGTTGAATTTTGCCTTTAAAAAAATCGCTGTGGAACCCAAAAATCACTCCAATATTGTGGAGCTGCCACGCTGTCAATAATTCCCGAAATGACCAAATTGCCCCTGAGACTGACATTAATGGCTAACAAACACCCGCATGTTTAATAATGTATTTCCAGCTAAGTGCAATATTAAATCGGGTTAAAAGCCTCGATAATACTGATACTCTCTCAGAGGCAATTAATTATTTATAACAATAAAACGTTCGTTATAAATATTAATCAGCATTATTATCGTAATTAACATTAACGTTATTGTCATTATAATCATAATGAACAATTATTACAATTATTATTATAAAGTAATATATTTAATATATATTATTTATTACAAATTTAAACCGACTTATCAGAATGCTCCGAGGCTCCCAAGGTTTTCCTATAAATCGTGAAGTTCATTTCACTTTCAAGGTATGACGATTCTTCGCTTCGAAGTATATCCTTTTCCTCTCTAAAAGCTAATTTAAGCATCAGAGTGTTCTTGGTCGAACAACCCCCAGGGTAATCGATCGAGGGAACGATAGCTAATTGTTTACAGGAATTGTGAAGAATTTTCGCGGCGGGTTCGAATTTTGATTCAACAATTGGTGCTTTCATTGAGAGCAATTGAGGAATACTAAGAAGAAGCTCTCACGGTTGCTCATCGTTCTTCACGGTTGCTCATCGTTCTTCAACGGTGTTCATCGTTCTTCAACGGTGCTCATCGTTCTTCAGGTTGTTGTTCATCGTTCATCTTTCTTCGTTCGTCGTTCATTGACATTGTTCGAAAATTTTAAACGTTGTTCAATCACCCATCAAAAACCTTTTCGTTCAAGATTCTCCGATTCGGAATGGCTAGGGTTCACCGATCCGTTCAATCAGCTGGAGAAGGTGTTTTTGCCTCAACTGCTCAGTCAAGGAACGATGCTCGTATAAAGATTCTAGAGGAACGGCCAACTCGACCCCTGACGTGTGTCCATAGAAGCGCCCATGGAGACGCATGGAAAGATGGCAACCTTCAGCTTCAGAGCGTTTCCTTCTCCAAATACTTAAGTGCCCACGTTAGGGGAAGGAACATCGACCTTGCAACAAACGGGCGGGCGGTTGATGGGAAGAGCATCAGGGCAAAGTCAGCCCACATCAAACATGGATCTGCGGGACTTCTTGGATGGATGTCACGACATCTCAGGGAGGAGCCACTGCAAACCTCTTCAAGAAAACTTGGCACAAAAATTAGAAAAGTTGAGCAGCCAAGTTCAACTTCAGTCGGAGCGCTTGCAACGACTCCTGGCAGAAAGAGCAGCCCAAGAACCGGAAAGACATTCTACTTCGCCTGCGAGACAAGAGAATGTTTCAAGGCGTCCAGGGAAGGAAATGGTCTAATGCCGAACAATGTCTCGGGACACCTCGCTAAGTGACTCCAGTGAGGAAAGTCACACCAGCAAGGAAAAGAGCTTTCAACGCCTAAGGCCATCTGTACCTGAGCGACTTAGAAGTAGGGTCGGACAACTTCACGGGTGGAGCGCTCACATGGGAGCAGAAGGGAACGTCAGATTCCACATAAAGCCCCAAGAAAATCTACCCACGGCAGTGAGGGGGAAGATGAGGCTTACTTACCTGTGCTACCTCAAAGGTCAAGGGGAAAGGCTCGAGGAGGTTCCCGCCGGTTAGAACATAATGACTCTCCGCCTCAACGAGGTGCGATGCGAGCTAATGATGTCCAAAGAATGTTGGACCAGCACCTTCGTGAGCAACGTGATGGCGATCTAGAAGATTATATGCATCGTCAAATTCAGCTATCTACACCCTTCTTGAGGGATATTGAGGATGAGCCATTCCCTCAAAGGTTTACAACGCCAAACTTCACTCCGTTCAAAGGAGCTTCCGACCGAGTAAAATACATAGATTACTACCGGGGAGTCATGGTCCCCCACAGACACAATGATGCACTCATGTGCGAAGTTTTTCAAGCTTTGACGTGGTTCAATCATCTCCCCCAGAGGTCGAGTACGTCTTTTGAAGAGTTAGCTCTAGCATTTGTGAAGGAGTACAGACAACTTCGGACAGTCGAGGTAAAGGATGACCATCTTTTCTCTATCCAAAAGAGATCAAAAGAGACTATGCGACAATACATTCAGAGATATTGCGAGGAGAAGTCTCGAATTGTCTACTGTAGCGACCTTGTAGCTGCAATGGCGTTTAAACAAGGGCTTCCCCATGACAGCCAGCTCTACGGAGACATCATCATGAGCAATGCACGAAGTCTCACCAAGATGCTCTCCTTGGCAGAGCGGCATGCATGCTGGGAGGACGAGAAGAATGCCGCCCATGCAAAGGATCATGTTGGGGCGAGCGAGAAGGCCTCTAATAAGGATGAGTCCCATGGCAAGTTAGTGTTTGGAAAGCCCAACAAACGCAAAGCGGGTCAGCCCTCCCAAACTCTAGCTGTGGGAAAGCCAAATTTGCAGTTATCTTTGCAAGTCCATCAGATCCACAATGAGATAAAAGACAAACCATGGTTCAAGAAGCCAGAGAAGTCAAACCAGATCAAGAGAAGGCCGATAAGACTAAATGGTGTGCCTACCATGAGTGCTATGGGCATAACATCGAGAAATGCATATCTTTCGAGAGATATCTCCGGAATCTCATCAAAGAGGGACATTGCACTGAGTACGTTAAAGGGAAGGCCACAGATTGACCCGCTGACAAAGGACCGAAAAAACCTGCAGCAAAAATGATTCACATCAACACCTTTATATCATAATCGGAGTTGCTAGGAACCACCTCCAAGTTGAAGAAAAGAAAGATTCGAGATGCACTGGCTATCTCTTAGGTCTCCCATGTCTCCACCCTTGGGGTGTCCAACGACCTTGTCATTGGTTTCTCTTTGAAGGACAAGGTAGGACTTGATTGGTTGCACAATGATGCTCTAGTCGTGTCAATCCAGATCGCGCATGCTCAAGTTGATCGAATTCATGTCGATGAAGGAAACAGAGAAAATATCCTAAGCATGGGTGTTGTGCCCAAGATGGGATTGGAAAGCCTCACTACGAAAAAAGCTATCCCGCTTCGAGGTTTTAACGGTTCAACAAGCATGACTGTTGGTACACTCCAGCTAGACGTGCACTCTGATCCCGTTTTCACGTCCCACACCTTCTACATCATGGACGAGTACTTACCATACAATGGGATTCTGGGAAGACCGTGGCTTGACAAAATCCTCGCTAACACGTCAAGCATCTATCAGAAGATTTGATTCCCAATCCCAGGAGGAGAAATCGGGGAGATCAAGGGCGATCAAGCGATGGCTAGGCGGCGCCTCACTGAAGGGTTGAAAGAGGTCAAGGAGACTGAGTTTATCCCCCAGATTGGACCATCCACTAGGGGAAAACTCTCTTCCTTGTCTCCTAAATAGCAACCAATTGCGGTTTAAGATCCGGATGTTCATGAGGAACCTCCCACTCCAGAAGGATTGAAATCAGAGGATGACTTCACCCTCATTCAGCTTGACCCTCAATATCCTGAGCGACATGCTCGTATTGGTGCTCGGTTGAGTGATAAAGAAAAAGAAGAGCTCACTACCTTCTTACGTAAGGAAAAAGAAGTATTTGCTTGGTCGCCATCTAACATGTTAGGGATTGACCCTGCAGTTGCTTGCCACAAGTTGCACGTTAATCCAAATCATAAGCCAGTCAAGCAGAAGAGGCACAATTTCTCCCCCGAGAAGATTGCTATCATTCAAGAAGAGATTGACAATTTACTCGTTGCTGGATCCATTGAAAAAGTTTTGTACTCTGAATGGCTAGCAAATGTCGTACTTGTCAAGAAGAAGGAAGCGGGGCGATGGAGAGTTTGTGTTGACTACACCGATCTCAATCTAGCGTGCCCGAAAGATAACTACCCCTTGCCCAAAATCGATCTCTTAGTGGACTCTACAGCAAGCAATGAGCTCCTTAGCTTCCTGGATGCATACTCAGGCTATAACCAGATTTTCATGCATGAAAAAGACAAAGACAAAACCGTCTTCGTCTTCGACCGAGGTGTGTACTGCTACAAGGTCATGTCGTTTGGCCTCAGGAATGCGGGGGCAATGTACTAGAGACTTGTCAATCGGATGTTCAAGGATCTCATCGGCAAGACCATGGAGGTCTATGTGGATGATATCATGGTCAAAGGTGAAAAACGAGAGGATCATATCGCCAACCTACGAGAAACCTTCAACTTACTGAAGAAGTACAAAATCAAGCTAAACCCTCTGAAGTGTACTTTCGGGGTATCAGCAGAGGAGTTCTTGGGTTACCTTGTGACCCAGCGTGGGATCAAGGCAAATCCAAAGCGAATCAAGGCGATTCTCGCGATGAAGTACCCATCAAGTATGAAAGAGATTCAAAGTCTCACTAGTCGACCAGCAGCATTGAACAGATTCTTGTCCAAGTCAACTGATCGGTGCCGACCTTTCTTCCAAGCGGTAAAGAAGAAATCTAGAGATAAGTGGGATGAAGGTTGTGAGAAAGCGTTTCAAGATCTCAAGACCTAGTTGACATCTCCACCACTGCTATCAAAACCCAAAGATAACGAGGTCCTGTTCATTTATTTGGGAGTCTCTGATGTTGCTGTAAGCTCCACACTTATCCGGGAAGAGAATGGGATTCAGCTTCCAATGTTCTACACATCTAAGGCCCTCCTCAATACTGAAACAAGGTACCCAAAGTTCGAAAAGATGATCTTGGCGTTATTGGTTACCACAAAAAAGCTACGACGATACTTTCAAGCTCATTGGGAAATCATCATGACAGAATATCCACTCTGTTTGTTACTTTATGCACCTGATGCATCAACACGAGTAATGAAATGGGTCATAGAGTTGAGTCAGCTTGATTTGCTCTATCATCCTAGAATAGCCGTCAAAGGCCAGGCCTTGGTAAATTTTGTTGTGGAGTTCACACCAGCATCATTAGAAGGAAGCAATGGCAAGTAACTTGGCAGAGTCCCTAGAGCTGCCGACACCTCCATGCCTCAAGATCATGGCGACAGTTCCTTTTCTCTACAACCCTTAACTTCCAATCTCCTATGGGAGCCCTTTGTTGACGGTTCCTCGAACTAGAGGGGGCCAGGAGCGGGGGTTGTTCTCATCACTCCTGATGGATCAATAATGGAGCAAGCAGTACAGTTTGGATTCAAAGCCTCTAATAATGAAGCGGAGTATGAAGCTTTAATTTGTGGGCTCGCACTCGCCAAGGATTTGGGAGTAAAAAAACTCACTATTCATTCGGATTCACAGCTGATCACTAGCCAATTGATTGGTGAATATGTTGCGCATGATGCAAGGATGCTTAGATACAACAAAAAAGTCCAAGAAATGTTTACGGCTTTCAAAGTTTTCACTTTTCATCAACTTTTGCGAGCCGAAAATGCACAAGTAGATGCGTTAGCAAATCTACCATAGTCACTTGACTATCAATTCAAGCGCTCGATTTTGATCGAGTATCTCGAACAACGGAGCATTGATATCAAGGAGATTGAAGTGAGGCAAATTGATTCATCTCCAAGTTGGCAAGATCATTTTATCAACTACCTAGAGCATGGTACATTGCCTAATGAACGATTAGAAGCCCGCAAAATCCAGATGAAAGCTGCACGGTACTATGTTGACAAAGGCCGACTTTTTCTTAAGAGCTTCACAGGACCAAACTTGCTATGTTTGAAGAATCCAGAAACATTGAAAGTCTTGGCTGAGATTCATGAAGGACATTGTGGGAACCATTCTGGCGGAAGGTTGCTTGCTCAAAAGACGCTTAGTGCCAGATTTTAATGGCTAACTTTACGCTAGGAAGCTCTGCAATATGCCCAAAAAAGCGACAAATGCCAAATATTCAAGTCTAACCAATTGGCACCACCAGAAGAGCTGCATGCAAAGACGAGCCCTTGGCCACTAATGCAGTGGGGAATTGACATCGTTGGACCTCTTCCAAGCACACCAATCCCAAGCAAGAAATATCTGATTATTGCCACGGATTACTTTACCAAATGGGTGGAAGCAAAGGCCTTAGCCAACAGAACCCAAGGTGATGTTCAAAAGTTCATATGGAGCCAGATTATCTGTCAATTTGGACTTCCCAAGGTCATTCTAACAGCCAATGGAATGCAGTTCATTGACACTATAATCAACGAGTTCTTTGAGTCTCGAAAGATAAATTATTTCACTTCAACTGCTTATTACTTCCAGGGCAATGACCAGGCTGAAGCTTCAAACATGACAATCCTCGACTGTACAAGAAGCGACTCGATGATAAGAAAGGCCTGTGGGTGGAAGAGTTGGATGTCACGCTCTGAGCTTATCGCACCACTCCGCGTTGAGCAATAGAAGAGTCTCCATTTACTCTTGCGTACGGCACCAACACTGTCATCCCACCATATGTTGTTGTTCCAGCACCCTTTACCGAGCTTGATGATCCAGTAGTCAACTCCATAGCTCTGAGGACTTTGCTTGATTTTAGCGAGGAGTTAAGGGAGCAAGTGGTGAAGCGCATCTCCAGCTACCAACAACAAGTAAGAAGTTCCTACCACAAGAAGGCACGAATCCAGCACTTTCTCCGAGGTGACTTTGTCGTCAAGAAAAAGTTTGCAACACCCAATCGTCTAGGGTCTCAAAAATTCAAGTCTCCATGGGAAGGACCTTACCGAATCTACCAAGTAGGCGGAAAGGGAAGCTATACCTTAGAAACAATGGACGGAAAGTTAGTGAGTGGTTCCATGAACGCTCATCACCTCCGAAAATATTATATATAGTAAAAACTAGAGCTAGCTTAGCTAGTCTTTGACTTGTGCTAAGCATTGAATTTGTTTGCAAGTTGTTTGTATTTAACTTATCAATAAAGTTATCCAGTCACTCCTAGTTCACCTATGTGTTATTGTACATTAGGTGATGTTAGCAAAGCCTTCCTCCGAGAAGCCTCCAAAGCCTTCCTTTAGGAAGCATTCAAAACCTTCCTCTGGGAAGCACCCAACACCTTCCTTCAGGAAGAACTCGTAGATTTCCTCTGGGAAGCAAGCAAAGCATCGTAAAGGATGCATTTAAAGCCTTCCACCAGGAAGCACTCCATGTCTTCCTCTTGGAAGCATTTCCAAAGCCTCTTAACTAGAAGCGCTCAAGCTTTCTAGTAAGTTAACACTTGAATTTCAACAATTCTGCATAAGTAATTTTCTTATTTATTCGTTTGGTGGGTGCTTGGAAAATCACATGTCGATTGTTCACATCGGGGATTCACTATTGGAATGAAATTACAAACATAAGGAAAATGACGTAAAGAAACTACGGATGCATGTCTTCAAAACCCATTGTTTTTCTGAACTCTTCCTACTCTTCTGCTGAAAGTAGGGAAGCGTCGTTAAACAATGATTCAGCAGTCTCAGGGGTACCTTCATTTCTGGTCTCAGGCTCAGGCTCTGGTTTAGGTTCCGGTGCAAGCTCAGACTCTTTCTCTAGCTCTAGTTCCCGCTCTTTGGTGGTGATCCCACTGCAGCTTGCCATGTCTAAATTTTGCGCCTCATGCTCTTTTTGGCACAAAGTTGTGGGGGTACATAGTGGTAGCGAATGGTCATGGCTCGGAAACCTTTCAGTCTTCAGATTTTGGACTTCCACCTCTAAAAGTTTGATTTTTCTCATTTGAATCCTGCAAATGTCTGTGCAGCAAAGTGACCTCGTTTAGGGAAACATCTCGCTTATTTTCTATCTGCATCCTCTCTGCACGGCTTATCTCCCGCTCGCTTCACTTTGCTCTCCAATGTATGGATTCTTCCAACCAAGGCTTCGTTGTTCCGTCTAGAATAGTCTCGGCCTTCTCGAAGGCGTATGCACTTGCTCTTCATCCGTATGTTTTCATCTTCCAGAATGGCATTTCTGCGAAGCATATTAACCAGCTTACGAGCCCCAGCTTTTGCAATCCTAAGGTCTTGGACTACCTTGTCATAAGCTCCTTGTGGCACAGTTTTGGAGTTTCTTCTACTAGGATGGGGGAAATTATCATATCAGGGGTCTTGGATGACAATCGCGTTTCCTCTACTAATCGATCTGGGCCTTCATCTCTCAAAGCTTCAATCACTTCAGAGGAAGTGGGAATCGCGTTCAGCTTCTTAGGATGTTTGGCTGCATCCTCACATAGACCGTATGAGGCTTTGCGCTTGCTAGATGACTCTGCGGGACTAGAATGGTCAGGCTTGGAAGGAACTTGATGATCATGCTTTCTCTCCAAAGAGGCAATGTGCCCCTGCTTGTTGTTCTTCTTCTAGGTAACAGGTTTTTTCAAGCGTAGCGGAGCACTCAGCAACTGTAATGACCAGTCCCGAATATCGGGATCTAATAATATTTAATTATGATTTACTAATCTGGGATTAGTTGGGCGATTTCGGACGAATTGTGCAAAATGACCGTTTTGCCCCTGGGCGTGGGCAAAATGTTGACTTTTATTTCGGATGGTCAAATGGACTTTGACCGATGACCGTGATGTAGTTCGGGACGTCACGAGTTCATAGTCAGGTGGCACGTTCGATTCCGACGTTCGTGGTGAAAGTTATGATGTACGGAAGTTCAAGGGCATTTTCGTAATTTGGACGAAAGAAGGGGAAATGTTGACTTTTTGACCAGGATGTCCGATGGCCGGGGGCCAAGGACCGTTACGGAGGTTTCGTCGATGCGAATCCAACGACAGGCGGCACGCCGAAATCGGACTTTGTACGAGGAAGTTATGGTCTGAAACGTGAAATCGGGGAAGTTACGTCTCGGTAACTGTGTTGATTATTTTATTCTGAAATGGTGGTTGGAGGACACTTGGATGAGTGACAAGTGTCACTCATCCGACGGCTAGATTGGATCTTGATCCACTAATCATAAACTATATACTAAAGTTTCCACTATATAATAATTTAGGATTAAATCCCTGCTTTTGATCTGAGCCATCCATTCCACCCCCAAATTGCATCACAGCCGTCCATCTCATCCCTCCCTTCTATTTCTGATCATTCCTCCCTCACCCGTGAACAAGCAAAAATGAGAATTGGGTTCTGGCCATTGCCAATCTCCCTTCCACAATTGATTGCACAAATGGATAATTGGTGATTTGGGGAAGGTTCTGGCTGAGAGAGAGCACGGGGGACTGAGTGGGGTGGTGTAATTCGGGAATCAAATTTCGGGGAATTGGAGGGAATTTCGAATTGGAACATTTGGGCCGTGACGATCAAAATGGAGTTTACTTTGGGTCTTCTGGGATCAAAACGATCAGCTTTGCTTCAAGAACGAAGAGAAACCATGATGGATTGAGGAAGAACTGAACTTCCATGGCAGCTCAAAGTCGAGCTTGTGTTCAGTGGGTTTGAGGTAAGTATTTCTCAAATTGACCTTGTAGAAATGTCCCTTACACTCTCACGATGCTAACTGAATGAATTAATTTGGAAATCAGGGACGGAATCGGTGAACCCGAATTGGAAACCCGTCAAGGATCGATCGAGAGTCGTGAGGATTTGGACCCTAAATTGTGTAATTCGATTTACAGAACTTAAATGGTGATTGATTACAAGGGATCAGTTGAAAGAACGGATTGAATTGATGTCGAATTGGGTATGATTGAACCGGATCCTATCGCGGGTAATCAGACCCGTTTACCAGTCATTCGGGTGAAGAAGGAACACTGTAGCAGTCACTGTAGCAGGCGCGTGGCTTTCACGCGTAGCCACTCACGGCGGCGCGTGACGGCGCGTGGGCACGAATCTCGAGGTGAGGTCAACATGACTTTTATCCTATACAACGTAACGAACATTTTAGCGTTGGTTTCATGTCGATCGGATCCCGTTTCAATATTGTTCGGGATGTCCGAAGGTTTTAAATCGAGTTTAAAAATACTTAAAAATTCGGGAAAATTATGGGACTTGAATAGGATGTTAATGATGAGGTTAGTGATCCTCTAATGTGATTTGAACAGGATTGGGAGTCCCGGTGATAGTGGTGTGGCCCGGGAAGGTCTATGGCACGCGTATCGAGGCACTCGGTTAAACGGTCTGTGAGTGGACATTGGTTTTATAAATTCGATGCATGCATAACTGTTTCATGATTGTTATAATTGTGATTATATGATTTATTTTGGATATCAGTGAATTTATATGTTTTCACACATTTCGAGGCGATTTACGTGTTTGCACGTGAATCGAGGTTTTCTGGATTTGCACTGATTTCCATAAATATGGATGGATATGATTTCATGAAACGGTTACGGATTTGTTAAAATGAATCGGGCCAGGGGCCCAGTTAATTTGTTAATCGGGCCAGGGGCCCAGTTAATTTGTTAATCGGGCCAGGGGCCCAATTGAATTATGAAATCGGGTCAGGGGCCCAGTTAACTGATGAATCGGGCCAGGAGCCCAGTTGACTTGTATATGTGATTTCGGGTCGGGGACCCTAAAATGGAATTGAATAAACTATTTCGGATTTGATTCAACTATTTGGACTTATGACGGTTTTATGCAAATTCGGGGCAGGGCCCTTGTGATATTTTGGAAATGAATAATTGAATGTGTTCCGTAAAACCATCTCGATATGAGGATATTTATATCCTGGTCTCCTCCAAGTGTCGGGGACACTGGAGAAGTCACGGTGCATTGCCTGCGAGGGCTCATTATATGGAGCTACCGGACCGTATAGTGATCCAGGAGCAGGATTGCTAGACGTCATGGACGTCAGACATCGGGGATGTCAGAGATATGGACCCGGTGAGACCCCGGGCAGCACGCGTTGCTTAATACCGTGAGATATGACGTCTGGAACGTCAAGCGTCTAGGACGCTAGGCATCGGGGATGCTGGAGATGGAAAAATAATAAATGAATATTACTGGATTGACGAAATAACTCTTGGATTGACTTTTGGAATTTGAAACTATGCTTTGGTTTCCGGGCTAAGGCCCTAATGGTTATTTCAAAATAAATATGGGATTATTGGTTTTTGGTGCATGCATATGATTTTACTGAGGGGCATAAATGTCTTATAAATGATTTAAACAGACTTGTTTATTTTTCGTCCACTCACAGCTTTTCTTTTCAATGCCCTTCAGGTTGATTCCGGATGCAACTGCAGCAGAGACTTGAGCATCGCACACCTTCTCCATCGATCCTTACGCACTCTGGAAGCCCGTTTGGGCAGTGGCAATAGGTTATCCCTTGTCTGACACCTCTTGTCAGACGGGAGCATGGCACATCCCATGGTAATCCTAGGGGGATTGGGATGGGTCGTGTCAAGTGGTATCAGAGCAGGTTTTGCTCTTTTGTGCGCGAAGGACGAGGGTGTGATGTCTCTTTGGGCTGCAGTTCCGTTGTCAACCTGATAGATAGTTTTGGGTTTGAATGGTGGATTGGGTGTGTTTGGCCCGATACGCCGTGCATTGATGCGATTCAACCCAAGTGGGTTGTATACGATTAACCGGTAATGTGGGACCGTCGGTTCGGTCACGTGATGATGGATTGTTGTGCTGCTGGGCACAGCTAGGTTCAGGGAACCCCATTGGAATAATGTTATGGAAATGCGAAACTCAATTTAGTATTGGTCTATGTTTTGGACCCTGGTAGTGTTGGCTAGTGTACGGGGTGTTGGTGCATCGGAGTTAGCCGATGACCTTCGTGGTGGAACCCACGATGGAACCCACGTTGAGTTGACAATTGGATTGGATTGGACGTCTATACGATGTCAGGACCGCGGGGTCGGTCAGGTTGTGGATTTTACTGCAAAAGGCAGTTGGGTTCGGTGGAACCCTAGGGTGTGACTTTGGAATCCTAATTTATAATTGATGGGCAGAAAAAGTGAACTTAAAATGAGAACTTGTGCTGCGGTGAGCGGCTGAGGTCGCGGATGACCATGTGGATGGTTCTAGTGAGCCTTATGGGTTCGATCCACGGATGCGGTTATGAAATATGGATTTCCATGTGGGATCGAATGGTAGTATGATGTGTGGATACGGATCTTGACAACGATGACTGTTGGTCGACAGTTGTGTCGAGATGACTGGCTATCGAGGGTATTTTGTGTGGCTTTCACACTTGAGGATCAGGGGATGTTCAGGGAACGTCCATCATCCTGATGTGCCAGTGGTCAAATTGGAGGTACCCATAGTCGTGGGGTACGAGTGCTGTTACGGGATCGTCGTTCGTAATGAACGGAGATCCAGGATAACAACTTAACACACAGTGTGCTAGCCATGTGTTCGTGTGCTATGTATGGATGTTGGTATGGTGATACCTTTATGCCAATACTAGTATGGATGCCTGTGTGCTGGTACTAGTGTTGATGATGATGCGTTGGTGCTGGTACTAGCGCTGGTGCAGGTGACAGTAATTGTGATGACGATGAGCCACCAGTTGGGGTGTGACTCTGTCATGATGAACAGCTGATTGGTATCTGCGACTCAGTGGTGGTCGAGTCTCGGACTGGATGGGATCCAGTGGAGGTTGTGTCGTGTTGGGATAAGTCCTAACAGGTATATGATGACAAGTGATGAATGGATATTAAGGTATGATTGAAACTTGGGGAATCTAGGGACGATGTTCCCTACGTCATGAGAATCAGTGGATTTGGGGAGTTGTTGTCAACTCCGAGATTGGTGAGATGGTATACTTCTTATATCCCCAGGAAGTACAAGGAAATTATTGAAATTGGAAAAGTCGGGGAAACCATTCGTGGTATTGATGTGGGATTTTGTGATTGTGAATCACTGGAACCTGAGGATTGAACCTGTTAAGGTTGAGATGTGAGACGAAGTCAATATGGTATGCACATCCAGGCAGAGTTGAGAAAATTTCCGTTCGGAATCGGGGTGTGTGCATACATGATTATTGACGGACGTGATGTCCGAGTAATGAATTGATTTTGGATACGTGGTGGTCCAAGTGAGGTATGGACATGGGAAGTCCAGTGGATGGACTTGACATCTCTTTGGGAGCATGTCTGTTTCCAACATGGTTGGAACTCCCGATTTGGGGAGAGTTGTGATTGGGAGACGAGAGGAGTGCTCGTCTCCGCATTGGTAATTGGTACTCCGAAGTCATTGGGGTTGACTTCTTATTTCCTGCTGTGGCAGATGATGATTGTTGTTACCAGTACGTTGAGCGTGCATTGGTGGGTGGACCCATGTTTGGCTTGGATTCATTGGACACAAGAAGTTTTGTATGATTTTGGATTTGGTGGTGATATGCGTGGTCATCTTTCCACCAAGGGAAATTTGGCGAAGGATTCAATTGAGGGTGTAAGACCCTACGATCAGCTTCCAGATGGATTGTTAGCGATGTGAGCATGTGTGGATCCTAAGTGGATCTGATTTGTGATGTTGTCGACTTTGGTCGATGTGACGATCTAGGATCGTGATGTTATTTGTCGGGTGACGTAGCGATGGATATGGATTGTGATCTTGATGATCCAGCTGGGTGGAGAGTTTATCACTCTTACCTTGATATGTGAGTCGTAAATGGCGGGACTGAACTTCTTTTCGGAGTGAGTCCATATGGTTTGTGACTTGGTTGAGTTGGTTACCGATGTGGTCGGATTTTGTCAGCCTTTGACGTGTGGATATTGGGATTGGCTTCTCTATGAAGTCAATCGATTGTTTTGGACAGGCAACCGATAGATTCGGTTATGTTACGTCTAGATGGACGTAAACGAGATTTTGGGTTTTGGAATCAAATTTCTGGGTGACGATTCAGGATTCGATTGCGAAGCTCGAAAATGGATTACTGGATTTGGGTACGGAATGATTATTCCAATGCTAGCTTACGGAATAATGATTTCGGATTCGGATTTGGACATGGATTAAAAACATGATGTTTGGGTTCGGATTCGGGATTTCTTACGAAATTGCGAATTCGGATTCAGAATTGGAACTAGATGACGGGTGGAGTTCGTTTTGTCTCATGTTGGTTTGGGCAAATGTACTTCATTACTAGAACGTGTTTGGCTATGACCTGGGTGGCTATAGTCAGATTGATGGATTGAGGTACGTACAGGGTACGTTGTACGAGGATTGATACTGGTTAGGCTGAGTGGTGCCTAATGGCGGTACATGGGATGTACCAGTGGTGTGTAACTAATGTGTTGGTAATCGGCTTGGTTCTGATATCATTTGTTTGGCTGTATTGTGGACTGGACATTGGATACTGTGCGCTGGGCAGATTGATCTTGTCGGGTTCAGTGATTTTATGAGCAGGTGCTCTTAGCCATGGTTGGCTTGTGGGACCCTAGTATTGAGATGTGTGTTCACTGCTGGGCTGGTGTTCAATGTGTTCCAGTTACACCACTTGATGGAGTAAGTTGACGGTATACGTACACTCAGGATGAGTGAATTGGTGGTCTGAGTAACCACGAGTAGCCTTGTGTGACTGGATCACACCGTGATTTCCCAGCGTTTTGGTTCGCTGAGGGAGTCGGCAATTATGGACATTGAGAGTATTTTGTGTCGCAGGATTGGGCTTGCCCTGAGAATTGAGATCATGTGGTTGATCTTGTGCTACATCGAGAGTGATGTAGTACGTGGTGTTGTCACCGACGGACAAATGGTTGGAGCTTTACTAGGGTGGTAAAGCTTTGTGGTGACAGTTTGACTGGTGGTGTCAGCATGGACTGACAAATGAGATTTGGTGACTCCCAATGGGAGCAAATGTAAGGATTTATTGGCAATGGAAGGGAACCGTTTAGCTGAAGGAGTCAGCTAAATGGTTATGCGATTTTATCGCGGATCAGGTGATCATTTCCACTCGCGGTGGTCGAGTGTTGTTGCTATTGTGATGTATGACATGTGATGGGATGCCTGGGTACAGACGACTGGTGTTGTTCCAGTAAGTGGGTGTACAGGTGTACACAGACGTGAGGTCGAAATGTTTTCCACAAGGTGGTTGTGGAATAAGGTTGTTGGTAATTTCGAGGACGAAATTCTTTAAGGAGGGAAGGTTGTAACGACCCGTCCCGAATATCGGGATCTAATAATATTTAATTATGATTTACTAATCTGGGATTAGTTGGGCGATTTCGGACGAATTGTGCAAAATGACCGTTTTGCCCCTGGGCGTGGGCAAAATGTTGACTTTTATTTCGGATGGTCAAATGGACTTTGACTGATGACCGTGATGTAGTTTGGGACGTCACGAGTTCATAGACAGGTGGCACGTTCGATTCCGACGTTCGTGGTGAAAGTTATGATGTACGGAAGTTCAAGGGCATTTTCGTAATTTGGACGAAAGAAGGGGAAATGTTGACTTTTTGACCAGGATGTCCGATGGCCGGGGGCCAAGGACCGTTATGGAGGTTTCGTCGATGCGAATCCAACGACAGGCGGCACGCCGAAATCGGACTTCGTACGAGGAAGTTATGGTCTGAAACGTGAAATCGGGGAAGTTACGTCTCGGTAACTGTGTTGATTATTTTATTCTGAAATGGTGGTTGGAGGACACTTGGATGAGTGACAAGTGTCACTCATCCGACGGCTAGATTGGATCTTGATCCACTAATCATAAACTATATACTAAAGTTTCCACTATATAATAATTTAGGATTAAATCCCTGCTTTTGATCTGAGCCATCCATTCCACCCCCAGATTGCATCACAGCCGTCCATCTCATCCCTCCCTTCTATTTCTGATCATTCCTCCCTCACCCGTGAACAAGCAAAAATGAGAATTGGGTTCTGGCCATTGCCAATCTCCCTTCCACAATTGATTGCACAAATGGATAATTGGTGATTTGGGGAAGGTTCTGGCTGAGGGAGAGCACGGGGGACTGAGTGAGGTGGTGTAATTCGGGAATCAAATTTCGGGGAATTGGAGGGAATTTCGAATTGGAACATTTGGGCCGTGACGAACAAAATGGAGTTTACTTTGGGTCTTCTGGGATCAAAACGATCAGCTTTGCTTCAAGAACGAAGAGAAACCATGACGGATTGAGGAAGAACTGAACTTCCATGGCAGCTCAAAGTCGAGCTTGTGTTCAGTGGGTTTGAGGTAAGTATTTCTCAAATTGACCTTGTAGAAATGTCTCTTACACTCTCACGATGCTAACTGAATGAATTAATTTGGAAATCAGGGACGGAATCGGTGAACCCGAATTGGAAACCCGTCAAGGATCGATCGAGAGTCGTGAGGATTTGGACCCTAAATTGTGTAATTCGATTTACAGAACTTAAATGGTGATTGATTACAAGGGATCAGTTGAAAGAACGGATTGAATTGATGTCGAATTGGGTATGATTGAACCGGATCCTATCGCGGGTAATCAGACCCGTTTACCAGTCATTCGGGTGAAGAAGGAACACTGTAGCAGTCACTGTAGCAGGCGCGTGGCTTTCACGCGTAGCCACTCACGGCGGCGCGTGACGGCGCGTGGGCACGAATCTCGAGGTGAGGTCAACATGACTTTTATCCTATACAATGTAACGAACATTTTAGCGTTGGTTTCGTGTCGATCGGATCCCGTTTCAGTATTGTTCGGGATGTCCGAAGGTTTTAAATCGAGTTTAAAAATACTTAAAAATTCGGGAAAATTATGGGACTTGAATAGGATGTTAATGATGAGGTTAGTGATCCTCTAATGTGATTTGAACAGGATTGGGAGTCCTGGTGATAGTGGTGTGGCCCGGGAAGGTCTATGGCACGCGTATCGAGGCACTCGGTTAAACGGTCTGTGAGTGGACATTGGTTTTATAAATTCGATGCATGCATAACTGTTTCATGATTGTTATAATTGTGATTATATGATTTATTTTGGATATCAGTGAATTTATATGTTTTCACACATTTCGAGGCGATTTACGTGTTTGCACGTGAATCGAGGTTTTCTAGATTTGCACTGATTTCCATAAATATGGATGGATATGATTTCATGAAACGGTTACGGATTTGTTAAAATGAATCGGGCCAGGGGCCCAGTTAATTTGTTAATCGGGCCAGGGGCCCAGTTAATTTGTTAATCGGGCCAGGGGCCCAATTGAATTATGAAATCGGGCCAGGGGCCCAGTTAACTGATGAATCGGGCCAGGAGCCCAGTTGACTTGTATATGTGATTTCGGGTCGGGGACCCTAAAATGGAATTGAATAAACTATTTCGGATTTGATTCAACTATTTGGACTTATGACGGTTTTATGGAAATTCGGGGCAGGACCCTTGTGATATTTTGGAAATGAATAATTGAATGTGTTCCATAAAACCATCTCGATATGAGGATATTTATATCCTGGTCTCCTCCAAGTGTCGGGGACACTGGAGAAGTCACGCTACATTGCCTGCGAGGGCTCATTATACGGAGCTACCGGACCGTATAGTGATCCAGGAGCAGGATTGCTAGACGTCATGGACGTCAGACATCGGGGATGTCAGAGATATGGACCCGGTGAGACCCCGGGCAGCACGCGTTGCTTAATACCGTGAGATATGACGTCTGGAACGTCAAGCGTCTAGGACGCTAGGCATCGGGGATGCTGGAGATGGAAAAATAATAAATGAATATTACTGGATTGACGAAATAACTCTTGGATTGACTTTTGGAATTTGAAACTATGCTTTGGTTTCCGGGCTAAGGCTCTAATGGTTATTTCAAAATAAATATGGGATTATTGGTTTTTGGTGCATGCATATGATTTTACTGAGGGGCATAAATGTCTTATAAATGTTTTAAACAGACTTGTTTATTTTTCGTCCACTCACAGCTTTTGTTTTCAATGCCCTTCAGGTTGATTCCGGATGCAACTGCAGCAGAGACTTGAGCATCGCACACCTCCTCCATCGATCCTTACGCACTCTGGAAGCCCGTTTGGGCAGTGGCAATAGGTTATCCCTTGTCTGACACCTCTTGTCAGACGGGAGCATGGCACATCCCATGGTAATCCTAGGGGGATTGGGATGGGTCGTGTCAGCCACTCCTTGATTAGGCTGTTAGAAGGCCTCCCGCCATTCATGTCTCTAAGTAGAGAGAGTAGCCAGCTCATATCTCGAAACTCTGGAGGAACATTCATGGCCATGTCAATCTTTTTTAGATCAGGATGACCTTCAAACCCACTGTACATCTCATCGAACATGTGGAACTGCTAGGTGATCCTCAAGTCCGGGGAGGCATATTTGTCCCAAGCGCCTCTTACTTCGATGCAGCTGAATCTATACATGTTGTCATCAAACTCTGTCCTAAAAAACAGCTCCACCTTGGGAACGACTCGAGAAATTCGACCACCGATAATCCCATTGTGCGACACAGAATAGCAATGCCATAATTCATCTTTAGCAAGTCCCAATCCAAAGAATTTGTTCAGCTTCTCAAAACACATGATGTGTCGATAGGCATCGACGTCCAGTTGAGCAGGGTTGCATCCCATCCGACCAATAATCTTGGAGAAGAACTTCGAGAACGGGAACTTAAAACCCAACCAATGATCAGAGGGTGGAATTTAGTCCATCAACCGCCAGCATGTGTTTTTCCTCTTCCATGCTTAAGGGCCTTCATAGAGGAACATATGTCGCCAAGATCCACGGAAACGTTGTCCGAAAAGGCAATCTGATTGCGAGCTTTCCACTCATTTAAGTCTTTAGGTTTCTCAAACTCCATGTCCTTCCCACGGTATGGACTTTGGCTATGAGAACCGCCACTTTCCCATAATGCGAGTTTATAGGACCGATCCAGAAGAGTACCTAGATGCATTTTAAAATGAACACCTTGGAAGGATGGAAGAAATGGCCCTTAGAATCGTTGCCAACAGATGTCCAGAACCCCCGGAATGGGCAAAAGTATGAAGCCGCGAAGAAAAAACGTTTTAGATTAAATATATGTATATATATTTATGAAAAATTTAATAACTAAAGTTGACTAAATAAATATATATCTATGAAGTAAAAATATATGGACCCGCAAATAACAGGAACAAAAAAACTGCAAATAGCTTCAACGAGCCTTCACAACGTCACCCAGCGGTCTCTGATGCCCCAGAACGGACGACATGGATCCCAACACGTGGAGCGACATTTTGGCATTAACGGAGCCGCAGACGATTGCGATCCCGGCCTGCCTGGCGCCCTAATCAACTCCTGACACACGAAAAGTAACTTTTGAGCACTAGCAGGACCACGTTACATGCGGGCCCGCCTGCCAGTTCGCTCCAGCCCGCCACTTCGTACGTTCCAGCTTGCTGCTCTCCGCCAGCCCGTCTGGTCCATCAATCAGAGCCAGCATGTGAGGCGCCTCCAACCTCCCACAAGCCGACGTGCAGCAGAAGATGGGTCCCATTCTCGCAGTCGATGTTCGTGCTTGGCGCAGATGCGCTAGATGCTACCATAGGTTCAATCGTCTGATCCCACAGCTGCTCCCAAAAAGTCTCCTTTGAAATGATAAGCTTAGGAAATTCTTTTCCTTAATCAAATCCAGCCATTTGATTTTAGCAGGTGAGACCAGCCACAACCACAACACCACTACAATGACTTTACAACACGCCACCAAAATAAATATAAAATAAAAAGTGAAGAAATCCGAACCTTACCTTGACGAATAGCCCCTTTTCTCCAAGCAGTCTTTCCTTTGTTTTTAAATCATATAAAACAATCGTATATGGACTCTTCCCCTCTTGCAGCTATTTAAACAAATGGAAAATCACAACGGCTCAATTTAAGCAAAAAAATTCATTTAATTGAAATTAAAATCATTTAATTGGTAAATCTCATTTAATTGAGTTGAATTTCATTTAATTCAAATTAAAGCCATTTAATTGGTACGTTTTTCACTTAGAGTTGACAAAAATCTTTAAATCTCATAAAGGTTAGCTCAAAACAAAAATGGAAACATACCTATTTTCAACACAAAAATACGTGTATAAATACATGTATATACCTTACTAATTTATTTAAGAGCTCACCACTTTTCTTCAATACGGGAAAAAAGAAAAAATAAAACCCAACAAAACTTGATGATTGGAATTCCAAAAATTGTATGCCCCTTCGGATTCCCGATGTGGGGGCATTTGTGGAACACAAAAATCACTCCAATATTGTGGAGCTGCCACGAGGCCCATAATTTCCGAAATGACCAAATTACCCCTGGTAATGACATTAATGGCTAACAAACACCTGCATGTTTAATAATGTATTTCCAGCTAAGTGCAATATTAAATCGGGTTAAACGCCTATACTCTCCGAGAGGCAATTAATTATTTATAACAATGAAACGTTCGTTATAAATATTAATCATCATGATTATCGTAATTAACATTAACATTATTGTCATTATAATCATAATGAACAATTATTACAATTATTATTATAAAGTAATATATTTAATATATATTATTTATTACAAATTTAAATCGACTTATCCGAATGCTCCGAGACTTCCAAGGTTTTCCTATAAATAACGAAGCTCATTTCACTTCCAAGGTACATCGATTTTTCACTTCGAAGTATATCCTTTTCCTCTCTCAAAGCTAACTTAAGCATCAGAATGTTTTTGGTCGAACAACCCCCTGGGTAATAGATCGAGACAACGATAGCTAATTGTTTGCTATTTGCAGGAATTGTGAGGACTTTTCGCGGCGGGTTCGATTTTTGATTCAACAATCGCCTAGGCACTAGGTCCTTACTAACCATCCTAAAAATGTTTAACGGCGTTTTGAACATTGGTTCTGCATGTTGATTGAGCCGATTTGTATAAAAGGTTGGAAGAAAAATGTAGAATGTTGTTGCTACACTTCCAAACAATTGTGATAAGCCTTCACGTACACTGCAACTCTACAAGGCCGGATTAAAAGTAGGGCTATGTTTCTTACAAGCAAGAGCAAAATGAAATGTGTTGGTTGTGTTGGGCTGTATGTATAAAAAGCCTTGTTTAAGTCACATACATTTCACTTTCATTCACAATTTGTCCGCTCACGCAGAGAGAGAGAGAGAGAGAGAGAGAGCTAGCCTTGTCTTGTGTGATCGATCATTCAACCGAAAAATCGATAGGTTCATTCATATCGTTCATGCAACTTTCTCAATTCTCCTCTTGTTTTTCGCTTCTTTTTGGTCATCAGTTTTATTTTTGGTTCTCAATTATTATTTTCCAAGCCTTCTTTGCAGCTTTCAGATTCAAAAGCAGAGGAGGTGAAATGGGAAAAAGAATTAGCGCTCAGATCCGCAAGTTTATTTGCTGCCCTGGTAATTGTTTTTAAATGTCTTCTTCTCATTAATCTCAAAATCAGAATTTTGAAATTCGTATACATCAATTTTTTTATTTGGGTTCATAAATTTGAAATTTAGAAATTTAAAAAAAATGGAATTTGGATGCCCTACATCCCCAATTTAAATTTCATATAAAAATGTCATTTCCCAAATTCTATTTCTATAACTATAATCTATATATAAACATTAAGTTATATGTTTAAATTCCTTTCTATTGCTACACTATCCAAACAAGAAACTTCACCAATTCTAGAAGAATTAATTTGTCCAATTTAAATTCTATGATTTAAGAATCTTTTGGTAAATTTCTTCATCTAAACACACCCTTACCAATTATTGTTACCCATATTTCATATCGGAATCATCAACCTTTGTCTTCAACGAAAATAAAAGGGTAAAATTTGGACATTTATGATGATTTTGGTGAGAAATTGGTGTAAGGCGAAATTTAGTGCCCAAAAATGCTAGCCGCTTTTAGGGCGATAGGTAGGTACTTAGCACATAAGTGTCTAGGTGGGATCTAGACAATTTTTTTTTAATTAAATAATAATAATATAATGAATACTACAAAATAATATGATTTATTTACTAAATTACAATTCAAAGTTTCTAACCTATATGATAACAAAAAAAAAAATACCAATTTATCAATTAATTCATTAACTAACCACGCATTCATGATTTTGAATTAAAATTAAAATTATGGATTGGATTCTCAAGCTTAAAAGTTAAAACCATGTTTTCTCACATAAGTAAAAAATCTATAACTACCTACCCCACCAAGTCCACTTAGAGCATGTTTAGTGATAGAGGTAAGTGTAAGGGGCTAGAGGCAAAGTTTAGTCCCTCAAATGACATTGTTCATGACATTTTCCCAAGGCTATTTGTTGTGTTTCTAATAGGAAGGGGTAAGGGATAAGAATTCAAATTTTTATAATTATTTTATTAAGGATAATTATTTAAAAAAATAGAAAAATGTTCATTGGATGCTCATTATTCTTTACATGATGCTCATTATCTTTTAAAAAATATTAAATTTTTTTATGAACTTGGATGCTCATTATTAAAATTAAAAAAAACACACACACACACACACACACACACAAAGTAAGCCAAACTGCTACACTTTGGAAACAAAATGGACACATGGTAGCATTTCATTGGTTGCATATTGTAGCTGTTGAGAGGGAACAGCAGCACATGGGTGTTAGTCGTGGGGCAGGAGTTGGTCATGGGCCAGGAGCCCAACCTAGGTCATGGGAGAGGCCAACTAGCCCTCAGGCTTGCCTTTAACAAAACCGAGTAAGGCTGCACATTGACTTGTATATGTGAGTCAAAAATAGCAAGTGTTGGGGTGTAGGCCTAGTAAGACCGAACCCCGACTCATATGTTTGAGTCTAACTGTTGGTGTAAGCTGAGTAAGGCTTTACACCGACCCTAATGTTTGAGTCAAAAATAGCAAGTGTTGGGGTGTAGGATGAGTAAGACCGAACCCCGACTCGTATGTTTGAGTCTAAGTGTTGGTGTAAGCCGCGTAAGGCTGTACACCGACTCATATGTGTGAGTCAAAAATAGCAAGTGTTAGGGTGTAGGCTGAGTAAGACTGGACCCCGACTCGTATGTTTGAGTCTAATTGTTAGTGTAAGTCGAGTAAGGCTGTACACCGACCCCAATGTTTGAGTAAAAAATAGCAAGTGTTGGGGTGTAGGCTAAGTAAGACCGAACCCCGACTCGTATGTTTGAGTCTAATTGTTGGTGTACGTCAAGTAAGGTTGTACACCGACCCCAATGTTTGAGTAAAAAATAGCCAGTGTTGGGGTGTAGGCCGAGTAAGACCGAACCCCGACTTGTATGTTTGAGTCTAAGTGTTGGTGTAAGCTGAGTAAGGTTGTACACCGACTCGTATGTGTGAGTCAAAAATAACAAGTGTTGGGGTGTAGGCCGAGTAAGACCGAACTCCGACTCGTATGTTTGAGTCTAATTGTTGGTGTAAGCCGAGTAAGGCTGTACACCGACTCCAAGGTTTGAGTCAAGATAACAAGTGTTGGGGTGTAGGCCGAGTAAGACCGAACCCCGACTCGTATGTTTGAGCCCGTGTTAGCTTTAGGTGACAAATGTTTGGTAAATGGAAGAATTCATAAATAAGGGGTGCCAAGGTCGTCAAATTACAACAAGTTATAAGATAAAAAAAATACAAAGTTTAAATGAAGTATTTCTTTAAGTGTTCGGCATTCCATGGGTGGCCGAGTTGTCGCCTACTTAAGTCTTCCAATTCATAGATGCCGAGCCAGCAGATTCGTGTAACCCGGTAGGGACCTTCCCAGTTTGGGCCGAGAGTTCCGGCTGAGCTATCCTTAGTGGCGAGGCTGACCTTTCGGAGGACCCAGTCTCCTACCTGAAAACCACGGTGTTTGACTCTGGCGTTGTGATAATTGCAGAGTCGCTGCTTGCAGGCAATGTTTCTGAGGTTAGCGTATTCCCTGTGTTCTTCAATGAGGTCCAAACTGAGCACGAGCTGATGGTTATTTTGTTCGGGCTCGTAGGTCGACACTCGCTAAGAAGTTTCGTTTAGTTCAGCAAGGATGGCCGCTTCTGTTCCGAAGGTCAGTGAAAAGGGGGTTTCATTTTTCGATGTTCAGTAGGAAGTCTGATATGACCAGAGTGCGTTGGGGAGGATTTCAGACCACTTGCCCTTGGCCTCGTCTAGTTGTGTTTTTAACGTGTACTTGATGATTTTGTTGATGGCCTTTACATGTCCGTTGGATTGGGGGTGACCTGGTGAAGCGAAGCAGAGACGGATATTGTGTATGTCACAAAAGGAACGGAAGCGTGCATTGTCTAATTGTTTCCCGTTGTCCGTGACAATGGTGCCTGGGAGACTGAAATGACAAATAATGTTCTGGAAGACGAACGTTTCAATATGGGCCATGGTGATGGAGGCCAAAGCCTTTGCCTCTACCATTGTGTGAAGTAGTCCACCGCCACTACTGCATACTCTGTCTTACTCTTCCCGACTGGCATTTTCCCGATTAAGTCAAGTCCCCATTGTGAAAAAGGCCAGGGGCTGATCATGGGTGTGAGGTTTTCTGGAGGTAAATGGAGGAAAGGGGTGAACCGTTGACACTTATCACATCGCTTGGTTAGCTCTGCCATATCCTCGTGCATGGTTGGCCAGTCAAAACCCTGCCGGAAGGCTTTATGGGACAGCGATCGTGGTCCAGAGTGATTTCCGTAAATATCGACATGTATCTCTTCCAGACTTGCATCCGGGACGAGACATTTTAGAAGGGGCAGAGTAAAGCCCCGCTTGTAGAGTTGGGCGTTGATGAGTGTATACCGTGCTGCCTGTCGCCAGACCTTCTTTGCCTCGATCTTGTCGGAAGAGAGAGTTCTGTTTGTGAGGAATCCCAGGAGCGGGGTTATCCATGTGCAGTCAGTGTCTATTGTGCAGACCGCCGAGCATTGGTTGCTAGGTTGATTAAGTATTTCTACTAGGACAGTGCGGCTCTGTCTTTCATCGAGGGAGGAGGCAAGCCGGGCTAGAGCATCGGCGTAACTATTTTCGGAGCGTGGAATCTGAGTGATAGCATAACTGTGGAAACCACATAGGAGAGACTTTGCCAATGCTCTGTATGCCGCCATGGAAGAGTCTTTGGCCTCATATTCATTGTTGATCTGGTTGACGATGAGCTGTGAATCGCTATATATTCTGATTTGTTTTGCATCCATGGTCTTGGCGAGGCGGAGTCCCGCAAGGAGGGCCTCATACTCAACGACATTGTTGGAGGCCTTGAACAGAAAACGAAAGGCATATTCCAATCGGACCTTGTCCGTTGTGGTGAGGACAAGTCCAGCCCCTAACCCATTGTGGCAGGCCGATCCGTCGATGTAGAGGAGCCATGTTGCCAGAGAAGGGTCGAACTACGGGCTCTCCTCAACCAAAGTATGTGTTATGGATGGAGGACGGGATGGGATGATCTCTTGTACGGAAGCCATTGGAACGTAGGAGAATTCGGAAATAAAATCTGCCACGGCCTGCCCTTTCTTAGCGGTGCGGGGAGCAAAGGTGATGTCGAATTCACTGATTTCGATCGCCCATTTGAGTAATCTTCCAGATGTTTCGGGCTTCTGGAGCACTTGCCAGAGTGGTCTGTCGATCATGACAATGTTGGAATGAGCCTGGAAGTAGGGCCCGAGCTTTCTGGAGGACATGATGAGGGCGAAGGCGAGCTTCTCTAGGTCAGAGTACCTTGGCTCGGCGTTCTGCAAGGCCTTGCTGACGTAGTACACCTGGTGTTCAGCGCTGTCCTTACGCTTAACAAGTACCGAACTGGTGGCAGAAGCGGAGACAGATAATTACATGTAGAGGGTTTCTCCGGTGTCAGGTCTCGCCAATAGCGGTGCTCTGCCCATGTATTCCTTGAGTTCGGTGAAGGCCTTAGTGCATTCCTCCGTCCATGTAATGTGTTTGGATTTGCTCTTCAGGGCTTTGAAGAAAGGCACGCACTTGTCGGTGGCTTTGGAGATGAATCGTGTAAGAGCTACGACTCGGCCGGTTAGGCTTTGTACTTCCTTCTGGGTTCGTGGGGTCTCCATATCGACTAGGGCCTTGATTTTTTTCGGGTTGACCTCAATACCTCTTTGACTAATCATGAAGCCCATGAACTTCCTAAAGTCGACTCCGAAGACACATTTGGCCGGGTTCAACCTCATCAGATATCGTTTGAGGACGTCGAACATTCGTGAGAGATTGGGGATTAGTAGGTCAGCCGATTTACTCTTAACAAGCATGTCATCAATGTAGACCTCCATTGTTTTCCCTATCTGGTCTGTAAACATGAAGTTCACTAGGCGCTGGTAAGTGGCCCCCATGTTCTTGAGTCTGAAGGGCATGAAATTGTAGCAATATAAACCTTGGTCTATCTGGAAGGTTGTGTGTATCTTATCTGCCGGATGCATAAAAATGTGATTATAGCCGGAGTACGCGTCCATGAAGCTCAGGAGCTCATGTCCGGTCGTGTCGTCGACTAGTTGGTCATCTTCAGTAGAGGAAAACTGTCCTAGGGGTAAGCTTTGTTTAGGTCGGTGAAATCAATGCACATTCGCCATGCCCCCGAGGGTTTCTTGACGAGGACAACGTTGGCTACCCAAGCGGCATAGACGGCCTTGCGGACAAAATGAATGGTGTTGAGTTTGACGATTTCTGCCTTCATAGCCTCGGTTCTTTCTGCGTCATAGAGGCAGCGTTTCTGTTCGACAGGCTTGTAAGCAAGATCGATACTGAGCCGGTGGCGGATAACATCAGTGGAGATGCCGGGCATGTCGCTGTAGGACCAGGCGAACACTTCAGAGTTGTCCCTAAAAAAAAGGATTAGCTGTGAGCGTAGATCGGGAGAGAGGGTTGTTTCGATCTTCACCTTTCGGTCTGCAAAGTTGTGGGATTGTACAATCTCTTCAAATTCTTCGATTGGCTGCAGGTGTGGTGTTACTGAATGGTCCCGAGGGTCCTCAATTGACCCATCTTGTATTTTTTGTGCAACTTGAGGGTTGACAGGGTCAGCCTCAAACACGAATTCTGTCACTGCTGTAGTTTCCTTTGGTGGCTGGATCGGGGTGACAGAGTTGCATGCTCTTGCAGCCATTTGGTCTCCTCGGACTTGGTCAATCCCCATAGGGGTTGGGAATTTTACCAGATGTAGGTGGGTGGAGACGACTGCTTTCATCTGGTTAAGTATTCCCCGCCCGAGAATGGCGTTGTAAGTCGCAGGCCAGTCCACCACTAGAAAAGATGCAAGCACAGTTGCCCTCCGTGGATATGATCCGAGGGAGAGTGGGAGGGTGACTGTTTCGTGCTGGACGATGGAGTCCCTAGTGAAACCAAAGAGTGGTGTAGGGGAACGATCCAGGCTAAATTCTGGGATGCCCAACTATTTGAATGCTCTCACAAAGAGGACATTGACATCTACTTGCCACTTTTTATATGGCTCGGTCACCGTGTGTTCCTTATCTTTTCCCGCCACTCAGGGATTTCTTTCAGCACGCTCGGCGCACTCGGCCACCACCTTGTCAGCCTCCTTCTTACCGACGTGGGCTCGGTGGGCAGTGAGTTCTACCTGCGGAACCCGTAATTGCTCGGCCACCTCGGTGTACCGATCGTCGAGTGCCTGACATCTTGACTCGGCCTGGGTACGCTTAGTTTTGACCTCGGACATGTCGCTCTGGAGTCTTTCGATTATCTGTAAAAAGTTAGGAGAGGGGTCTCTCATTGTTCTGGGGCCTTGTCCGGATGTGATCTCACCGAGATCGTGTTCGCCCTGCATGTTCAGTGTCGACGAGTTCGCTCTCAGTGTACTAAGTGGACGAGTGTTAACTCGGTCTTGTTGAGCGTAGGTAAACTTAGTTAGTTTCTAACAGACGGCGCCAAACTGTTGAAGCGTTAAATGTTCCAACTGTCAATTACTCGTCGCCCAATCACCAAGTGACGCGTGTCCTTCCTCGTAACCTGTCAACTTTAGTGAATCGCGGGTTTTCCGTTAGTATGAGCATCGGTGTGGTGCCAGCCTAAGGTTCTCCGACGGTCAAGTCAGTAACTTTGTTCGTAAGAGGAAACGGTAAATGGTAAGTTCGGTAGAGTAATAGTGAATAGTAGATATTAGTTACCTTTATTGGGAAATGTGTACCCCTTATGAATGGGTAGGTAGGATGTTCAATTCCCATAATTTCGATGTGGGACAAATACTCCTCGATTTGCGTGCTGACACGTGTTACGCAAATCGAGGGTGGATAGACCTCCACGTGGCATCTTGCATTGGGTCCGGTGTTGGGGCTGTATTAGTACGGTGGTTTTGGGCCTTGGACGGAGTCTGGGCTTTAAGTATACGGCCCACTGGGTCTGGTTAGATATGGTGTCAACAGATAGATTATTTGTTATCTTCACACAGATTCTAACCCTATTGAATCATCTGCTTCAATGTGGGTGAATGTAAGAGAAGAATATGTTAACGCCTTCCGTACTGAATCCTACCTCGACTTTTGCACACACGTTGTCGCATTATCGGATGCAGGTTCTACAAAATTCAACAAGTGTACATCAGTGGAGTCTACTACAGCAGCTCGGTTTCCATCCTATCGGCTCTTCGCAGAGCATCTCCTAAATCTGGATCAAGCCATGGTTACTCGGATCTTAAAAATGACCTGCAACCATCAAACTAATCACAAACGTTTTTTTGACTATTTCACCCAAAGAGCCGATGCTTCCATCTTATGTGGTCTACTATTAAAAGATATCGATCGTACATGTATTAAATACCGCTCTATCAAAACAACCCTTCAATCCCTAAATGACCATACTACCCCTAAATTAGTAACTCGTTTAACCAAATTCACTACAACTTTGTCTCTAATTAGGATTCAAGCCATTCAAACCGGGTGTTCTAACTTGCTAAAACAGCTCGAGTCAACTCGAAATAAGGCTCGATCCCAGCTTCAGTTGGCAAATAGGTTCCGAGCTAGCTCGGCTATGTTCTTAATGGCTCTAACGGCTTCACTAAGTGTATTGTTGTCACACATGCATTTGCACTAATTGTGGCTATGCCGGCTTTCATAGCGGCTTCGCTTGACTTGGCTTCTCCTAAACGGCTAACTAGGATGACGGCTCAGCTAGATGCCGCCACTAAAGGCACTTACATACTAAACAGGGACTTGGAACAGTGAGCCGGCTCGTGGCTCGGCTAAATGACGAGCTTGAGCATATGCGTGGGATGATCAAGTTTTGGGTGGATCGCAGAGAGGAGGATTGGAGCCAAGCTAGTGGAGAAGTGGCGCTCCAGCTGAAGAAAAATGAGTGTAGCTTTAGGCAGCAACTTGATGAGCTAGAAGAGCATTTGTTTGTATTTGTGTTTCATGACCATTAATAGGGTCAGAAATCTCGTTGTGAAGGAAATTCTGGATCCAGGTGAACAAAATAAAACATTATTGTCGTCATAATTTATTTTCTTTTACTTGTTTACGAGCAATGTTAGCAAGAATACAAATTTTTACTACATCTTAAATTATTTATAACCATATCAGATAAATTTAGGGCCCGTTAGCATTGGATTTGGATTTGAATTTGAAATGCAACTCATTTCAAAGCAGTTCATTTCAAATTCAACTGTTTGGATAACAAAATTTTATCTCTAAATTTCAGACAAGGATTTGATTAAAATTAGTCCTAAACGAAACACCACAGTTGCAGCCAACCCCATCACGGGCGCACACCTGGAGCCGCCACCCAAATTTATATAGAAAGACAAATTTTTCTTTTCTACCACCAAGTACAAACCCACTTTTTTAGAAGAAACCACGGGTGTTACTTGCCAAATCAAATTTGGATCTCTTAAAAATGTGTTTACTTTTTTGCTCTCAATCAAAATAAATAAATTTTTAATTTCTTATTTAACCGTTCTAAATTTAGGATTTTAAAAAATTCTGAAAAATAAGGGGAAATCTAGTTATTTAGAGTTGGACTTAGTAATTAAGGAAATTTAATTACTTGACAGAAGATGAAATAATTGGGTATATTCGGTGCAAGGAACTAATAATTATTGTCCCTGAACTAACTGGGATGCCTGTACTCTGTAAGGTTAAGTCACCTTCAAAATTGAATGCCATCTCTAAGAAATAAATATTGGCTTAAAAAACTAGTTAGTGATTGGCTGCCAGGCAATGCACAAACTTATACCAGAATTCAGCAACAGAGAGTCAGATGCGGAAGTAGTTTAATGGTAATATCTTGACTCTTGAGTATCGTAAAACGAAAGAAAAAGTTACTTGCCCAATATAATCTCACCTAGGATTTTTTTTTTGTCGTTTAATCTAATGTTGCCCGTCAGATGTTGATATTTGTCGGATCATATTTTAGGGGACAAAGAAGCCAGTTGGTGTGTAAATTTGGTTACCTAGCTCGACGAATATTTACTATTTGTTGGGTAACATCGAAAATAATGACGAATTACCTTCGTCGAGTAATATTTATCGTTGACCACATGTTATCCGACAAATCATTAAATATTTCCTTAGAAAGTTCCTTCATCGAGTAAGATTCTAAACAAATTAACTGCATTCTTCTTCCTCTCCACCTACAACTCTCTCTTACAGTTCTCTCTCTCTCTCTCTCTCTCTCTCTCTCTCTCTCTCTCTCTCTCTCTCTCTCTCTCTCTCTCTCTCTTATTTCCCAACAATATATCATCTTCTCATCACTATTTTGACTACTAATAAATCACTTTTTTTCAAACACCAATAGACCAATTTGAAGGTTTGAGAAATATAATTTGTATAGTTTTGAAATTTGAGTTTGATTGGAAACTAATTATGTTTTGTGTTATAGGACATTTATGGTTGATTTGAAGGACTAATTATAAAATGGTATGTGAAATGCCTCTCAATTTAATTTTGATAAGAATTTTGGAAATAATTAGATTTGGAAATTGTGTATTTATTGTGGAAAATGTGTAGACGACACACCCCGACCTGGAAAGTCCGCTCAGGGCACGTAGGTCGAGGCATGCTAGCCGACATCTGGACGGTGACGTCCACGTGACGAAGCCAATTGAATAAAACAATGTTGTTTTGTGAATCAAGGGAAACGTAGTCGAGCAAAACCGATCACATTTCATCCCATTGCGGAAGCATAGAGCGGGGAGTCAAGTTTGATGATCATACCATTATACCTTACTACCTAAAGTACCCGATAACTATCAACTTCGCCCCAAGACTCGAGAGCGGATGTCAGAGCTGCTATTAAGCCTCCTCGAAATACGTGCACACCAGCGGTACCTGAGGGGTTCAAAAACCAAGGGTGAGTGGACCCAAAGCTTATTTCAGAGTAAAACCCTTTATAGTAAAACTTGTTTAACCCCTCGTTTTTTTTCCTAAAAGTAACACAGTAACTCAAACTTGGATGTTCTACGATAAATAAATAATAATAAAATAATCATGCATCATAATGCTCGAATGAGTCATGCTGAATTCATAAATATCTGTAAACAACCCAAGTATGAAATGATATGCATGAACCACAATCTCATTGCTCATGAGTCGCACAAGGAATCCGCTCATGCCAGAGTGGGTATCTTTGCTCGTGTACCACAACCACGTGAAAGCTGGGTGCTAAGCACGATCACCACATGTTCCCTTAGAGCTCAAGAAACAAGCTAGAAGCATATTTAACTAGTATTAAAAGCTGCGCAAGGTGAACAATCACGTGGAAGCTGGTTCTGTGGCCACTCAGACGAGGTACAAGATACAGGTGACTCCTAAGTGGTTATAATATTATGTCTCAACAATGTCATGTGATTCAATATGCACAAATTCCATGAATGTCAAACTAGCATGCAATGCAATAAATATATCAACCATACATACTCGGGTGTACATTACCACATAACATTACTTCTCACCTCATGGCACACACTTGTACCTCACTTATTATTCGGCATGCTAACATGTCCAAACATATAACATATAGTATGCATAACATCATATCGATCATATTTAATTCTAAAATAAATAATCAAGTATGCTTGAGAATCATATAATAAATGACACGACCCATCCCAATACTCCCTGGATTAATGCTTGATGTGTCATGCTCTCGTCTGACACTCTGTGCCAGGCCAAGGATACACCTAAACTCTCTCGGGGCTACCAGAGTACACCAGGATCTGTGGCGACATGTGACGTCTCAGTCTCTACTACAGCCCGCATCCACGATCAACCTAAAGGGTACCAAAAACAATAAAAGCTGTGAGTGGACGAAAATAAACAATTTAGAAACTGTTTCATGAAAAGACAATTGTACTCTTTACTAAAAAGCATGTATGCATAAGAAAACGAGTTATAGCAAACAATTTCATTGAATCAAATCATATCGTTTTTCAATTTAAAACTTAGTGAAAACATTTATCAATCAAAGTCATTTCCTTAATAGGGTCTCAGCCCAAAACCAAAACATGTGGGTCCTCTGCCCAAAATCAATAAAACATGTGGGGTCTCTACCCAAATAGTTAAATACAGTATACCCAATCCTTGACATCCTAGATGTCTGACATTCCCCACGGTTTTTAAGGCTAAGAGTGCCACTCGGGGTCTCAAGTCCGAGTCCTTCCCTGGACCTTGTTCGGAGTGATATCAATCTCTAGCAATCTTGATCCTCAGCGTCTCCTCAGAGCGGCTTGTAACGACCCGTCCCAAATTTACGAGATTAATTAAGAATTAATTAAAGATTGGTGAGACTAATCGGGAATTAGTCAAGGATTATCGGACGTTCCGGTTGAAATTACGATTTTGCCCCTGAATAAGGGTAAAAAGTTGACTTTTGATCCGGGAGGTCCAATGCACAAGGACCGAGAACTATTACGTAGATCGAGTCGATACGAGTCTGTAGATAGGCAGCACATCGAATTTGGACATTCGACAGAAAAGTTACGGGTCACGGAAGGTTACAGATACTATTGCATGATGTACGAGGCAGGGGAACATTTGTCATGTAGTGGGCCCAAATATTTGTAATTAGGCCCAATGGATGAGTGATAAGGGTCACTCATCCAATGATTCCCATTTTACATACATGCACCACCATTTCCCTTAACCCATTTCGATCCAATCTGAAACCCACATACCCAACCCACACCACCACCCCATCACATCCCCTACTATGATGACTAGGTGACTGAGAGTGAGGGATTGAGACGGATGGATGGATGAGGGACGGAAGAGACCACGGCGAGGGAAGGTAAACTAAAACCCGTAAAATGTGTTTATTTCAAAAATTGAAATTGAATTTTTGGTGTGTGATGAAGGATGGGATTGATTCTGAAGTATCATAGGGAATGAGATGAGCCCATGGGAATCAGTTTCGAAGGCGTTGGTGGCCTAAGACGGCTGGAAACGGAGGAGGAATTTCGAAGCTACTGTTCATCAATCCCAGGTAAGGTTTCAGTTCGATTTTCTCAATTTTGATTAAGGGGATCTATTCCTGGGGACTGGACGATCATGTAGGAATCAACGGGATCGATTTTGGTTGAGAAATGAAAGAGTTTGGACCTGGTCGGGTTGCGGGTCTGTGCGACCCGCTATAGTGGAACGGGTTGACCGATACAGAGGAAGGAGATGAGATGATGTCATCATATCAAGACTGATAGGTGTCAGGGATGACGCCTCTACGTCATTCAACGATGACGTCAGCCGTTGACCCCTGACGTCAGCATTGACTTTTTTTGTCAACGTTAACCGTACCTTTGACCCGCAAGTGGGGGTGCGTGGGCACGTATTTCAAGCTGTGACTAGGACCATTCTAAAGGGTTCGACGATCTAGTTCCAATGGTGGTGGTTTTGGGTTGATCGGAGATCGTTTGGTTGGTTAAATCGAGGCTTTTCACCTCGAAACACGTTGAATTTTTCGAGAGTTTTGGGTTTAATCTTACGAACTTATTTAGATAGTTAGTGACCTTCGGGTATGATTTGGACAGGTTCGAAAGTTCCAAAGATGGTGATTTAGCCTCGGGAAGACTTATGTCATGTGTATCGAGGCGACAGCTTGGATGCTCTGTGAGCGGACTTTTGGTTTGTAAATATGATGCATGCATAACTGTTTTATATGTTTTATATCTATGTTTGAATGCCTTAAGTACATATATTTGTGGTCTTTGGTTACGTATTTGCACGTATTTCGAGGTGTATAGTTTTATGTTGGATTTACATGCGCTTGTGTTTTCAATTGTGGATTTAATGGATGGTTTTGGATTTGGAAATATCGAATTGGGCATGAGACACATTTAACTTGCAGTCCATTTGACGCCACTGCGATATTCAACGATGACGTCAGTCGTTAACTTTGACCGTTGACCGATGACGTCAGCGTTGACTTTACTAACGTTAGCATTGACTTTTTTGTTAACGTTAACTGTACCTTTGACCCGAAAGTGGGGGCGCATGTACATGTATTTTGAGGTGGGACTAGGACCATTCTAAAGGTTTCGACGATCTAGATCCAATGGTGGTAGTTTCGGGTCAATGAGAGATCGTTAGGTTGGTTAAATCGAGATTTTTCACCTCGGGACACGTTGACTTTTCTGAGAGTTTATGGTTTTATCCTATGAACTTATTTAGATAGTTAGTGACCTTCGAGTATGATTTGCACAGGTTCGAAAGTTCCTGAGATGGTGATTTAGCCTCGGGAAGACTTATGGCACGCGTATCAAGGCGATAGCTTGGATGGTCTGTGAGTGGACTTTTGGTTTCTAAATATCATGAATGCATAACTGTTTTATATGTTTTATATCTATGTTTCAATGCCTTGAGTACGTATATTTGTGGTCTTTGGTTGCGTATTTGCACGTACTTTGAGGCGTATAGTTTTATGTTGGATTTACATGCGCTTGTGTTTTCAACTGTGCATTTAATGGAATGGTTTTGGATTTGGAAATAAGGAATCGGGCATGAGACACATTTGATTTGGAAACTATCGGACATGGAGTCCATTTGATTTAATAATGTGTCGGGTTGAGACCCATTTGGTTTACATGATCGGGCTAAAGGCCTAGTTGGTTATGATACCGGGCATGAGTCTAATTTGTGGTTTAAAAATGTGATTTTGAATTCGGAGACTCTAAATGGATTTGGATTTATGGATTTATGATGGTATATGGAAATCCTGGGCATGGCCCCTTTGAAAGATTTTGAAATTATTTTATAAAATATTTTCCATATACCATCCATATACGAGGATATGTGGATGGTCTCCTCCAGCTGTCTAGGACACTAGGGAAGTCACGACGCATTACCTGCGATGGGTCATTGCACGGAGTGACCGGACCATATAGTGGCTTAGGAGCAGGATTGCTATGATTAGACGTATGGGACGTCAAACATCTGAGATGTCAGAGATTAACCCGGAGAGACCCCGAGAGGCACGCGTCGCTTTAGACCGGGATATGACGTCTGGGACTTCAAGCGTTTGGGATGCAAGGCATCTGGGATGCCAAGGATCAGTATTTGGATTACAGATTTATTGGATTTATGAAATGGTGTTTCTATGTTTGAGGAAGGAAAAGGGATTTGGTTTTAGAAACTATTTTATTATATTTGAATTAACAGGTTTTCATATGCATGCATGTTTTTTTAGTGAAGGGCATAAATGTCTTTTATGAAATGTGTTTTATTAAATTATTTATTTTCGTGCACTCACAGCTTTTATGGTTTTAAAAGCCCTTCAGGTGGATCACGGATGCGGGCTGTAGCAGGGACAGAGAAATCACACTCCGACATTGATCCTGGCGCACTCTAAAAGCCCGAGTGGGCTATGTTTTGGGTATCCCTTGTCTGGCCTTCGTGTTACACGTGCGTGTCATGCATGGGTTAGATGGGAGCATGTCACATCCAGCGTTAATCCGGCGTGGATTGGGATAGGTTGTGTCACGGCCCCTCTTAGGCAATGCTCGCACTCCTGATCTTGAGCCTCTCTTAGTAGTGGCCTCTCTCAGGCAGTGCACCATGACTACTCCAAGATACTAGGAGACGCCCTGAGGAGACAATCCACACATATGGATGGTATATGTAAAACAGTAATCAATCCAGTGGAAAATCAATGTAAAACCATTTATACCTCAAATCAAGTTTTAAAAATTTCAACAGGGTCTCAGCCCGAGGTATAGCTTTCATAAACCGTTTCCACAAAATCAGGATTCCTTGAATCCGATCCAAGACAAATCTCATAGGGAATCCGTCCAAAATCATCTCAATAGGGTCTCAAGCCCGAAATATCATTTCATAAATCACAACTATGACTCAAGCCTGATATCATAAACGAATTGGGCCTCAAGCCTGAGATAATATTTTCAAACCCGAAATCATTTCATCCATCAAATCATTTGATAATATAAGCACGTATAAACCCGGCATAAGCCCAAAGTATCACATAAAATATAAATATCGAAATAAGTGCAATAGAAAATTTCCACGAAATGATAACAGTCAAACTCAAATCATCATGCAATCAATGAATCTCAAATCATGTTCATAAACATATAAAACAGTTATGCATGCGTCATATATAGAAATCAAGTGTCCACTCAGAGACCGTCCAAGTTGCGCGCTTGCAAGCACTGCCGTAAGCCACTCTAAGGCTAATCCAAACTCTCAAGGTCGTCCGGATCTGTCCAAAGCACACTCAAAGGTCACTACCAACCTAGACAAGTCCTAATAAAAAACTCCCAAAACTCCCGGAAAAGTCAACGTGTCCTGAACACGCTTACCTAGGCTAAAAACCTCAATTTGACCAACAAAATGATCTCCGATCGACATGAAACCACCACCATTGGATTCGGATTGTCGAAACCTTTCAAACAAGACTAGTTTCACCTCGAATAATGTACCCACGAACCCCCATGCATCAGTTAAACTTCCTAGTCATCGTTGGTCAAAAGTCAACGTTGACGTCACGGTCAACGGTCAATGTCAATGGCTAACGTCATCATGATGTCATGCGGACGTTAGCCTAACAGGTCACACACCTATCAACTCTAACAGGTGTCAGGTCTGACACGTGCCACGTGTCAACCCCTGATTATTCCATGTGTCTGACATGTCAATATTGACAGTATGTAACGATCCTTCCTGAGTTTACAAGATTAATTAAGGACTAATTGAGGACTAGCGAGACTAATCAGAAATTAGTCGAGAATTTTTCGGACGATCAGCGTAAATTGACAATTTTACTCCTAGAATGAGTAAAATGTTGACTTTTGACCTAGGTGGTTAAATGCACGAGTACCGAGGGCCGTTACCTAGATCGAAACGATATGAGTCTGTAGACAGGTGGCCTGTCAAATTCACACATTCGGGGGGAAAGTTACGGGCCATAAAAGGAAAATGGTACTATTCATATTTTATGAGGAAAATGTACTGTTGGCTTGATTGGAATGGGTCAAAATCTGGGTGAACCAATTGATGAGTGACAAGTGTCACTCATCTAATTGGCCTATATACCCTTGATTTTTGGATCCAATATTTGTTCATTTCATCCTCTTTGTTTTGTTTACCCGAAAACCCACACCCCCGAAAACCATCAATCTTCACCTTCTTCAGTTAGGACCAGAGAGAGAGACTGAGGGTCAGTGAGAGATTGGGAGACGGCGAGGAATACGGCAGGACCACTATAGACGACGGAGGAACACGCGAAATAAGGTAACTCAAAACCCATTTTGGACTTTGAAATTGGTTTTCGATTTCTGGACGTTTGGGAAGATTTCTAACGTTTGGGTTGTATTCCTGTTGTTTGTACGAGTGTTTGGGGACCAAAAACAAGGACTGGAGAGGCTGGGATTGATTGGAAAGCAAGGTTGCAGGTGGCCGTCACTGTTCCACATTTGGAAGGTACAATCTCGACCCTTTAAGCTAATTCTGTGTTCATAGATCTCTTCTAGGGATCAAGACGATCACATAGGAACAAACGGGGTCAAAAATGGTTCAGGAATGAGGGAAAATGAGTTGGGTCAAGTCACGGGCCAGGTTGACCCGTTACAGGGAACTAGGTCGATCCGACTGGAGGTAGACGATGATGACATCATCAGTTGAAATCATCATCTGTCAGAGGTGTCAGGCCACGTGGGAAATAGGGAGCTGACACGTGGCATACTATCAGGCACAGTTAGTACTAACATTTCAGACACGTGGACTAATCAGGGGTTGACGCATGGCACATGTCAGATCTGACACATGTCAGACTTGACAGGTGTCAGACCTGTCAGGCTGACGTTAGCATGACATCATGATGACATCACCAGTTGATTTTGACTGTGACGTCAGCGTTGACTTTTGTCTAGAGCTGACCAGGAAGTTTGACAGGTGTATGGGGCATGTGGGCATATTTTTCGAGGTAAATAGATCTTTCTCGAAAGGTTTGGATGTTCTGAATCCAATAGTGGTGGTTTCAGGTCGATCAAAGATCGTTTAGTAGGTCAAATTGAGGTTTTAGCATAGGGAAGCGTGTTCGGGACACATTGACTTTTCTGGGAGTTTTGAGGGTTTTTTATTAGCACTTGTCTAGGTTGGTAGTGACCTTTGAGTGTGTTTTGGACAAGTCCAGACGACCTGAAGAGTTCTATTTAGCCCGAGAGTGGCTTATGGCGCAGCTTGCAGGCGCACAACTTGGACGGTCTGTGAGTGGACACTTAATTTCTAAATATAATGCATGCATAACTATTTTATATAATTGTATTGAGATTCTTTGAGTGCATAGGGCTTATATATATGATTGAGATGTTTTAGCATTTTCGTGGAAATATGTTCTTACACGTATTTCGAGATTTATATTTTATGTGATACCTTCGGCTTAGGCCGGGTTTTATACGTACTTGTGTTTTCAACTGTGGATTTAATAATGGTTTTGGATTTGGAAATATGGAATCGGGCATGAGACCTATTTGATTTGGAAACTATCATACTTGGAGTCCATTTGATTTAATGATGTGTCGGGTTGAGACCTATTTGGTTTACATGATCGGGCTAGAGGCCTAGTTGGTTATGATACCGGGCATGCGTCCCATTTGTGGTTTAAAAATGTGATTTCGGATTCGGAGACCCTAAATGAATTTGGATTTATGGATTTATGATGGTTTATGGAAATCCCGGGCATGGCCCGTTTGAAAGATTTTGAAATTATTTTATAAAATATTTTCCGTATACCATCCATATACGAGGATATGTGGATGGTCTCCTCTAGCTTTCCGGGACACTAGGGAAGTCACGGCGCATTATCTGCGAAGGGTCATTGCATGGAGTGACCGGACCATATAGTGACTTCGGAGTAGGATTGCTATGATTAGACGTCTGTGACATCAAACATCTAGGATGTCAGAGATTGACCCAAAGAGCCCCAGGCGGCACGCGTAGCCTTAGACCGTGATATGACATCTGAGACATCAAGCGTCTTGGACTCTAGGCATCTGGGATGCCAAGGATCAGTATTTAGATTGCAAATTTATTGGATTTATGAAATGGTGTTTCTGTATTTAATGAACGGTTTTGGACTGAGTTCCCATACTTTATGATTTTATGGTTTTCGGTTAAGGCCCTAATGATTTGAGGAAGGAAAAGAGATTTGGTTTTAGAAACTATTTTATTATATTTGAATTAACTGAATTTTGTATGCATGCATGTTTTTTTAGTGAAGGGTATAAATGTCTTTTATGAAATGTCTTTTATTAAATTATTTATTTTCGTCCACTCACAGCTTTTATGGTTTTAAAAGCCCTTCAAGTTGATCGCGGATGCGGGCTGTAGCAGGGACAGAGAAATCACACTCCGACACTGATCCTGGTGCACTCTAAAAGCCCGAGTGGGCTATGGTTTGGGTATCCCTTGTCTAGCTTCCGTGTTACACGTGTGTGTCACACATGGGTTAGATGGGAGCATGTCACATCTCGCTTTAATCCGGCGTGGCTTGGTATGGGTCGTGTCACAGCCCCTCTTAGGCAATGCTCGCACTCCTAATCTTGAGCCTTTCTTAGGAGCGGCCCTTCTCAGGCAGTGCACTGTGACTACTCCAAGATACTACGAGACGTCTTGAGAAGACAATCCATACATAAGGATGCTATATGTAAAACAGTAATCAATCTAGTGGAAAATCAATGTAAAACCATTTATACCTCAAATCAAGTTTTAAACATTTCAATAGGGCCTCAGCCCGAGGTATAGCTTTCACAAACCGTTTCCACAAAATCTGGATTACTTGAATCCGATCCAAGACAAATCTGATAGTGGAATCCGTCCAAAATCATCTCAATAGGGTCTCAAGCCCGAAATATCATTTCATAAATCACAACTAGGACTCAAGCCTAATATCATAAACGAACTGGGCCTCAAGCCTGAGATAATATTTTCAAACCCGAAATCATTTCATCCATCAAATCATTTGATAACACAAGCACGTATAAACCAGGCATAAGCCCAAAGTATCACATAAAATATAAATATCGAAATAAGTGCAATAGAACATTTCCCCGAAATGATAACAGTCAAACTCAAATCATCATATAATCAATGCATCTCAAATCATGTTCATAAACATATATAACAGTTATGCATGCATCATATTTCGAAATCAAGTGCCCACTCAGAGACTGTTCGAGTTACGCGCTTGCAAGCAGTGTCGTAACCACTCTAGAGCTAATCGAAACTCTCAGGGTCATCTAGATCTGTCCAAAGCACACTCAAAGGTCACTACCAACCTAGACAAGTCCTAATCAAAAACCCTCAAAACTCCCAAAAAAGTCATGTCCCGGACACGCTTACCTAAGCTAAAAACCTCAAGTTGACCAACAAAATTATTTCGGATCGACTTGAAACCACCACTATTGGCTTCGGATCATCGAAACCATTCAAATAAACTATTTTCACCGTGAATAATGTGCCCACGCGCCCCCATGCATCGGTTAAACTTCCCAGTCAACGTTGATGTCACGGTCAACGGTCAATGTCAATGGCTAACGTCATCATGATGTCTTGCGGACGTCACCCTGACAGGTCTAACACCTGTCAACTCTAACAGGTGTCAAGTCTAACACGTGCCACGTCTCAACCTCGTATTATTCCACGTGTCTGACCTGTCAATGTTGACTGTATGTAACGACCCGTCCCGAGTATACAAGATTAATTAAGGGCTAATTGAGAATTATCAAGACTAATTAGGAATTAGTCGATAATTTTTTGGACAGTCGGCGTAAATTGACGATTTTACCTCTAGAATGGGTAAAATATTGACTTTTGACCTAGGTAGTCAAATGCACAAGTACCGATGGTCATTACCTAGATCGAGACGATATGAGTCTGCAGACAGGCTACATGTCAAATTCAAACGTTCGGGGGGAAAGTTACGGGCCATGTCAGGACCCGTCCCAACTGGACTTTGATAACCGTGCCCGGTCCTGCTCCCGTCTGAAAAGTCAACTGAAGTCCCGAAAGTACCCCTCAGAACCTGTCAGACAAGGGATAACTACACTGATTTCTGTTCATGCCTCCGCCTCTCGATTAGCCCCGAACGTGGTGCCACGGCCTAGAGGGTCAAAAAAACAAAGGTGTGAGTGGACAAAAATAATATTATTTAAAAGGCATTTCAAAATACCTCATTTACCCTCTAGTTTATCAGACCTTGCATGCATAGGGTAAAACATATGTATAACAATCATCGACTTTCCAACCAAATCACATGAACAGTATAAAATCTCGGCTCTCAAGCCAAACCTATGAAAACATAATCACCTGGCCACACAGACCAGAAACCGGTACTCAATACCAGTACGTAATCACAATCAATATCAAACAGTACTACTCACAAGCGCACAATCAATCACATAATCACATCCGCACTACGCGTAGGCCAATATCCAGCCATATTCTCGGGATCAGACACATCTGGGCTCAACCCTCGAGCTCAGTCCCATCTGGGCAAACACATCCCCAGGCTCAGACACATCCGAGTGGTACATCCCGGCTCAGTCGCATCCAAGAAGCTGGCTTACCATAACAACTCACAATCATACCATGATGTCCCCCAAGCTCCGATCGACTAGGTGATCCCCTAGCTCCGATCGTCTGGGTATCCACAATCACAATGAAAACCATCCCGAGATTACATTCCAAAACATCTCAATCAAATCTGTGACTTCAAACCAAGTCAAAATCATTTTCAACCGGGCCTCAAGCACAAATACCATTTACACGTAAATCCGTAAAATCTCATTTGAAACATTAAAATAATCCAGAAATCATCCTTGACTCACCAATTAAGTCAAAATATCCATTTTGAAACCGTTTTGACTCCAAGTCTAGCCCAAAATATCATTTGCATGTTCCTCGTAAAACGTGCCCGAAAGACCGATTAAAATAATCATTAAATCACAGATAATCATGCCACATCATCAGGACATCATTGCAGTGCAAATCATGCAATCAATCATGTAAAACATTTAACTATACAGTTATATCAGTTTATAAAACAAACGTCCACTCACACACCGTCCAAACCGCTAGCTTTCTGAGCTGCTCGAGTTTCCGTAGTTTCTGACATTTTCCAGAAATCTCAAATCCTTGGGATTTGTGCCCCCTCACCGCCACGTGCCACCGTGAGTGGCTTCGCGTGGGAGCCACGCTCCTGCACAGTAAGGTGCTACAGTCGTCGTCTTCGCCCGGATTCCTGTTAAACGGGTCCGGTTGGCCCGCGAGATGACCCAGCTGGATTCCTGTCAATTACTCATTGATTCCTTCAATTAAATCATCGAATAGCATCGTAATACATCTAATTATAGTTCTGTAAACTCAATTTCATAATAGCTTACCTCAATCCGTCAATTCGAACTCAAAATATTGAAGAACTGTCGTACATTGTGCATCATCTAATCTCGATCAATTTTCATCGTTTTCCTTTAATTGATGCATCAAGAAGCATCGTGGGATTCTACTAACTATATTTCCATGTCCAATTTCATTGTTCCATGTCTCCAATTCCTCGACTCAAGCTCGAATTTTTGAAGTCTTCCCACTCTCTGTTCTAGTCCAAAACAACTCTAATTTATTTTATTTTTAATCTGGTCCTGGTCGAAATGATCCTAGAAGGCGTAATTGAACCTCAATTTGAATCTTCTTGAGCTATAGGTTGAAATTCGAATTTTCGAAAGGTATGAGTTTCACGGGTTTGGGTCTTCAGGTTTAGGGGCCTATTTTCCTCAATTTTCCTATCATTCTCACTCGTTTTATCTGTGATTTTGTCTTACCGTCTCAGGTTTAGCTTTTTGGCCTCCTTCATCGATCAATTTGATCAAATTTAAACAAGGATTGGGCGATTAGTTATTATCCTTATTCTTGATCAAACACTTTTTCAACAAACAGAGCCACCCATCACAATTAGCAAGTGACTGATGTCACTTACAGAACCTAATGAGTCATTTAAACAAGCTGAATCAGCCACTGTAACCGTCCTAATCACCCTGCTGCCCAAAAATACCATTTATCCCTTCTATACACAAATGACCAAAATGCCCCTAGCATTCCTCAATCCATAACTTTTTCATCTGTGATCCGGACTCCGATTGATGCATGTCACCTGTCTACGGATTCAGCGTCCCGAGACCTACCTAACGGTACTTACGGAAAGTCCAAACACAGTCCCGAGCAAAAAGTCAACTTTCGACCCTTATAACCATGGGAAAAATCGTCATTTCCTTCAAATTTTCCAAATTTTCCTTTTTCGTATTTTCGGGTCGTCACAGGCCACAGAAGGATAATGGTACTATTCACATTTTACGAGGAAAGTGTACTGTTGGCTTGTTTGGATTGGGTCAAAATTTGGGTGAACCAATTGATGAGTGACAAGTGTCACTTATCTAATTGGCCCATATACCCTTGATTTTGGGATCCAATATTTGTTCATTTCATCCTCTTTGTTTTGTATACCCGAAAACCCACACCCCCCAAAACCATCAATCTTCACCTTCTTCAGCTAGGACTAAAGAGAGAGACTGAAGGTGAGTGAGAGACTGAGAGATAGCGAGAAACACGGCAGGACTGCCGTGGACGACGGAGGAACACGCGAAACAAGGTAACCCAAAACCCATTGTGAACTTTGAAATTGGTTTTCAATTTCTGGACATTTGGGAAGATTTCTAACGTTTGGGTTGTATTCATGTTGTCTGTACGAGTGTCTGGGGACCAAAAACAAGGACTGGAGAGGCTAGGATCGACAGAAAAGAAAGGTTGCAGGTGGTCGTCACTGTTCAACATTTTGAAGGTACAATCTCGACCCTTTTAGCTAATTCTGGGTTCATAGATCTCTTCTAGGGATCAAGATGATCGCATAGGGACAAAAAGGGTCGAAAATGGTTCAGGAATGAGTGAAAACGAGTTGTATCAAGTCGCGGGTCCGGTTGACCCGTTACAGGGAACTAGGTCGACCCGACTGGAGGCAGCCGATGATGACATCATCGGGTGAAATCATCATCTGTCAGAGGTGTCAGGCCACGTGGTAAATAGGGAGCTGACACGTGGCATACTATTAGGCACAATCTGACACGTGGAATAATCAGGGGTTGACACATGGTACATGTCAGACCTGATACATGTCAGACTTGACAAGTGTCAGACTTGTCAGGCCGACGTTAGCATGACATCATGATGACATCACTAGTTGATTTTGATCGTGACGTCAACGTTGACTTTTGACTAGAGTTGACCGGGATGTTTGACTGGTGATGGGGGCATGTGGGCATATTTTTCGAGGTAAATTGATCTTGTTTGAAAGGTTTGGATGTTATGAATCCAATGATGGTGGTTTCAGGTCGATCAGAGATCGTTTGGTAGGTCAAATTAAGGTTTTTAGCCTAGGGAAGTGTGTTCGAGACACATTGACTTTTCCGGGAGTTTTGAGGGTTTTTTATTAGGACATGTCTAGATTGGTAGTGACCTTTGAGTGTGTTTTGGACAGGTCCAGACGAACCAGAGAGTTCGATTTAGGCCTAGAGTGGCTTACGGCGCAGCTTGCTGGCGCGCAGTTTGGACGATATGTGAGTGGACACTTGATTTCTAAATATAATGCATGCATAACTATTTTATATGATTGTATTGAAATGCTTTGAGTGCATAGGGTTTATATATATGATTGCGATGTTTTAGCATTGTCGTGGAAATATGTTCTTACACGTATTTCGAGATTTATATTTTATGTGATACCTTGGGCTTAGGCCGGGTTTTATACATGCTTGTGTTTTCAAATGATTTGAACAATGAAATGATTTTGGATTGGGAAATATGATATCGGGCTCGAGGCCCAGTTGATTTATGAGATATCGAGCTTGAGGACCAATTGGCTTATGATATCGAGCTTGAGGCCCAATTAATTTATGATACCGGACTTAAGGCCCAGTTGGTTTATGATATCAGACTTGAGTCCCAATTGTGATTATGAAATGAGATTTCAGGTTTAAGACATTTATGATACCCTAAGAGAGGCTCAGGATCAAGATTGCTAGAGATTGATATCACCCCAGATAGGGTACGAAGGGAAGGACTCGGACTTGAGACCCCAAGTGGCACGCATAGCCTTAGAAACCATGACATTATTGATTAGACATCAGGTATGTCAAGGATTTGGCATATTGTTTTTTACTAATTTGGGTAAAGACCCCACATTTTTTGGTTTTAGGCGGAAACCCTACTGAGAAAATGGTTTGATTGATAAATGTTATCACTGGATTTTAATTTGAAAAGCCATACGATTTGATTTAAAGAAAGTGGTTGTTATAGCTGGTATTCTTATGCATGCATGCTTTTTAGTGAAGGGTATAAATGGTCTTTTCATGAAATTGTTTTTAAACTTTTTTTTCGTCCATTCACAGCGTTTAATATTTTTGGTACCCTTCAAGTTGATCACGGATGCGGCTGTAGCTGAGACTAAGAAATCACATGCTGCCACAGGTCCGGCGTACCCTGTAACAAGACCCATCCCAATCCCCCTGGCTTTTCGTGGGACCTGCCTGCTCCCCTCTAACACTGCGTATCAGACCGGGGATAAACTCTTCACCCGTTCGGGGTCCATTAGAGTACGTCAGGATTGGCAGTGGCATGTGATGTCTCGATCTCTACTACAACCCGTATCCTCTATCAACCTGAAGGATATTAAAACCATAAAAGATGTGAGTGGACGCAACAACAGTTTATAAAACATATTTATATATAAAAAAAACATTTATACCCTTCACATAAAAGCATGCATGCATTGTAAAATAGTTATTTCAAATTCTCATCGTAAAATAGTTATTTCAAATTCTTTCCTGGAAGCAAGACATATTGCTTTCCAAATCAAAACACGGTGAAAAATGCTTCTCAATCGAAGCCAGTACCTCAGTAGGGTCTCAGCCCATAACCAGATCATAGAAGACAAGTACGAGTCTTAGCCCAAATAGAAAACATAAACAGAACCTCAGCCCAAACCATAGAATACGTGGGAACACATCCAATGAGAACTCATCCCAATCTCAGTCACGATTCTAATCCTGGCATATGTGCAGATATAGCTCAGGACCACTCACAATCCTAGCATGTCGCCGTGAACACATCACTCGCCGCGACTGTCTCTAGATCATCGTGAACACATCGTTGATCGATCATAGAGTAGCTCATCAGCACTCCTAAGCCAAGCCTTCCTCGGTCATTACTTCATGCGGTTGCTCGACAACAAGCAGTGCACCGTGACCTCTAAGTCAAACCTCAAATTAACTGGATCATACGCCCGAAAGATATTTCTGAAGCTGACAACCAGTTCTCATTTCCAAAACTCTTTCAAATCATAGTTCAACTGGGACTCGTGCCCGAATCTCGTTAAATAGTTATTTCAAATTCTCTCTCGGAAGCAAGACGTATTGCTTCCCAAATCAAAACACAATGAAAAATGCTTCTCAATCGAAGCTAGTACCTCAGTAGGGTCTCAGCCCAAAACCAGATCATAGAAGACAAGTACGAGTCTTAGCCCAAACAGAAAACACAAATAGAACCTCGGCCCAAACCATAGAATACATGGGAACACATCCCATGGGAACTCATCCCAGTGTCAGTCACGATTCTAATCCTAGAACATGTGCATATAGCTCAAGACCGCTCACAATCCGAGCATGTCGTCGTGAACACATCACTCGCCGCGAGTGTCTCTAGATCATCGTGAACACATCGTCGATCGATCATAGAGTATCTCATCTGCACTCCTAAGTCGAGCCTACCTTGTTCTTTGCTTCATGCGGCTGCTCGTTAACAGGTAGTGCACTGTGACGTCTCCGGAAGGAACACATCGCAGTCTGGAGGTGAGCGCCGTAACACCTGGGACGAACCCGAATATTATCATCAAACATAAGGCCTCAAGCACAGAACATCACTAAGTGGGTCACAGCTCAAAAACCAGTGTCCTATGACACATCATATACCAGGATTCCTCGAATCCTATCAAATCCACAATTGGGTCTCATGCCCGAAATAGCTTTCATAAAACTCATAACTGGGTCACCGCCCTACTTATCTCGCGTTTGACTATACTCTAAGTCGAACCTAAAATTAACTGGGTCATACACCTGGAAGATATTTCCAAAGCTGAAAACCAGTTCTCATTTCCAAAACCCTTTTCAAATCATAGTTCAACTAGGACTCGCGCCTGAATCTCGATTTCACGCAACTCCGTGAAATCCTCAAAGCTGTAAACCAGTTCCTCGGTTTCATGCCTCTCCGTGAAACCGTCGGAATCACATAAAACAAAGCACGCAGTACACTCGGTCGAATTCTAAACATCACATAAAGCGGAAATCTCGAACTACGTGCAATAATGCATTTTCCTCCGAAAATTCCCAACAAATCATATTTAAATCACATGTACTCATGGAATCTCAAAACATGTTCAAAAACACATATAAAATATTTATGCATGCATCATAATCATAAAACAAAGTCCACTCACAGACCGTCCATGATGCTCCTCGATACGCGTGCCATAAACCTTCCCGGGCTAAATCACCATCTCCAGGACTCCCGGACTTATCCAAATCATACCTGAAGGTTACAAACTGGTTCAAATAACCTAACATGAAATCCCCCAATTTTTCGGGATTTTTAAACATATTTAAAACAAACCCTAAACCTTTAGACATCCAAAACTACTCTGAAACAGTGTCTGATTGACTCAAAACTTGTGCCAAAATTTTCGTTACATCGAAAGGATGAAAACAAGTGTTGACCATGACCCCAACTCTGCCCCACACGCCCCCACGCTCTGTCGCAAGCGACTCCACGTGAAGCCCACGCTTCGGGAACAGTGTCATCGTCTACCTCTGTCGAACCCGGTTCACTGGTTCTTCTGGGTCGACCAAACCAGCGAACTGACCCGGTCGGTTCTCCTTCAATTATCAACCGTTTTTAATGGGATTTGTTCCTATCTCTTCGTCTCATCATTTCCTATCGATCTAACTATCAAAAAATGTGAAACTAGGCTTAGATTTCACCTGCAAATTCGTGCACAGTAACTGGAACCTGCAATCCCAAACTGCCATGGACTCCGACCTCCTCCATCCTCGATTTTGATCCTAATCAGTTCGTATTCCTACAAGTAATCAGTCCCAATCCTTAGAACCGATCAACAACCATCAAAAACGAACTTTTGAATTTGAACCAAAACTTACCGTTTTCGGGTTCTTCGGCCACCTTCCACGACTGTAGACGCCGTTAGCACCTTCTTCATCGTCTCACTTCACTCTCTCTTTTTCATTCATACTCCAATCGCAGAGGATGAGGCTTGGGGAAGGTGGGCATGAGATTTTGTCTACGGGTTTCGAGTTAGGGAGAATTAAACAGATGAAGGCAGGGGATATGCATGTATCTGTGTTAGGTGAGCAATGGTTGAGTGACACTTGTCACTCATCCATTGGGCCTGGGAAAATATCTGGGGCCCACTCAAGGAAAAAAATCCTCTCATCTCGTAAACGAGCAATAGTACCTCGAAACTTCCGGGACCCGTAACTTTCTCGTCGAATGTCCAATTTCGACGTGCCGTCCGTCTACGAACTCGTATCAACACGATCTATGTAATGGTCCTCGGTCCTCATGCATTGTACCTCCCAGGTCAAAAGTTAACTTTTTGCCCTCGTCTAGGGGCAAAATTGTAATTTCACCCTGAACGTCCAATAATGCTTGACCAACCCCCGATGAGCCTCGCTAATCCTCAATTTAACCTTAATTAACCCCAAAAATTTGGGACGGGTCGTTAAAAACTTCCCTCCTTAAATAATTTTGTCCTTATAATTCAAACCTGCTCTAAATCCACAATTACACTGTGTAAATTCAATCCTACCTCCAACTCGGGGCAGTCTCGTACAAAAGTACACGTCCGACACAAACCACCGTACTCTTTGGTACTCACTACCACCTGGGCTCCCAAAGCTCCAACTCACTCTTGAGAAACTACACGTCGACTCGTAACTCTCACTCGAGACACCAATATTCGTTGATCTCGCATGTCTCTCACTCCGACAGATCTGCTAAACTAAGCTGACATCAAATCGGATTTTCAGCCTGACGACTCTTCTCATCCGATAATCGAAGCTGACATCCTTCTCGGCGTCTGATCAGGCAGCATCCTTTATATCCTGCCGTCGCAATGGCACGAATCTCACCTCGTATGCCATACTCAAATCTGCGGCATTTATCAACCTCGATACTCACATTAGTTAATACTTCGTTTTTTCCATGCTCATGCTGACTCTCACCAGAGTCTCATCATTACATATCAATCGGAACCCATCGGATACCTACGAAGCCAATCCCATCGACAACTATTGTTACCGGCCGGTAATTCCTGGCTCCACTGCGCTTTCGCTGCGCTACTCTGATCTCGACTCGGTCTCAAGTCCCCACATCGTACCTCGTGTCACTCATCAACCTATGCTGAAATCTCGACTTATCACGAGTCCCAAACTATCATCTCACGTCTCATGTCGATACACAATCGACATCTCACCCATCTTGGATGTATCTGGACCCCATCGAATACTTGCTAGTGGAGGTAATCACATATAAAATCACTCCTTTGACCCACATGGCCATGAGCTCTCGCCTCACATAATCACTGAACCCCCTCAATCATCTCTGCATTAGCACAGTATTCGACGTCCAGTCACCATCTCCTCATGTCAGAACACATCTGATCATAATCCTTGTCGAACTATCACGATCGGATCCAATCCGATTACTATCTCATGTCGATCCTGATCATCTAGATTGTCACCATACAACTCGATCCATTTGATCCTAGGTGGATCCATACTAGCTCTCTCAGCCAATGTAACATGACCCATAATACCATCATGGGTCCACTACCTCAGACACTTACTCATCACATCCAGTGACACTAAATACTATTTGTTCTTCAACTCATTCAAATTTGACCACAACCTAGGTGTTCAGCTCTTACACCCTCTTTGAACCCCTTTAACTGTCATAACATTCCTAATTGGCCCACATAAGGAAAGTCAAAGATGATGACATCAAAATTCATCCTATGTCATCCTACGACACTACGCATCATCTGTTAAAGAGAAGAAAACGAGAAGTCTCCTTCATCAACTTCGGAATATCCATCACCAATGCGGAATCAAGCACTCTTCTCTTTGTCTCAATCACAACCTCTCTTGTTTCCAAAGTTCCAATCATGTTGGAAGCATACTCTCATTGATAATCCTGTCTCATCAGTTAGATTTCTTCTCAAACAAGTTTATATGAAACTCAGAAGGTATGGTCATCCACAGTCTACCAATACCAATTCCCAATGAACTCTCAAGTCCTCAACTCCACTCTCATAGGATCACCCATCCCGGAGTGAGAACTCCTAAGAGAAGAAACTGTAATTATTAGAAGTTGGTTTCAGACCAACTTTTCGAATGTGGTAACCACCACTCTCGCCAACAACACATCGGGAAATTCCAGCACGGCCAGAAACTCACTCCAAACTCGCTGAGCTAATTGGGGGCATCACACAAGTGTACCCCATCCCTCACGACCGTTCAGTCATATTCTCCCAGCCTCCAAGCCGTCGCTCACTTAGACACCATCAGTGTCGTTCGGAACTATCCGGTCACTATTGGATTCCATCCAACACTTCTCTGGCATCTCCCACGCATCTCAGTCACCTTCACTGAGGTTGTGTGGCACACTTGCCAACACCTAAAACTCGACATCTGCTTCTGTGATCGCATTTAGTCGTAACCAAGTCGAATTAAAAAATCACTGCTCATACTGGGCGTCACTCCCGCACCTCCGTATCATCGTCACGATTAGGGAATCTCCATCGTCTCAGTTGTCATGGTAACATGAGCCTATCCAACTTGATAAGACTCATCCATGTCTATCGATAACAAGGGCTACCTCAACCAGATGTAGACCAATTCTAGAAACGCTCTGCTATCGAGGCTCCGTACTCGTGCAATCAACTCACCGTAAGTACCAACCGCTCAACACACAATAACCACTAACCGGTCCACCTCAGGATCCGATCCACAAGTACCACACTCCTGGTAACTTGTCCAATCAATTTCAAACTAGGATTATCACGAACCCAGCTGCTCACTGCAGCACGTCCATCCTTACCGATCCATCACGCTCGACTCCGAAGAGTCGCCATACGAGGTTAACTGGTACTTAACCAACCAGTGATAGCAATCCAAGGATCTCATCCACTCGTGACTCTATGACCTCCAGCAGTTGGGCCAACAAGAACTTGGCCTTACTCAGTGTCTAACATTGGACATCCACTACATGTCACAATCACGGCCTACCATGCCACATAACATCTATACTGTGACATCCTTTGCCCATCAAAATCCCTCTGGGATTCAACACACTGAAACATGGCATCTCATGCCAACTAAGATCAACATTCCTATTCCCAACAGCCTCAACCAGAGTCGTTCACGACCTCTACTGATGTCACCTTGACACAATCCTTTATCTGACATAACCGTCCAACAGTCCCAACTCTCGAAGTCTACATATTGGGGCAACTGGTCGACTAGGTAGATGGGACCTATCCATAACACTACAGCCCTAGGCCGTTAGATTCCCATACACAACGAGCCTACTAGGGATCAAGTCTCACCAAAACATGGCATCTTGTGCCAATCAAACCCTAAACCATCGCACAACATGCCAACACAACCTAACCAAGGTTCGATTCCACTAAATCCTCACACTCTCACCCTAACTCTCAGGATGATGACTGGCTGTTACCACTGTAGAGACATCATATCCAGTGCTTGCGCATCAATTTATGAGCAACTCATGCTCTGATACCAATTTGACAGGACTCGTCCCAATCCCCCTGGATTATCATGGGACATGCTTGCTCTCGTCTGACATCGCGTGTCAGACTAGGGATAAACTCGTTACCCCGCTCGGGGTCCATCAGAGTACGTCAAGATTGGCGGTGGCATGTGATGTCTCGATCTCTGCTAACCCTCATCTAATATTAACCTGAAGTGTATTAAAACCATAAAAGTTGTGAGTGGACGCAACAACAGTTTATAAAACACATTTATATTGAAAAGAAATTTATACCCTTCACGTAAAAGCATGCATGCATCATAAAATAGTTATTTCAAATTCTCATCGTAAAATAGTTATTTCAAATTCTTTCTCGGAAGCAAGACGTATTGCTTCCCAAATCAAAACACAGTGAAAAATCCTTCTCAATCGAAGCTAGTACCTCAGTAGGGTCTCAGCTCATAACTAGATCGTAGAAGACAAGTACGGGTCTTAGCCCAAATAGAAAACACAAATAGAATCTCGGCCCAAACCATAGAATACGTGGGAACACATCCCATGGAAACTCATCCCAATGTCAGTCACGATTCTAATCCTAGCACATGTGCATATAGCTCAGGACCGCTCACAATCCTAGCATGTCGCCGTGAACACATCACTCGCCGCGACTGTCTCTAGATCATCACGAACACATCGTCGATCGATCATAGAGTAGCTCATCAGCACTCCTAAGTTGAGCCTCCCTCGATCATTGCTTTCTGTGGCTGCTCGACAACAGGCAGTGCACCATGACCTCTCTGGAAGGAACATATTGCTGTCTGAAGGCGAGCGATGTAACCCCCGGGACGAACCCGAATGTTATCATCATACATAAGGCCTCAAGCACAGAACATCACTAAGTAGGTCATAGCCCGAAAACCAGTGTCTTATGACACTTCATATACCAGGATTCCTCGAATCCTATCAAATCCACAACTAGGTCTCGTGCCCGAAATAGCTTTCATAAAACTCATAACTGGGTCACCGCCCAACTTATCTCGCGTTCGACTATACTCTAAGTCAAACATCAAATTAACTGGGTCATAGGCCCGAATGATATTTCCAAAGCTGACAACCAGTTCTCATTTCCAAAACCCTTTCAAATCATAGTTTAACTGGGACTCGTGCCCGAATCTCGATTTCACGCATCTTTTTGAAATCCTCAAAACTGTAAACCAATTTCTCAGTTTCACGCCTCTTCGTAAAACATTCGTAATCACATAAAACACAAGTACGTAGTACACTCCACTGAAGCCCAAACATCACATAAAGCAGAAATTTCGAACTACGTGCAATAACACATTTTCCTCTGAAAATCCTTAAAAAATCATATTTAAATCACATGCACTCATGGCATCTCAAAACATGTTCATAAACACATATAAAATGCATCATAATCATAAAACAAAGTCCACTCATAGACCGTCCATGTTGCGCGTCAATACGTGCGCCATAAACCTTCCCGAGCTAAATAACTATCTCCAGGACTCCCGGACCTGTCCAAATCATACCCGAAGGTTACCAACTGCTTCAAATAACCTAACATGAAATCCCCCAATTTTTTGAGATTTTTAAACGTATTTAAAACAAGCCCAAAACCTTAAAACACGCAAAACTACTCCGAAACGGTGTCTGATCGACTTGAAACTTATGCCAAAATGTTCGTCACATCGAAAGGATGAAAACATGTGTTGACCATGACCCCCAACTTTTCCCCACACGCCCCCACGTGTCGTCGCAAGTGACTGCGCGTGAAGCCCACACGCCAGGAACTGTGTCATCGTCTACCTCTGTCAAATCCGGTTCACTGGTTCTTCCGGGTCGACCGAATCGGTGAATCGACCCAGCCGGTTCTACTTCAATTCTAAACCGTTTTCAACGGGATTTGTTCCTATCTCTTCATCGCATCATTTCTTATCGATCTAACTACCTAAAATGTGAAACCAGGCTTAAATTTTACCTACAAACTCGATTTTGATCCTAATCAATTCATATGCCTACCAGGAATCAGTCCCAATCCTTAGAAGTGATCAACAACCATCAACAACCATCAAACCTACGAACTCGATTTTGATCCTAATCAATTCATTGTCACACTTCACTCTCTCTTTTTCATTCATACTCCAATCACAGAGGATGAGGCTTGGGGAAGGTGGGTATGGGATTTTCTGTACGAGTTTTGGGTAGGGAGAATGAAAGAGATGAAGGTAGGGGATATGCATGTATCTATGTTAGGTGAGCCATAGTACCTCGAAACTTCCGTGACCCATAATTTTTTCGTCGAACGTCTGATTTCGACGTGTCATCCGTTTATGGACTCCTATCGACACGATCTATATAACAGTCCTTGGTCCTCGTGCATTGGACTTCCTAGGTCAAAAGTTAACTTTTTACCCTCGTCTATGGGTAAAATCGTAAATTCACCCTGAATGTCTGATAATGCTCAACTAACCTCCAATTAGCCTCGCTAATCCTCAATTTAACCCCAAAAATTTGGGACGGGTCATTACACTTTGGTAGCCCCGAGAAGGTTTAGGTGTATCCCTAATCTGGCACGGCGTGTCTAACGGGAGCATGACACATCCCGCGGTAATCCCGTGGGGATTGGGATAGGTCTTGTCACTGTACCTGACAGTATGCCACGTGGTAGCACCGATTGACCACGTGGACTGACACCTTTGACATATGTTGACATCATCATTATCTACCTCCAGTTGGGTAGACCCTCGACCTGACCCGCGACCTGACCTAACTCATTTTCACTTTTTCCTGAACCATTTTCGATCCCGTTTGTTCCTATGAGATCATCTTGATCCCTAGAAGAGATCATCTTGATCCCTAAAAGAGATCATCTTGATCCCTAGAAGAGATCTATGAACCTAGAATTAGCTAAAAGGGTCGAGATTGTACCTTCCAAACATTGAACAGTGATGCCCACCTGCAACCTTGCTTTCCCGTCGATCCCAGCCTCTCCAGCCCTTGTTTTTAGTCCCCAGACAATAGTACAGACACCAAGAACACAAACCAAAAGATAGAAACTTTCTCAAACGTCCAGAAATCGAAAACCAATTCAAAAGTCCAAAATGGGTTTCGGGTTACCTTATTTCGCGGGTTCCTCTGCCGTTAACGATAGCCAATTTGTACACCCAGATTTTTGACCCAATCCAAACAAGCCAATTGTACACTTTCCTCGTAACACGTGAATAGTACTATTTTTCTTCCGTGACCTGTAACTTTCTCGTCGAACGTCCAAATTTGACATGTCACCTGTCTACGGACTCATATCGTCTCAATTTTTGTAATGATCATCGGTCTTCGTGTATTTGACCTCTCGGGTCAAAAGTCAACATTTTGTCCTTTTCAAGGGTAAAATCGTCAGTTTACACCGATCATCCAAAAATTCTAGACTAATTCCCGATTGACCTCGATAATCCTCAATTAGTCTTTAATTAATCCGTAGATTCGGGACGGGTTGTTATAATACAACATGTAATAATAGCTTTATAAAACAGTTTAGGAAAGGGAGTCCACTCACATAATTATCGGGGAGTCGAAATCAGCCGACAGACCATTCTTGCACAAGCCTCGAGTCCAAATATCCTTAGTCAATAGTCCAAAAGATAGTAATTAATTCACACCTCAACCAATCAAAACAGACCCATCTAGGATAGCCCCAAAATAAGATTTAGAATCACCTAATATGGACTTAAACAAGTTTATAAGTGTTTGAAACCCCCGAAAACAATACCTACCCACTGCCGGGAGGTGAAAAACAGCGTTGTGCGCCATTTAGGGGCAGGAAATGCATGAAAAACGGCCTAGAACACCCTAAAAAGTGCCCACGCGCCGCCGTGGGCCAAAAATTGCCTCCACACGCCACAACGAGCCAGCAGAGGATTGGAAAACCCTCCCACGCACCAACCGCGCGCGCATCAAGCTCCGTGCGCAGGTGCCACAGTGCCACACGTGCACTGTACAATATTCCCCGAATATTCTACAAAATATTCTGTCAATTTTTACCACTAGAACTAACATTGACCTTAAAGTTGATTGTCGTTAACTAACGATGTTGACCGTTGATCGGTCATCGACGGAGTCTCGTCGGAGATGGCGGTTAGACCCCGGCTAGTGCGGCCTCTCACGACGGCCGAAATCTGGAATTTTTGCCGGAAAATTTCAAAATCTAGTAAGGTCCAAATCTCTTCAGTTCTAACCCAAAGTCAACATGCAATACCTCAAACTTATTCTACTCAACCTCCAGATTTCAAATCTTAAAACCAACAGTCAAGGAGCTACCTGTATAAGCTGAAAATTCGATTAGCAAGTACGGTGGTTCCTTAGACCACCAATTTCCGACGAGGTTGCAGCCTCCCAGTCCACCCCTCGAACCCATGAGTACGCATGTTAATTAATAGCCCATAGTAAACGAGTGAACTAAAGTAAGTTAAAGGTCTTGAGAGTTCACCTTAGGAAGTCGAAGGCTCACTAGAAGGCCACGGTGGTTCTCGAAAACGAGAGCATCAATTTTCCAATCAAACATCAAACATGGATCAAGGTTGGATGAAATTCGAAGGTGAGATGCTTCATTTAATAGGGAATTTAATGAATTAACTCCTAGGTCTAAAGCTAACTTGCGTCATCTCAAAAGTCTAATTTTTTTGGCGACCAAGCGATTTCTAGCTACCGTCGTGTGACACAACCCATCCCCAATCCCCCCTGGATTAAGAGATATGCCATGTTCTCGTCTAACCCACGTGTGACACGAAGGCTAGACACCCGTCCAACCTGCATGTGACACGCAGACTAGACAAGGGATCCCAGGTCAACTATCCAAAAACAAACTTCCAGTTTCCCAAAGTGCACAGAAACCACCGTGGATCGTGTGTGATGTCTCAGTCTCACCAACAGCCCGCATCTGCATCAACCTGAAGGGCATCGAAAAAAACTAGAAAAGAATGTGAGTGGACAAAAAGAAATAAGTTTATAAAACATTTTACAGAAAAAAGACATTTATGCCCTCCACGTAAAAATCAATGCATGCGTTCGAAAACCATTTCGTTTTCAACATAAGAAAACCGTTTATAAAACCCAAATTATTTTTCTTCCTCAAACCACTGGGCCTTAGCCCAAAACCATAAATCGAAACCCAAGTCTGGGAACTTCGCCAAAAATCCAAGATCCAAATCACGTGTAAAACCGTAAATCTAATCATCTAGGCCACTGCCCAAAACATCTGAAACGATATGAAAACCATCATGATATCAAATAAATCCGAAACATTTCTTTCAATCAATCGAACCTGCTGGATCTCATATCTACGAGTCTTTAAACCCAATATAAATCTAAGACTTTAAACTCAATCAGGCCTTCCCGAGTAATCAACGATTCTTTAAACTCAATAACAGGCCTCGAGGGAAATTAATAATCGAGTCTTTAAACTCACGAGTCTTTAAACGCACGAGTTTTTAAACTCAAATCACATATAAGGCCCTCCCCCGTCACAATCAATCACCAGGTCTTTAAACCCAAAACCAGATCCAGAAAATCCAATTCAAAACCATTTCAAAACCAAATCCATAAATCCATTTTCAAATCCAAATCCGAAATAATCATTTTGAAACCATAATCCAAATCCAGAAATCATATTAAAACTGAAATTCGAAATCATATGTTATCGAAATGGGTCTTACGCCCGAATTCACATTCAAACCCAATATCATATCATCAAATCATTAACAAAACACAATACGTATAAACAGTATAAAATCATCATCAAAGCATAGCATAAACCATATTCTCAAAATACGTGCAATTACGTAAATCACATAGAAATACGTGTAAATACAGAAATCATAAATATCGCAATCATAAGCATATAAATAATATATAGAAAATATATAAAACAATTATGCATGCATTATAACTTAAAAGAAAAGTCCACACATAGACCATCCTCGATGTCACCTCGATACGCGTGCAATACACCTTTCCCAGCTACTCCACCATCACAGAACTCCCGGACCTGTCAAAATCACATTCTAAGATCATTAACTACTTCAATGACCTTCCATTAAATGCCCGTAATTTTTTCGTATTTTTAAACGTATTTAAACTCTATCCTAAACCTTCAGACATCCCGAGTTATATCGAAATGATGTTTGATCTACTTGAAACCAATCCCAAAATATCCGTTATATCAAGTACTTAAATACTCATGTAAACATTGCCTCAAAATGAGGACCCACAAGCCCTCACGCGCCGCACAAAGGCACTGTGCATGGGAGCCATGCGCCGGCACAGTTCATCTTTAACCTCGGGTGAACCCGGTCCAGTCCGGTCCTCTGTGAATCCGGTCCAACCGAATCGGCGTGACCGGTTCTCCCTCGATTTTGACTCTTTTTCAATCCTTCCAACTCCTATAGTTTCGTCTACTCATTCCCAATCGATCTACGTGATCAAAACATGGAAACCCGGTTAGTATTATACCTTCCCGATTGAGCATAAACCGGTCAACCTTCGACCTTTGTTTCCAGCCACCACCGCCCATTGCAGGCCTCAATTCCAAGATCTATAGCTTCCTTGCAACCTCAGAAACATCATCCAGGCATTAGCATCGATTTACAATCACTAGATCACAATTTTCAATTTTCAAACCAAAACAGGACCTTTCACGAATTCGACCTTACCTCCACCGTCATGACCACCACCGTGGCTACCATGCTCATCATCCAAGTCCCCTTTCCATCTTTCCTTCATAGATCACTAGCAATAGGTGGGGATCGAAGGGAGTATATGGGTAGTTTTCTAACGGTCTCTGTTTTCACTCTCTCTCGATCTACCTTCACCAAACACACACTTGTACGACTTCATCTTCTTTTTAAAACCGTTGAGGTGGTTGTACCAACTTCCACAGCCTTAAAGAGAAGGGACAAGTGTCCCACTTTAATTGGGCACACTTCCTAATGCAAACAAATGACCAAATTACCCTTTAGGATAAATTATCAAAATGACCTTTAACTTCCAAGCCTCATAACTTCTCCATCGAACTTCGGAATCGAACGTGCTGCTTGTTTACGGACTCGGGACGTCTCGAATTATGTCACAGTCATCGACCAAAGTTCGTTTGACTGCCCGAGTCAAAAGTCAACGTTTCGCCCACCTCTAGGGGCAAAACGGTCATTTTACATCGTCTGTCCGAAATCACTCAACTAATCACCGATTAATCTCACTAATCCTTCATTAGCTACTAATCTAATCTAGAAATTCGGTGTGTACCACCTGCCAATCCTGAGCCTTCTACCCGGTGTGTACCACCTGTCAATCCTGTTCTTCTCCTGGCACTTCTTCAAACCATCACCAGCACTGTCATCACATCTCTACCAAGCGGACCAACTCATACTAACTTTCGGTCCCATTTGGAAATCATTTCATTCTCACCGAGGGGTAACACAGTTCCAAATCATACTCAAGGTACCTCTAACATCACACTAGCCAACACCCACGGCTCATCTGTAACCAATCAAACCACTACAGCAACCTTGACTAACCTCCGAGTCATACCAAGCATACCTCGTACCAACTTTGTCAAGACCCGTCCCAAATCCCCCGGGTTCAATGTGGGACGTGCCTGCTCCCGTCTGACACGACATGTCAGACCAAGGATAATTCCATCCTTAGCCCAACCGGGACTTTCAGAGTGCGCCAGGATCGGAGGAGGAGTGTGATGTCTCGATCTCTGCTACATCCCGCATCCGCAATAAACCTGTAGGGCATAAAAATCATTGAAAGATGTGAGAAGACGAAACAACAGTTTATAAAAAAATATATAAAAAAGGCATTTATGCCCTTCACTAAAAAGCATGCATGCATTTGAAAACTATTTCTCAAATCATTCATTGGGGCCTTGGCCCAAATCCGCAAACCAAGTATATGGGAACTCCGCCCAAAACCAAATCCGTAGGGACTCTACCCAAATCAAATCAGGTGGGTCTCAGCCCAAAACCAATTTCCGTGAAATCTCATATACATATACATATACATATATAACCCGTCCTTGGCATACCAGATGCCAACTCGGGGCACAAAGCCCCTAGGGAACTAATCCCCGATATCTGTCACGATTTATATATACGTATGCACACTACTCGGGGTCTCACTCTGAGTCTACCCCCATGAATTCTTCATCTGGGAGGATCTATCTCCGGATCTTCTTGGGCGTGTCTCCGGACCTTGTGCGGGACTCTATCGTATCTCTCACTCCTGGAATGTGCTCCCTCTTGGGATCACTCATTCGAGGTAGTGGATCGTGACCCTCCAGGTCGACGTTTGGAGGAGGCCAATCAACTCATATAGGTGGGTATATACATTTTCAAATACTTTCTTTAAAATCACAATTCAACTGGGTCTCATACTCGAACCTCTCAACAGGATTCCTCGAATCCGATTCAAATCCAATTTCACAGGGACTTAAACCCAAATTCATATTTCAATAGGGTCTTAAACCCGAATTCTCATTTCATGAACCACAACTGGGACTCAAGCCCAATATCACAGTTTAACGGGGCCTCAAGCCCAACATCACAATATGCTGGGCCTCAAGCCCGATACTAGAATCAACTGGGACTCAAGCCCGATACCACAGTCAATTGGTCTCAAGCTCAAATTAGTAAACCAACTGGGCCCCCAGCTCGATCGTATACTCAAATGGGCCTCTAGCCCGATTTCTCATCAAATCAAATGGACTCCAAGTCTGATGGTTTCCAATCAAATGGGTCTCATGCCCGATTCCGTATTTCTAAACCCGAAATCATTTCATCAAACCATCATAGAATACATAGCACGTATAGGCACAAACATATGTAAATACGTAAATACTAATTACCAAAAACATATGCACTCAAGGAATTCCAAAACATGTATTTAAAACATATAAAACATTTATGCATGCATCACAATTTAGAAAACAAGGTCCACTCACAGATCGTCCAAGTTGCACCTCGATACGCATGTCATAAGCCCTTCCTGGGCCAATCACTGTCTCCGGGTTTCCAAACCTGTCCAAATCATATTAGAGGATTACTAACAACCTCATTAACCTCTCATTGAAGCCCTATAATTTTCCCAAATTTTTAACTATTTTTAAACTCGATCTTCAACCTTCGGACATCCCTAACTATATCGAAACGATGTCTGATTGACTCGAAACTAGTCCCAAAATGTTCGTTACATCGAAAGGATGATTTCGTATGTTGAACACTTCCCTAAATAGGGTCCCACGGGCCCTCACGCGCCGCCCAAAAGGGCTACGAGTGGAGCCCACACGCCCTGCATTGTTGTTCTTCTTCCTTTGGCAGACTCGGTCTGAACTGGGTCTCTGGTTTTTGGTCCGGTCCGACCGACAAGACCGGTCCATCGTCTTATCTCCCTCAATTTCGGTCTGTTTTCTTCCATTTTAATTCCAATCTCTTTGTCTCATCAGTAGTAACTTATCTACGTGATTAAAACTAAGAAAAATCCCTCAAAACCCCTTGGTTCAAATCACCCTTCACGACCTAAATTTCCAGGCCCCTTCCTGGTCTGCTCAGCCGCTCTCCGCCGTCCAAAACAACCTCTAAATGTTCATACTAACCCCAAAACCATCCCCCAATCAACAGAAAACATCCCTAACGTCCAAAACACGAAATCGAAATTTTGAACGTAAAAAGTTTACCTTCGCGGTGTCACGGCCACCGTCCACGACGGTCCTCAACTCCGCCACCATTCGACTCGTCTCACCCTCCTCTCTCACTTTTCTGTTGACACCACTATCATCAAATGAGGATTGAGGGTCGTGGGTTTGAGATTTTGGGGTGGGTTGTGTATGTGTTGCGGGTTTGTGAGAATGGAACAGATGAGGATGGGTGGTGCATGAATGTAAGGGAATGGGAAATGGATGAGTGACACTTGTCACTCATCCATTGGGCCAGAAACAATATATATGGACCCCACTAAGTGACAAATGTCACATGTCTCGTAAAACGTGGTCATAAATAGTTCCTCTAAACTTCCGTGAATCTTAACTTCCTCGTCGAACGTCCGATTTTGATGTGTCACCTGTCTACGGACTCGTATCGACCTGATCTACGTAACGGTCATTGGCCCTTGTACATCGGGCCACTCGGGTCAAAAGTAAACTTTTTACCATCGTTTAGGGGCAAAATCATAATTTCACCTTGAACTTATGTTAATCCTCGGCTAATCCCCGATTTGCCTCACTAATCCATAATTAGTCTTAATTAATCCTTAAAATTAGGGATGGGTCATTAAAAACTTCCCTCCTTAAAGAATTTCTTCCTCGAAATTCAAACTGACTCAATTCCACAACCAAATTGTGGAATCCAATCATGTCCCCCCACACGGGCACTCTCGTGTAAAAGTACACGTCCGTCGCAACCGCCGTACTAGTCGGTACGCACTGTCACCGGAGCATCCAAACCTCCAACTTACCCTCGAGAACCACACGTCGGCCCGTAAGTCTCACTCGAGACGTCGACACTCGTCCATCTCACCTGCCACTCACTCTTGACAGGTCAGCAATACCAATCTGACATCACGTCGACTTTGCAGCCTGACGACCTTTCTCATCCGATAACTGGAGCTGATATCCTATTCAGCATCCGATCCGAAAATTATCCTCACTGCTCCCACTGAGCGATATCTCATCCCCTGTCACTAAATGGTTCGCAACCGTAATCCACTGTTTAGAGGAACATCATTCTCCTCTAACATTCTCTAAGTCCACAACCACGATCGTGACTAGCAGGTAACGCTCGACTTCACTGCGTTACTCTGACCTTGATTCACTCTCGAGTCCCAAACTGTCACATCACATACTCCGTCAAACACATTCGACATATCACCCATTCTGGGTGTATCTAGACCCCATCGAATACTTGTCTCAGTAGAGATAACACGTCTGCACTATAAGGTTCCCTTAGTCATCCACGACTTGAGCCCCCCGCTCACATCAATCACTGAACCCTACTAACTTCTTTCGGCTTCGTGCACAATACTCAATGTCCAGTCCACCAAGACGCACCAATCCGAATCTCTCTACCATAGTATCCAATAAGTGCTCCTCATCGTTACCAAGACAGATCGTATGCACTCTTCACATATCCAACTTCTGTCTCGTCATCTCCCCAACCTCATCACTCTTGCGATCCCAACTGGCTTCGGTTTACTTGACCCCCCGTTCCACTACCTTGGACACTCCCTCATCACATCCAGTGACGCTAAATACCTTCTGCACTTCAAGTCATTCAAAATTGACTCACAGTCTAGCTATCTGATTCTTACACCCCCTTTGAACCCCTTGACTATCATATCACTCCTCGTCACCCCACCTAGGGAAGAATCAAGAAGAATCCAAGATGATGACATCAAGTTTCATCATATGTCATCCTGCGGCACCAAGCACCACCTGCTAAAGAGCAGAAAATGAGAAGCCTCATTCTCTGACTAATAGTATTCTCTAATGATTACTGTAATCCTTAATCCTTTACTTCCAAACTAAACACGTCTATTGATTCTCTTCAGCTTCTTCCATCACTATTCACGTCGGCATATTGGTTTGCACGTCCCAATCCTTATGGGATCAATTTCCAACACCGAACACTCGTGCCGTCCGTCCACAATGAACTAGGGTACCTATCACCCATCTAGGTATACCCCATACCTCGCACCGAGCCACTCAGAATCCTCTTTTTCCCGTCCAGTGCCCATCAAACTCACTCGGACATCATCCACGTGTCCGTAAACAATCCAACTCGCCTATCTGTTTACTACCGTTTGTGTACATCCAAAAGGATGTCAGTTCATCCTAACCCAATGTACCGCTCGACCAAAGAGTCACAATAGGCTCCTGCTGTGATCAGCAGTCAAATCTCTGCATATCACCATATCTGACTAACCGGTCACTAATCCCCATGACAGTACTCGCGTCGTCCATTCTTAGTCATCTCAATCACTATTGGGACAGAGTCCCCGCCCAGTTTAACCACTGTTAGGTTCCACCCAGTTCATCTCCATCATATCTGTCATCTCGACGCAATTACTAAGAATCTACACTAGCCGACGAATCCTCCTCGTCGTGTAGTGGTAGAAACCAACCATGAGCATGTCACGACTGAGATACCCTCAGCTCATGGCTCGTTGTCTCTCCTCATTATCGTCATCGTAACCGCCACGCGGAGTACGAATCAAACCAATCCTAAAACTCTGCTCATACCGAGCAATCACCACTTGTCTCTGCTTGGGTCGGAGGGGCTCTGCCTTACTCGTACCCCACGACTCTAGGTATAACCATTCCAACAATCCATACGACAAACTAATCGTTCCCCAACATCCCCCGAACTCCGAACCTATGCGGTCAACTCACCGCCTACACCAACCGCTCAACACACAACATCCACCAATCGGTCCACCTTAGGATCCGGTCGACAAGTACCACTCTCCAGATCACTCGTTCGATCAACCACCAACTAGGGTTATTGCGAACCTGGCTGCTCCCGGCAGCACATCCATCTCGACCAATCCAACGATCTTGACTCCAAAGAGTCGTCATACTCCGACACTGGTGTCCAATCAACCGGCAACCACAATCTGAGGATCTCGTCCCCTCGTAACTCTACGGCTCCCAGCCACTGGCCTCCACAAGAACAAGGTCATAATCCGTGCCTAACACTACACAACCGCTACATGTCGCAATCGCATCCTACCATGCCATACCACAACTACTCCGGGGCATCCCCTGCCAGTCGACATCCCTCTGAGATTTGACACACCTAAACATGGCCTCTCATGCCAAATAGGATCAAACATTCTTATTCCCAGTAGTCTCAACGAGCGTCATCGTGTGCCCGACAACTCCTAGCAACACAATCTCCGGTCCTTGCATTTTTGTCATGGACGACCATGACATCCAACCTCAACTGATTCCAAGTTGCTCCAATCCATGTTGTCCTGACCACTCAACGGTCTTGAATCTCATATCGTCATACTATGTCTACTAGTCCACTGGATCCTATCTCCAGTAACACTACGGCTCTAAGCCGTTAGATTCACACGAAATGTCGATCCTACTCGGGATCTACTCTCTCGAGGGCACGTCAACCTATGCCAATCAAAACCTAAACCATTGCACCTCGTGCTAAACACAATCTAACTAGGATTCGATTCCATTGAATCCTCATACTCTTACCCTCACTACCAGGTTGATAACGGGATGTTACTACTGCAGAGACATCACATCCTTGACCTGCACGTCACACTAAGAGCAAAACATGCTCTGATATCACTTGCTAGGCCCCGCCCCAAATCCCTCAGGATTAACGTGGGACGTGCCTGCTCCCGTCTGATACGACGTGTCAGATCAGGGATAATTCCATCCTTAGCCCAACCGGGACTTCTAGAGTGCGCCAAGATCAGAGGAGGAGTGTGATGATCCGCAATCAACTTGAAGGGTATTAAAATCAATGAAAGCTGTGAGTGGATGAAACAACAGTTTAAAAAAAAAATTTATAAAAAAGACATTTATGGCCTTCACTAAAAAGCATGCATGCATTCGAAAACCATTTCTCAAATCATTCATTGGGGCCTTGGCCTAAATCCGAAAACCAAGTATATGCGAACTCCACCCAAAACCAAATCCGTAGGGACTCTGCCCAAATCAAATCACGTGGATCCTAGCCCAAAACTAGTTTCCGTGAAATATCATATACATATACATATACATATACATATACATATACATATACATATACGTATACATATATTACCCGTCCGTGGCATACCAGATGCCAACTCGGGGCACACAGCCCCTAGGGAACTAATCCCCGATATCTGTCACGATTTATATATAAGTATGCACACTACTCACGGTCTCACTCTGAGTCTACCCCAAGGAATTCTCCATCTGGGAGGATCTATCTCCAGATCTTGTTTGGGCGTGTCTCCAGACCTTGTCGGGACTCTATCGTATCTCTCATTCCAGGAATGTGCTCCCTCTAGGATTACTCATTCGAGGTAGTGGATCGTGACTCTCCAGGTCGACATTTAGAGGAGACCAATCAACTCATATATGAGGGTATATACATTTTCAAATACTTTCTTTCAAATCACAATTCAACTGGGTCTCATACTCGAACCACTCAACAGGATTCCTCGAATCCGATTCAAATCCAATTTCACAGGGACTCAAGCCCAAATTCATATTTCAATAGGGTCTTAAACCCGAATTCTCATTTCATGAACCACAACTGGGACTCAAGCCCGATATCACAATTTAACAGGGCCTCAAGCCCAATTTCACAATCAGCTGGGCCTCAAGACCGATACTAGAATCAACTGGGACTCAAGCCGGATACCACAGTCAACTGGGTCTCAAGCCCAAATTCGTAAACCAACTGGGCCCCCGCCCCAATCGTATACTCAATGGGCCTCTAGCCCGATTTCTCATCAAATGAAATGGACTCCAAGTCCGATGGTTTCCAATCAAATGGGTCTCATGCCCGATTCCGTATTCCTAAACCAGAAATCATTTCATCAAACCATCATAGAAAACATAGCACGTATAGGCACAACGTAAAACCTCAAATCTCGAAATGCGTGCAAATACATAAATACTAATTACCACAAACATATGCACTCAAGGAATCCCAAAACATGTATTTAAAACGTATAAAACATTTATGCATGCATCACAATTTAGAAAACAAAGTCCACTCACAGACCATCCAAGATGCGCCTCGATACGCGCGTCATAAGCCCTTCCCGGGTTAATCACCGTCTCTGGGGTTCCAAACCCGTCCAAATCATATTAGAGGGTTACTAACTACCTCATTAAGCTCTCATTGAAGCCCCGTAATTTTCCCAAAATTTTAACTATTTTTAAACTCGATCCTAAACCTTCGAACATCCCAAACTATATCGAAACGATGTCTGATTGACTCAAAACTAGTCCCAAAATGTTTGTAACATCGAAAGGATGATTTCGTATATTGGACACTTCCCTAAAAGAGGTCCCACACGCCCTCACGCGCAGCCTTAAAGGGTTGCGCATGGAGCGCATGGGCCCTGCACTATTTTTCTTCTTCCTTTAGCAGACTCGGTCCGAACCGAGTCTTTGGTTTTCAATCCGGTTCGACCGGCGAGACTGGTCCATCGTCTTATCTCCCTCAATTTCGGTCCGTTTTCTTCCATTTTATTTCCAATCTCTTTGTCTCATCATTAGCAACTTATCTAGGTGATTAAAACTAAGGAAAATCCCTCAAACCCCCTTGGTTCAAATCACCCTTCACGACCTAAATTTCCAGGCCCCTTCTTGGGCTGCTCAGCCCCTCTCCGCCTTCCAAAACCACCTCTAAATGATCGTACTAATCCCATAACCATCCCCCAATCAACAGAAAACATCCCTAACGTCCAAAACACAAAGTTGAAATTTTGAACGTAAAAAGTTTACCGTCGCGGTTTCACGACCACCATCCACGAAGGTCCTTGACTCCGCCACCATTCGACTCGCCTCACCCTCCTCTCTCACTTTTTTGTTGACACCACTAGCATCAAATGAGGATTGAGGGTCGTGGGTTTGAGATTTTGGGGTGGGTCGTGGGTTTCAGATTTTGGGGTGGGTCATGTATGTGTTACGGGTTTATTAGAATGAAACAGATGAGGATGGCTGGTGCATGAATGTAAGAGAATGGACCACACTAAGTGACAAATGTCACATGTCTCGTAAAATATGCCATCGTAAATAATTCCTCGAAACTTCGGTGTACCGTAACTTTCTCGTCGAACGTCCAATTTCGACGTGCCGCCTGTCTACGGACTCGTATCAACCCGATCTACGTAACGGTCCTCGGCTCTCGTACATCGGGCCTCCCAGTTCAAAAGTCAACTTTTTGCCCTCGTTCAAGGGAAAAATCGTAATTTCACCCTGAACGTCCGTTAATCCTCGGCTAATCCCTGATTAGCCTCACTAATCCATAATTAGTCTTAATTAATCCTTAAAATTAGGAAAGGGTCGTTACAAACTTCCTTAGTATAACGTAAGATTCTACCGTCAATAGGCACGAATCTCACCTCGTAGGCATTTATCGACCTTAGTACTCTTATCAATCAACATCCGTTCAATTTTCCATACTAACTCTGTCAGCAATCTGTGTCCACCTCACCAGAGTCACAACATAATCGCTCACACCGAACAACTTGACAAGTCAACTCACTAGTGGCTCCACTAACCAACAACCACCAAACACAATCAACCTATGGGAACGCCATCCATGTCTCACTCTACCTGTATGCAACTGGACCCTATCGCATTCCAAAATTACACACCTTAGTGTCAGGGTGCCACCAGCCACACATGGCTTTGAGCATCGATCTCAACACAATCACTAAACTTTCCGAGCCGCGATTGGCTACATCACGCTCGTACACCATCACTAGACCTTGCAACAACCAACAAGATCACTCTGGATCACACTAATCCAGTCCACATTCTCAGTCAATCAATCATTTCGGATTTACTCCGATTATTAAAACCTCTGCTAGAACATCACCATACATGTCCAATAACATCGGCATGGTTCTGACCACTAATACAGCCACTAACACATATCTCAGGTACATGCACCAATCAAACCCAACAACAATCATGGTGCATCTGCCAAAACGTCACAGTGCCAACCTCAATCACATCCATCGTACAGTATATCCTCAATCACTTCCAACGACATACCACGGTAGGTTCACCAATCACATCACTACTAGCCGATCACTAATACACCCACAAACACCACGATGTATCCTAATTTCCATCCAATAACGTTATAGTGCATCCTCCAACTATCACAATATATGTCTGAACACACACAGCATCATTGTACCGACACTGGTTACAACATAGCTACGCGCCAATCACGCTTCAATTTTGAAGTTCATTGGTCCACTCACAACATTACGCCGATTAATACTCCAGGCCAACATATCTTCCAAGGTATCTCAACTTGATTTCATCTTGAGTCTCCTGGCCTCTTGGGTCTCCTGATCAATGTCCAAAATGTCTAACCACATCTCACTTATGTATACAAGGCAAACCCAAAAGTTAAGACTAACACCGACAGAGCCTTCTCCATAGCCAAAGCTATATCCACGTACGTATGCAAGACAGACCACACTCACCATTATTATATCCAACATCTCCAAAATATTCAACATATCCAACCTCTGTCTTGTTCTGTCTTACAATACGATTCTCCTCTGCTCCTAGCTTAGCATAATCAGTAATACAGTTCTTCTGATCCACAACAACAATAACCCAAACCTGATCCACCCACTCCTAAGTAGATCCCTCTTATCTTCCATAGGGTCTTACATCCTATTTGAACCCGTATACTATCATGTCACTCCTCACCATACCACTACATCTGATCAGATAGCTCAAGAATACCATACTCTAAAGACACGTCTAGACTTTGGGTTCTCTTCAATTACCTCATAGCGATTAGTTATAGTCACTCTTTATCATCAATGTTCCGTTATCATCTCCCTTTTGTTACCCTACAACGGAACTCAAGATGATCCACAACCATAACATCAAAATTCATTAGTCATTAATCCCAACTAAACACAATCCCACTATACTCGCCACACATACCAAACTTGGTGTCACCAAGTAGTCTCTATCCCTCATCTCACCCCCCATTTCGTCCACAATCAGGGGGGTTCCACACCTCCTGAAGGTCCATCATACACACAATGATTCTCCCTTACCGACTCCAGAGTATCCATCACTCAATACTCAACATCTAACACCAATTCGTAATCTAACATAACGTCTCCTAATTCCGAGATACTAACCATGTTGGAAGTGTATCCATCTTTTCTAACCATTAGACTTAATCCTCAACAAGTATACTACCACAGGACAAGCCAACCGAACATCAACTCCTCTACTGAACGTAGGAAGATCGTGGACTTCCTACGACTCCTACGGCCTACGAACCACAGTCATGCGTCAGTACACAATCCAACTCACTAACCAACTCGCCTGTCGGTTCTTACCATTTATGCACATCCAAAAGGATGTCAATCCTTCATATCTTGATTCTCACGTCAACCTTTCCGAGGTTCAACTCCCCAGTACCACTAAGATATCAGTCACTGACTTTCGGGATCCTCAATCATCACTCACTAACCTCGGACTCCGCAGTCACTAATCTCGGAATCACCAATTACTATCCTCAGCATATGCCGATACATTCCAGCACACTCCGACACATCCGACACATACAGACACATTCCCGCGGTGTCCATGAAAACCAACCTCGTTGATGGTCAAACCCGACCATACCAAACTATCTCGATCCAAAACTAAGCATAGGTCCACCACGCTTCCGCTGCACTACTCTACTCAAACCAATACCGTCCTAACCATTCATACTGAGACATGACATGCTACTGTTCATCGGATATTTCCGCTCGATAGTGGTCAATACCAGGCACTAACACCTCACGACTAAGCGTATCCCAGTCGTCTCCTGTCTCGTGCTCAAAGCACACTAACCTTGAATCTTTGCTCACACCGAACCAAAACCTTACATCCACACTTGGGTCGGGGGAATGTTACCTTCCTCATATTCTACAACTCTGGGCAACACAATACATAACGGTCTCATCTAGGAAAACCTAGGGTCAACGGACCTCAATCCGATCCACTGCACAACAATCTCAATGACTCTACTGATCGATCCTCTACTAGTGGATCCTATCATCACATAGCGTCAAGCCAACCAATCTCCACAATCTCACTAGACTCGACCAGAGTCATCTGTCAGGCCATCCATAATCTCAGTTGTACCACACAACACAATCTCCAATATGGCCGGACAGTCGGTCCACAACAACATCTAGTTAACTCACTTTTCTAGACCAACCATCGATCAGATCTAACTCAACTGGTTACCATTCAAGGTAACCACTCTATCACACAACCGGTCTTATGGTCTAACCAACTCTCGACCATATCCAGCTCCATACATGCTATCCTCCCCGGCCCTAAGCCGGAATGCACCACACTACACACCGCGTATCAGGCAATTATCACCCAGTCGCTAGTTCTCTCCACCAACTAAAGTACAATCACCCTAGCATTCAGGTTGATGACAGGCTGCTCCTTGTAGAGACATCACATCCACAATGACATTATTCGACAAACCAAACACTCTGGAAGCCATAACCTCGCTCAGAGCGCACAAACCTCGCATTGATACCAATTTAACCCGACTCATCCCTAATCCCCCCTGGATTAAGGGATGTGCCATGCTCCCATCTAACCCACATGCGACACGAAGGCTAGACACATGTTGAACCTGCATGTGACACGCAGACCAGACAAGGGATCCCAGGTCAACGGTCCAAAAACAACTTCTGGCTTCCTATAGTGCTCGGAAACCACCGTGGATTGAATGTGATGTCTCAATCTCACCAACAGCCTGTATCCGCATCAACCTAAAGGGCATCGAAAAAACCAGAAAAAAGACTGTGAGTGGACAAAAATAAATAATTTTATAAAACATTTTACAGAAAAAAACATTTATGCCCTTCACGTAAAAATCAATGCATGCGTTCGAAAACCATTTCGTTTTCAACATAAGAAAACCGTTTATAAAACCCAAATTATTTTCCTTCCTCAAACCACTGAGCCTTAGCCCAAGACCATAAATCAAAACCCAAGTCTGGGAACTTAGCCCAAAATCCAAGATCCATATCACGTGTAAAATAGTAAATCCAATCATCTGGGCCACTTCCCAAGACATCTGAAAACCATATGAAAACCATCATGATATCACATAAATCCGAAACACATTTCCATCAATCAATCAAACCTGCTGGATCTTATATCAATGAGTCTTTAAACTCAATATCAATCTGAGTCTTTAAACTCAATCAGGTCTTCCCAGGTAATCAACGAGTCTTTAAACTCACGTGTCTTTAAACTCACGTGTCTTTAAACTCAATAACAAGTCTCAGGGGAAATCAATAATCGAGTCTTTAAACTCAAATCACATATATGCCCTCCCGCGTCACAATCAATCACCGGGTCTTTAAATGACACGACCCATCTCAATCCCCCCCGGTATTATCACACGATGTTCCATGCTCTCGTCTGGCACGAAGTGTCAGACAAAGGATAATTCAAAACCTTCAGCCCGACTGGGTTCCAAACCGCGCCAGGATCTGGTGGAGGAGTGTGATGTCTCGGTCTCTACTACAGCCTACATCCGTGATCAACCTGAAGGGCATTAAAAACCATAAAAAACTATGAGTGGACGAAAAATAAATAGTTTAATAAAAACACATTTCATAAAGGCATTTATGTCCTTCACTAAAAAGCATGCATGCATACGAAAACCATTTATCAAACCATATATTCAAATAACCATTATTAGGGTCTTAGCCCCAAATTCCATAAATCCAAATCATACGTGAGTCATTACCCAAATCCATAAAACACAGAAATACCATTTCTGAAATCTAATTACCATTTCATAAATCCAACAAACCATGTTTACCAAATATCATATGACCAAATCCTGTCACAGTTTCTAAAGCTACGGGTGTGCTACACGGGGTCTCAAATCCCAAGTCTCCCGAGGGTCCACCCAGGTCAATGTCCACAGATTAATGACCCTCCCTGGGGGTTATAATCCATATATGCCTTCCTGAGAGTAAGGTACCCCACGGGGTGACTCTACTCAATTAGTGCTGTGTGACTACTCCGGGGTCTTCCCAGGCCAGACCCTTCCCAGATGAGACAATACATAAATAAAAGGATGGTATATGAAAAACCATTTCCTAATCATTCTCAAAACCTTTCAAACCTTTCAAACCTTTCAAAGGATCCATGCCCGGTCCCCATAAACCATCATGAAACCAGAAATCCATGTTTCCAAATCCAAATCCCTTTAAGGTCTCCGAACCAGAAATCACCTTTATAAACTATAATTGGGACTCATGCCCCATATCATAACCAATTGAGCCTCAAGCCCGATCATGTAAACTAATTGGGCCTCAAGCCCGATTTCGTAAACCAACTGGGCCTCCGGCCCGATGCCTTATTAAATCAAATGGACTCGAAGTCCGATAGTTCATAAATCAAATAGGTCTCATGCCCGATTCCATATTTCCAATTCGAAATCAATCCACGAACCAATTGGGCCCCTAGCCCGATAATGTAAGTAAAATGGACTTCAAGTTCGAGGGTTTCCAAAAGCAAATGGGTCTCATCCCGAGTTTACCTTTTCAAATCCAAAACCATTTCATTAAACCATTACCGAAACCACAAGCATGTATAACCACAGCGTAAAACCATAAACCTCGATATACGTGCAAATACGTAAATTGCCTCGAAATACATGTAAATATGTAAATCACCAATATCCCAATCATCATCATGAAAATCACATATGGAAAACATATAAAACATTTATGCATTCATCACATTTTAGAAACCAAAGTCCACTCACAGACCGTCCTACGTTGCCGCCTCGATTTGAGTGTCATAACCCTCCCACACATATAAAATATGGGAGGGAAAACATATAAAATAATAAAATAATAATATTTTAATACATTAGATCCACTTTTTAGGGAAGCCACCAATGGGATGAGTGACACGTGTCACTCATCCAAGGGCCCCACACAAATATCTGCCCAATTAGATTTTAATATTATTTTAATCAAATCCCAAGACGTTAAATACCTAATTTTGATCCCGTGACCATAACTTCTTCGTTCTACGTTCGATTTCAACGTGCTGCCTGTCTACGGACTCGTGACGTCCCGATCTACGTCACGGTCATTGATCCTCGTATGTTTGACTCCCCGAGTCAAAAGTCAACATTTTACCCAATTCTAAGGACAAAACGATCATTTTACACCGTCCGTCGGATTTCGCTCAACTAATCACCGATTAATCTCAATAATCCTCCATTAGTTACTAATCTAATCTCGGAATTCGAGACGAGTCGTTACAACCTTCCCTCCTTAAATAATTTTGTCCTCAAAATTCCAACTATTCTGATTCCACAACCACCTCGTGGAAAGTAAAATCAGCCCCACATCAGGTGTACACTGGTACACCCACTAACTAGCACAATACTTGTCTGCACCCAGACGTTCCATCACGAACCCACGTCGTATCGAATATATTCGACCACTTCGAGTGAAATTTATCACACAATCCGAGTTGATACTACCCGACAATTCTGCCATTACGCCGACACTTCCCATACTGTCATCACTTGACAGTCGCTAGTCAAAACTGACAACATACTCACTTATGGTTACGCTAACCACCAACTCACTTGATCTGAGTGTAACTGGACCCCATTGAATACCAGCCCAACAGTGATAACACATCTTCACTCTAGGGTTCCACTAGCCATCCACGGCTCTGAGTACCTGCTCATACGATCACTGAACCCATCAAAATCACTTAGGGCCAAGGCACAGTATCCAATGTACACCTCACGTTCTCAACCAATCCAATGATGTCGGAACGAAGCCGACTACCAACACGTTCATCCACATACCACTAGTACATCCCATATACCGTCACACAGCACCACTCATGCATGTCCAGTATCGGTCCTCGCACAACGTACCCATTACGTACATCCAGCCACCAACCAGTCCACTACATGGCTCGTAGTCAATCACACTTCAATTGTGGAGTCCATCTGTCCAGTCTCACATGAGACAGACCATACACTCCCAATTCCATGTCTGTTCCAAGTCCCCTGGTCACCCGACCAGCATCAATACGTCTACTCCCAATCACTTCATCCAATACACACCCATCCAAATCATATCCACCAAGGCGTACCCATTCATGCCAAATGGGAATCCAATCTCACCCACATCTACCGAGACACACCAACTCCGAACCTATCGGTTACATGCTCATTTGATTACCATACCATATTCGATTGACTTCGAAAGGAAGTCAATCCCATCATTCACATATCCAATACTGACCAATCCGTCCTCGTCGGATATCCACTCGTTCTACTCATATAACATACGGGATTAACCTCGAAAGGAAATCAGTCCCATCATCCTCATAGTCAAATATCTGAGACAAATCGTACACACCTCAAATCACTCAACTACCATCTCATGCCAGATTAACTTCGAAAATAAGTCGACCCAACATTCCCATATCCAAATATCCAAGACAGAGCAATAAACTCTCCTCCTATCCTGATCATCAAGATCACGATCCAGATCCATCACCACGTCACCCGACCATTAACACCACGATCCTAGGTGGATCCACACATGCTCGCTCCGCTAACGATCCACCCAAAATCTGGTCATAGGGTCTTACACCCTCATTGAATCTGCATACTATCATATCGCTCCTTAACCGTTTCACATCTAATCACTCAATCAAAGACGGAACACGTCTAGACTATAGGCCCTCTCCAATTACCTCATATCGATCCTTGTCATTCCACCTAGAAAAATCAAGGATGATCCAAGACAATGACATCAAAATTCTTCCTACGTGAGTGCAAGCACAAATCCACTGCACCCACCACACCAGGTAACCCAACATCGTCTGCCACCAAGCAGAAAATGAGAAATCTCATTCACCTAACTTCGAAATACCCAACTCCTCATGATGACCCAAAACAAATTGTGGGTCCACCCACAAATACACGATCAACGTATTGGTGATAACAACCATCATCTGTCAAGGGCGGAACATGAGAAGTCATCCTCAGTGACTTCAGAACATTCATTACCAATGCTGAACCAAGCACTCCTCTCGTCGCCTCAATCACAACCTCTCTCAAATCCGAAGTTCCAACCAGGTTGGAACCAACCCACTCGGACATCAAACATGTGTCCGTAACCAGTCTAACTCACTATCAAGTTCGCCTATCGGCTTATACCGTTTATGTACATCCAAAATGATGCGGCCCATTACTACTTGATTCACACGTCTCTACTACTACTTGATTCCATCCAGTTCATCACTATCTGAGATCCATTGCTGGACCCCGGGTACCGAATGTATGACCAACATGACGGAGTCACATCCTGACTCGTGGCTCATCGTCATCACAATTACCAGCACCAGCACCAGCACATAGTGTGCAAATCAGACAACCCTGGATCTTTGCTCATACAGAGCAACGACCCCGTACCTCTGCCCAAGTTGGAGAGATTCTCCCTCCCTCGTACCCAACAACTCCGGGTTCAATCATCCTGACAATTCGTACCAGAAAATGAACGTTCCTTGAACGTCCCCCGATTCACAACAACCACAACTACAACTATTCTCGACAAAAATGCCTGCCACAATCTCGTGCATACCCAACCATCAGACATCGCTATCGACACTCCGCATCCAACGGAATCAACCACCCGTACTAACTACTTCGTATCCCCACTCCGGGATTCCATCGACAAGTACCAAACCTGGTAACCTGTCTAACCAATCTCTAACTAGTCTCAACTCGACTCACATTTTCGAACCAACATTATCGAACCACTAAGGTTTCCCACCAAGGTCATCAATTAACTCCGTTGTACTCAAAACTCTAACCCATCAAGCACCACTAGGGTTCACCTTTGCAGACCATCCATCATGATTTAGGGTTCCATAATCACACCCTAGGGTTCCTCTGAACCCAACAGTAGAGGGTAATATAATTCACAATCTAATCGACCTCGCGGAGCGGACATCGTATGGACGTCAATTCAATCCTACCATCAGCTCAACTAGGGTTCCCCGAACCCAGCTACTCCTCGCAAACAATTCACAACTCAGAATGACCTGACCATTTAATGGTCACAACTCCATACTATCGTCATATCTGATCTTACAATATCGTGATAGACGATCCTGACATAACCGTCCCTCGGTCAAAACTCTAAAGTATTATTACGTTCAACCCTCATTAGGGTCCCACACTGCCAAACCAAGATAGAACTATGGCACACATAAGAATCAAATGCCGGACCTAAACTATCCACGATTCATTCCTACTAACTCTCGTACTATTACAAAATGACCAGGTTGTTAAAGAACTGTAGCCTATAGAGACATCACATCCTCGACCTGCGCATAGTTCAAGATCAAACCGGCTCTGATACCACTTGACACGACCCATCTCAATCCCCCTGGAATTATCACGAGATGTTCGATGCTCCCGTTTGACATGAAGTGTCAGACAAAGAATAATTTAAAACCTTCTGCCTGATTGGCTTCCAGACCGCGCCAGGATCCGGTGGAGGAGTGTGATGTCTCGCTCTCTGCTACAGCATGCATCCGTGATCAACCTGAAGGGCATTAAAAACCATAAAAACTGTGAGTGGACGAAAATAAATAGTTTAATAAAAACACATTTCTTAAAGACATTAATGCCCTTCACTAAAAAGCATGCGTGCATACGAAAACCATTTATCAAACCATATATTCAAATAACCATTATTAGGGTCTAAGCCCCAAATTCGGTAAATCCAAATCATACGGGCCCCTGCCCAAATCCCTTTACACAAATTCATAACATATCAACCATATGTGGGAACTCAGCCCAAAACCGTAAATCAGAGTATGTGGGCCATTTCCCAAATCCATAAAACACAGAAATACCATTTCTGAAATCCAATTACCATTTCTGAAATCCAAAATCAATCCACGAACCAATTAGGCCTCTGGCCCGATAATGTAACTAAAATGGACTTCAAGTACGAAGGTTTCCAAAACAAATGGGTCTCATGCCCGAGTTTACCTTTTCAAATCCAAAACCATTTCATTAAACCATTACCGAAACCACAAGCACATATAACCACAGCTTAAAACCATAAACCTCGATATACTAGCAAATACGTAAATTACCTCGAAATACGTGTAAATATGTATATCACCAATATCCCAATCATCATCATAGAAATCACATATGGAAAACATATAAAACATTTATGCATGCATCATAGTTTAGAAATCAAGGTCCACTCAAAAACTGTCCTACGTTGTCGCCTCGATTTGCTTGCCAAAAGCCTCGCTAGGCTAATCACCGTCACCGAGACTCCCAAACCTGTCTAAATCATACTGGAGGGTTACTAACTACCTCATTAACCTATCATTGAAGTCCCGTAATTTTTTCGAATTTTTTAACTATTTTTAAACTCGATCCTAAACCTTCGGACATCCTGAACTATATCGAAACGATGTCCGATCAACTCGAATCCAATCCCAAAATGTTCATTATATCAAATACTTACATACTCATGTTGACCATGCCTCAAAATGAGGACCCACAAGCCCTCACGCGCCACCCAAAAGCACTGCGCGTGGGAGCCACGCACCGGCAGAGTTCATCTTTAACCTCGAGTGAACCCGGTCCAGTTCGATCCACTGCAAATCCAGTCCAACCGAATCGACGTGACTGGTTATCCCTCGATTTCTGATCTTTTTCAAGCCTTCCAACTTCTGTAGTTTCGTCTACTCATTCCCAATCGATCTACGTGATCAAAACATGGAAACCAGGTTAGTATTATACCTTCTCGATCGAGCATAAACCGGCCAACCTTCGACCTTTGTTTCCAGCCACCGCAGTCCATTGCAGGCCTCAATTCCAAGCTCTATAGCTTCCTTGCAACCTCAGAAACATCATCCAGGCATTAGCATCGATTTACAATCACTAGATCACAATTTTCCCTTTTCAAACCAAAATAGGACCTTTCACAAATTCGACCTTACCTCCACCGTCTTGACCACCACCGTGGCTACCATGCTCATCGTCCAAGTCCCCTTTCCATCTTTCCTTCATAGGTCACTAGAAATAGGTGGGGATCGAAGGGTGCATATGTGTGCTTTTCTCACGGTCTCTGTTTTCACTTTCTCTCGGTCTACTTTCACCGAACACACACTTGCACGACTTCATCTTCTTTTTAAAACCGTTGAGGTGGTTGTACCAGCTTCCACAGCCTTCCAGAGAGGGGACAAGTGTGAAGTGTCCCACTTCAATTGGGCACACTTCCTAATGCAAACAAATGACCAAATTACCCTTTAGGCTAAATTACCAAAACGCCCCTCAACTTCCAAGCCTCATAACTTCTCCATCAAACGTCAGAATCGAACATGCCGCCTGTCTACGGACTCATGACGTCTCGAACTATGTCATAGTTATCGGCCAAAGTCTGTTTGATTGCCCGAGTCAAAAGTCAACATTTCGCTTACCTCTAGGGGCAAAACGGTCATTTTGCATCGTCCGTCCGAAATCACTTAACTAATCACCAATTAATCTCAATAATCCTTCATTAGCCACTAAGCTAATCTGAAAATTTGGGACGGGTCGTTACATCGTGCCTCCTCGCAAACAACATGAAAACCACCCCATCAAAAGCTCTTCTTGATAGCAATTCAATGGTCTAGATAGATAGGTTCGAAACTACCTGAAACGCCTCCAAATCTCACCGGATCGTCGTCGGGTCGAAGTCGGGTTGACGTCCCTCACATCGAAAACCACTTGCAAAGTTACCATTAGCCTTCTTGTGATGAGATACTTTGAAAAACGGTTTTAAGGGTTCAAGGAGGTACCTAGTTCGAGCCTCAGCTCATTGGATCGTTCTCGGGTCCTGAGTCAGGTCTGTTTCGTTGTCAGCGCCACCTCAGTCTCCATGGCTCACGATTTGAGGTCAAGGTGGTCGTAATAGCTCCAAAAAGAATCTCTCAGGAGCTAGCCCTTTGGGTAATTATTCATAGCTCCAAACCCAATAGGTCCCCTTCTTACCTTGTCTCAATATTCAATAATGATATTAAAACTAAACTCACATTTTTATAATTAGATAGGTAGAAGTGAGCTTAGTATGTCCGGTCCAAGTAGGTAGAAGTGAGCTTAGTATGTCCGGTCCAAGTGGGCTTAGTAGACCCGACCCATAAAACCTAATAAAAGTCCAGCTCAAATCTGGCCCGACAAAGGGCATGTATTTTATATTTATGATTAAACCCGCCCGACCCGGCTCGGTATTTTTTAAATTATGAAATAGGCCCGTCCCGGCTCAAGCCCAAAAATTTTGAACCGAGCTTACCCAACCCGGCCCAATGATGAGGCTTACAAGAATGGCTCCACAGCCTGCTCCCTCAACTATCACATGATAATTTATGATGAGATGACATGAATGATCGAAAATCAATGTAACCATATGCGATATGATCATTTGCCACAATCCTACCTAAATATACGTCGTTCATTTGTGGTCGGTGGAGGTCATTAGTAGTAAAAATACCATACCTCAGTTTAGGTTTGAGCTCATTCATTCAAATAAAGATAAATACTAAATTAGAATTTTCACGTAAATTTATTACAATACTAAATGTATGTAATTGACTTTAGTCTAGGGTTATGTAATTGATTCATTTTTCGGAGAAATATTGATTTCATCGCCATCTATTCCAAGTCATCAAATCCATATGGCTTTTGATTGTGCATCGTTGGAAGGTTTTGGTCCTCCATCTCTTGTACGAAGGAAAAAAAAAAAAAAAGTTGGCGGACTTGAATGAAAATGTGTACTGACTGGCGGTCATTCAATAATGCCAACCAACACTTCTTCCTCACATAAATTTCTTTGGCACATCACATGTCTGCTTCATCTGTCTCATAATGAGCTGCTTCAAGTAAATTATATGCAAAATGTTATTGATAATCCTTTTTTCTACGATCAAATATGGATGAGATAAAAAAGGTCATCGTTGGGGTAAAAATAATGTTAATAATTAATTGCAAAAATGAAAATCAACTTTTCTTTTTGCAAGTGATATTATTTTAGCTTTATTTTATATCATTTTATATCCTTTATATTTATCTTTTAATATTAAAATTCCAAATAATTGGAAAAAATAATATATTTTGTGTGAAATTTGCAGAAATAAACAAATCTCGAAATTATGAGAATTTTGAATCGAAGTTATAACGAAGAAATTATGATTGAAATAAGAGAGGTCACTGAATTAGACAAGAAAATTCGGTGGGAAGCTACCGAGATGCTACAGCCCAAATCCATTTTGTGCAGCCCAAAAATCCAATTAAACCCAGTTTGCTTGGCCCAAAATTGCAGCCCAGAAACCCAACCCATGGCCCACGATCCTTCAGCCCAGCCCAAAATGCGACTCACATCAGTCCAAGAGCTTTCGACCTGCGCCTGTCGAACTCCCCATCGTCCTTCGGAGCATGCGTGCCGAAGTTCGTCTGCCTTGCTCAGCGCATTCCCCGTTGTCCAGCCACTCTGAGTCAGTGCACACCTACTGAAACCCACCTGCTCTCATCAGCGTGCGTGCACCGAACTGACATGCCTTTTTTTAGCGCCTTACACACCGATTCCCATCCTCATTTCAACAGCTTCCCACTGATTTCACCTGCTCCTGTCAGCAGCCCATGCTTGCCCAGTTTTTCGGCACAATTTTTGAACCAAAATTCATCATTTATTTTTATTGTAATTTTTATTTCATTTTTTTACCCTTTGATGTGCATTCTCTATAAATAGGAAGGTCATTTCATTATTTTGGAGAGCTCTTTTTACCTTTCTTTTAGATTTTTTTCATCTCTTTTTTTTTTTAGCTTTTTCTCTTTGAATTTTTTAGACATTGTTTAGCTTTTTTCTTAGTTTTTTCTTAGACTTTGTTTTTAGAATTTGTTCTTAGATTTTTCTTTAACTTATTTTTGTACACAATTTTATGTTTTCCTTAAGAAAATTCTAGACCGAGTATTTCCGAGATAATTCTAGATTTTAAGTCCATAATCTTTCATGTTTCTTCCTCCATCTTCACAAGGTTCCTTCTGTTGTCAGAGAATTTTGTGAATAACATTTCATTGTATCCATCCACCTAAGAATCACATGCTGTTCTTGGATTCCGAAAGTTTAATTTTGTTCCATCTACTTAAAACTCTTATTATTGTTTCGGTTTTACTTATAATTTAATATATATGGTGATATTTTCTTTCTAACATTTATAAATATGAATACTAAGGGTGGCATTTTATACCGAAAAACCGAAAACCGCAAAAACCGACCGGTACTTTACCGCAATGAAACCGCAATCGCGGTAAACCGAACCGCATTTGCGGTATTTAAAACCGAACCGCATTTGCGGTTGCGGTTGCGGTATTTGTTTTTCTAAACCGACGGTTACCGCAATCTCTCCTTAATCTTAACTCTCTGATTCTCATTCCGTCATTCGTCTCTCTCGCTCTCTCTCTCTCTCTTAACTCTCAAAATCCGCTTCTCCCTCACAGACCCCAATCGAACTCATCACATCCTCCTCTCTCTATCAATCTAAGTTTTATCTCTTCTCTCTCAACTCAACCTCCACCAGGACCACCACGCTCACTCTGTCACTCAACTCAAGCGCTCTCTCTCTCTCTCCAGCTTAACTCAAACCCCCCGGCCACCACTGTCAAGTTCAACAGCCGCTCTCGGCCTCTCTCAAGTCTGTCTTGGTTGATTTGGAGGTAAATTATTCATTATTGTGTTCTTAATTTCTGAAATTGATTGTTTCAATTCAAATTTAGGGTTTCGACTTCTGTAAAACCGAAAACCTGTGAAAGGCCTGATCCTCTGAGTTTCAACTTCTGTAAAACCGTTAAACTGTTCGTTTATGTTCTCTGTAGATTTCTTGCTATATTCTTCTAGCTTTAAAGTGGTGGCTGTAGTAAGCAGTTTACTTCCAAATTTGTTGAACTTGTTCATTTGATGTCTTTACCCTTGCACCAGAATAGCTATAGTATAGCCTATAAATCAGAACAGAGGGATTGCTGAGAAATTGGAACAAAACTAAGTCAGAAATTAGAATGACATTTAAATTACTGAAAATTGGTGAAAACCAAAATTTGAATTGGGTTAAAACTTCTATAATTTGCTCTCGGATTCTCATAGTTTTCTCAGCAACCAAACAGATAAAGAGGTTAAAAAAAATGATCACATTGAAGGGAGAAAAAAAGTGGTAGTTACTGTCTGGGCTCAAGAATATGTCACCCAAAACTCCAATAATTATTTAGTAATAGGAATAACCACTCAAATACAAATTCACGCCTAGGAGAAGAGTATTATCACCTAATGCTTTGAATCTGGAATCTGTTAATGTTAATTCTGGAATCTGTAATTGTTTTGAGCTTGGTTTTGAATCTGTAAATGTTAATTAAATTCTGTTTTTGAATCTGCATGTTAATTAAATTCTGTTTTTTTTTTTAAGTTTAATTTTTTGTTGTTTTTGTGTTGTGTTGTGTTATAGATGGAGTCTAGCCACTCTAACACACCTAATGCCTCTAATCTCCAAACACAAACCGATACACCCGAAACACAATCTCCAACTCAAACACAAAATATCACATGCGAGGGGCTTGTGGTGGGAGATAAGAGGAAAGCCCCAAAATCGATTGTATGGTTACATTGCACAAAACAAATAAAGAAGGATGGTAGTGGGGTAGAGAAGGTTATAGGGGTTTGCAATTATTGCAAATTGGAGATGCCGGCGGGCCCTCGAAAAAATGGGACAACGGGTTTAAAAATCACATAGAGAGGAGATGCAAGCTCTCTCCTCTCTATCAACAACAACGTGATGCAAATCAACCTTCTTTGACAACAGATACAATGGGTAGTGGATTGATTCCTCACACATTCAATCAAAAAAAATGTGAGTTAAAGGTTGTGAAGTTCATCATTAAGGATGAGCAACCTTTTAGAGTCGTTGAGGGCTCGGGTTTTAAGGAAATGATGAACGAGGTGCAACCTCGTTTCAAGGTACCAAGTAGGAAGAAGGTTGCCGAGGGGGTGTGGGAGTTATTCATGGTTGAAAAGGAAAAGATAATAAGTGTGATTGGTGAGCAAAGAGTTAGTATCACAACCGATACTTGGACATCGATCCAAAACATAAATTACATGGTTGTGACGATCCACTTCATGGATAGTAATTAGAACTTGCACAAAAGAATAACTAGCTTCACAAAGATCACTAGTCATAAGGGCATTGACATAGGAAAACCCCTAGATGCATGTTTGACGGATTGGGGCATACATAAAGTGTTCACAATTACCGTTGATAATGCTTCCGCCAATGATGGGGCGGTTGAGTACATGGCACAAAGCCTAAAGTCAATGAACACCTTAATGTTGGATGGGAAGTACTTGCACTTGAGGTGTTCTTGTCACATTCTTAATTTAATTGTTAAGGATGGGTTGAAGGAGCTTAGTGGCTCAATTAAGGGTATAAGAAATTGTGTGAAGTTTATTCACTCTTCTCCGGCGAGGTTGGATAAGTTTAGGGAGTTTGCCATTGCATGTAGGATGGACAAGATGGCAAATGTGCCAATGGATGTGCCTACAAGGTGGAATGCAACCTATAAAATGCTTGAAGGTGCATTCAAATATAGGCAAGTCTTTGAGAAGATGGCATATTCTTGTGAGGTGTTTCAAGCTTACTTTCTAGAGGAAGAAAAAGTTAAGAAAGTGATGGTTAAGAGAGTGGGACCTCCAAAAGATGATGATTGGGAGAAGGCATTAGCTTTTGTGCATTTTCTCAAAAAAATTTATGATGCTACATTGAAACTTAGTGCAACCAAAACTTGTACATCCCCAATAATTTTCTTAGAATTGGTTGCTTTACAAGTTCAAATAGAAGCTAAAATGAAAGATCTTAGGAATCCTACTATGCAACGGGTATCATCTTTAATGAAGTTGAAATTTGACAAATATTGGGGCAACTTTGATGTTGTGAATAAGCTTATATTTTTGGGGAATGTGCTAGACCCGAGGATGAAGCTTCAAATGCTCCAAATAAGCCTTGGCAATCTTGGGGCAGATTCTAGAAAGCAAGATGAGATTGTGAAGGAGGTTGTAAAGTGTTTGAACGAATTGTATAATGAGTATACAGGGATTGGAGGGGGTGTGAGCCAAATTGATGAGGATGAGATTGATGATGAGGTTGCACAAATTGGTGATGATGTTGATGTCACATTGCAACTAATGCAACAACTTGTGCAAAAGAGGAAGGATGAGCAATCTGTTGAGATATCCAATGAAGTGGATAAATACTTGACGGATCCTTTTGAGAGCCCCTTGAGCAAACAATTCAATCTCTTGCATTGGTGGAAAGGGAACCAAACAAGATATCCTATTCTTTCACAAGTTGCCAAGGATATCTTTGCAATTCCAAGTTCTACGGTTGCTAGTGAAAATGCTTTTAGCCTAGGTAAGAGGATTGTGGATCCTTTTAGAAGTTCTTTGCATCCTAAAATGGTAGAGGCATTAGTGTGTACTAGTGATTGGCTTAGAGCGGACGAATTTTCCTTTTACAAGGAACCAACGGATGATGAGGTTGAATTCTACAAGGAAATGGAATATATGACAACTTGTAAGTAATTAGTTTATTTGCTCATGTTATTTATGCTCCTCCTTATAATAAAATGTACTAAAATTATGTTGTTTTATTTTATTTGTAGATAGCATTGGTGCTCAAACAACACAATGAGGTTCTTCAAATCCACTCACCACCACCAACACTTGAGTTTGTAACTTTAGTTTGTAATATTGGTGCATTGCATTTTCCTTTTAGTTTGTAACTTTAATTAACTTTAAATTGGATTTTCTTTTGGGTTGTAACTTTAATTCATTTTGCATTGTATTTTCCTTTTCGTTTGTAACTTTAAAGAATTTGGAATTTGAATGCTTGAGAAGTTTAACTTTAATTGGAATGCTTGGAATTGAATTTTAATTTTCTTTAGGTTGTGATGCTTGAGAAGTTGGATTTTTATGACACAAAAAGAACTTGCGGTTTTAAACCGCAAAACACGGTCGGTTTGCGGTTTCAAAAAACATCATACCGCAAATAGTCGGTCGGTTTGCGGTTTGGGAAAAAAATCACGGTTACCGAACCGCAACCACCACTACAATCTTCATGTGTTTTACTTTCTGAATTTTAATTACTTCATACGTTTTATTGCTTAAATTTCAGTTCAACGCAAAGTGTTTATGACCGTTGTTCGGTGCACTTAGAATAGGATTGAAGAGATTTAAATGTTTGACGCGCATTAAAAAAACGTAAGGTGAATCATATTGTAAGTGTTTATGATAGTTGTTCAGTGCATTTATAATATTGAAAAATGTATGCATGTAATTGAGATGATGAAGGTATGATTTCGTGATTGATTCAATATATGCAAAATGTTAGAGTGTTGGTAAGATTTGTGTTTAAAGAAAGTTCATTGTATAAATGTTAAAGTATGAGTAGTTTAAATATTGTGATTGTTAATTTGGATTTACTTACGTGAAAGTGTCCATTTTGTCTATGAAACTAATCAATGGTTTGTAAATCTTAGGTAGCATGAGTATTCGCATTTCAATTCTTAGTTTGTTAAAATGTAGTTTCGGCTACAACTTTTTCCAAAATCCCACAAATCATGTTATTCTTTTATTCTTGAATTCTTGAATTATTTTATTATTTTATTATTTTATTATTTATTCATTTATTTTTTTGATGATTTATTATTCTTTTTCATTAACCATTATTTATTGTTTTCTAATTTCCTCGGTTAAGAACGATCTCTATTTAGCAATACTATACTTACACAAAAAGGGTTAAATTGCATATGGTTGAATTGTGTATTTATTTAAATGTGTAGTTTAAGTGTATTAGCAAGATCATTAGGCATTAGACAAAAATTCTGAATTTAATAAACTCTTACACTTGATCGAAAAATTTGAGTTTGATTTCTATTGTGATACGTCACATTTTTTTATAGGAAAGTGAAAGAAATAAAGAAAATAGCAAAAATACTACTATGCAAGGCTTCTTTTTTTATATAAATCAAAATTATATTAAAGGGCAAGCCCTAAAAAGAACCCGGAAGGGCACCAACAAAAAGCCTCATAGGAAAGAAACAACTCATCCAGTAAGGAACAGAAGACAAACGCCAACCTACAAGAACCAGCGAACAAGCCTAGAACTAGACAACAGACAGACCAGCTTAAACCACTTACTCCGTAATAGGTAATTCCAGGCTCTAGTAATCTGAATATTACCAGCATTCAACTTACAATTAACATTATACAGTCTCAAACGAATCATATCAATAATACGACTAAGAATAGTAGAAGAGGGGCATCGAGTATTAGAAAACACTTGATTATTGCGCTCCAACCATATGCAATAAACAGTGGTAGATAAGGCTAGCTTCTTGATGGTGGCAGTAAGCGACTTCCCTCTCCATAAGACAAAGATAGCATCTACAAACGATGGCCAAGGGGGATTTCTCCAAGTTTCATCATATTTGCTAAGGACAACCCGCCAAATATCACAAGTTACTGGACAGTTAAAGAACAAATGTTCATGAGTTTTAGGTTCCCTACCACACAGATAACAAAGAACATTGGAAAGAGAAGTAAAACAAGAGACACGGTGTGTAAAGCTTTTATGTTACACTCTCAAGTGTAGAATTAATATAATATGAATTAAACTCGGTGGTCTGATTTTATAAAAATCAGACTCACATTAATTACTGTGTAAGGCTTTTATGTATTTGCTTCTTAGAATGCAAAAAAAAAAAAAAAGGCCTGGAATTTTCTTCCCTTTTTGACTTGGATCGGAGTGATATTAATGAGAACAATTTTCCTGCTCACTAGCAATCCAACAAAATGATATATTGGACCATTTTCTAATAAAAGCACTGACCCAGCTATTTCTTTCACCACAGATATGTAACTTCAACATTCTCCCGTCGTTTGCTTCCAAGTTCAAGATTTCATGTGCAAAATCTAGTTTAATTTTGACAAAAATTTCATTTTTTTTTTCCTTTTTCATAATGAAATTTTTTTGCTTCAACATCAAAATCATGACAAACAAAAAAAGGCTAGTTAATAATTCATAAGAATTTGAGTGCAAAATTGCTTCCGTCATATTATTTGTAATTTTTTTTAAAAAAAAATTGAATGTACGTAGGATGAGTTTATAAATTGAGGTATAATATTGTTTACATTGATAATATGACATATATATATACAATCAATTACATAAATATTTATCTGCAAAACAAATTAAGCTTCACCAGTTCACCCTAGTTAAGATTTGTAATTGGGACTTGGAATAAATGGTGATACTTAGATCTGAACAATCCCAACAGATTTATGAAGTACTTCTTAATGGCTGTGAGTTGTCCGTTGAAATTATGACATTATTTTTTTTTAAAGAAAGTACGGTAATCCATTAAATTGTAAGAATTGCACTATTAAGCAAGTAAAGTGACTTCATTAAAATTTTGTAGAAGATTTTAATCCGGATGAAGGAAAAGGAGTAGCGCACACACAAAATTACCAATTCAAAAAATTCTCAATGAGTGCCGCACACACGAAATTATGACATTGTTGATTTACTAAGATTCAAATTATTATAATCTTTTTACTATTGTTGATGCATAAAATGTGTCAACTTAAGGGACGAATGCTACTCAGCCACATGCCTTTGGATAGACTTGCAAATTAAGATAACTAGTTAGTCGGTTAGAGATGGGCACCGGTGTGGTACCAGCTTAAGGGTACTTTGACGCCCAAGTCAGTGGTGGGTCTGTGTGTAAGGAGTGAGTGATGAATAATAATTCGTAAAGTATGTGTGAATAGTAAATGATTAGTTACCTTTATGGAGGAAAGTGAATCCCTTTTATATGGGTGTGATGCGTGCAATGATTTTATTCTTCGGATGTGGGACAATAGACAGTCAATGTGGGACCGACACGTGAAAGACTGGAGTCTGTCCACGTGTAAGTGTTGGAAGTGTACTGAGTTAAAAGTATTGGATCACAACTTAATTGGGCTGATATGGTATCAACAATTATCTAGATTTAAAGGGTTCATTAGTATTCGTACCTTTCTATCCCTTACTACCACGTAAAAAAAAATTATAATTTCATTCCTGGAAATTTATATATGAGACCATATTCCCATTTTTACCATATATCCTAAATGTGTGAATTTCTTCCTCCCCAAATAAGCATGTCATAAAAAGGGCGAATGGTGTCCCTTTCATAAATAATTCCAACTAACTTTACCAGCTATATTACTAGAAGACCACTGTCATTAATTGACTAATGTTGAGCAGAGCCAGAGCGTTGATGTCTATATAATTTTGTCAACACATATTTTGTCGAGATTCATACATGTAGTTGTGAGTATTGTTGTTGGAGGATTACAAATTTTAATTAATATGTTTGTAATATAGTAATAATTTATCGACAATTAATTAATGTAATGATAATACTCATCACAACCTCTACCTCTTTCGTGAAACCCATAATTGCACCTCCAACTACAGTCTCAACTAGTTTATAAGTATCTCCAAAACCTCATATTTATCAAGCCACACATAGCCTTTCTTCAACCTCATTTTCAAACTTTCTAGCAACCTTCCTGGCCAGATTCTGATATATCCCCGCCACCCATGGCAACCGAGTCGGCGAAAAAGGAGGAAGCTTTGAAGGTGAAAGTCACCACCAAAACCCATGTGAAACCCAACAAGAAGATAGGTAAAAAGGAGTGTCAACTGGTCACATTTGACTTGCCATACCTAGCTTTTTACTACAACCAAAAATTACTTTTTTACAAAGGAGGTGAGTTTGAAGAGGTGGTGAAGAAGTTGAAGGAGGGATTGGAGGTCGTTTTGGTGGAGTTTCATCAGTTGGCTGGGAAGCTTGGGAAAGATGAGGAGGGGGTTTTTAGGGTGGAGTACGGGGATGAGATGGAGGGTGTGGAGGTGGCGGAAGCTGTCGCGGAGGAGATCAGCATAGCTGATCTGACTGTTGAGGAAGGCACTAGTGCTTTGAAGGACTTCATACCTTACAATGGGGTCCTAAACTTGGAGGGCATGCACAGGCCTTTGCTAGCAGTTCAGGTAATTAACTAGTCATTAATCGATCACCATTGTTTTACAATTCATGTCTAATCTCATTATTTAATTACTCTTAATTAGCTGAAAATTTTGTTTTTGGTAAAGTCACAAATTTTCAAGTCAATATATATATATGAGATCTAATGACATGCATTTGGGTTGTTGGCATTGAATTAATTTGTGATTTTAGTAAATTAAATGCTGTGTTTAGTATTAGTGATCTAATGCGGTTCCCTTCACTATACAAGATAAAATTTTAAATTTAATTTTCATAAAAAACAGAATTAATAAGAAATAATATGTAAACAAGTAAATTGTGACAAGTACCATTTTAAATTTTCATATTTATTTTTACTATTTACTATTTACTATTTACTATTTACTATGGACCGTTAGCTTAGCATTCACGTTTTCTATCTTTTTAAGCTTAATCAACATTTTATTCGGCGGGCCTCGCAGTTAACCAAGCTGAAAGATGGACTTGCGGTAGGGTGCGCCTTCAACCACGCCATCCTAGACGGCACGTCCACGTGGCACTTCATGAGTTCGTGGGCCGCAATCTGCAATGGGGCCGAATCTATTCCCGCCAGACCTTTCCTGGACCGCACCCAGGCTCGAAACACGCGCGTGAAGCTCGACCTCTCTCCGCCCCCATCGAACGGCACCGATTCATCCAACGCCAAAGTGGACCCAACCTTGAGAGAGAGAGTCTTCAACTTCTCCGAGGCAGCCATCGACAAGATCAAGGCAAACGTCAACGCCAACCTCCCATCCGGCGCCTCAAAACCCTTCTCCACCTTCCAGTCCCTCTCCGTCCACATATGGCGCCACGTCACCCACGCTCGCCTCCTGAAACCCGAAGACTACACGGTCTTCACCGTCTTCGCCGACTGCCGAAAGCGGGTTGACCCGCCCATGCCCGATACCTACTTCGGGAATCTAATCCAGGCCGTGTTCACCGTCACCGCGGCCGGGCTGTTGTCGGCGAACCCGGCGGACTTCGGAGCTTCGATGATCCAGAATGCGATCGAAGCGCATAACTCGAAGGCCATTGACCAAAGGAACACCGAGTGGGAGAGGTCGCCGAAGATTTTTGAGTTCAAGGATGCCGGAATCAACTGCGTGGCGGTCGGCAGCTCGCCGAGGTTCCAGGTATACGATGTGGATTTCGGGTGCGGAAAACCCGAGGGGGTGAGAAGCGGGTCGAACAACAGGTTCGATGGGATGGTGTACTTGTACCAGGGGAAGAGCGGCGGGAGGAGTATCGACGTGGAGATCAGCTTGGAGGCTCCGGCGATGGAGAAGCTGGAGCAAGATAAGGGCTTTCTGGTCGTTGACGTGTAGTTAATAAAAGTAATTAAGGTGGGATTAATTATAATTAAGTATGGTTTAATTGGTTCACCTCAGAGTTTAGTTGGAGGATAATAAAGTGCTGGAGTCACAGTGGAAGCAATTGTGTGGAGAGGTGAGAGGAGTGAGCTAAGTTTGTTAATTTGATTTGATTTGGATGATGAATATTTTGAGTGTGATGACAAATATATATTTTTTTTCCTGAGTGTAATGACAAATATATATTTTTTTTCCTGAGTGTAATGACAAATATATGGATGCATTGCTTGGTTGTCCGTAATGATTGAACACTTTCTTCTCCATTGCTAATTTTTGAATAATATGTATTTCAGAATTGAGAATATTTGAGATGCAACAGGTTGATGTTGGCATGTTGTTGTGTCATATTTAATTCTGTTGGGTCAGTTTTTAGATATTCCTCTAATTTTAAGTCCTATTTAATATGTGGGGAATCCTCAGGATAGTACATTTCTAAAATGTCACTTTTCTTAAATTGAACTCTAATTTTACATATTTATAAAAATGACCCAAAATTTTATATACCAAAAAAAATCACAGCCCTCGTATTCCCATTTTTTTCATTTGTGAAAAAAAATCTAAACCCAAGCACCTACAGATTCTTCTTCTTCTTACACTTGGGCTTCTTCGAGGCCAAAGAAGGAGAAGCAGCCTCCTAGCCGCCCTCACCTTCTCCACAGCCGCAACCCCTTTTTTCATAGAATTTTGTGGGTGTTGTTTGCTTGATTCATGAGAAAATCCAAAGCATTAATATAAAACGAGTAATGGGAAGGAATTGAACTTCCAAACATTGAACAAATTTATTCAACATAGAAAGAAGTACAAAGAGAGATAAACATAAAATCGGCAGAAAAGTGCAGATGAGCTCCTGAAATTCACAAAAAAATCATCTCAACCTTTTATGAAGCAGATTGAAGAAAGTACAAAAAGATCCAAGAGCAAAAAAAAAAAAACATAAATGAAAGAAGATTAATACTTCTTGAGTTTGACACTTTCATAAGCACAAAAATATCAACCCTTCTATCTATTGATGGGTCGGGGCTCAGGACCCATTTCAAAGGAGCGATTCTTCGACGACAGGTTTTCTCCTCCATGTGGACTTTTGATTCTTTGCCGCTCAAAGATTTCCCATCCGAGCTCGTTTCTCCTCCATGTGGATTTTCGCTTCTTCGACGACAACATGTCGAGGAGCAGGTTCAGGCGGCGGTGGACGAGGTGGAGTCATTCAAGTCGGAATGCACCTAGGTGGGAAAGCAGATAGATCATCTATTGAAAATGCTTCGAACGGTGGTCCGATTCGCCACGGCGACGCCAAGTTTGTACGAGCGCCTAATTCGGCATATCGTCGCCAATGAACTTCTGGCCTCTTTTGGCTTCGATGAAATTGTAAAAGCTTGGAGCTTTGGTTTCGGAGCTCTGTTAGAGTTTGAGTATGGATTAATCACCTAAAGTACAAAGTCCTAATCATTATTGGAGTAACAGAGTCATTGTTATTAAATCATTAAACTAGGACTCCATATGGTAATTGACATATGTTAAGTTAATACAATTTGACTTGACTACCTATTTGGTCCCTAAGAATCCTAATGTGATTATGATAGGAAATCACATTAGGGTTGGACTACTATAAGAAGGTCCTTACTCTTGCCAATTAGTAATCCTTTCTTATGTGCTATAGACCTATTGATTAGTGAAGGGCAATTACTCATTGGTAGAGAGGAGAAGACCACTTATAATCAAGAAGACGATGTCATCAACATGTACATCATTAACCTTGGTACCTCTAGTGATCTTGGTACAAATCCTTGTTTGTGATCTTAAAAGCTTAGTTGTTTTCTATATAAGTTGTTTATGTTATTTGCAACATCTTACATGTGGTATCAAAGCGACAACAATCTCTAAGATCCCTATATAATTAAGATATTGTTGGATCACTATGATTGTAAAAATAAAAAATAAAAACTTTTTGACCTAAGTTTTCTTGCATATTCGTTTTGTAACGACCCGTCCCGGAATCCGGGATTAGATTAGTAACTAATTGTGATTAGCGAGGTTAATCGGTGATTAGTTGGGCGAAATCGGACGAACGATGCAAAAGGACCGTTTTGCCCCTAGTAGTGGGTAAAACGTTGACTTTTAATTCCGGCGGTCAAATAGACTTTGACCGATGACTGTGACATAGTTTGGGACGTCACGAGTTCATAGACAGGTGGCACGTTCGATTCCGACGTTCGGGGAGAAAGTTATGACGTTCGGAAGTCCACGGGCATTTTCGTAATTTGGACGAAAAGGGGGAAAACGTTGACTTTTGACCGGGAGGTCCGATGGCCGAGGACCGTTAGGAAGGTCTCGATGCCCTGAGTCCTTAGACAGGCGGCACGCGTCAATCGGAGTTCGAATGACCAAGTTACGGGTCTAGATGTGTGAGGGGCATTTTGGTAATTTGTCAAGCAAGGGCAAATGGTAATTTGGCTGCTGCAATTTATAACAGCCGTGAGTGGGTTTGTGGAGTTGTTTTAACTAATGGGAGGCAAGTGCACAGAGTGTGGAATCGGAATTTGAAGCTAGTGGACAATTTTGAATTATTAAGATGAATTGTTTTGCCTTGATTGTGTGAATCAGAGCACGGGGGGACTGGTTTTGCCCTGAGTGGGAAGTAGGCGTGCCCTGGGAATGTGAAGAACAGGGACATAGAGGGAGAGTCGATCTTTTTCAGTGTGTGATCAAGTGGTACTTGTGCCTGAACTCAGAGGATGTGTGGGTATTGGTATTTGGGTCTGAGGGTGCACAAATGCGGGCTGGTGAATTCAAAACAGTGTTGGTGCTTCTGAGGGAAAAACAGAGAGTGAGAACAGATTAGTCATTTGTCAGGGCCTACCCCAAATCCCCCAGGATTAAGGACTAAACCCTGCTCCCGTCTGACAACCCAAAAACGAAAGACCGCAACAACCTCACGAAAACCACAAATTACATTGTCAGACACAGGAGAATTTAACCCAACCAAAAGTTAACGGTTATACAGAGCATAGTACCCAAAAACAAAGTAAAACAAAACCGATACACAGAGCACACGCACAACGGTAAAATGAAACCCTCCGGGAAAACTCTCGAGTACTCTATGCCTCCGACGCTGCCTTAACGTCAACCCCCGCGCTAGCTCCATGACCTGGAGGGCAATTAAAACCAAAAAGTGTGAGTGGACCATAAAGAATAAAAGTTTCGAAAACCGTTTTATAACAAACCAGGGTTTGGCCCTCCGTTTTGAAAACATGCATGCACAACCCATTTATTAAACACAGCCATAAACCACATAGTAATCATCATAAAAACATTTATAATTAACAAAATAGGCATCACTAAAACAGTATGATAAAACATAAATCCAAGTCATCATTATCCGATCAAACCTGCAGGACCTATCCGAGTCTTTAAACTCCCGAGTCTTTAAACTCAATCCAGACCTCAATAATCCGAGTCTTTAAACTCCGAGTCTTTAAACTCAACAGGCCTACGGGGGAAATATCAATATATCCGAGTCTTTAAACTCAATCCGGGTCTTTAAACCCAATCCGAGCACGTCCCCCGTCAATCATAATATCCGGGTCTTTAAACCCAATAACCAGATCTAGCAAATCCAATCCAAAACCGTTTGAAAACCATTTCTAAATCCATATCCAAACTCGAATTCGAAATCACTGGTCTGATGCCCTTCCGGCATCCAGAACCGTCATTCCGAACCCTAATCTGGAATTCCACTTTTCAACTTTAAAACCAAATTCCGCTTTCCGAAATCCGATTCTAAAACCGAAAACCCTTGATCATCGAAATCATGTTCCAAAATCCCTTTATAATCATTGAAAACCCTTTATCATTTGAAATCCCAAAACTAGCTTCCTCGTAAAACATGCTGAAAATCGTAGCATTCTCGTAAAACGTGCAATTATATAAAACAGTTATAACATATTCGATAATCATGAAATCACATGTAAAACCATAAAAAAATTATAGAAAAACAGTTATGCATGCTCAGTTATAGAGAAGGGGTCCACTCACAGATACCGAGCACGTCACTCGCGTCCCATACGTCCCGTACGTTCCTCTTCCGCCTCAGGGATTCCCGATCCTGTCAATAGTCACCAAACTACGTCACTAACACGTTTACTAAGGTTCTCCTAATTTCCCGCAAAATTCCCCGGGTTCTAAATGTAACGAACCGAAACCCTAAACCTTCAATCCCGCAAAACTAACTCGAATTTACGTCCGATTAACCCGAAACCTATCCCAAAAGATCTGTTACAACGTCTAGACCAAAAACTTAGTTGGAAGGCTCCTCGGAAAATGCCCCAAAAGCCGCCCAAAGTGGCTGCGCGTGGGCCTCACTTGCCTGCACACATAGTACTGTTCATCGTCTTCCTCAGCTAGTCCACCGGTTTGAACTGGCGAGGGCGGTTCTCCGCCGTCCGTCCACCATTTCCCTTCCTTCCAAGCCCAAAAGCTTTGTCCTGTCCTAAGCAACCTATTCCCCTCAACCAAACACATCAATCCTACCTCTAACCCGTCGTCCCTAGCTCGAACCCGTGACCAACCAAAACCCCTGTTCTTCAATCCGACCACCCGTGTCACCCCCCATCACGGCTTCGATATCTACAGGTTCCTAAGGACCTAAGGAATCAATTAGAACCTACCAGACACCTCAACTCAGCCCCTAGCTTCACGACTACCCTTTTGAAGCAAAACGAAAAAACAGAGCATCGAAAAGAAATCTAGAAATTACATGTGCTCAGGCCGCCGTCGTGAGCTCCACCGTGGTTATGCGACCCTTCTAATCCTCCTCCGTCCTCTGGACACCACCTTCAGCCTCGATTGATCCAGCACGGCTGCACCACCACCAAATTCCCTCGACACCTCTCTGTTTTCCTGAAACCTCACCTTCCTCACACACACAACCACTCAACTCTCAGCCCAGTCCTTGCACTCTCAGCCTCCTCTAAACACACTCTCACACCCACGAGCTCACACACTCACTGTAATTTGATCGATTTTCCTCCCAACTCTGTCTCTGTTCTCTTCGATTGCACGGCCACAACTACGACTCACCCAAATATTTTGAACCGTGCAAACTTGTAGAAACCTCTAGCCCCTTACCACATGTCACAATCCTAGAGCCCCTCTCACAAATATCCACTTGCACCTGTACACTTGGCCTCATCCTATTTGCACAAATCCCAAAGCACCAAAAAGACTAAAATGCCCCTGTGAGTTAAAATTACCGTTTTGCCCTTCACCGTTCTAAACCTATATCTTAACCGTTCGATGTCCGATGAAAGCATGCCTCCTGTCATTGAACTCAGGACGACGAGATCTACCTAACAGTCCTAGGTCTACGTACAAAGACCCTGTCGTGCGAAAAGTCAACTTTTTCCCCTTCGTTTAACCAAATTACGAAAGTGCCCTCAACCTTCCGAACATCATAACTTCCTCCTCGGATGTAGGAATCGGGCGTGCCACCTATCTACGTACTCGTGACGTCCCGAACTACGTCACGGTCATCGGTCAATGCCCAATTGACCGCCCGAACTAAAAGTCAACAATTTGCCCAAACTAGGGGCAAAATCGTCATTCTACGCTGATGGCCAACAGTAACCAACTAAACACCGATTAGACTCACTAATCTGTTACTAACCACTTTACTAATCCCGGCTTCTGGGACGGGTCGTTACAATCTACCCTCCTTAAAAGAATTTCGTCCTGAAATTCCACAGCTCGTTCCCGACACCTGGCGTCTCCTACCCGGTGGTCAACTCTCGCCAAAAAAACTACTCTGGGAAGTTCCTAACCTATCATCTCCACCTTGGGTATTTCACAACACTCCCACTACCAGTTCAACATTTCTGACCCTCTCTTAGTACAACTAGAACTTCATGGTGTACGCAAGGGAAACTCTCTGAACAGAAAACAAAGGTATTTTAAAATACCTCATGTAGAGCATCCAACTAGAACTTCATAGCGTACTTCCTCACGTACTACCACTTACACTTTCTGGAACCCAACTCAAATCCTAATCCAGAAACAATCTAGTCCAAAAAGGAATCCTACCTACCGGATCACTACCCAACGACTTCGACCACCTTGTCGGAATAAACCAACAAAGTCCTGAAGGCAATCCTAGATTGTGGGTTCTCTTCAATAACCTCATATCGATCAGTTATATTCACTCCTTTCCAGTTCCTTCCGTCATCCTTCAACGGAACTCACCATAGTCTTCAAACTCGTCACTCCAGGCCACCAAAGGAAAGTCCTAGACTCTATCCCAAAACCAAACAACACTGTGTACAACTCAACCAAGGATAGTAAAAGTACCTGTCACGACACCGGGTGCTGACTGAGCCTCCTGCTGAGTCATCAAAAACACTCGGGCCTATGGTCCTGCAGATCTACCACGTCCCCTCGAACTACTAGTGGCACCACCACCTTCTCTGGCGCCTGCAGTCCCTAACACTGACGCCGTACTCCGTCCAAGCTCTGCCGCACCTCGGCCTACACCACCCTCCTGTGGTAACAACGGACAGTCACGTCAGAAATGACCTCATTCTCCACAGTAGTAACACACATCCCGACCGGGACCGCTACTATGTCTTCCTGTAGACGCAACAGACGTCGCACTGGTTTGCGGAGTCGGCTGTGCTCGATAACCACGGAACCCTGAACTCTGGAAACTACCAGGTCTGCCAAAACGATCATCGCCTGCCGACGATGCTCCACTGAAGTTGCCCCTCTTCGGTGTCCTCTGACTCGAAGCTCCAGAAAAAGGTGTCTCCCGGCGTCGTACCGGCAAGCTAGCCTCAACCCTTACCGCAGCATCCGACAACTCTCGGAGGGTAGCAAACGATCCAGCCGTCACTATCGCTCGAATCTCACCTCATAGGCCCAACTCAAACCTACGACACTTCTCGGCTTCAATGGCCACAAACGCAGGAGCAAAACGAGACAATATCTGAAACTTCTGTTTGTACTCAGCCACACTCATACTCCCATGTTGGACTTGCAGAAACTCAGCCTCCTTGGCCTCACAAAAAGAACGAGAGTAATACTGATCCAAAAATCGCTCCCTAAACGTCTCCCAAGTCACAATGTGGGCGTCCCAGCCAGACAACTCGAGGGTATACCACCACTCGTACTCCGTACCATCTAGCAGAAAAGTAGCCAACAACACGTGATCCTCTGGAGGGCAATGCATCACTGCAAAGATCCGCTCAATTCTCGTGATCCACCTCTGGGCTTCCTCAGGGTCCGGCCCACCACTAAAAGTCGTAGCCCCGAGCCGCTGGGCTCGCTCAATCGTAGCACTCTCTGTCCCTCTCGCCACTTCGTCTTCAGGTCGTGGATGCGGTTCACGTCTCGGAGGCATAGTCAACCGCACGTTGAAAGAGGCATAGAAGCAGTCAAACAACCTAAGCACAACCTCGCAACAGACACAAACCAACAAACAACAGACATAAACCACAAACCTATGCTCTGATACCAATTTTCACGGCCCACCCCTAATCCCCCAGGATTAGGGACTAAAACCTGCTCCCGTCTGACAACCCAAAAACGAAAGACAGCAACAACCTCACGAAAACCACAAATTACACTGTCAGACGCAGGAGAATTTAACCCAACCAAAAGTCAACGGTTATACAGAGCATAGTACCCAAAAACAAAGTAAAACAAAACCAATACACAGAGCACACGCACAACGGTAAAATGAACCCCTCCGGGAAAACTCTCGAGTACTCTATGCCTCCGACGCTTCCTCAACGTCAACCCCCGCTCTAGCTCCACGACCTGGAGGGCAATTAAAACCAAAAAGTGTGAGTGGACCATAAAGAATAAAAGTTTCAAAACCCGTTTTATAACAAACTAGGGTTTGGCCCTCCGTTTTGAAAACATGCATGCACAACCCATTTATTAAACACAGCCATAAACCACATAGTAATCATCATATAAACATTTATAATTCACAAAATAGGCATCATTAAAATAGTATGATAAAACATAAATCCAAGTCATAATTATCATATCAAACCTGTTGGACCTATCGGAGTCTTTAAACTCCCAAGTCTTTAAACTCCCGAGTCTTTAAACTCAATCCAGGCCTCAATAATCCAAGTCTTTAAACTCCGAGTCTTTAAACTCAATAGGACTATGGGGGAAATATCAATATATCCGAGTCTTTAAACTCCCGAGTCTTTAAACTCAATCCGGGTCTTTAAACCCAATCTGAGCCCGTCCCCCGTTAATCATAATATCCAGGTCTTTAAACCCAATAACCAGATCCAGCAAATCCAATCCAAAACCGTTTGAAAACCATTTCTAAATCCATATCCAAACCCGAATCCGAAATCACTGGTATGATGCCCTTCCGGTATCCAGAACCGTCATTCCGAACCCAAATCCGGAATTCCAATTTTCAACTTTAAAACCAAATTCCGCTTTCCGAAATCTGATTCTAAAACCGAAAACCATTGATCATCGAAATCATGTTCCAAAATCTCTTTATAATCATTGAAAACCCTTTACCATTTGAAATCCCAAAACCAGCTTCCTCGTAAAACGTGCTGAAAATCGTAGCTTTCTCGTAAAACGTGCAATTATCTAAAACAATTATAACATATTCGATAATCATGAAATCACATGTAAAACCATAAAACAATTATAGAAAAACAGTTATGCATGCTCAGTTATAGAGAAGGGGTCCACTCACAGATACCGGGCACGTCACTCGCGTCACGTACGTACCGTACGTTCCTCTTCCGCCTCGGGGATTCCTGATCCTGTCAACAGTCACCAAACTACGTCACTAACACGTTTACTAAGGTTCTCCTAATTTCCCACAAAATTCCCCGGGTTCTAAACATAACGAACCGAAACCCTAAACCTTCAATCCCACAGAACTAACTCGAATCGACGTCCGATTAACCCGAAACCTATCCCAAAAGATCTGTTACAATGTCTAGACCAAGAACCTAGTTGGAAGGTTCCTCGGAAAATGTCCCACGTGTCGTCCAAAGTGGCTGCGCGTGGGCCTCACTCGCCTGCACACAGAGTACTGTTCATCGTCTTCCTCAGCTAGTCCACCAGTCTGAAATGGCGAGGGCGGTTCTCCGCCGTCCGTCCACCATTTCCCTTCCTTCCAAGCCCAAAAGCTTTGTCCTGTCCTAAGCAACCTATTCCCCTCAACCAAACACATCAATCCTACCTCTAACCCGTCGTCCCTAGCTCGAACCCGTGACCAACCAAAACCCCTGTTCTTCAATCCGACCACCCGTGTCACCCCCATCACGGCTTCGATATCTACAGGTTCCTAAGGACCTAAGGAATCAATTAGAACCTACCAGACACCTCAACTCAGCCCCTAGCTTCACGACTACCCCTTTGAAGCAAAACGAAAAAACAGAGCATCGAAAAGAAATCTAGAAATTACTTGTGCTCAGGCCGCCGCCGTGAGCTCCACCGTGGTTATGCGACCCTTCTAATCCTCCTCCGTCCTCTGTACACCACCTTCAGCCTCGATTGATCCAGCACGGCTGCACCACCACCAAATTCCCTCGACACCTCTTTGTTTTCCTGAAACCTCACCTTCCTCACACACACAACCACTCAACTCTCAGCCCAGTCCTTGCACTCTCAGCCTCCTCTAAACACACTCTCACACCCATGAACTCACACACTCACTGTAATTTGATCGATTTTCCTCCCAACTCTGTCTCTGTTCTCTTCGATTGCACGGCCACAACTACGACTCACCCAAATATTTTGAACCGTGCAAACTTGTAGAAACCTCTAGCCCCTTGCCACATGTCACAATCCTAGAGCCCCTCTCACAAATATCCACTTGCACCTGTACACTTGGCCTCATCCTATTTTCACAAATCCCCAAGCACCAAAAAGACTAAAATACCCTTGTGAGTTAAAATTACCGTTTTGCCCTTCACCATTCTAGACCTATATCTTAACCGTTCGATGTCCGATGAAGACATGCCACTTGTCATTGAACTCAGGACGACGAGATCTACTTAACAGTCCTAGGTCTACGTACAAAGACCCTGTCGTGCGAAAAGTCAACTTTTCCCCCTTCGTTTAACCAAATTACGAAAGTGCCCTCAACCTTCTGAACATCATAACTTCCTCCTCGGATGTCGGAATCGGGCGTGCCACCTGTCTACGTACTCGTGACGTCCTGAACTACGTCACGGTCATCGGTCAATGCCCAATTGACCCCCCGAACTAAAAGTCAATAATTTGCCCAAACTAGGGGCAAAATCGTCATTCTACGCTGATGGCCAACAGTAACCAACTAAACACCGATTAGACTCATTAATCCGTTACTAATCACTTTACTAATCCCGGCTTCCTGGACGGGTCGTTACATCATTCCTCCATTAGAGCAAGTCGGGTGTGAGTTTATATGCAGGGTGAGTGAGTGATTAGAGTCGAGTGGTGTTGTGTATGAGATAGTGTAGTGGAACGATTGAGTGAAATTACACCCAGAAACCCGAAACCGTCCTTGGGTAAATTCAAATTCGAAAATCTAGTTTAGGCCAGCCTAAGTCCAATTAAGGTCGGAGTATGCTTTCTAGGACCTTCATTCGTCGATCGAAGTCAAGAAATTCGAAGTTCGAAGCTCGTGGAGCCATGATCAGACTTGACGAAATTTCTGAAATCGCGAGCTTGTGTTCATGCAATTGGAGGTAAGTTCTTGCAAAATTGATTTCAAAACAATCTTCTAAGTAAGCCTATGGTGCTTCCTAACTAATCAATTAAGGAAATGGGTGACTGTGTGGTGAACGGGGACGATGAACCTTGATTAGAACATGAGGTCAATTGATTTAGTTTTAGGCCGTGACGATTGAAATGGATGACACAGACCTTTAATTAAGTTCATTGCGATGCTATTTGAGGGTTTAATTGAGGAAAACAAGTTGATTGTCGCAAGAATTTAATCGGGTCGTCACACGGGTTGAACGGCCCGTATAACAGTTAGCTGGGTAAGGACGGTGACACTATAGCATTACTGTAGCAGGCGCATGAGTTTCATGCGCAGCCACTCACGGCGGCGCGTGGGCCCGAATTTCGAGGTAAGTTCAACACGACTTTTGTCCTATACATTGTAACGAACATTTTAGCATTGATTTCGAATTATTCGAACACCGTTTCGATGTTGTTTCGAGGGTCCGAAGGTTTATGCTACGTTGTTAATTAACGTTTAATTCCCAGAAAATTATGGGAAGTTAGTATGTTGTTGTTTGAGTCCCTAGTGACTCTAAAGTATGTTTTCGGACAGGATTTGAGATTTTGAGAAATTGTCGGAAATTACAGAAACGCGTGCAGCGCGAAACCGAGCATTATGGATGATGTGTGAGTGGACGTTCCTTTCAAAATTTAATGCATGCATGAATGTTTCTATGATTTTAATGATTATGATTATGACTTGTGATAATTTCGATTCCGTATTTATACGTATTTTTGATATGCATACGAAATTGCACGTATTTCGAGACTATAGTTTCTCTTATGCCTTGGTGATGTTTTGATGAACAATTTCACATGATTTGTGCGTAAGGCGTTTAATGATGTTTCGATTATGATTGTGAGTATGATTTACGGTTTTGACACGTATTTCGAGAATGACACGGATTTGCACGTTTTACGAGATTTCGAGTATGTTGTGGTTTGACCGTGATTTTGGTGATTTGATTATGGTTTTGGTATTTTGACCTTGGGATTTGAAATATGATGTGATTTCAAGGATTTAAAACGGATTTTGAAAAAGGTGATTTCGGGCTTGGTGCCCAGGGCATAAAAGTAATTTTGATTAATGAGATTTCGGTTTCGGAAGTTGAAAATGGATTTCTGGTTTGGGTTCGGGATGATGTGTCCGGATGCCGGTTTACGGAATCATTATTGCGAATTCGAATTCGGGAATGGATGATGGTTTGATAAAGTGATTTCGATATGATTATACTTGTCTCGTTTTAGTGATGATGTGATTATGTTTGGTGAAGTAAGATTTTGAAGATTTGAATATGGAAATTCGGACATGAGTCTTGTTATAACAAAATGTGATTTCGTATTGATTTTGGAATTGGATCACTGACATGACCCATCCCAATCCCCCCGGGATTAGTGCGGGATGACCCTGCTCCCGTCTGACACGAAGTGTCAGACAAGGGATATTTCCGACCTTTGCCCTCCAGGGCTATCAGAGTACGCCAGGATCCGGAGGAGACATGTGATATCTCGATCCCTGCTACAGTCCACATCGTATCCAACCTGAAGGGTATTAAAAACAGAAAGACTGTGAGTGGACAAAAATAAAGAGTTTATAAAAACATTTCATCAAAGACCTTTATACCCTTCACTAAAAGGCATGCATGCATAGTAAAACCATTTATCCAAACACATAAGTTTAAACAACCATAATTAGGGTCTCAGCCCCAAATTCTATAAATACAAGTTCTACGGGCTCCTGCCCAAAACCATTTGCAGAAAACCATAACATAGTAAACATATGTGGGATCTCAGTCCAAAACCATTTATCATCATAAAACATAATTTCTCAAACCAATTGAAATTACGTTTATCCATTATATTCATATCCAGAACCTGTCAAGGTAAAATAAAGCTACACGTGTGCTAACCGGGTCTCAAACCCAAGTCTCTCCAGGGTCCACCCAGGTCAATGTCCGTAGATCAATGACCCTCCCTGGAGGTAACGAACCATGCCCATCCTAAGAGTAAGGAACCCAACTGGGGGGCGACTCCACTCAGTCAGTGCTCCGTGACTATTCCGGGATCCACCTAGGCCAACGACCTTCCCCAGAGAAGACAATCATATATAAAGGATGGCATATGAAAAATCGTTTGAAATTATTTTTTAAACCTTTCAAGGATTCATGCCCGGCCCCCATAAGCTGTGATGAATCATAAAATCCTTTCCAAGGGTTCATGCCGGTTCCTATAAACCGTCATGACCCGTAAATCCATTTCAAGGGTTCATGCCGGTTCCCATAAACCGTCATGAACCATAAAAACCATTTGTAATACATAACTGGGCCCTAGGCCTGAATCCACATAGAAACTGGACCTCAAGTCCGAATCGTAAACCAACTGGACCTCCGGCCCGATTCCGTAAATAAGTGGGTTTCGAACCCGAGTTTACCTTTTCGAATCCAAAACCATTTCATGAAATCATATCCAAAACCATAGGTATGGAAAATCAGTGTAAAACTGGAAAACCTCGATTTACGTGCAAGCACGTAAATCGCCTCGAAATACGTGAAACCATATAATTCACAATCATCCAAATCAACATCATAGAATCATATTCATAAACCATATAAAACATTTATGCATGCATCACAGTTTAGAAATCAAGGTCCACTCACAGATCGTCCAAGCTGCTGCCTCGATTTGCGTGCCATACGGCTCCCCGAGCCGATCACCATCACCGGGAATCCCAAACCTGTCCAAATTTTAATATAAGGTTACTAACTACTTAATTAACCTCCTACCAAAGCCCCGTAATTTTCCCGAACTTTTAACTATTTTTAAACCAACTCTAAACCTTCCGACACCCCGAAAACTATTGAAACGATATCCGATTGACGCGAGACCAGTCCCAAAATCTTCGTTACATCGAATAGAAGATTTCCCATGTTGAACACTTTCCCAAATTATGGACCATGCGCCCTTACGCACTCCAAGAAGGGCCAGATTACTGTTCATCATCAGCAAGCTCCAGCGGACCTGTTTTCCTGTGCTGGACCGGTTCACCTGGTTTGGCCGGTCCAACTGGACCGGCGTGACCGGTTCACAGCCCTAGACACCCCATTTTTCATCCTAGTTCTTCCTTTTCGATTCCTTTCTTCCTATTTTGATGTTTTCTAGCCATTACAATCCTTAAAACAACCTAAAAACCGCATAAACCTATGGTTCGATTTTGAACCAAACGGTTCAAAGTTCCCAAAATGCAGCCATGGTTTCACAGCCGTCCCTAGCTCCCTAAAACCTTCCTAACATGTCCCTAGCAACCCAATGGACTCATTAAAACCATTAGAAACGAACCATAACATCAAAAATGTAAAAATGGATCAAAATGGACTTACCGTGAACCTCACGGGTTCTTCCTCCTTCCAGCCGCCGTGGACGGCGGTTCTGGCCGGTAACCACCTTCTCTTGTCCTTTCTTCCATCCCTGGTCTCAGTCCTGGTCGCTTGAGTGAAGGTTGGATGGGTTTTGGGTTGCACGGATGGGAGAATGGTGGGTGTGTGTGAGATCGGGTAGTTTTGGGTGTGTGTTTGAAATGAAGAAAAGGAAATGCACGGTGCATGAAGGAAAAGGAATGGCCTATGGATGGGTGACACTTGTCACTCATCCATAGGGCAGGAACTAAATATCTGGGCCCCACTAAAGTCCAAAAGTTAACTTGTTTCGTAATTCGTGCAATAGTGCACTTGAACTTCCGTGAACCGTAACTTCGTCGTCGAACGTCCGAATTCGACGTGCCGCCTGTCTATGGATTCGTTTCGTCCTTATCTACGTAACGGTCTTCTGCCCTCGGCCATCGGACCCCTTGGTAAAAAAGTCAACATTTCAACCCTTTTTAACCAAAATTACCAAAATGCCCCTAAACTTCCGAACGTCATAACTTCCTCCTCAAACGTCGGAATTGAACGTGCCACCTGTCTATGAACTCGTGACGTCACGAACTACGTCACGGTCATCGGTCAAAGTCCATTTGACCGTCCGAATGAAAAGTCAACATTTAGCCCACGTTCAAGGGCAAAACGATCATTTCGCGTCGTTCGTACGATTTCGCTCAACTAATCACCGATTAACCTCACTAATCGTGATTAGTCACTAATCTAATCTAGGAATTTGGAACGGGTCGTTATAATTGATGACGGGGGAGGTCCCTTAATGAGTTTAAAGACTCGGTTACTGTTTTGAGTTTAAAGACTCGGTATGATACCCCCAGGCCTATTGATTATGTTCTGAGTTTAAAGACTCGTTGATATTCCGAGAAGGCCTGATTATGCGCATAGTTTTGAGTTTAAAGACTCGGGCGCACTTGATATCCAGCAAACTGATTGACTTGTGATTTATTGTTAATTTATGATGATTCGGATGTGTTGGGCAGTGGCCCGGTTTATACGGTTTATGTGGTTTTGGATTATGTTGTGTACTTGGATTTGATTCATGGCTTTGGGCTGAGGCCCTGTGTTTCTGTCTACGGGCTAAGACCTGAAGGTTAAGAAAGGAAAATGATTTTGATTTCCATACACAGTGTTCTTATGTTGGAAACGAAATGGATTGTGAAATGATTTTCGAATGCATGCATTGGTTTTACGTGGAGGGTAGAAACGTTTTCTGTAAATGTTTTATAAACTGATTTATTTTTGTCCACTCACACCTTTGTGTTTTTATTGACCCTCCAGGTCGTGGCGCGTTGATCGAGGTTGATCGAGAGGCGGAGGCATGAGTAAGTACGTGGGTGGCTATCCCTGGTTTGGCAAGCACTGAGGGTAAGTTGGGAATTTCAATCGACTTGCCAGACGGGAACAGGACCGGGCACGGTTATCAATGTCCCTTTGAGGGCGGTCCTGTCACGTTTTCCTCACAATTGAGTTTTGTTTTGATGAAAACGACATGTCGTTTTCTTTAATTCCTTTAAAAACGACATGCACAAGTTTTGATTTTGAACCGCTGGAAGCCAACGACTACTTCGAAAAGGAAAGGAACACATACGCATTAGGGCGTCTTCCTCATCCCAAATTCGATTTGGGGTTTTTAACTCTCATTGCATTTTGCCTCAATCTTCTGCACATATTCAATCGATTGCTATTTAATTATGATTCTTGATCCTTAAATCCATGTTTCCGCTAATGTTTGTTCACTATTGTGAGATCGAGTGCTTGAGGTATGATGTTCCTCTATTAGATTATGCATGTAAAGTTTCAGGCATTTTGTAATGATTTTATCATATATGTACTACTTTTACATGCTAAAATTGTCTGATATATTCTCATGAAAATTATGTTTCATCAACATAAGAACCTAGTAATTATTCTTCTGATTCTGTATGGTTAAACAATGTTTTAGATGATGCTAATTAATCCGTGATGTTCAGGAATTGATTAGTAAGGCTCGAATCATGAAAGAGCTGGATGATTCTCAACCCAAGTTATGAACCGTGCCACGTCCCTCCATGATTATAAGGGAGTCTTTGCGGGAGGATTGCATGCTATGACAGGATTGGAATTCTCCAAAGAGAATCCTGATTCTGGTCTAATGCAATTTATGGATGAGATGAGAGCATGGACGGAACGAAACCATCTGCACAAATGTGATGGTTATGTGCTTGTTGATGCTCTCATGACTGAATAACACAAGATGTAGTTCTGCCTAAAGGTGAACTCGTGATTATGTGTTGATGTTAATGAATCAATACCTCTTGTTATGTTTTGATTCATTGATGCACTTGTGCATGGAAACTCACTAAATGGAACTGAGTTACAGGAAAACACACCACTGATTTCACCACGATAAAAACCCTGACTGGAAGCAATTTCAAGAAATATAAAGAGGACATCCTCCTCTACTGGCTTATCGTGGATGGGAAGATCCACTGCTCAAAGATGCACCACCAGCACCTACATTCAGTAGTGATGAAAGACAGATAGCTGCATATGAGAAGTGGGAAAAGGCCAACATGCTCAGTATCCTGATCATGGAGAAATCCATGACAGAAAACATTAGGGGTGTGATGAAACTTGGAAAAATGACTGCTAAAGAATTCATGGCAGCCATTTGGGAGAAGTACAAGGAATTTGCGAATGCTGAGACTAACAATTACCTCTCACAATTGATGTCCATGATGTTTGAGGGCACCTGCACAATTCGAGAGCATATCCTCAAGATGATCAACATTTCCAACCATTTGGAAGCCCTCAGTATCAAGATTGAGGAACAGTTCCTCGTGCACTTGGCTCTCAATTCCCTGCCAACAAAGTTTGCTCACCTCAAAGTGTCCTACAATTTCCAGAAGGACAAGTGGACCATGAATGATTTGATCATCCAATGTGTTCAGGAAGAACACAGACTCGAGAATGAAAAGGTAGATGTGGTCAATTTGAGGATAAGAGTCGAGTGAATTAATTCCCGAAGAACAAGGAGTTTGAGAGGGAAGAAGAACTTTAGTTTTTTTTTTGTCCAAATGAAATGATTGGACTATGAGGTAGCTGGGTTTTTTTTCTTTTGCATATATAATTGGACCATTTTGATAAATATATAAAAATAAAGTTTAGCTTAGATAGTCTTCTGAAGAAAGAACTATTTCAGAATTCATATTTCATAAAGGAGCCATGTAAGCTAATTTATGTTAATATATTTTGTTTTCTAATATCAAATTTTTATTTTTTATATTTGATATAAGAACAAAAGAAAATAGAAGTGTAAAACTTCTTTAATGCCAGTGATTAATTTTTTTAGTGGAAATAATTTGTTAAGAATTATGTGTATTTAGGATTTTAGTTATTTTGAGTTTTTTGAGTTTGATTTGTAATTTACATAATTTTAGATCTTCTAGGTTCAGTTTTATATTATATTTTTCTTAAAAAATTATTTTATTTGAAAATAAATCAATACAAAAGTATTTGGTAAAAATGAAAAAATTATATTTTATAAAGCAATAAACTTTTGACATTAATTTTTAAAAGCACATTAGGTTGTTTTTTTATAGCTTTTTTTTATTTCTCAGAATATCCAAATTAATTGTTTAAAAAATTATCATTGATTCATTATTAATATTTATTAGGGAAAACTGATTTTATGGTCCATGAACTTTACAGTAATGTTAGTTATAATTCTTAAACTTCATTATTAGTAGCAAAAAATCTTGAAATATGCCCAAATGTACAGTAATCATCCATTCGTTAAAATTACTAATTTTTTCTATTAAAAATAAGGATAAGTTGTTTTTTCTAGTGAACGGTATCGTCAAAACATCTTTTTCCGACGATGTTCATAAACAAATGCATATATATTCAATCTCTTTTCATAGTTTTTTTCTTCAGAAATTTCAAAATTTTTTTTTGTTATTTCTTACAATTTTAATAATTTATTAAATTCTTGGCTTTGAAAATTCCAAAATATCTATGGGTTGGTGTTTGAGGGAAGAAAGAGAAAAGAGGAAGGAAACTGAGTTTTTCTTTTTATTTGATTTTTTTTCATTAATATTGAACATCAAATTTATTTAAAATATACTTGAAAATACTATCTTACCGTTATTTGTAACAAAAAATAAAACAATTTTAACAGAGAGACGATTATGACATATTTTGGGATAGTTCAGGTATGTCTACTACTATTAATGAAGTTTAAGGGTTATAACTAAAATTAGTGTAAAATTTAGGAACTGTCACTATTTATTAAGTATTTTTCTTTTTCTTTTTTAAAGGATCAAATCACCACATCACGCCCAAATCTACTTTGCTGGCACAACCACCACCTCTTCCTCCTCCACTACCACTACCAACACCACCTCTCCAACCCTTATTAACACATCTACTACTACCACCTCTTCCCACAACGTTCACCTCATCCACCATTGTTGCCTCTGTTACCACGACACCCTTAAGATTGTCACGGTTAGCATAACAATTGCCGTCACCATCGCCACCTCCACCATTATCACCATGCATCCACCTCTTCCACATGAATCGCGACTTCGTCCTCTACTACATCCACCACCATCACTATGGCCCCTACCACCACAGTTGCCGCCATTCTTCACTACCACAATGAGAACCTCTATCTCCATCATTGCCTGATCCACCCTACCTTTTCCACTACCACGACCTTTACCTCCACTTTCATCGCCACAACCTCCACATCCACCTTATATACCTTCACCTCCATGACTACTATGACTACCTCTTACACTTTATCATGTTCAATTTAGTCATTATTCACGTCTTCCATAGTTTTACATTAAAATTACCAAAAACTAGCTTTGACATTATTTTTCACACACATCACGTTAAAAATAAATTGTACCTACCATTACCTTGCTTCAATATGCAATTGCTTGTTAAAAACACATCATATGCAACTTCTCAAAAACGTACGGCAATATTAGAATAGCCCTTCATTGTTTATCGGCTTTTATCAGACTAAATATTGCAGTATTTGCTCATAAATCTTACTATTATAATTTGATTTTTGATGGTATGTTTGTACCTCCAATGAAATATCATATTTGATATATAAAAAAAAAAATGTAGAGAAATGGATTTAGTTTTAGGCAACTTACAAAGTAGATTCAACAATTATGATTGATGACATTAATACTTCTAACTATAATTTCGGGAGGCTTCAACAACTTTGTAAGGGATACAAAGTTTGCATCTAAGGTGTTTTCTTTAATTGTTTTTAAACACAGCCTTGAAGAAATAAATTTTGTGACGGATGCTTTTACGAGTATTGGACATGAAATTGGTGGAGATCTTCGCCGTACGTTACCAACCCTGCTTGGCTGTTTGGCATTTTAACATGTTTAAGAGTTGTGTGTCCTAGAGTCTTCTTCCTCGAGGTTATATTTTACTAATCCCTTTAAAGACCAACAATATTCAGTGCCCTGAAAAAATAATTTTACTTTGTAGTAAGTGATGTTCACATGAATACGTTTTTCTTTTTTGATGGATGTTCCCGAGAATACTTGAAGAGCTAAAATATATAAATCTCAATTTTGGACTAGATTGATATCTGAATAAGATTGGGAGGGTCAAATTGATAGAAAATTCTAATAAAATAAGAAAAATAAATGGAAATAATTTATTTTTGATGAAAAGTAAAAAAATAAAAATAAAAATTGAACACTTCTCTTTTGACAGTAAGGCAGGATTGGGTGGTAAAAGAGCGGTCGAACCGGTGTTTAGGGCTTTACAGAATTCACGAAATCCCTCCCGCACACTCGCACTACCCACCACCACCCCCACCACCCCCACCACCACCACCAACCTACCTATTCGACTTAGGGATTTGCAGAAATATAAGCTCACTTATAACAGGCTAGACTTGCAATTTTGCAATCGTCGGTAAGGCTCAAAGGAGGACGAACTCCATCGCCTGTAAGTCAGATTCAGCTTCAAGGACTTTTTGAAATTTAAAATTATAAATTCATTGTTTATTTCATGTTTGATATTGGGCATACATGGTTTTGAGATACAATGACAACGGTCGAACTCTTGGGTCTCAAGGGTTTTAGGTGGATTGGGTGCTTTTCAATTTCGGTGGTCGGAGCTTGCAGTTTTAAATTCATCGTGTTCGTGTACTTGTGCTGTAAAAGGAATTAAAAGCCATTGAATTGGGTTCATGGTTCATAGTCTGTTTTGTGCAAATATTAGCACTGCTATGATAGAATGAATGGGGGTCCCTCTTTTTCTTCGGACTGGTTTTTAATTACTTTGTTATTGCAAAAGGAATTGTAATTGTTATTGGAATTGAAATTGAAATTGGAATTGGAGTATGAATTGGCATTGGAATCGAAATTGGATTTGGTTTGATTGTATTTCAGTTTGAATGCTGCTTAAGCCGCTTGAATGAGTCTAGGTGTTAATAGTAATTCATCTAAAGCTCCGTTATTTTTTTGCATTCATTGACTTCTCTTGCTTTTACTTTTTAAAATCTGGATCCAGAATAATTTGGTCATAGCTTTCTAGTGTCTGCTCCTGGTGTATGCACATCAAGCAAATTGGAAATAATAAAAATAATTACTATTTTTGTGATCTGAAGGCCTTAGGGTTGTGATGGATTCTCCTGAACGTAGTCGAAGTCATGTGAGGCGAGAAGTGGAGGATGTCGCAGATTTGAGGAGTGATAGGGCTGGGGATGATGAGGAGTGGGAGGGCAGTGATAAGCGGAAGCACAGGTCAAGCAAATCAAGGAAGTCTGGTAATGGAGAAGACACGGGAGCACTGGAGAGCAGTGGAAGGAGAAGAAGTTATGGGGACAGAAGTGAGAGCCGAAAAAGATCAGGTGGCTCTAGTAACGCTGGTAGTGATGAAGATGATTATGAATTGAGAAAAGTGTCGCGGTCTAAGCAGCTGAAGAAAAAGCAAGAAGAGAGCAGTTTAGAGAAGTTGAGCAGTTGGTATCAGGATGGGGACTTAGAGAACAAGCAAGAGGGTGGAGATAAGTCGGGGGGTCGAGGGCCAATTCGAGCTGAAGAAAATGATAGAAGAAAACTGAGCTCAAAACATACCCAGCTTGACAATTCTCAGATTAAAAGTAAGAGCAAAGAAGAAAGGTCCCATGATGGAGATCTCGAAAAGGCACTGGATAGAGATTCCAGGCATTCAGAAAGGAAGGAAAGCGGCAGAGAGAAGACTCATGGATCTTTGGGTGAGGTAAGGAACGCGAGAAGAAAATGGGATGAATCCGATGGCGGAAGGAAAGCCGAAGAAAGCTATTATGAAAGACCTGATTCAAGAAGTGGTAAGCTTTCTGATAGTAAGCATGACAGTTCTAAAGAGAAAGGCATCTCTGTGAGAAATGAACCTAGCGAGAGTAAGGTCAGGGTTCTAGATTTAAACAGTGATAGGGGTACCAAATCTAACAATAGGGAGGAGAGGAAAGCTGATGTTGAAAAGACTAAGGGCAAAAGTAGGCCAGAAACACTTGAAGAAGATAATAGGGCTAGTCCTGTCAGTCGTGAAGACAGGTCAGGCAGGGATAAAGCTGACAAGCATAGACAGCAGAGAACTCCCACTGGTAGGGACATTGCTGAAAGCAGGGAGAGGTATTCGAATGCAGATGAAGAAGCAACTACGGGAATGAAGGACAAGGGTGCTAGAGAAGCTGGGAGTACCACCCGATCAAGGACACCTGACAGGGGTAATAAGCGTTATCAGGATTCAGAATACTTTGAAATGGATTATGACAGAAACTTTAATATCAAGCGGAAGGACTTGGAAAAAGATGGTTGTAGGGATGATCGACCTAAGGGCAGAGATGATAGCTGGAGTGATAGGACAAGGGACCGAGAAGGTTCCAAAGAGAACTGGAAAAGAAGGCAACCCAGCAGGAATGACAAAGATTCCAAAAACGGGGACATCATTTATGATCATGGCAGTGAGTGGGAGCTGCCAAGACACAGTCGTGAGAGGGCTGACAATGAAAGGCCTCATGGTCGGACAGGTAATAGGAAAGATGGAAACCGGGGTGAAGCTGTGAAAACGTCATCAAATTTTGGAATTTCAAATGAAAATTACGATGTGATTGAAATCCAGACTAAGCCCATAGATTATGGAAGAGCAGAATCAGCGTCCAACTTTGCTAGGAGAAATGAAGTTGGCCAGCAAACAGATGGAAAATCAGTACCAAGTGATGAAGTGTGGGTACATCTGCAGGATGACAGGACAAGGAGGACTGACATGTATGGGCCTGGACCACATAGGGAAGATCCAAAGGAAAGATTTACGGATGATATTACCTCCTTGCGAGATCAGAATTCTTGGCGGGAGGACTTTGATTCTCATGGAGGGAAGGGAAGAGGACAGAAAGGTTCTATGCCTGGCCGTGGTGCTGGGGGCCAAAATTCTGGTGGTGGTTCCCAGCCATATGGAAATTCGGAGCAAGGCCCCTTCAATAGAAATGCTCCACAAGGAGTGAAAGGGGGGAGAGTTGGCAGAGGTGGAAGGGGTAGGATTACTGGAAGAGACGGCCAACAGGTAGGAATGCCTCCAATAATAGGATCTCCATTTGCTCTTCCAATGCCTCCACCTGGACCCATGCAGACTCTTACACCTAGCATGTCACCTGCTCCTCCAGGTCCACCAATGTCCCCTGCTGTCTTCATTCCTCCATTTTCTCCTTCTTTGTGGCATGCGGCTCGGGGAGTTGAGATGAATATGTTAGGTATCCCACCCGGTCTCCCACCAGGATCATCAGGTCCGAGATTTCCTCCGAATATGGGGACCCCGACAAACCCTGCCATGTATTATAATCAACCTGGACATGGAAGAGGAATTCCTCCAACCATATCTGGCCCTGGTTTTAATGCTGCAGGATCTATTGGACGAGGAACTCCAACCGATAAAAATCCAGGCAGTTGGGTTCCTCATAAAAGTAATGGACCTCCTGGTAAAGCTCCTTCCAGAGGAGAGCAGAATGATTACTCTCAAAATTTTGTTGATACTGGTATGCGGCCCCAGAATTTCATCAGGGAACTAGAGCTTACCAATGTTGTGGAGGATTACCCCAAGCTGAGGGAGCTGATACAGAAAAAGGATGAGATTGTGGCTAAAGCTGCTTCACATCCCATGTATTACAAATGTGACCTGAAAGAGTTTGAGCTATCCCCAGAGTTCTTTGGAACGAAGTTTGATGTCATTCTTGTGGATCCACCATGGGAGGAATATGTTCATCGTGCTCCCGGTGTTGCTGATCACACTGAGTACTGGACATTTGATGAAATAATGAATCTCAAGGTTGAGGTAATCTTGCTGAAAATTTCATTTTTCTCTGAAGAAAAAAGAATAGTAAACATCTTCTTCTGCAAACCTAGCTGCTTAGTTATCTTTTGTCTCTCAACATCATGGTAGTAAATAATACAGCAGTGTTATATCAACTGGTTTATAGATACCCATATCTGTAAGCTACAAATGCGTTTTTATGTACTTATTGTATTAGATTTAGACTTAATTCTTGAGTCATCTTGTATTACGTGTTTACTATCAGCTTTGACTCTAATTGAATTTCTTCCTTTGTGCTCTCAGGCAATAGCAGACACACCTTCTTTCATTTTTCTTTGGGTGGGTGATGGCATGGGTCTTGAGCAGGGCCGTCAATGTCTGAAAAAGGTGTTTAGTCAGAACTTTTTGTTAGATTATATAAGCATGCCGAGGTTACTTTTATTGCTGCAATATGATCTAGGATAATCTCTTAGCACATAGAAATTGTGTTTTGTTGTATCTAATCAATGTGGTCCTGCAGTGGGGATTTCGTAGATGTGAAGATATATGTTGGGTGAAGACAAACAAAACTAATGCAACTCCTGGATTAAGGCATGATGCCCATACTTTGTTTCAGCATTCCAAGGTTGGTGTATTTTTCTGTTTCGCTTGCAGCACATTCATCTTGTTACTCGACTTCCTTATTGAAAATGTTTGTGATAAATTAATTGATCTATAAATGTTTTTGCTCTGTTGTCAATACATTGAAGGAACATTGCTTGATGGGAATTAAAGGCACCGTTCGTCGCAGCACTGATGGCCACATAATCCACGCCAACATTGATACCGATGTAATAATAGCTGAGGAACCTCCTTATGGTTAGTAATTGTAACAATATCCTTGGGTTTGCATTGGTCTATAGAAATCAGACATAAATGGTGTGAGTTTTCATCTCTATGTTTTGTGGTCAGGTGTGTGTCATGATGTGCTGTACGGAGATGGCAATAATTTAGTGTTGTTTAGAGTATGTCTGTCAATATGTCAAAACTGAGTTAAAACAGTGGCATGAGTTAAATTGCCATTTTACAGCAATGAAATGAGCACTTGTGAATCTGTGATGCTAATATTGTCTTGGGAATTGCAGGTTCAACCCAAAAGCCTGAGGATATGTACAGGATTATTGAACATTTTGCCCTTGGCCGCAGGAGGCTTGAGCTCTTTGGTGAAGACCACAATATTCGGTCTGGTTGGCTGACAGTTGGCAAAGGACTTTCCTCATCAAACTTTAATGCTGAGGTAAATATTCGTAGCTCAATTGTATTATTAAGAGAAAGTACATAAACCATAGTAGTTGGGTGCACTGGCTCTTCTGTTCCTGCAACTGGCTGATAATTTAGGCTTAACCATTTAGTTGAGTGGATGTTGATGTGATACCTTTTTACTTCCTAGTTATTAGAGGATAGGTTTGGTACTATATTTTAAGATGGAAACGATTTCTTTAGAGAGGGAGTGGCAAGAGGGCAGAGAAACAGGTTGACAAATGACGTCAAAACATCGAGTTATTCATAGAAATTGGCTTCTCTAGGTTCCCTGCTTTTTAAATCAACTAATGAGTTGTCCACTCGCTGCCAAATCTTTTCTGTTTTTCTTTATCTTGTGGCTTTCTTTTTACATCAAAGTTTGTTTCGTGATTTCTGTTGGCTGAATTGCAACCGCTCTTCTGACTCTTGAATATGTGTGACATTCAGGGCTATATCAGGAACTTCTCTGACAAGGATGGGAAAGTTTGGCAAGGAGGGGGTGGACGAAATCCTCCTCCAGAGGCACCTCATCTTGTTGTGACAACCCCCGACATAGAGGCTCTTCGCCCCAAGTCACCAATGAAAAACCAGCAGCAGAATTCAATATCCATTTCTCTGACCCCGGCAAATTCCTCCAACAGAAGGCCTACTGGAAACTCACCACAAAATCCAACTGGTCTAAATATGAATCAAGAAGCTTCCGGTTCGAATCCCTCTACTCCAGCTCCTTGGGCTGCACAAATGGAAGATTTTAAAGGGCGAGAGGGCAACAACATGCCGTCTGACGATAAGGTTTTTGATGTGTATGGTTACAGTGGGCAGCCAAACGGTGACTTTCTAGATTTTGAGTCTCACAGACACTTGAATTTGTTGTAACGAAATGCTCAATATTTAAAGTTGCTCTATCGCTTTGTTTTTGTAATTCTTTTTTTCCTCATATAAGAGGAAAGAAAATGCGCTGTTTTTGTGCATCATCATTTGGACCTAATTATCGTCAATATATGATCCAAATGCTTTACAGCATGCATATTGATTCTAGATCTATGCCAATTGGTCAAGCTTTTTCATTAGTTTTGAAGATCGTAACGAGAAATCAAAATGTCATTTACTAAAAGATAGCATAACTGCACCACTAAATGGTCAGAATCATACTCTACATGAGATTACAAACACCCTGAAGCTGTCAACGAAGGTGGTTCTAATAATAAAAACCGAGAACAATAAAATTGGGATTTCTCAGCTACATTAATCCTTTTTGGGATTTCACGTGTCAATTTTCCAACTCGCAAAACGGGGCAAGGTTCTATTCAGTGTAATGGGGTCCTATGTCTCGCTTTGAGGTTGTTGAGCTGCCGGCGTTCTGGTAGCAGTTTCTTCAACGGTAGCTGTTACCAAAGGTAAGCAGACGGCATCATCCAAATGAGACAGAGAGAGAAGGGGGGAGAGAAAAACAGATTTAAAGTCTACTAACCTTGAGTCGGAGTCTGAGCTTCAAGCTGACTTTCCACCGGAGCAGATGTCTGCACCTGCTTTTGGGCAACTGCTTTCAGCTGCTCCTCTGTGATCTTTAAGTACTCTTCACTAGTGTATGCTTTTGGTGATGGAGCTCCGTCTACATTAGACAATTCACAGTTCGAGAGTTCTTAAAGAGACCGAAACTAGCTCATGGGTGCAAGTTTATATTCTGTATAAGTATGCAGTGAATCAAACAGCTATGACACAAATGAGTTTAAAATATTGAATAAGTAAATAGTTGTCCCTGTAAAAAACAGATGTAATCTGTATGAAAGATGAAGGTGCAAACAATGGTTGGGGAGATAGAACCGGCTCAAAAATTCCCAGCTCTAATTAAATCCTCTTTGGTTCTTTCTTAGTATTGGTTCATGCTCAAAAGTATGTTTCTAAGGCCTCCAAATTTTCAATAAGCTTTCACAATGTGCCAGACTGATCCAACCAGTAATCACATAATGCATGAGATTTTTCAAAACTAAAAAAGATAAAAAAAAATAATGTAATGGCTAGTAGTTACTTTTTCAAAATAAGGATACAAATTTAGGAAACATGATGACTTACTAGGATCTGCAGTTGTTTCGGAATCTTCAGACGTGGAAGTTGATGAAGAGGTTGAAGCAGTGTCGGCCATTTTCTGGGCATTGTACGCATCGATCGATGAGCTTGAAATGTCATCAAGGCTGGAAGTTGATGAAGCAGTTGAACTAGTGTCCGCCATCTTCCTGGCATTGTATGCATCTATTGATGAGCTTGAAATGTCATCAAGGCTGGAAGGTGGTGAAGGGGTGGAAGTAGTGTCGTCCATTTTCTTGGCATTGTATGCGTCTATTGATGAACCCGAAAGGTCATCAAGGCCAATCTCCTTTTCAAGTGTGCTCTTAAAATCCCTAGAAACGTCCTACACGAGCATGTACATACAACATTACAGCCTTCTCAGAAGAGAAATGAACATACATTTTACATGAGATCTAACTACCTGAAGTTCTCTAATGGTGGGTTGAAAAGCACGCAAAGTCTTTCCTAAAGTCCGAGCAACCTGCATGTAGATTGTAGATGATTCTTACTCTCTGGGATTCCAAAACATCAATTAAACAATTAAGATTATCAATACTTTTTCTCAAGTTGACATTTCCAATGAAGACTCAGAGACCACCATTTCTTCTAACAAAGAGTTTTGATCAATAACAATTCTCTGAGGTGTTCGTATGCCAATCAAATTTACTGTAATCTTCATATCCATGAGTAATCAACTCCAGCTTTCCGAAAACGAAACAAAAATACAATCAAGCAGTCTCATTTCTCACAAAAGCAATGCAGACCAAAATGTCTAGCTAAAATATATAACATAGCACTTACCTCAGCAAGACCTTTTGGACCAAAAACCAACAAAGCTACAACCCCAATAACAAGAGCCTCAGGAGCTCCAACCCCAAACAAAGATGCATACACCACCATACCCTTGCACCTTCCGTTCCTCTCTGCACCAATAAATCACAAATGACCCGCAGAAATGATCAATTAAACACAGTAAACAAATACCAAAAATGATTAAAAAACACTCATAAACCCAAGGACCCAATTGAGTAAGTACCGAATTTTAAATATTTGGGTATGAATGAGATGCCCAGATGCTTCAAGCCACTCCATGGAGAGAAAGGAGTGAGACCCAGTGGAGGAGACACCGAACAAAGATGAAACTTTGGCGTTTTGAGCCGTAATATGGCTGATTTTGTGCCGCTGGGCGCCGATGCTGGTGAACACACAAACGTAGCAGCAGCAATAGCCGAGGCCATGAGCATCAATTCAAGATTTTTGATATTTTCGAGTCATAAGTTATGGTCGCAGTCCAAGATTATACCAAGCAGAAGCAACCGATTTGTTTTTCCGATTTCTAGCATGTCTGGGTAGGCCTCAGTTTGGGCTTTGAAATCCAATTGAAAAGGATCTAGTAAACCCAGAGTCGGCCCAAAAGCTCAATTTAAATCTCTTTTGGGCCAGTTTTAAAACTACCTATTGTTTGAAAAGTCGAGCAATCCAGCCAATAATAAGGATATGTTTGGATGAGATTGGGTGATAAAGACAGACACTGCAAATAAGGAGGCTGATGAACCATACTCGTAATCGTATAACAAAATCACTAAATAAAGTCTTGTCAAATTAAAACATATTGATGTGTTACCTATAAATCCCATCAAAAACTTTGTATCTAATACTTACTTGATGTTTCACGAAGGAATACCACTATTTTCTAAGTTCATCATTAAGGTCAAATGATTGATGCATTAAAAATCCCACAAAAACCATGTACCCTTCAATCCAAAGTCCAAACGCCAAAGGGACTAAGGGAGTGTGATTTTCTTGAATTCGTTACATGCACTAGTGGCCTTGGGAATTAATCGTACAGAATTCCAGATGAGTCATAAAGAAAGGATGTTGAATACAAATGTATGATGTACGCATAATTAATTGCATGTGGGTTTTTTTTTTTTTTTTTTTTTTTTGGGGGGGGATATTAAAATGCTTAGATGAACCCCCACCTAATTGATAAGTTGAACATGTGGTGTGCTGGTTCAACTTTGGGCTTGTGGGACCACGTACCCACAACTTGCCACCACCCCATGAGGCAATGAGGCAATGAGGCAATGAGAGAGGAGGATCAATTGTTGTGAAATATCCAGTAGTTGCACCCCCTGCCCTAAGTGGGCCCCAATCAGATGGATTACAATTACATACATGGGTGGCTCTAGAAAATCTGGATTATCATCCAAGTGTGACCGAACTTATAATATAAAAAGTATTATTTTTTTTTCTTTTGTTTTTTTTTAAAAAAAGTGGGATATGAGTGTTCATATAATAGGTTGTGGGGATATAATTGGTAGAGTTTATCCTGAACTTTTTAAATACTGGTAAAGTGAGATCTATAAAAGGTATTTTCATCATGCATAAACCCACATTGACTGAATGATCCACAGGACTTAGGAGCCAAGAATAGTTTGTCTGACAGATAAGAATAGAATCAGTAGTATTAGGGTGACTAGGTAATATGAATTTAATATTATACAAACAATAGCATAGTTAAGATTTAATATTAGAAGGGCATAATAATTTTTTTCTTTTAATAAATACATACTCCTAAATATAATAAAATAAATTATCGCATATTTTATTTATTAGTTATCGCACATTTTTAAGTATATTATTCAAAATTTCAAATTTTAATAATTTATCAAGGGCCATTTTTTGTGATTTCTCAAAAACATAAAAATAAAAATTTTTACGACTTTATTTTTATTCTATTTTACTGTGATTCATATAATTTTAATCTTAGATCTAATAAAATAATAACTCAATAAAGTTCACAAGTTCCACTAACATTGTAAACATTGATAAATAAAAAAATAAGCAGATTAATAGAAATTAAGAATTGAACCCTTAGAAAATATAAAATAGTTAAAGACAATTTAGGAATATTTGTAATTAAGAAGAAAATTAGAAAAAATAAACAAATAAGAAAACGTACGGTTAAAAATTTAAATTTTTTTATATATGATAAATTGGTGTGGTATCATACATAACATAATACACAAAAATTTAGTACAAAATTAGAGGAGAAAGTAAAAAATTTATGCATAGTAGATCAACAATTTATATATATATATATATATAAATATTGCACCATAATAAATATCTAAAATACAAGAGACGTTACTTTTGTTAATTCGAATAATTATAACCAAAAAAATAATGGTTTGAATTATGCAATTTATAGATAGGGAGTCGAATTTGAGTGAAGAAAGAAAAAAAAATACAAGATTTGATTAATTAGTGTGAACAATGTATGAAATTTTATTTTAGAGGTGCGTACATTTTGGTTTGATCCGCTATTTTCACCAAATTTACAAATTACATAATGTGGAACAATAAAATATCTAAAAATTATGGAGCTATAATGTACCTAATGAAAATAATATTGATGCTACTTTTGGTATTGACGATAACGTCATATCACAGTCTCTATATTAATTTAATAGATTTACTAATTGAATGTATTAATAAATCAGATCCATATCACTAATAAATCACATATGAACAAGTTATTTATTATTATTTATATAGCTATTAAGTGATTTCTTAGAGTAGATCTCCGATTAAACGCTATTATTTTTAACCAATCAGACGTTCGAGTGACTCCAAATGACCCATAATAAATAGTAGCCTCACTTCACCTCTCAAGTAATCCTAAATTCACAAAACTAATACGTTGTCTGTTTACATACTTGATTAAATTAACCTAGACATGGGTTTCAACATTAACCTCATTTGTTTATCTTTCTTTGTATGTAGGGGTCGAGCAACAATCTCAATCGGGACGATTTTCACATCTATACTGTTAGTTCTTGTTTTAGGATGATTGATGTAATTGGATTTGCTCCGTATGTAATCTATTTCTTGCTCAAACTTTGGTTAATATATTGAAGAGGAAGGTTCAAAGGAAAGCAATGTTGTTCGTGACCAGTTCAATTATCATATAATGTTTGATTATTTCCTTTTCAATTATGTCGAGGGCATACTTGTCTCTTTAACCAACCTCAAGTTGTTATTCAATACGGTACGTCTTGAGTTCAGCATTTTTGGGAAATTCAAAATAGCCACAGCAGTGATGATCGCAATTGGGAATTTTTCATTAAAAAATGATGATCGACATCTTTCTTGATTTTTGAGGCGATTGTGCCAATCAAGAGGTGAATCGATTATGGGCTTCAAAGATCCTTTTATTGATTTTATTGATGAAAACAAACATACTAAGAAAAGTTTTTCTTATCTTAAAACTGGTTTTTGGTTTCCCAAATCTTTGATAAAATCTCCAAAGCATTTTCTTCTCATTTTCGGTTTTGAAATCTTCTTTCATTGTAGAAATGTTTTTCGGTTTCTTGCTTATATTTCTGGGCTCATTAAGAACTATTGCTTGATGAGCAGAGATTGATTTTTTTTATTATTATACAAAAGTTCATGAATCGATTTTTGGGATTTTCTGAATTTGTTGATTGAACGTGGCTGAGCTGCTGTAATCAGGATTGCAAGGGAGAATAGCCTTGTTGAAAGGAATCAAGGTTGCATGAGGTATGGCTGCATCTTTAGTTATAGGCTACAATATCTGTGTATGATACACCTTGTAATGAACACTTCTGATTTTAGTGGATTACTTGGTCAGTTTGGTGACCCCTAGCTTTACCTTGAGGAAGGTTTCTGGGTATCAAGTTCTTTTTGTTCTTTGATTGCTTAAATTTGTTTGATTATATATTATCTATGTTATTGATTATTGAATGTTCATGATCGCGCACGCATACACACATATTATCACTTAGAACTAGTATAGGGCTACCTACATTAATAGAGTCTTTGAGTGTTTAAGTTGTCACTGTATGATTGATTTTTGTGCAGGGAGTGCGTTATCAATGTGTGTGTGTGAATATGTTATGCATTGATTTTGATGTGTCTGGAATGTATGGCATAATTAAGTGACTAGTCATCTGAATCTTGACTAAAAATTGGTATCCAATTCTTAGCTGGTATCAAAGCTGACTCTAGATACACATAGAGTTGGTCCTAGGAGTGAGTTGATATCAATTTCTTGTTATGGCAAGGATGGAACATGACAAGAATTCTTGTAGCAATCCACCTTTCTTTGATGACACAAACTATGCTGACTAGAGCGAAAAATTGAGACTTTTCTCGACGTCTATGACAAAGTTGTCTAAGAATATCTTACTGTACATTAGAGGTGTCATAGGAAAACTGTTGGCACTGGGTTAGTATGTAACAACCCAGAACATCGGAAAATGTATTTTGGAAACTTTTAATGTAAAGTGAGTATTTTTTTCCCTTAATGATGTTTAAGTTAATTTTTTACTCGGACTTTTGTTTGTATTTTTCGTGAGTACCATTGCGTTCGTCTCAAAATTCTGAATCTTTAGACAGGTAGCATGGTGGAATCGGAGATTGATTGTTAGGGGTATTTTGGTAATTTGTTATAGAAGAGAGTTTTGGTAAATTCACAAGGGAGATTTTTGTGAATTCATAATTATCACTTTCCCCTCTATATCTTTGGGGTTGATGCACCGACATAAGGGGTTGGGTGTATATATATAGGGAAGTTTGGTGCCATTTGTGTGCATATGTGTGTGTGTTTGAGTTGTGAGGAAAACCACCCCAAACCAAAAACTAAAACCCAGAAATAGAAAGGAAAATTAGAGTTAAAGAGAGAAGAAAAGAGGAAAGAACCAAAAAAAAAAAAAAAGAAGGTGGAAAGAAGAACAAGAAAAATTGAAATCGAAAATCGAAAAACCCACCCTTGAGCATCCATGTCACGACTCGACTCTCCTAACACGATATTGTCCGCTTTAGGCCTACGCCTTTATGGTTTTATTTGTGGGAATTCACACACAACTTCCTAGTAGGTAACCTATCATGAGATTGCTCCAGCCCAACCTCTCTTAACTTCAGAGTTCCAAAAAAATCCAAAGCTAGTGAACTCCTAGAATGCCTCGTACTAGGAAGATACATGCCCACACATATAAGACACTTCACATTTCCCTTTTCGGGTGATGTGGGATTGCTCACCGGTCTTGTTTTCCCAAGCTCACAGGTCTTGCTCACCGTTCTTACTTACCAAGCTTATGGGTCTTGCTCACTGATCTTGTTTCCTAAGCTCACGGGTCTTACAATCCAAGCCATTTGAGACATCCAAGCTTCAAAACGAAGACTTTAACAACGCCCTTAAGCTCCCAAGCGTCTTAAACGTCGAAAATAGAAGGGTTGGCACATGGGAAGACCTACAAACTGAGAAGGGAGTTTGGACCAAAAAGCTTGGATTCAGGCTGTATCCAAGGCAAGTTATTTTTTTTGTTTTGAAGGTATAGATTTACTCTTAAGATCAAGTAGATAAGTATTGGTGGTTGTATCAAAGAAAATGGTGAAACAAACTGGGATTTTGAGTTAGGTCAATCAGCTGGATTGAAAAACCTGAAACTAAGCAATCAAGTCAACCCGTCGCAAGGTAAGGGATGATGACATGGCATAGCTAACATGAAAGTTTGATGTGGTTGCTGACATGGTTCCACGTGTCTAACTATGTGTCATGCCGCGTGTCACCATTTTTCATGCCAAGTGGGGCCACGTGAGGCTACGTGTCATGCCGTGTAGACATCCTGTCAGACCTATCAGTGCTTGGTTAGCTGAGAAACTCCCAATTGAGAAGATATGAGCATGATATACCTTGTAATGAACTTGTGATTTTAGTGGATTACTTTGTAAGCTGAGAAACCCCTAGTTTTACCCTGAGGAAGGTTTATTGGTATTAAGATCTTTGTGTTCTTTGATTGCTTGAATTTTTTTGATTATCTATTATGTAACGGCCTGAATCTCGAGAAAATGTAAAAAAATTGAAAAATAGAAAAAAAAAATGACCATTTTTCCCTTATGTGGTCAAAATTTGACTTTCTACTTGTAACAACTCGTCCCGAATATCAGAATTAAATATTAATTAATTATGGATTTAGAATGACTAATCGGGGATTAGTTGAGAGAATTCAGAAGGACGGTGTAAAATGATCGTTATGCCCCTAGGAGTTGGGCGAAAAGTTGACTATTGAATCGAGCGGTCAAATTGACAGGACCCATCCCAATCCCCCCCCCCCCCCTCCCCCCCGGGATTAGTGCGGGATGACCCTGCTCCCGTCTGACACGAAGTGTCAGACAAGGGATATTTCCAACCTTTGCCCTCCCGGGCTATCAGAGTATGCCAGGATCTGGAGGAGGCATGTGATATCTCGATCTCTGCTACAGTCCACATCCGCTGTCAACTTGAAGGGTATTAAAAACAGAAAGACTGTGAGTGGACAAAAATAAAGATTTATAAAAACATTTCCATAAAAGACATTTATACCCTCCACTAAAAAGCATGCATGCATAGTAAAACCATTTATCCAATAATATATGTTAAAACATCCACAATTAGGGTCTCAGCCCCAAATTCTGTAAATACAAGTCACACGGGCTCCTGCCCAAAACCAATTTACAGAAAACTAGAACATAGTAAACATATGTGGGATCTCAGCCCAAATCCATTTATCATCATAAAACACAGTTTTCCCAAACCAATTGAAACCATGTTTATCCAATATATTCATATCCAGAACCTGTCACGGTAAAATAAAGCTACACGTGTGCTAACCGGGGTCTCAAACCCAAGTCTCTCCAGGGTCCACCCAGGTCAAAGTCCGTAGATCTATGACCCTCCCTGGCGGTAACGAACCATGCCCATCCTGAGAGTAAGTAACCCAACTGGGGGGCGACTCCACTCAGTCAGTGCTCCGTGACTACTCCGGGGTCCACCCAGGCCAACGACCCTCCCCGGAGGAGACAATCATATATAAAGGATGGAATATGAAAAACCCTTTGAAATCATTCTTTAACTCTTTCCAGGATTCATGCCCGGCCCCTCATAAGCCGTCATGAACCATAAAATCATTTTCAAGGGTTCATGCCGGTTCCCATAAGCCGTCATGACTTGTAAAACCATTTCAAGGGTTCATGCCGGTTCCCATAAACCGTTATGAACCATAAAAACCATTTGTAATACATAACTGGGCCCTAGGCCCGAATCCACATAGAAACTGGACCTCAAGTCCGAATCGTAAACCAACTGGGCCTCCGGCCCGATTCCGTAAATCAAATGGACCTCAAGTCCGAGAGTTACCTTTTCAAATCCAAAATCATTTCATGAAATCATATCCAAAACCATAAGTACGGAAAATCAATATAAAATCGGAAAACCTCGATTTACGTGCAAGCACGTAAATCACCTCGAAATACGTGAAACCATATAATTCACAAATATCCAAATAAACATTATCAAATCACATTCATTATCCTTTTGGAAATCCAAAATCATTTCATTTAGACCAATAAAGACCTACAGCCCCGTATAGGCACCGTATAGGGCCGAAACCTCGAAATACGTGCCTATACGTAACCGCACATCCAAATGCACTCATGGCATCACAAACAAGTATTTAAAACATATAATAAACATTTATGCATGCACCAATTTAGAAAACAAGGTCCACTCACAGACCGTCCGAAGCCGCGCCTCGATACTCGTGCCATACGGCTCCCCGAGCCGATCACTGTCACCGGGACTTCCAAACCTGTCCAAATTAATTTAGAGGGTTACTAACTACTTATATAACCCCTCACTAAAGCCCCGTAATTTTCCCGTATTTTTAACTATTTTTAATCCCGAACCTAAACCTTCCGATGCCCCGAAACATATCGAGACGGTGTCCGATCGACTCGAAACCAGTCCCAAAATGTTCGTTACATCGAATAGATGATTTCGTATGTTGAACACATCCCCAAAAACCCTAGCACGCGCCCACACGCGCCACTGGAAGTTGCCTGCGCGTGGGCCTCACGCGCCGCTACAGTGCCCGTCGTCTCCAGCGATCGAACCGGTCCGACCGGGCCGGTCCGGTTTTCTCTGCAATTTCGGTCTAACTGGACCGGCGTGACCGGTCCAGGCCCCTACACTCTTCATTTTTCGTCCGTTTTGTCCCATTTCAATCCTAAAAATCCTATTTTCTCATTTCCAATCTATCCCAATCAACACAACTAACCAAAACCTCCTAAATCCTAACCAAAATTAAAGGGTCTCACGGCCCTGTTTTTCCCGACCACCCTCACGGCTTCCTCCGCCGTGAAGCACCCTCCAAACCGTCCTAAAATCATCCTAGCAACCTAACTAACTCATCCTAATCGTCCAAAAGCAACCATGACATCAAAATCAATTAAAAAGGGAATTTGGGCCTTACCGTGCACCCGCACGGGTTCGTGGCTTCGGCCGTGCACGGTGGCGTCACTTGGCCGGCCACCGTCCTCCACCATCATCTCATCACTCTCTAGTCTCTCCAGTAAGCATCTGGGTTCAAGGGTTGAAGATTGTAATGGGTTTGGGGTCTCCTGAGATCGGGTTAAAGGGTTGGAGGAAAAATGGAAAATGGATGCACGGGTGAATGGTTTGGTGCATGAGTGGGTGAGGTTGGCCAGTGGATGGGTGACACTTGTCACTCATCCATTGGTTGCTGAAAAGTAACTGGCCCCACTAAAGACAAACGGTCCTCGTAAAACGTGTAATTGTGAATAGTAACCAGAAACTTCCGTGAACCGTAACTTCGTCGTCGAACGTCCGAATTCGACGTGCCGCCTGTCTACGGATTCGTATCGTCCTTATCTACGTAACGGTCTTCGGCCCTCGGCCATCGGACCTCCTGGTCAAAAAGTCAACTTTTGACCTCCTATTCACCCAAATTACCAAAATGCCCCTAAACTTCCGAACGTCAAAACTTCCTCCTCGAATGTCGGAATTGAACGTGCCACCTGTCTATGAACTCGTGACGTCACGAACTACGTCACGGTCATCGGTCAAAGTCCATTTGACCGCCCGAATGAAAAGTCAACGTTTTGCCACCACCAGGGGCAAAACGGTCATTTCGCATCGTTCGTCCGATTTCGCTCTACTAATCACGGATTAGCCTCACTAATCGTGATTCGTCACTAATCTAATCATGAAATTTGGGACGGGTCGTTACAACCTTCCCTCCTTAATTAATTTCGTCCCCGAAATTCCAACTGACCTAATCTAACCGTGCTTCCCTCCTTAATTTAGTTTCATTCTCGAAACTCCAACTATCCTGATTCCACATCCAGCTCGTGGAAAGTAGAATCAACCTCGCAACACGTGTACACTCGTACACCAACTAACCAGAGTAATACGTACTCGTCCGCACCCAGACGTACCCCTAACACTCACGTCGTATCGACTACACTCGACCACGTCGAATGACAGTAGCCATATGCTCCGAATTTACATCACTTGTCAAATTTACCGTTTTCGTTGACACAATAACTCGACGGTTCCTTTCTCAATCACTAAACTATCCCGACGTCTGCTCCCACAGGGAGTCATCAGACCTCACGAATTGATCCACGCTGACACCTTCGACAAACTGTCACCACTTGACAGTCGTCAGTCAAGACTAACACGATACACTTTTGGTTACACTAACCACCAACTTACTCAACCATGAGTGAACACTAACCAACCATGCACTCGACCTGTGTGTAACTAGACCCATCGAAATACCATGACCCACTGTACAGTATCCAATGTCCAGTCCACGACCCCGACTAATCCAATGGTATCGGAACCCAGCCGACTACCAACACGCTCTCCAACGTACCACCGGTATCTCCTATATACCGTCACCAGGCACGACAAGTCTGCCTAGTATCGTACCTCGAACAACGTACAAGATACGTACATCTACCCATCAATCAGACTACAACTACAACTACAACAACAATGACGACACGACCACCTAGGTCGTTGCCAAACACGTTCCTATTATGGAGTCCATTTGTCCAATCCCGGATTAGACAAATCGAAACTCCAATCCATCATCTATTTCCAAATCCGAATCCGCAATTTCGTAAGAAAACCCGGATCCAAACCCAGAAATCATATCTATAATCATGTCCAAATTCGAATCCGAAATCATCATTCCGTAAACCGGCATTAGGTATGACCATTCCGAACCCAAATCCATAAAAGAAAATCCACAGTCAAGCTTTAGAATCCAATCCTGAATCGTCACCCAGAATCCGATTCCAAAACCCAAATACAGAAATCCTCTTTCAAGTTCCAAAATCAAATCCTGAATCGTCATCCAAAAATCTGATTCCAAAACTCGAAACCTCGTTCTCGCCTACCGAGACGCACTATATCCGAACCTATCGGATACCTGTTCGACCGATTACCACAATACAATCGATTTACTTCATAGGGAAGCCAATCAAAACATCACACACAACACTAAGTCTGACAATATCCGACCTCGTCAGACCCCTACTCATCGGACAACTACTCAGGAGAGTAATAAGCCATATGGGATTTACTTCGAAAAGAAGTTCAGTCCCATCATGCCCCACTCAAACATCCAAGTATGAGCGATAAACTCTCCACCTATCTGGATCATCAAGACCACGATCCAGATCCATAACGATACCCAAAGTCCTAAACCAATTCCCACATCTAAACAGATTAGTCAACGACGAGACATGCCGAGACTGTGGGTTCTCACTGACTACCTCGTATCGACCCTTGGCATTCCACCTAGAAAATCAAGGATGATACAAGACTATGACATCAAAATCATCCTATGTGAATACAACCAAACTCGTTGCATTCACCACGTCACGTAAACCAACATCGTCTGCCACCAAGCAGAAAATGAGAAATCTCAGTCACCTAACTTCGATATACTCACTCCACCTGATGACCCAAGACAATCACGGGTCCACCAACCAATACACGATCAGTGTACTAGTGGCAACCAACATCATCAATAACATCTACATCATCTACCACCATCAATTATGGTAGAACCTGAGAAGTCACCCAAACGACATCGACATACCCAATACCAATGCGGAAAACCTGCATTCCTCTTGTCACCTCAATCGTAACCTCTCGCGATTTCGAAGTTCCAACAAAATTGGAAACAACATACCCGGACATCAACCACGTGTCCCCGTTAGACTGGTTATGGACACATGCCCATTTACGACCGTATATGTACATCCAAAAGGATGTCAATTCATCCTAATCTAATGTACCACTCTACTGAAAAGTCACAACAGACCCCTGCTGTGATCTGCAGTCAAATCTCTGCAAACCACCATATCTAACCAATTCTGACCAACTCTGGCCAACACTGACCAACTGGTCGCTAGTCCCCCATGACAGTACTCGATCCTCACGTCTCAACTACCGTTGGATCCTATCCAGTCCGTCACTATCCGTGATTCACTCCCGAACCACAGACACCAATCATAAGCCCATCACGTCGGAGTCACATCCCGACTCGTAACTCACCGTCATCACAATCACCGGCACCAGCACCAGCACTAGTACCAGTACACCACCTGTCAGCATCAGCACAAAGTGTGCCAATCAGACAACTCTGGATCTCCGCTCATACCGAGCGATGATCCCGTACCCCTGCTCGAATAGGAGAAACTCTGCCTCCGTCGTACCCAACAACCCTGGGTACAGTCACCCTGACATCTCAAACGAGCAAAGGAAAACGTCCCCTGAACGTCCCCGATTCCCAACAACTGTAACTACAACCATCCTCGGCAGTAATGCCTGCCACACACTCGTGCAGACCAAACCACCAGGTATTACAATCTAGACTCTGCATCCAACGAAATCAACCGCCTGTATTAATCACTCCGTATCCCACTCAGGGATTCCATCGACAAATACCAACCCCTGGTAACTCGTCCAATTAATCACTAACCAGTCGTAACTCGACTAAACCAATGTCGTCTACCAGGTCGCCCATGACCTTAGTTGCGCCAAACCACAACTGAGTAGCTCGACAACCCACTAGGTCAAACCGATAAGTACAATCCCGACTGCGAAGTGCAGTCCCAACACAAGCTGATATGACTAGACCGACTAACGAACCCCAAATCCGAATAGTCGTCAAAGTCACACCACTCTCCAACTCACATTTTCGAACCATACACCCCAAAGTAGGGTTCCACGATTACACCTAGAGTTCCACTGAACCCACCTGCGAAAAGCAGTAAAATCAACAATCTGACCGACCCCTCGGTCTTGACATCGTAAGGATGTCAATCCAATCATACCGTCAATCCACTAGGATTCCCCGAATCCAGCTGCTAACTGCTAACTGCAGTAAATCCATTTAACTCAACATAATCCAACCATCTAATGGTCACAACATCGAATCAGTAGTCGGAACCGATCCTACGACCTCGTTAAGACGATCCCAACTAACCGTCTCACGATCCAAACGCTAACGTACTAATACGTTAACCCTTTCATAGGGCCCCACACTGTCAACCTTTACAGAATTATGGCAACCCCGACATCTAGGGCCGAATCAAAACGATCCAATCCTACTAACTATCGTACCGGCACCCCAACATCAGGTTGATAACGAACTGCAACCCCTTGAGATATCACATCCTCGACTTGCGTACATTCCAAGAGCTACACGGTTGCTCGAATAGAGACAACCCCGCTCTGATACCACGTTGACAGGACCCATCCCAATCCCCCCCCCCCCCCCCCCCCCCCCCCCCCCCCCGGGATTAGTGCGGGATGACCCTGCTCCCGTCTGACACGAAGTGTCAGACAAGGGATATTTCCGACCTTTGCCCTCCCGGGCTATCAGAGTACGCCAGGATCCGGAGGAGGCATGTGATATCTCGATCTCTGCTACAGTCCACATCCGCTGTCAACCTGAAGGGTATTAAAAACAGAAAGACTGTGAGTGGACAAAAATAAAGATTTATAAAAACATTTCCATAAAAGACATTTATACCCTCCACTAAAAAGCATGCATGCATAGTAAAACCATTTATCCAATAATATATGTTAAAACATCCACAATTAGGGTCTCAGCCCCAAATTCTGTAAATACAAGTCACACGGGCTCCTGCCCAAAACCAATTTACAGAAAACCAGAACATAGTAAACATATGTGGGATCTCAGCCCAAATCCATTTATCATCATAAAACACAGTTTTCCCAAACCAATTGAAACCATGTTTATCCAATATATTCATATCCAGAACCTGTCACGGTAAAATAAAGCTACACGTGTGCTAACCGGGGTCTCAAACCCAAGTCTCTCCAGGGTCCACCCAGGTCAAAGTCCGTAGATCTATGACCCTCCCTGGAGGTAACGAACCATGCCCATCCTGAGAGTAAGTAACCCAACTAGGGGGCGACTCCACTCAGTCAGTGCTCCGTGACTACTCCGGGGTCCACCCAGGCCAACGACCCTCCCCGGAGGAGACAATCATATATAAAGGATGGAATATGAAAAACCCTTTGAAATCATTCTTTAACTCTTTCCAGGATTCATGCCCGGCCCCTCATAAGCCGTCATGAACCATAAAATCCTTTTCAAGGGTTCATGCCGGTTCCCATAAACCGTCATGACCTGTAAAACCATTTCAAGGGTTCATGCCGGTTCCCATATAAACCGTTATGAACCATAAAAACCATTTGTAATACATAACTGGGCCCTAGGCCCGAATCCACATAGAAACTGGGCCTCAAGTCCGAATCGTAAACCAACTGGGCCTCCGGCCCGATTCCGTAAATCAAATGGACCTCAAGTCCGAGAGTTACCTTTTCAAATCCAAAATCATTTCATGAAATCATATCCAAAACCATAAGTACGGAAAATCAATATAAAATCGGAAAACCTCGATTTACGTGCAAGCACGTAAATCGCCTCGAAATACGTGAAACCATATAATTCACAAATATCCAAACAAACATTATCAAATCACATTCATTATCCTTTTGGAAATCCAAAACCATTTCATTTAGACCAATAAAGACCTACAGCCCCGTATAGGCACCGTATAGGGCCGAAACCTCGAAATACGTGCCTATACGTAACCGCACATCCAAATGCACTCATGGCATCACAAACAAGTATTTAAAACATATAATAAACATTTATGCATGCACCAATTTAGAAAACAAGGTCTACTCACAGACCGTCCGAAGCCGCGCCTCGATACGCGTGCCATACGGCTCCCCGAGCCGATCACTGTCACCGGGACTTCCAAACCTGTCCAAATTAATTTAGAGGGTTACTAACTACTTATATAACCCCTCACTAAAGCCCCGTAATTTTCCCGTATTTTTAACTATTTTTAATCCCGAACCTAAACCTTCCGATGCCCCGAAACATATCGAGACGGTGTCCGATCGACTCGAAACCAGTCCCAAAATGTTCGTTACATCGAATAGATGATTTCGTATGTTGAACACATCCCCAAAAACCCTAGCACGCGCCCACACGTGCCACTGGAAGTTGCCTGCGCGTGGGCCTCACGTGCCGCTACAGTGCCCGTCGTCTCCAGCGATCGAACCGGTCCGACCGGGCCGGTCCGGTTTTCTCTGCAATTCCGGTCTAACTGGACCGGCGTGACCGGTCCAGGCCCCTACACTCTTCATTTTTCGTCCGTTTTGTCCCATTTCAATACTAAAAATCCTATTTTCTCATTTCCAATCTATCCCAATCAACACAACTAACAAAAACCTCCTAAATCCTAACCAAAATTAAAGGGTCTCACGGCCCTGTTTTTCCCGACCACCCTCACGGCTTCCTCCGCCGTGAAGCACCCTCCAAACCGTCCTAAAATCATCCTAGCAACCTAACTAACTCATCCTAATCGTCCAAAAGCAACCATAACATCAAAATCAATTAAAAAGGGAATTTGGGCCTTACCGTACACCCGCACGGGTTCGTGGCTTCGGCCGTGCACGATGGCGTCACTTGGCAGGCCACCGACCTCCACCATCATCTTATCACTCTCTAGTCTCCCCAGTAAGCATCTGGGGTCAAGGGTTGAAGATTGTAATGGGTTTGGGGTCTCCTGAGATCGGGTTAAAGGGTTGGAGGAAAAAGGGAAAATGGATGCACGGGTGAATGGTTTGGTGCATGAGTGGGTGAGGTTGGCCAGTGGATGGGTGACACTTGTCACTCATCCATTGGTTTCTGAAAAGTAACTGGCCCCACTAAAGACAAACGGTCCTCGTAAAACGTGTAATTGTTAATAGTAATCGGGAACTTCCGTGAACCGTAACTTCGCCGTCGAACGTCCGAATTCGACGTGCCGCCTGTCTACGGATTCGTATCGTCCTTATCTACGTAACGGTCTTCGGCCCTCGGCCATCGGACCTCCTGGTCAATAAGTCAACTTTTGACCTCCTATTCACCTAAATTACCAAAATGCCCCTAAACTTCCGAACGTCATAACTTCCTCCTCGAATGTCGGAATTGAACGTGCCACCTGTCTATGAACTCGTGACGTCACGAACTACGTCACGGTCATCGGTCAAAGTCCATTTGACCGCCCGAATGAAAAGTCAACGTTTTGCCACCACCAGGGGCAAAACGGTCATTTCGCATCGTTCGTCCGATTTCGCTCTACTAATCACGGATTAGCCTCACTAATCGTGATTTGTCACTAATCTAATCATGGAATTTCGGACGGGTCGTTACACAAATGGACTTTGACCGATGACCGTGACATAGATCGGGACATTAAGAGTACGTACACAGGAGACACTATACAAATTGAAGGTTCGACGGAGAAGTTATGGGTCTAGAACGTTTTACGGTACTATTCACATAAACCGAGAAACTAACATGTGGCAGGTTTGGATTGGATTGGAAATCTGGGTGGACCAATTAGTGAGTGACACCTGTTCCTTATCTGATTGGCTCATTCCCCCACACTGTGGGATATTTCTCTCTCCCCTTCGATCGATCATTCCTTCGTTTTCTCCCAAAACTCGTGAGGGTTCCAAACCATGCAAACCCATCCCCTGTGGCCTTCAATCCCCATTATCTGTGAGTGGTGTGTGAATGAAAGTGAGAGAGGGAAGTGAGACGAGACTGGTGGTGGCCATGGTTCGAGCCGTCGTGGACAGTGGCCGACGAGGCCATGAACGGTAAGTTTGGTGTTTCAAAATTGGAATTTGAGTTTTGGTGTTTTTTGAATGATTTTGAGGGTTAGAAAGTGATTGTGGAGGTTTTACAAGCGTTTTAGGACAAAAATGACGGACGGTGGTGGCCGGAATCATGGAAAACCGACGAGGGAAATTGGTTCAGTTCGAACAAACAAATGGGAAGGTATGATCTTGCCCTGTTTTCTTGTTTTTGAAATCATAAATCGATTAAGAATGATTAGAGGAAGGTTTAGGAATGAAAATGAACCAAAACATAGAAGTTATATGACAGGACCCGCCCCGATCCCCCTGGGACCACCCGGGGACATGTCCTGCTCCCGTCTGACACACGACCTTAGAATACCAATTTTATCCTTAATGGAAACTCAAATGCATAAATATCCAAACATACAAATCGTCCAAATATAAAATAGTGTCAGACAAGGGAAAACTTAAAACACAAATGATGAGCACGAATCCTAAAGTTTCCTCACGTGCCGACCTACTCAGAAGTAGGGTTCAGGTGCGCAACATTAACCTATGCCTCTGCCTCAAGATCCTCGTCTGCCTCAGTAGCACGACCTGGAGGGGTCAATAAAACACTTAAGGGTGAGTGGGCTAGAAATATAAAGTTTATAAAACAGTTTAATCATAAATTAACATACGGTTTTACCCCTCCGTTTTCCAAAACATGCATGCATGAGAATCAAAAACCATAATAGCATATCATATAAGCATAACAGAATAATATAATCATAATCATAACATCAGCCACTGCACTATACATCCTAACCCTGACATCCCAGATGTCTAACGTCCCAAACGTCCAATAAGGTCACAGTCCCAAGGCTACGCGTGCCACCCGGGGTCTTAATCTCGAGTCCAAATCCCGAACCCAGTCCGGGTATGGCATCCTAGATGCCTGATTCCCAGACGTCCAATCATAGCAATCCTGCTCCTGAGTCACCCTAATGTTTGGTCCCTCCGTAGAATGACCCCTTGCAAGCATTACGCCGTGACCACTCTGGGGTACCCACATCCGGAGGAGACAGTATCACTAGGGTAGATCAATACAGTGCAGTACTAAAGATAATCATCGAAATCCATATACATATATATGACTCAAAATATTGCATAAACTAACCAGACGGGTCTCAAGCCCAAACATCGTAATACATGCCATAATCATAACTCAAGATAATCAGATGCTATTGCTTGAATCATGTATATATATTCATATATAGTAATGAAAACAGTTATATGCATGCATGGGTTTAACGAAATCAAAGACCCACTCACAGTCCGGTCCCACCGCTAACTGGACGTATAAACCTGTCCTGGTGCCTACGTACAATTCCTGTCAAGTCCAAAGTACACATAAAGGTCACTATAGGTTCCTACAACTCAAATATGAAACCCTAGAATAAAACCGGCCCGGGAAAGCTGTCCGAACACGCTAACCGAGGCTTTAAACCCTAATTTGACCAATTTAACGATCTCCGATTGACACGAAACCACCGCCATTGAAAATGGTACTGATCCGACCAAAATTACTGTTCACACGCGCCCCACGCACCTGGTTAAAGGCTGGTCAACGTTGCTACAGTACCTACTGACGTCACTATTAATGTCAGCCCTAACAATGTCAGAGGACACGTGTCACTCTCTGGTTGGTCCTTGGTCTGATAGTTTCTAACATGATGATGTCATCATGACGTCACTACTGGTGTCAGCATGATGACGTCATCACAACCATTTTACCAGGTCAACCCGAATCCTGAAATCGGGTCATTGTTGACCCGTGGCTTGACCCGATCCCAGATTTCGTTTCCAGCCACTATTTTCGATCAGATTTGGCCCTAAAGACTCGTCTAATCCTACCCTAGAGTTCTGTTACCTCAAAACTAAAAACTAACACGAAAATACTACTTGTAACTCGAAGGGAAACTGGTAGCCAGCTTCGATCGTCTTCTCCGTCGACTCCCTCTGTTTCCAACCTCGAAAGCTGGTTCTACTTGATTGTCAATGTCCCTAAAACACGTCCCAAATGTGAGGAAACTTTAGGAGTCGTTCTCATCATTTATGTTTTAAGTTTTCCCTTGTCTGACACTGTTTTATTTTCGGACGATTTGTATGACTTAATTTGGATATTTATGCATTTGAGATCCATTAAGGGTAAAATTGGTATTCTAAGGTCGTGTATCAGATAGGAGTAGGGCACGTCCCCGGGTGGTCCCAGGGGGATCGGGGCGGGTCCTGTCAACTTGGTATCAGAGCGCTAGGTTGTGGTCAGCATGCTAGACTAGTAGTCAGTACTTGGTACTTTTGACGTTTAAAGATGTTGTTATCTAATCTATGCCTCTTAAACATTTGGTTATGCCTCCAAGGAGAATTCCTCAAGCATGGACTGACGAGAGGTAGCTAGAGAGATGAAGTGTGCGAGTATCAAACGGGCTCAATGTTTGGGAGTCACACATTTCAGTAGGGGATAAAACCCCGAGGAAGCTCCCGAATGGATATCTAGATGAGTCAGATCCTGACCGAGGAGGGTCGGGTCCTAAAATTATAGGCTTGAATCGATCACGCTGGTTCAGTTGGACTGGCTGCGCAGGTTGGACAGGACCATACCGGTTCACTTGAGGTTGAAGGTGATGAATAGTGCAGGCGCATGTGGGACTTTTTGGGGGCACTTGGGGGCAGTGAGTTTGTGTTTGCACTCACGTAGGATGCCTTTTGATGTCATCGTCTTGGATAATCTTTGATTTTCCCTAGGTGGGATGACAAGGATCGATATGAGGTAATTGGAGAGGACCCACAGTCTAGACATGTTTTGTCGTTGACTTATCGATTTAGATATGAGAATGGTTGAGAAGCAATTTAGTAGTATGCGGATTCAATGAGGGTGTAAGACCCTATGACTTGAAATCTAGTAGTTAGTTGAGTAAGAACAGGTGTGGATCCTAGGTGGATCTGGATCGCGATGTGGATCTGGATCGTGATGTTATTGGGTGATGTTGTGGTGGATCATGATGACGTGGATCGTGATGTCGTGACCATGTTGGCAGACTTTGCCTTGCTGATTATGCTAAGCTAGGAGCAGAGGAGAATCATTTTGTGAGACAGTTGAGGAATCTTATGGAATAGTTAGTAAGATGACAAGACAGAGGTTGGATATGTGCGTGTGGGGTAGGTGGAGAGTTTATTGCTCTATCTTGGATATTTGGATATGGGGATGTTGGGTCGACTTCTTTTCGAAGTTAATCCAGTATGAGACGATAGTTGAGTGAATTGAGGTGTTTACAATTTGTCTTGGATATTTGACTATGTGAATGATGAGATTGGCTTCCTTTCAAAGTCAATCGAATATGGTATGGTAATCGATTGAGCAGTTAACCGATAGGTTCGAAGTTGGTGCGTCTCGGTAGACGTGGGTGAGATTAGATTCCCATTTGGCATGAATGGGTACGCCTTAGTGGGCGTGAGTCGGATTGGTATGTGTTGGTTTACGTGATTGGGAGTAGCCGTTGTGATGCTGGTCGGGTGACCATGGGACTCGTGATGGATGATGAGTTGGAGTATTTGATCTGTCTAGTACTGGACTGGACAGATGGACACCAGAATTGAAACGTGATTGGTTACGAGCTTTGTAGTGGGCTAGTTGGTGGATGGATGTATGTACAGGGTACGTTGTGCGAGGACCGATACTGGACAGGCCTGCGTGGTGCATGGTGACGGTACATGGGATGTACCAGTGGTATGTGGATGAACATGTTGGTAATCGGCTTAGTTCCGATATCATTGGATTGGTTGAGAACATGAACTGGACATTAGATACTATGCACTGCGCCAGAGTGATTTTGATGGGTTCGGTGATTGTATGACCAGGTGCTCAGAGCCATGGATGACTAGTGGAACCCTAAAGTTGTGATGTGTATCACTGCTGGGCATGTATTCAATGGGGGTCCATGTAACGACCCGTCCTGAATATCGGGATTTAATGATATTTAATTGTGATTTACTAATCTGGGATTAGTTGGGCGATTTCGGACGAATTGTGCAAAATGACCGTTTTGCCCCTGGGTGTGGGCAAAACGTTGACTTTTAATTCGGATGGTCAAATGGACTTTGACCGATGACCGTGACGTAGTTCGGGACGTCACGAGTTCATAGACAGGTGGCACGTTCGTTTTCGACGTTCGTGGTGAAAGTTATGATGTACGGAAGTCCAGGGGCATTTTCGTAATTTGGACGATGTATGGGTAAATGTTGACTTTTTGATCGGGAGGTCCGATGGCCGGGGGCCAAGGACCGTTACGTAGGTATCGTCGATACGAATCCAATGACAGGCGGCACGCATCAATCGGAGTCCGTATGACCGAGTTACGGGTCAGGATGCGTGAGGGGCATTTTGGTAATTTTCTGCACAAGGGCAGAATGGTAATTTGGACTGTGATTTTGAACAGCCGTGAGTTGGAGCCATGATTGAGCTGGGTGGATGGCTAGTGCGATCTATCCCTGAATTGTTTAGTATAATTGTAACATGGGGGAACATTATGATTGTGTTATTGATTAATTAATTGAACTATTCCTCCATTAATCCCTTCAAACTTCTTCAACCGTGAACAACCAAACTTCAATTTTCTCCTACCCTTAATCTCCTCTCTATCCACTGATTTTGTGAACGAAATTGACAAGAATTGAGACTGGAATGATTTGGGAAAACACGAGGGACTAATTGAGAGCTGGGGGCTGGAATTTCGAAAATTCCGAAATTCGGGGGGAAAATCGAATTGGAAGATTTGGGCCTTGACGATCAAATTGGAGATTGGTTTGAGTCTTCTGGGATTGCCACGATCATTTTCGTCGAAGGAACGAAGCGGATTGAGGGCCGTTTGAGGAAGAACAGAACTACTGTAGCTTCAGAAATTTTGAGCTTGAATCGTGGGATTTGAAGCTTGGAGTGATGCAATTGGACTGGGGATTGAGTTCATTATGACCTCACGATGCTAATGGATGCATCAATTGAAAGAATCGATTGACATGGGAGGATTTCGGATGATGAACAGCGATCGGATTGTTCTTCGTGTGATCATCCTTGATCTTAAGGTTTGAGGTATGATTGTGTGTAATTTAGTCCACAGATCCCTAATTGAATCTAATTCGATGCTAATGGAATTTTGAATTGATGGAATCGGTGTCGAATTGCTAGGATTTGGACCGGGTCTTATCGCGGGTTTTTCAGCCTGTTTACCAGTCATTCGGGTGAAGGAGATCACTGTGCAGACACTGTAGCAGGCGCGTGGCTTTCACGCGCAGCCACTCACGGCGGCGCGTGACGGCGCGTGGGCACGAATCTCGAGGTGAGGTCAACATGACTTTTATCCTATACATTGTAACGAACATTTTGGGATTGGTTTCGTGTCGATCGGACACCGTCTCGATATTGTTCGGGATGTCCGAAGGTTTTAAATCCAATTTAAAAATACTTAAAAATTCGGGAAAATTACGGGACTTGAATAGGATGTTAATGATGAGGTTAGTGATCCTCTACATTGATTTGAACAGGATTGGGAGTCCCGGTGATAGTGAGGTGGCCCGGGAAGGCCTATGGCACGCGTATCGAGGCGCTCGGTTAAACGGTCTGTGAGTGGACATTGGTTTCATAAATTCGATGCATGCATAACTGTTTTATGATTTTTATAATTATGATTAAATGATTTACTTTGGATATCGGTGAATTTAAAATGATTTCACGTATTTCGAGGTGAATTACGTATTTGCACGTAAACCAAGGTCTTCTGGATTTGCACCGATTTCCATAAATGTGGTTGGATATGATTTCATGAAATGGTTACGAACTTGAATAAAGTAAAATCGGGCCAGGGGCCCAGTTGAACTATGAAATCGGGCCAGGGGCCCAGTTAACATGTGGATCGGGCCAAGGGCCCAGTTAACTTGTGAAATCGGGCCAGGGGCCCAGTTGATTTCTACATACGATTGCGGGTCGGGGACCCTAAAATGGAATTGAATAAATGTTTTCTGGTTTACATTTTATATATGTTCACATGCTGGAATCAATAAATGGTTTTGATGATATTTCGGTTATGGCACGTTTCACGGTATTTGGGCATGAGACCCGTTCGATGAAACGTAACGATCGGTTCGGATTTTATCTATGTATACCTATATGTTTTGCATGTGGATATCAATAAAATGTATTTGGTACTGCACTGTATAGATCCTTCCATATTATATTGCCTCCTCCGGATGAGGTACCCCGGAGAGGTCACGGACGTCTAGTACGTCCAGCGTCTATGACGCTAAGCATCGGGGATGCTGTACCCGAACGGGGTTCGGGGATTGAACTCGGAAATTGAGACCCGAGTGGCACGCGTAGCCTTGTGATTGTGACCTTATTGACGTCAGGGACGTCAGACATCAGGGATGTCGGATTGGAGTGTATAGTGCAGTGGCTAAAATTATGGTTATGGTTTATATTATATGCCTTATGGTTCATATTACTGGATTTATGAAATAACTCTTGGATTTACTTTTGGAAATTGAAACTATGCTTTGGTTCCCGGGCTAAGGCCCTAATGGTTATTTCTAAATAAATATGGGATTATTGGTTTTGGTGCATGCATATGATTTTACTGAGGGGCATAAATGTCTTATAAATGTTTTAAACAGACTTGTTTATTTTCGTCCACTCACAGCTTTTGTTTTCAATGCCCTTCAGGTTGATTCCGGATACGACTGCAGCAGAGACTTGAGCATCGCACACCTCCTCCATCGATCCTTACGCACTCTGGAAGCCCGTTTGGGCAATGGCAATCGGTTATCCCTTGTCTGGCGCCTCTTGTCAGACGGGAGCACGTTACATTCCATGGTAATCCCGGGGGGATTGGGATGGGTCGTGTCAGTCCAGTTACACACAGGTGGAGTGAGATGTTAGTATACATATACTCAGGTTGAGTGAATTGTTGGTTAGTATAACCATGAGTGAATTGTTGGTTAGTATAACCATGGGTTGCTTTGCATAGGGCAGCTGCTCTGTGACTCTCACTAATGGCAGCATGGAGTTATGAGGAAATTTTTGTACGAGGTACCTTGGTGCGACTCTAGAGTGATTCAAGGTGTGTCGGTGATTCGAATTGTGACCAAGAGGCTGTGAGTGCTGGCCGAGTGCGACATTTTGGGACGTATGTTGTTGATGTGGTAAAATTTAGGAAATGCGGAGAAAGTGTGAGATTTGATAACTCTCGGGGTGGGAGAAATGCCGGATTAATTTGCAACTGGCTAGTGGTGACAGTTTGGCTAGGTGTGTTAGCGTGGATTGATGAGGGAGAGTTGGTGACTCCCAGTGGAAGCAGATGTTAGGGTGGATTGGTTGACAGGACCCATCCCAATCCCCCCCCCCAAGGGATTAACCCGGAATGACCCTGCTACCGGGCTATCAGAGTACGCCAGGATCCGGAGGAGGCATGTGACATCTCGGTCTCTACTACAGTCCACATTCGATGTCAACCTGAAGGGCAGTCAAAACATTAAAAGTTGTGAGTGGACAAAACAAGAGTTTATAAATGTAACGACCCGAACCAAGAATAATAATATTTTAATGTAAAAAGACTATTTTGCCCCTGAAGGGGGGAAACTTTGACTTTTGACCCGGAAAACAATTTGGACTTTGACCCATGACTATGACGTAGGTCGGGACGTCACGAATCCGTAGACAGCCGGCACGCCGAAATCGGAGTTCGTATGAAGAAGTTATGGGTAAGGAAGCGTTTTAGCGGAATTTACGAACCGAGAACAATGGAATAAAATATTAATTTATTATGGGAATCCGTGCCCCTAATATTTAAATCAAACCAATGGATTGGTGACAAGTGTCACCCATCCAAGCCCACACTATTCCAATAAAGCACATTACACTATTTAACCCATTTTATATTATTTATTTTCCCTCCAATTAACCCCAGCCCTTGGATCTACTGCCCAAATGCATCCCAGCCCTTCATTTTCATCTGCTTTCCTTATTCATGCACGATCATCCTCTGTCTGTTTCACTCAAACACACAAACACACATTCATCCCCCCCCCCCCCCCCCCCCACACAACCCGTGCACTTCTTCTCCTTTTCTCTCCATCCAAACACACGAACCAGCCATCCGCATCACACCAGACGACCACCCACAGCACCACCATCATCTGATCACCATCACCCTGCATCACCGGCGACAACCGACCCATTTTCCTGCCTGAAAATCCCGTCCAAAAACACGACCCGAAACGCTAAGGAAACGGGTCCAAGAAGCAAACCTCGACAGCCACACCACCTCGACGCAGGGGAAGCTCCAGTCTGCACCGTAAGGACCCCAGGAGCACAACTGGACGATGGCGAGGGCTACGGCGGCGTGACGGCGGCGGTAAGACCCAAAACTCGAGAACCCGTTTTTACCCCTCTGTTTCGAACCAACGTGTTTTAGTGCTAGGAAATTGATTGTGTGATGTTAGAAATGTCCTAGGGTGAGAGACGAGTTGATCAGGACCGGTTTGGACGACGGAGACGGCGTGGATCAACGGAGAAGACGATCGGACGTTGGCCATGAGTTTCAGTGACGAACTGGTGAGTTTCTCCTAGTTTTCTTTCTATTTTGAGGTTGTAGAACCATAGAACAGACCTAGACGACCCTCTAGGGATGAACCCCGTCGAAAATGGTGGCCGGAATCGTACGGTGGAATCGGGTCAAGCCGTGGGTCGACGGCGACCCGGTTCCAGTCAAACGGGTCTGACCCGGTACTGTAGCATGATGACGTCATCATGCTGACGTCACTTCTGACGTCATGATGACGTCATCCTGTCAGATATTGTCAGACCAGGGACCAATCAGAACATGCCACGTGTCACCTGACAAGTGTCAGTGATGACGTCATGCTGACGTCAGCATGACGTCACTGCTGACGTCAGCAGTACTGTAGCAGCGTTGACCCACGCGTTGACCAGGCACGTGGGGGCGCATGTGAACAGTGATTTTGGTGGGGCCAGTACCATTTTCAAGGTTTCGACGATACGGATCCAATGGAGGTGGTTTCGTGTCGATCGGAGATCGTTATGTTAGTCAAAATGGGGTTTGAAGCACCGGGAATAGTGCCCGGGATGCGTTTTTGAGGCGGATCTGTTCCAGGGTCTTGATATTGATGTTATAGGGTCCTTAAGTAACCCTCAGGTATAAAAATACAGGTTTTTAGAGATCGTTGAGCAGCAAGGACCGAGTGTGAGTGGGCTGTTTGATTTATAAAAGGCTTGCATGCGTAAACTGTTTTACTATTTCCACTTATGATTTCGATGAGTCTTATGAACTGTTTATATATGCTATTACAATGTTTTGGGCATGAGACCCGTCTGGATTATATGTGGATTTTGTTTGGGATGTCCGGGGGACATAGGGTAAACTATACTGTTGTTGTACTGTACTTTCCTACCTGTGTATATTGTCTCCTCCAGGGAGGGTCGTTGGCCTGGGTGGACCCTGGAGTAGTCACGGGGCTCTGACTGAGTGGAGTTGACCCCCGTTGGGCTACTTACTCTCAGGAAGGCATGGTTATATACCTCGGGCGGTGACCGGGATACCGGGAGCTGATGTACCTAGAGAGTCTCGGGTGTGAGACCTTGAGTCGCAACGCGTAGCCTTAGAACCGTGACATCATTTGGGTTGGGTTTTACAGTGCACTGATATGTTAGTTTCACCTTTCGATTATTATTGTGGTTTATTTGTTATGATTTCATTATAATATTATATTTTCACTGCATGCAAGATTTGGAAAACGGAGGGGTGAAACCTTATGATTATTTTATTATTAAATTGATTTCTAAACTGTTATTTTTGGCCCACTCACCCTTGTTTTACTGACCCCTCCAGACCCTGACACGGAAAAAGAGGAGGAGGACCCGGAGGAGGAGGCAGAGGTTTAGGTTGCCTAGCTGTGCACATGTACACCCACTTGTGGGTAGGTTGAGCACCGAATAAATGTACTCTGACTAGTGTGCTCACATGTTGTATTTTACTTTCCCTTGTCTGACAGTATCGCTTTAAACACTGTGGTTGTACGTTATCTATCTATTTAAGTATTCGGTCTTTATTTAAGGGTAATTTTGGTATGTTTAGAGTCATTGTCAGACGGGAGCGGGTCACGTCCCCGGGTGGTCCCAGTGGGATTGGGACGGGTCCTGTCAATAAAAACATTTCATAAGAAGACATTTGTACCCTTCACTAAAAAGCATGCATGCATTCGAAAACCATTTAACCAAAGAAAACATATGTGGGAACTAAGCCCAAAACCAAGATTGAAAGAACCATAATGAAAATGACCATACGGGCCACTGCCCAAATCCATAGTGAAAGAATCATCATATGTCATATCATATAGCATACATCATATATAGATATAATTCACACAACTAATCCTGTCACGGTTTCCAAAGCTACGCGCGTGCTACCCAGGTCTCAATCCGAGTCTTCTCAAAGTCAAGATCAATGTCCGCAGACCACTGAACCTACCCGAGGTAATAGTAATCATAGCCTTCCTGAGAGTAAGGAACCCAACTAGGGGGTGACTCCACTCAGTCGGTACTCCGTGACTACTCCGGGGTCCACCCAGGCCAACGACCGTCCTCGGAGGAGATAATAGAAGTAAAGGAAGGTATATGAATACATATATATACATAACATAAACATTCATGCCCGGTTCCCTTGAACCGTCATGATCCATAATATCCATAACCAAGGTAACATGCCGGTTCCCATAAACCGTCATGTACCGTAATAACATAATCAGGGTAACATGCCAGTTCCCATAAACCGTCATGTACCATAATGACCAACAAGGGTTCATGCCGGTTCCCATAAACCGTCATGAACCACGATACCATAACAAGGGTTCATGCCGGTTCCCATAAACCATCATGAACCGGGAATTCCATTTAAGGTTCCCTGACCTGAAATCAAAATCGTAAAGTACCTAGGTCTCGTGCACGAGCATAGGACATCAGCTGGGCACCGTGCCCGATATCTGAGGTCATATGCCCAAGACAAAACAAAATGGGTCTCATACCCGAGTTTATCCTTTTAGAAATCCAAAACCATTTCATTTAGACCAATAAAGAAATACAGACCCGTATAAGCACCGTATAAGGCCGAAATCTCGAAATACGTGCTTATACGTAACCACATACAAATGCACCCATGGCATCATTAAACATGTAATAAAACATATAATAAACATTTATGCATGCACCAATTTAGAAAACAAGGTCCACTCACAGACCGTCCGAGCTGCCGCCTCGATTTGCTTGCTGTAGGCTCTCCCAAGCCGATCACCATCACCGGGACTCCCAAACCTGTCAAAATTTTAATAGAAGGTTACTAACCACTTAATTAACCTCCCATTAAAGCCCCGTAATTTTCCCGAACTTTTAATTATTTTTAAAATGACCCTAAACCTTCCGACACCCCGAAAACTATCGAAACGATGTCCGATTGACACGAGACCAGTCCCAAAATCTTCTTTGCATCGAATAGAAGATTTCACATGTTGAACACTTCCCTAAATTATGGACCACGCGCCCTCACGCGCTCCAAGAAGGGCCATATTACTGTTCATCGTCACTAACCTCCAGCAGACCGGTTTTACTGTTCCGGACCGGTTCACCTGGTTTGGCCGGTCCAACTGGACCGGTATGACCGGTTCATGGCCCTAGACACTCCATTTTTCATCCTAGTTCTTCCTTTTTGGTTCCTTTCTTCCTATTTTGATGTTTTCTAGCCATTACAATCCTTAAAACAACCTAAAAACACCTAAATCCTATGGTCCGATTTTGAACCAAACGGTACAAAGTTCCCAAAACTCTCCCATGGCTGCCCAGCCATCCCAAGCTTCCTAAAAACTTCCTAACATGTCCCTAGCAACCTAATGGACTCATTAAAACCATTAAAAACCAACCATAACAACAAAAATGGAAAAATGGATCAAAATGGGCTAACCGGGTACCTTGCAGGTTTCTTCTCCTCTCGCCGCCGTGGCCGGCGGTTCAGGCCTCTAGGCCGGCCACCTCAGCTCCCTCAATCTCTCTGGTCCTCACGGCTGGTCATGGGTTAAGGTGGGATGGGTTTTGGGTGAATGGTTTGGGTGAGATCGGGTAATGGGAGGGGTGTGTGTGTTTGAATGAAGAAATGGAATGGAATGCACGGTGCATGAATTAATTTGGGTGTCCATTGGATGGATGACACTTGTCACTCATCCATTGGGCCTCCATTAAATATCTGGGCCCCACTAAAGTCCAAAAGTTAACTTGTTTCGTAATTCGTGCAATAGTGCACTTGAACTTCCGTGAACCGTAACTTCGCCGTCGAACGTCCGAATTCGATGTGCCGCCTGTCTATAGGTTCGTATCGTCCTTATCTAGGTAACGGTCCTTGGCCCTCGGCCATCGGACATCCCGATCAAAAAGTCAACTATTTTCCCCATTTAACTTAAATTACCAAATTGCCTCTAAACTTCCGAACGTCACAACTTCCTCCTCGAACGTCCGAATTGAATGTGCCACCTGTATATGAACTCGTGACGTCACGAACTACGTCACGGTCATCGTTCAAAGTCCATTTGATCGCCTGATCGAAAAGTCAACGTTTTGCCACGACTAGGGGCAAAACGGTCATTTCGCATCGTTCGTCCGATTTCGCACAACTAATCACGGATTAACCTCACTAATCGTGATTAGTCACTAATCTAATCCTAGAATTCGGGACGGCTCGTTACATTGGTGATTGAGAGGAACCGTCAAGTTGAATGTGTTAGCATAATGGTAAAATTATCGGGTGGTATCAACTCGGAACGTGTGATCAATGTCACTCGACGTGGTCGGGTGTAGTTGGTGTAACGTGAGTATTAGTGGAATGTCTGGGTGCAGACAAGTATTTTTCTGGTTAATGGGTGTAGACGTATACATGGGATGTTAAACCTGTTGATGAGATTGAGCTTGTTAATTTTTTTTTTTCCACAATGTGAATGTGGAACTAGGTTAGTTGAAATTTCGAGAACGAAATTTATTAAGGAGGGAAAGTTGCAACGACCCGTCCTGAATATCGGGATTAAATATTAATTAATTATGGATTTAGAATGACTAATCGGGGATTAGTTGAGGAAATTCTGACGGACGGTGTAAAATGACCATTTTGCCTCTAGGAGTTGGGCGAAAAGTTGGCTTTTAAATCAAGCAGTCAAATGGACTTTGACCGATGACCGTGACGTAGATCGAAACGTTAGGAGTACGTAGACAGGCGGCACGTCAAAATCAGAGGTTCGACAGAGAAGTTACGGGTTTAGAACGTTTTACGACACTATTTAAGCAAACCAAGAAACTGACATGTGGCAGGTATAGATTGGATTGGAAATCTGGGTGTGATAGGAACCACCCCCAATCCCCCGGGATTAAGGGCTAAGTCCTGCTCCTGTCTAACTTACGCATAACACGTAGGCTAAACTAACATTCAACCTCCGTGTGACACGTAAGTCGGACAAGGGATTCTCGAGCCAACCGTCCAAAAATCTTACAGATTTCCCAAAGTGCATGGAATCTACTGTGGATCTCGTGTGTGATGTCTCCGTCTCTCTCGACCAACAGCCCGCACCACTACAACCTGGAAGGTATAGAAAACATGAAAAGATTGTGAGTGGACAAAATAAAATAAAATATAAGTTCAAAAATAGTTTCAGAAAAACATAATTACATTTTTACCCTCCATGCAAAAACCAATGCATGCATATTAAGTCATGTCATGAAACCATTCATATCAAAACCATCAATGAAAACCATTTGAAAACCCGAATCAAATCCGTTAGTCAAATCCAGGCCTCAGCCTCAAATCACAAATTAATCTCAAAGTACGGGAACTTAGCCCCCAAAACTCATCAAATCCAAAACATTCGGGCCACTGCCCAAAACATCAGAAAACCAGTGAAAAACATCAATCATACGAGTTTGGTGGATCTTAAGTGCGCCCGAGTCTTTAAACTCAAAACCATGCACATAATCAGGTCTTCCCGGGATATCAACGAGTCTTTAAACTCAAAAAACAATTACAGGCCTCAGGGGTTATCATATCCAAGTTTTTAAACTCAAAACATATACCGAGTCTTTAAACTCAAAACATATCAATCCAGGGCCCTCCCCCTTCAATAAACCGAGTCTTTAAACTCAAAACCAGATCCATCGATTTTTTTTTCTTTTTCCGGGTCTTTAAACCCAAAACCATTTTTAATCAACAGTGAAAACCATAGAAAATCCACATTTGAATTCGAAACAATGATTCTGTAAGCCGGCATCCGGAATCATCATCCCGAACCCAAATCTAGAATTTCCTTTCCAAGTTTCAAAACCAAATCCGAAACATCATTGCCGAAATCCAGTTCCAAAACCGAAATCTCATTTCTAAAATCACATGAACAAGGCTCCAAGCCCGAAATCACTTTTCTGAAATCCATTTCAAATCATTGAAATCAAATCATATTTCAAATCTCAAAATCAAATCGCAACCTCGAAAAACGTGCAATTCTATAAACATCTTGAAAAACGTGCCAAATCGTAAATCATCAAAATCATAAACAAATCATAGAATCACGTATAGAAAACATATAAAACATATATGCATGCATCATAAGTTAGAAAGCAAAGTCCACTCACATACCATTTCGTCGCCGCCTTGATACGCGCGCACTTATGCTTTCCTGGCTAATCCACTATCATCGGTTTTCCCGGCTAATCCACTATCATCGGCTTTCCCGAACCTGTCCAAATCTCATAATAAGGTCACTAACTACTTCATAACATTCATACTAAATCCCCGTAATTTTTCTGAATTTTTAACCGAAGCCTAAAACCTTCGGATATCCTGAAACATATCGAGATGATGTCCGATCGACTCGAAACCAGTCCCAAAATGTTCGTTACATCGAATACTTTAAAAGTCATGTTGGAAGATTCCCCAAACTACCCTTCACGCGCCCCCACACGCGTCTAGAACCTTCTGCGAGTGAAACCCACGCGCGTGAACAGTGTCATCGTCAACCTCTGATAAGCCCAGTTCACCTGGTTCGAACCGGTTCGGTCTAGGCTAAACCGGTGTAGCTGGTTTTTGTTCAATTCTCAACCATTTTTAGTCCCGATTAATCCATTAGGTTCGTCCATCCCTTTCCTATACATTTACACAATCAAAACAAGGACTTGGGGTTTGTTTGTTACCTTCCAAATCGAGAAACACAAACTAACTTCTCTTTTCTCTGTTCTTGCTTCTCCGGCCACCATTGGCTATGGTTTAACGTCCTAGGAACTCACCTCTCACGGTTTTCACATCCACTGACCACGGCAGGCCTCGTAATCGAGCTCAGTTGACTCACAAGACCTCTAGCAACACATCTTGGTGACTGAATCGGACAACACTCAGGAAAACACAGTTTGCCCAATTAAAGGAAAAACAAGGGACGTCTTGGTTTTTCCTTCTCACGTCGCTGTCATTGGCCCTGCCATGGCCCCTACAGTGTGTATCTCACCGTCTTCTTCCAATTACCTTCACAATTTAGGATTTAGGGAATGCAGTTTGAAGGAATTGGACGGGTTGATCATACTCTCTATTTTTCCTCTCAAAATCGGATAAAACGTTAAACCCCCGTGTTCAAATTGTGAGGCGGTGACAAAGGTTCCATAGCCTTCCAGTATAGGCCAAGTGTCCTCAATCTGACGGGCACACTCTTCCAACCAGCCAAGTGTCCCACAATAACTGGGCATAGATCCCTAGGCACAAAAATGACCAAAATGCCCTTTATTACACAGTTTACCATTTTGCTCCTCCGGTTCCTAGACCCATAACTCAGTCGTCCGAACTCCAATGACCGTGTGCCGCCTATCATTGTACTCAAGGAATCGAGACCTTCCTAATGGTCCTCGAAATGCGTGAAAAGTTCATGTCGATTTAAAAGTCAACAAAATGCCCCTATTCAACAAAATTACCAAAGTACCCTCGACCTTCCGAACATCATAACTTTCTCCTCGGAGGTCGGAATCGAACGTGCCACCTGTCTATGAATTCGTGACGTTCCGAACCACATCACGGTCATCGGTCAAAGTCCTTTTGACCGTCCAAACAAAAAGTCAACTGTTGGCCTATCTCTAGGGGAAAAATCGTCTTTCGGCACCGTCCGTCCGAAAATGTCCAACTAATCACCGTTTAACTTCACTAATCCGTCATTAATCACTAAGCTAACCCCGATTTCTGGAATGGGTCATTATAGGGTGGACCAATCAATGAGTGACACCTGTCCCTTATCTGATTGGCACATTCCCCCACACGGTGGGATATTTTTCTCTCCCCTTCGATCAATCATTCCTTCATTTTCTCCCAAAACTCGTGAGGGTTCCAAACCGTGCAAACCCATCCCCTATGGCCCTCAATCCCCATTATCTATGAGTGGTGTGTGAATGAAAGTGAGAGAGGTAAATGAGACGAGACTAGTGGTGGCCACGGTTCGAGCCGTCATGGACGGTGGCCGGGGAGGCCATGAACGGTAAGTTTGGTGTTTCAAAATTGGAATTTGAGTTTTGGTGTTTGTTGAATGATTTACAAGCATTTTAGGACAAAAAAGACGGACGGTGGTGGAATGAAATCATAAATCGACTAGGAATGATTAAAGGAAGGTTTAGGAATGAAAATGGATGAAAAATGACCGAAAACATAGAAGTTATAGGCTTGAACCGGTCACGCCGGTTCAGTTGGACCGGACCGGACCGGTTCACCTGAGGTTGAAGGTGATGAATAGTGCAGTTGCGTGAGGCCCACACGCAGCGCCTTTGGGCAGCGCGTGGGGGCATGTAGGGGACTTTTTGGAAAAGTGTTCAACATGTGAAATCATTTTTTCGATGTAACGAACATTTTGGGACTGGTTTCGTGTCGATCGGACATCGTTTCAGGGTAGTTTTGAGTGTTCGAAGATTTAAAGCCTATGTAAAATACGTTTAAAAATTTAGGAAAATTACAGGGATTTAATGAGAGTTTAATGAAGTGGTTAGTAACCCTCTAGTATGATTTGGACAGGTTCGAATATTCCGTTGACGATGATTTAGCCCGGGAAGGCTTATGGCACGCATATCAAGGCGACAACGTAGAACAATCTGTGAGTGGACATTATTTTCTAAACTGTGATGAATGTATAACTGTTTTATATGTTTTATATACATGATTTCTATGATGATGATTGTGGTATTGGTGATTTATATATTTTCACGTATTTCAAGATGATTTTCGTATTTGCACGTATATCGAGGTTTATGGTTTTACTGTGGTTTTACGTGCTTGTGGTTTTGAGGATACTTTGATGAAATGGTTTTGGAATTGGAAAGATGAACTCGGGCATGAGACCCATTTGTTTTGGAAACCCTCGGGCTTGGAGTCCATTTGAGTTATATTATCGGGCCAAGGGTCCAGTTGGTTTACGAAATCGGGCATGAGGCCCAGTTGTGTTTTATGAATGTGATTTCAGCTCGGGGACCCATAAATGGATTTGGATAAATGGTTTTGGATTTGAGAAATCAGATTTGTGGATTACGATGGTTTTATTGAAATCCCGGGAGTAGGCCTATTTGAACGGTTTGAGATGATTTATGAATTTTTTTTTTCCCATATAACATCCTTATATCTATCGATTGTCTCCTCCAGTCGTCTGGGACGATGAAGTAGTCACGGAGCATTACCTGCGAGGGGTCACTACACGGAGCGACTAGACCATATAGTGACTAAGGAGCTGGATTGCTAAACGTCTGCGACGTCAGACATCTGGGATATCAGATGTAATGACCCGTCCCGAATATCGGGATTAAATATTAATTAATTATGATTTAGAATGACTAATCGGGGATTAGTTGAGTGAAATCGAACGAATTGTGCAAAATGACCGTTTTGCCCCTAGCGTGGGTAAACTGTTGACTTTTAGTTCGGGCGGTCAAATGGACTTTGACCGATGACTATGACGTTGTTCGGGACGTCACGAGTTCATAGACAGGTGGCACGTTCGATTCCGACATTCTAGGTGAAAGTTATGGTGTTCGGAAGTTGAAGGGTATTTTGGTAATTTAGCATATTAGGGGCCAAATGTTGACTTTTTGACCGGGAGGTCCGGTGGATGAGCGCCGAGGACCGTTACGTAGGTCTCATCGATACGAATCCAACGACAGGCGGCATGCCGAAATCGGAGATTCGACGACGAAGTTATGGTAACGGGAACAGACTCGATTAACCGAACGAACCGGGATTAAAATAATATTTTAATATGAATAGTACCCAGTGACTGAACACACTTGGATGAGTGACAAGTGTCACTCATCCCTTAAATTCAGGCATAAAACCAGATCCCATGTTTTGGGGAAAACATAATTATTATGTTTTATTAATTAATTAAACTAAATTATTCTTTTAATTTCCATTAACCCTCATTGTTCTTCAAACCGTGCAAATTGGGGAAATCAGAATTGAGAGAATTGGGCTCTCTTCCACAGCCGGTTTTGAGTGAGAATTGTGCGATTTGTAGGACTGAGTGAACTGGGAAAACACGAGGGATCGATTGAGAGCTGAGGAACTAGATTTCGGATTTTAGAAAATTTGGGGGGAAATTCAAATTGGATGAATTGAGCCTTGTTGATCGAAATTGGGTTCAGTTTGAGTCTTCTGGGATTGCCACGATCATTTACATCGAAAGAACGAAGAGAATTGAGGTCCATTTGAGGTGGAACATAAGGACGGTAGTTGCAGAAATTTCGAGCTTGAGTCGTGGAGTTTGAGCCATGGATTGATGCAATTGAGTTGGGGAATGTGTTTAATGGAGTCCATTGAAGCTTCTTGATGAATCAATTTAAGGAAATCGTGTGAAATTGAAGGATTTCTGATGATGAACAGTGGTCGGATGTTCTTCGAATGATCATCTGTGATCGTGAGGTTTGAGGTAAATTTTCATGTAATTGATGTTTCAGAACTTTAATTTGACTTGAATTGAAGTTGACTGAATGTTCAATTGATGAAAACGGTGTGGAATTGACAGAAAACCAACCGGGTCTGTTCGCGGGTTAAATGACCCGTTTACCAGACAAACGGGTAGGAACGGCGACACTGTAGCAGGCGCGTGGGTTTCATGCGCAGCCACTCACGGCGGCGCATGAGGGCGCGTCCAGCCTAGTCTCAAGGTGAGGTCAACATGACTTTTGATCCTCTCATTGTAACGAACATTTTGACGTTGATTTCGAGGAAATCGGATATTGTTTCGTTAATGTTCCGCATATCCGAAGTTTTGTTTTACGTTAAAAATACGTATTTAAATTCCGGAAAAATTGGGGAAAATTATATGATGTATTTTGAGATGTTAGTAACCCTCTATAATGATTTTGGACAGGAGTTGTGATTTCCAGAAATTACGGAAAAACGTGCAGTTCGGAAACGGACCGTTTTGGACGGTGTGTGTGAGTGGACTTTTGGTTTTCTAACCGTGATGCATGCATATATGCTATAAAATGCTTTATTATATGATTTTATATGATTTTTTATGATTGATGTTTCAATCCGGTGATTTCTCGATTTTCTCGGTTTTATGATTATTATATTATATTTTGGCACGATTTTCGAGAAATTACGAAATTTGGTAAAAATGATGTTTGGACTTGGTTTATGAGTCCGAGATTGAAATTGATTGAAAATAATTTTTGGACTCGGATTATGAGTCATGGATTGAAAAATGATGTGGTGACTCGGGAATGAGTCAAGGGTCAATTTCGTGGATTTACGTGAAAATGGCAACGGAGGTTGCAACGCATGGATTTGCGTGATAATGATATTTTGGGCATGAGAACCCAAGTGAATAGTGATTTTGACTCGGATTTGGAGTCACTTGTGAATTTGTGAAATTAATGATTTATTGTGATTTTATGATTATTTTAATCAATCTTTCGGGCACGTTTTACGAGGAACGTGCAAATGATGTTTTGGGCTAGGCCCGGAGTTTAAATGATTTCTAAAATGATATTTTGACTTGGTTGGTGAGTCAATGATGATTTCCGGATTATTCTATTGATTTAAAATGTGATTTTAACGGTTTATGTGTAAAAGGTATTTTGGACTTTGAGACCCAGTCGGGAATGATCTTGACTTTGTATGAAGACAAGATTTGATTGAAATATTTTGGGATGTAATTCCCGAGATGGTTTCCATGGTGATTGTGATATTCCCAGACGGTCGGAGCTTGGGGGGATTACCCAGACGACCGGAGCTTGGGGGATGTGATTGTAAGATCAGGAGTTGATCCTATGGTAGTCAGCTTCTCGGATGAGACTGAGCCTGGATGTACCACTCGGATGGGTCTGAGCCTGGGGATGTGTTCGCCCAGAGGTGACTGAGCCCGAGGGGGTTGAGCCCAGAGGTGTCTGTTCTTGAGAGAGTGACTGGATATTGGCCTACGCGTAATGCATCACTTGTGAGTAGTGCAGTTTGATTGATTGTGCACTTGTGAGTAGTGCATATGTGATTGTGATAGTTTGTGCACTTGTGAGTAGTGCGGATTGATTGGATTGATATATTTATTGTGCACTTGTGACTAGTGCTGATTGATGTTGTTTGTGGTGACGTACTGGTATTGAGTACGGGTTTTTGGTCTTTGTGGCCAGCGATTATGTTTTCACATGTTTTGGCCTTAGAGCCGGAATTTGATGTTTTATAACATGAACTGATTTGATGAACATGAGTTTTTATGGACCATGGGATAACGTATTTTGATTTTATCGGTCCACTGTTCATACGTGAATGATTTCATACTTTTACTCATGTTTTACGATATGCATGCAAGTTTGTGAAAACTGGAGGGTAAGAATGTATTTTGGTAAATGTTTTTATAAGAGGTCATTTTTGTCCACTCACACCTTTTCTGTTTTGTGACCCTCCAGGCCGTGGCACGACGTTCGGGACTGATCGTGAGGCAGTGGCAGCAGCAGAAATCAGCGCAAAAATCCCTTGTCTAGCAAGCACTGAAGGGTAGTTTCGGACCCTTGGTTGACTTGTCGGACGGGAGCAGGACCGGGCATAGTTTTTGACGTCCAGTTGGGACGGGTCCTGTCATCAGAGATTGACTCGGGTTGAGACCCCGGGTAGCACGCATAGCTTGGACTGTGACATGACGTCTAAGACGTCAGGCGTCTAGGACGCCAAACATCTGGGATGCCAAGGATTGGTACATAATGGTATTGGATGGAATTGTGATTTATGGCCTTACTGGATTATGTATTTGGATTTCGGATTTATTGGATTACGTTTTGGTTTTCGGTGTTAATAGATTTGGGCAGGGACCCACATGGTTTGGATTTATGGTTTTGGGCTGAGTTCCTATTTACTTGGATTTATGATTTGGGCTAAGGCCCTAATGATTTAATTAAAGTAAATGATTTGATTATTGGTTTTTGAATGCATGCATACTTTTTAGTGAAAGGCATAAATGTCTTTTTAATAAATGTGTTTTATGAACTTATTGATTTTCGTCAACTCGCAGTTTTAATGGTTTTAATGCCCTTCAGGTTGATCCTTGATTGTGGGTTGCAGCAGAGACCGAGACATCGCACTTCTCCACCGATCCTAACGCGCTTTGGAAGCCCCGGTCAGGCTCAGGTTGTGAGTTATCCCTTGTTTGACACTTCGTGTCAGATGGGAGCATGACACATCCCGCTATAATCCCGAGGGGATTGAGATGGGTCGTGTCACTACTTGGCTTAGTGTGTGGACTTTTTGTGGATACCATTGCGTACGTCTCAGAATCTTGAGTTCATATATAAGTAGCACGCCGAAATCAGAGATCAAATGAGTTCGATATGAATAAAGAATGATTAGGGGCATTTTGGCCATTTTGCGCAGATGGGTATTTTGGTCATTTGAAAGAAAACCCTAGAATATTCTAGAAAATCCTCCATTTTCCCTCCTTTATCTTCCCCATTGACCTAAATGACTATAAGTATGTGTGTGATTTGTGTATATGACAGTTCGATGGGTGGTGGTCGAAGGTAAGAAAACTTAGTTGAGCCATCACCGTGGGAGAGAGGAAAGGCAGGAAAGATAGAAAAAGAAGAGAAAAGATAGGAAAGTGGATGAGGAAGAGAGGAAAAGCAGGGGGATGAGCTAGATGATCCCTGAACCTTAAACCCGTGAAGGTCCAAAAATCTGGTCGTGACCACCAAGGAATTCTGGAGTTGTTTTCGACCCACTCGGTTCCTAGAAGGCTCTTGGTGGCCCTAAGACCTTGTGGAGTGGAAAGGACATGGTTATGGATGTAAGGAGTCTAGAACATCGAGGGAAAAATATGGCCGACTTATAGGAAGCCCAGATCGGCAAACTGGGTAAGTTTTCCTCCCCTTGTGCTATATAGATATAATTTTGGGTCTACGTAGAGTGTAATGGAAGAAGAATGGAAGATGAAAAATGTAGGATTTTTGACTGGGTTAGGACGCCTGGTCAAGCCCTGTGAGAAGGGCTTAGAATCCTGAGTCAGTTTACAATCAAACATCGAGCATATGCTATCTTTTAGAATTTTGTTATTTTGGATTTTTGGATCCCTTATTTAACAAATAGGAGAGAGATAGTAGAAATTATCTATCTCCTCACAAGTGAATAAATTTCATAAATAATAAAATAATAAATTGAATATATTTAAATAGTTAACTATAAAAAATAATAAAATATTCGAGATTTACCAAAATAGAAAACACCGCTAGAGTAAACTTTTTAAAAGTAGTTTGATAAAATAAAATTTTAACTTTTTTAGCTGTATTCTAACTTAAATTTAGAGAATCTGATGGAGATGCTTTTAGTTCATTGTTTTACAATCCAAGTCAATTAATTTTTGGCATAACCTATAACGCGACTCCTTAAAAGTTGGGTACAATGTGAGAAATTTAAAAAGAATGCTATAGTTACATTTTAGTTAGTGTGTCTTGATAAGAGAAGAAATGATATTGTTCTCATTCTATTCCTTTATGTTTGTATGCAAAGAATGATATTATTCTCATAATTGAGTTCCATCACCCCCACCTTCGAAATCAGGCAAAACCACCATCACCATCATCGCCACTTTTAGCATAGTGACGAGACAAGTTCGGCCCAGTAAGTTTCCACAGTCGACACCTGTTGTGGCATGAGAATCGAGGAAAAGTTCAGCGACGGTAACAAGCGTCTTCGACAAGATTTTGACTTATCGAGATAAAATGGAAGCTTAAAAGTTGCACCAGAGGATTCCATAGGTTGACTAGTTAAATTTTGACTAATTACATGCTCGGTTTGGTGGAGGTTTGAGATGAAGCACATGCCACACAAAGACAACTAAGAAGCAACCAAAGCAGAGCCACCAAATTGACCACCACTACCCACGAAATCAACGACCCAGACCTTGCCACTTCCACTCCCTTCAATTTATGTTTTTTCAATGTAATAATAGTATTTTAATGGCTGAAATTACTGAAAAATCATAAACTTGATGATGACAGTATTTGGATTGAAATTAGATTTTGAGAATTTGGGTATTTCGTGAGAAGATGGATGATCGATGAATCGATAGATGATGGGGGAGTGGAACACCTTCAACTGGGAATACCTTCTCTCTTGGTTTTACATTTACTTCACACTATTTATCACCTTTTTTACAAATTTTATCTTATCATTTCATTAGTCGTTGGATGCTGGATCCTTATGTGCAATGGTCCATGATCCTGACTTACTTAGTTTGATATTGTATTGTAGAAATTTTGCATGTATTAATAAGAAATGATATTATTCTCACTCTAATACAGAGGCTGGCCAACGAAGGGGTAAGGATGGTCACTTAACCCTTCGATGGTTGGAAAACTCTTCAGGCAACATAGGTATTGATCTCTGTCTTCTGCTCACATGCGCCTTAATTGCCTATTACTTGTTTAATAAAATGCCACTAAAAATGCATGTTTTCATTTCTTTTTTCCCCCTTCAAAAATTCATCCAAATGACTCTGTTTGGTTGAGTTACACCTATGTTGCTCGTCTTTTCATTTTTAATTTTTAAATGACACTTTTTGGTTAAGTTAAAAATATTTAAGACACCAAATAAAAAGAAGAAAGAACGAAAGCCCAATGACATATTCCCACATCCAAAAGGAACCTTTCTTTTTTGTTAGAAGAGATGTTTTATTTCAAAACATCAACGATAATACATGATTAGATACTAGGTCCAACAAGAACCCAATCGTGAAAGTCAGGATCAATAACAAGATTTAAAAAGATCTGCGACCTAATTAGGTTCACAAGGAAATAAAATGAGAAAATAAAATAAAGTACTATTGTGTTGCTTTTACATTGTAAATACAAAGGGAACCAGTAACAAAAAGATCAGAAACTGGGAGAAGTTGAAGCATGCGCATAGTGCTGCCTCGTTAAAAAACCTTTCCTGGAAAAACCCGATGGGAAAAAACTAAGATAAGGAAAAAGAGTGCAGTGCACGGTTTAAAAATAAAATATGACCCAATGTCACATGAGAAGGAAGCTGAAAATTGTTACATTTAAAATTGCTTCACTGCTCACACTAGGTTTCACCATTTGGCCCAAAAGCCCATGGGCTTATGGGGGCCCAATAAGCCCGATGGACAAAAGCCCGGCCCGACCCGCTATGGCTATGGGCCAGCCCGGCCCGAGAGTTAGCGGGCTGGACTTGGGCTTATGGTGTTCAAACCCGATAGGCCCGAGCCCGATAAAGCCCGATAAGCCCAGCCCGACCCGCCCGTAATAAACCCGGCCCATAAGCCTGAAAATATAAAATATTTATTATTTAAAAATTAATACTCAACCCATTCTTAATACTAATATTTCAACCCAAACCCAAATCTCAGCACCAAGTCCACCTAATTTATTTTAAAAAACTCAATACTCAATACTCAATACCCAATACCCAATACAAACCCTAACCACTCATCCACCTACTTAATAAGCCCAACGTTTTTGGACCCTTGAGTATTTTATTTTAACGAGACCACATTTTTGCACCTTTGTGTATTTTTTTTCATTATTAATATTTTTTTGTAATTTTAAAATTTGAGACATAATTTATTACAAAAGCCCACGTAAGTCCGATCCAAGTGGGCTTAATAGGCCCGACCCGAAAAGCCCGATATAAACCCGGCCCGATAAAAGCCCGTGGGCTCTTTTTTATGTCATTAAGCCCGCCTGACCCGGCCCGTAAATTTAAAAATTATTTAATAAGCCCCGCCCGACTCGGCCCAAGCCCAAAAAATTTGGGCCGGGTTTGCCCAGCCCGGCCCAATGCCGAAGCCTAGCTCACACCACACATGTTTAAAAAAATGCAACAATCATGCTCTAAGGAAATAGTTTGGAAACTAAATTAAAGAACTTAGAAAAAATAAATAAATAATAGATTTTTCTTCTTTAGTTCTTTTATTAGCTTTAATTATGTCGGTTACAAGCGCTTCTTTATTAAAACTTCATTCCATAATAAAATGGAGTATTAATAGTTGAGTGACTTGTAGATTGGCTCTTTACATCGCCCTACATATTTACTTGTACTGATGATAAAACTTTAATGTGAAGCTTTCATGATATAAAAAATTGGCGTGAACAATTATAATTTGTAAGTTTTTATAAATTATGAATTTTAATAAGATCCTTGAATTTTCAAGAGTATTTTGTATGAAAAAAAAAAATTCAATATTTTACATGTTGACCCTTTTTAGAAAAAATTCTAGGTCCACCACTCCTCTCATAATTGAGTCCCTTTACGTTTGCAAGCAGAAGGAATATAAAATAAGTGGATGTTACCTCTTATTTAGATATTAAATTCTTTGATTTGAGTATCAAATCATGCAATAAAAAGGTGATAAAAAGAGAGATGAAAACATAAAAAGCTTTTAGAAGTTAAGAAAGGTTAAAGTTAACAAGGGGAGAATGGAGATCGATGCGGCCCAGAAAGGGGGGTTGAGATTTCATTATCATGAAAGCAAAAGGATGAATGATGATAGGCTTCAGAGTTGATAATTGAGGCTTCAGACCACCAGACTCAGAGAGAAGGTGAACCACTCGTGCAAGTTTAATTTTGTGTGTGTGTGTATGTCGCTATCGTACGCACGAGGTGTGCGCACAAAAACCCATTCAAAACAACAATGGCCGCACGTGCACATCTTTGGCAAAAGTGAGAAAAATAAAATTAAAAAATATGGAAATACATTTACTTATGTACCCTCAAAAGTTACACTAATTTACATTACCAGGACCTTATATTACGGTTTCGGTTGTTCTGTGTGTGGGGCCCGGCTAACAAATGCGGTCACGAGAGGCGCGTAACGTAAGTATCAGAATGTGCAAGTCACGAGTTTCTTACACCGCCAGTAAATTGGCTTTGCAATCACTGACTTGGCGGGGCATGGTAAATATAAGAATGGTAATTATTGACACGATATATAATTCAAATTTTACACGAAATTTATTCAAATTAATTTGTATAATTAAAATTTCTGATTATTTTTGAGATAATTTATTGTGGCACTTAATAAAGTGAGTTTTAAGTCAACTTGTTAATTCATATAACGATATATTAATCAACTTCTTTACACTTATTATGTAGGTTCAATCCTCCTCAAGTTAGGATGATTGCCAAAATTTATATAATATAATCCGCATTCTCCAAATATAATCCTACTACCATCATCGTAAATGGGTAAACCTTTTCTAATGCCTTCTCTCGAACTCCAGTGCAAATTGAGAAGATGTTTACTCCTCTAGGAATTGTTGCTTGGGGTGTTAATTAGTTTTTCAGTTTGATTTTTTTATCCAACTGAAACCAAGCCGAAATTAATTTTGATTTGGTTCGATTCGGTCCGGTTCTTATCCCAAAAACCACTTTAAACTAAATACGTCATCTTCATAGCTTGAAAAAGCTTTAGCCAAGTGTATACTGCTCACTATTGCGTTGTGAACCTCTTCCGCCAGAGACAGAGCCTGAAATTTCATATAATAAAAGGCTAAACAAACCAGTTCATATTCTTGCCAAACCGAATAAGTAATACAGGAACGTAAGAGGCCATCATGTGTTAAACAAAAGTCTAACTCTTTAGTGTATTGTTCTCACCTAAACATCTCCATAAGCATGGCAACCTCTTCATCGATCTTTTGGACCGTCAAGAATCAGAGGCATAGAAAACAGTTAACATGCGGTTAACTACCATAATCAGACATTTCAAAAACTATATTAAGATTATTTAGAAACATTTCAATTTAGGATGTATTCAGTATTCGATGATAACAATGTGTGATAGCCAGCCTTTTCCTTCCTTAATCAAGAAAAAGCCACCGATTTCAATTAAAGAAGAAAACACCACGGAACATACTAGGATCCTTAAGGGAAAACAACAGTAGAGCCTATTGTACGAATTATCTCCAACATACATGATTTCCATCATTCTTTTGCTTACCCTAACTTATGAAAGGTCATCCAAATTGAACTTTCTCTCGAGCATCCTCGGATAGAAAGCTGACAGTAAATAACTTTTTCTAATTCAACCATAAAAAATAAAAAAAAAAGACAACCCATATATCAATGGTATTTTCAGCATTCCTACCATGGACAATTTTGTGCCCTCCAGATCCTGATTTTGAAGAAAAACTTCACGGAAATTCATCGGCTCATCCCCAATATCAGAGTCGTAGTATAAAACCTATTCACATTACCAAAAGATTATCAGGTTCCGCTACAAACTAAACTCCAATGGTACAATTTGTCAGCAGACAAAAAACGGAGAGCACACAATGTAACGACCCAAAAATTCAGGAAACGTAAAATTAGAAAATTAAAAAGAAAAATGACGATTTTACTCCTATAAGGTTGACTTTTTGACCCAAATACTTTTTAGACGTTCTATGAAGACCATTACGTAGTTCTCGATCTCCTAAATATGTAGGCAAGTAGTATGCCTAAAAAAGAATTTGGGTAAATTCGTTATGGGTAAAAAATGACTAGGGGCATTTTGATAATTTTGAGCATAAGGGTATTTTGATAATTTTGCATGGAGGACGTAGAGTGCTCTAGAATTGTCTTCATTTTCCCCTCCCATTCTCTTCCACTGACCTACACTATTATATTTATGTGTAGGATGTGTGTTAAGGGGGAGCTCGGTAGGTGATGACCGAAATAGAAGAAGAACAAAAGAAAAATCAAAACTAAAAGGGAAGCTAGGAAAAATAGAAGGAAGAAGGAATAGAAGAAGAAGAAGAAGAAGAGGAGATAGATGAAAGGAATGAAGGGAAAACAGTGGGAAGGAAAGCTCCCATACCTAAAAACCATGAAGCTTAAAGGTCGCCATGAGCTTTCAACATGTTTTAGGGTTGTTAGCTCAAAACTAAGATCCTTGTAATGACAGGACCCATCTCAATCCCCCCGGGATTAGTGCGGGATGACCCTGTCAGACAAGGGATATTTCCAATCTTTGCCCTCCCGAGCTATCAGAGTACGCCAGGATCCGGAGGAGGTATGTGATATCTCGGTCTCTGCTACAGTCCACATCCGATGTCAACCTGAAGGGTAGTCAAAACATTAAAAGCTGTGAGTGGACAAAACAACCAGTTTATAAAAACATTTCCATAAAGACATTTGTACCCTTCACTAAAAAGCATGCATGCATTCGAAAACCATTTAACCAAATGGAAACCATATGTGGGAACTAAGCCCAAAACATAATATAAACCAAGGTCGAAAGGACCACCATAAAATCGACCATACGGGCCACTTCCCAAATCCATACGAAACCAATAAGGGACTCAGCCCAAAACCATAACCATACTAAAACCAAATACACGAGCCACTGCTCGAATCCTGTGCACACCTGTGCATACCACATATCATATATCATATTTATATCACATACACATATAATTCACACAACCAATCCTGTCACGGTTCCCAAAGCTACACGCGTGCTACCTAGGTCTCAATCCGAGTATTCTCAAAGTCAAGATCAATGTCCGCAAACCACTGACCCTACCCGAGGTAATAGTAATCATAGCCTTCCTGAGAGTAAGGAACCCAACTGGGGGGTGACTCCACTCAGTCGGTGCTCCGTGACTACTCCGGGGTCCACTCAGGCCAACGACCCTCCCCGGAGGAGATAATAGAAGTAAAGGAAGGTATATGAATACATATATATATATACATAACATAAACATTCATGCCTGGTTCCCTTGAACCGTCATGATCCATAACATCCATTAACCAGGGTTCATGCCGGTTTCCATAAACCGTCATGAACCAGAATGACCTGACAAAGGTTCATGCCGGTTCCCATAAACCATCATGAACCACAATGACCTTTCCAGAGTTCATGCCGGTTCCCGTGAACCGTCATGAACTTGGAAATCCATCTAGGGTCCCTGACCCGAAATCATAAACCGTAAAATAACTAGGTCTCGTGCCCGAACATATGACATCAGCTGAGGACCGTGCCCTATATCTAAGGTCATATGCCCGAGACAAAATCAAATGGGTCTCATACACGAGTTTATCCTTTTAGAAATCTAAAACCAATTCATTTAGACCAATAAAGAAATACATACCCGTATAAGCACTGTATAAGTCCGAAACCTCGAAATACGTGCTTATACGTAACCACATACAAATGCACCCATGGAATTACCAAACATGTATTAAAACATATAATAAACATTTATGCATGCACCAATTTAGAAAATAAGGTCCACTCACAGACCGTCCGAGCTGCCGCCTCGATTTGCGTGCCATTCGGCTCCCCGAGCCGATCACCATTACCGGGACTCCCAAACCTGTCCAAATTTTAATAGAAGGTTACTAACTACTTAATTAGCCTCCTACCAAAGCCTCGTAATTTTCCCAAACTTTTAACTATTTTTAAACCTAACCTTCCGATGCCCTGAAACATACCGAGACGGTGTCCGATCGACACGAAACCAGTCCCAAAATGTTCGTTACATTGAATAGAAGATTTCTCGTGTTGAACACTTTCCCAAATTATGGCCCACGCGCCCCTAGAAGGTCGAAAATACTGTTCATCGTCTCCTACCTCCAACTGAACCAGTTTTCACTGTAGCAAAACACTGTTCATCCGTCGGTATTTCTCCGGTTTTCGGACTGATTTTAGGTCCATTTCATTCCATTTTAATCGTAATATAATCCTAATCCTATTTCCTATCTTTCTAGCTAATTAAAACCGAATTAAACACCCCCAAACCGTGCTTCCATCCGCCATCAATGGTCGCCGAATTTTCTCCGGCCGTTCACGGCCATTTCCGGCCATCCCAAGCCCCAAAACTAATCTCATTAACCTCCTAGAGTCCCCAGAAATGTTTCCCAATCCTTAGAATCGAACAAAAACTAATAAAACCGAAATTTGAATTTTTGGGCATTTTCTTACCTCACCGGTTCACCCGCCGTGAGCCGCCGCCGTGAGCCACCATGGCCGGCCGTCGTGTCCTCCTCATCATCTCAGTCCTTCCTCACTTCTTCACACTCACTCACGGGCTCACAAGATGAATAATGGTGAGGTGTGGTGGTATGTGTGTGGTGTGGTGTTTGAAAATGGAGGATGAAAAAAATGGTGGGGGGGTGCGGGTTTGAAGAAGAAAAGAAGAAGAAGATATCTAATGAGAGAGGGAATTAATGGATGGTTGGGATTTAGAGATTAGATGAGAGATGGAGCGCTAGGATTGAATGATAATTGGATTAATTATAAAATAATCAAAATAATAATATTTAATTACTTAGATCCAGAAATTAAGGGATTTAGCCAATGGGATGAGTGACACTTGTCACTCATCCATGGGACCCACTCAAAATATCTGGCCCAATCAGAAATTGCCAAATCATCCCCGTCTCGAAGTACATGCATAGTGAAATCGAACTTCCGTGACTTATAACTTCGCTGTCGAACGTCCGAATTCGACTTGCCGCCTGTCTATGGATTCGTATCGTCCCGATCTACGTAATGGTCTTTGGCCCTCGGTCATCGGACCTCCCGGTCAAAAAGTCAACATTTGACCCGTTTAACCAAAATTACCAAAAATGCCCCTAAACTTCTTAACGTCATAACTTCCTCCTCGAACGCCGGAATTGAACGTGCCACCTGTCTATGAACTCGTGACGTCACGAACTACGTCACGGTCATCGGTCAAAGTCTGTTTGACCTCCAGAATGAAAAGTCAACGTTTTGCCACGACCAAGGACAAAACGGTCATTTCGCATCGTTCGTCCGATTTCGCCCAACTAATCACGGATTAACCTCACTAATCGTGATTAGTCACTAATCTAATATAGGAATTTGGGACGGGTCGTTACATGTAAGCTAGGTAAGTCTCTGCAATTATGTTAAGTCTAAAAGATGAGGTTTGGAACACTGGAAAGCTGCAAGACTGTGCATGAAGCCATGGCTGAAATCTCGAAAGTAAGCCTTTGTAATTTCTATTACGACTTACGTTATTTTAAGGCTATAGAGAAATTCCTGGATTTGAAACTCTTCATATCGACATATAGAACGTCTGATTTGGACGTAAAATCGCCAAGTTCTAGTCGGGTGGAATTCACAGGCCGGTGACCCGAGTTGTAGGAACCGGGTCGATTCGGTTCCAGGTTGAAGATGATCTACAGATGGCGCGTGGCCACCATGCACAGAGGAAAGATGTGGCGCGTGAGGGTGTGTTCGACCTCATATGGGGATGCATTCAACACAGTTTTTTGTTGTACTCTTTGATATGAGTCTAATGGTATAGGCTTCAAGGTAATTGTATGTGTTTGGGTATAGTTCTGGATAATTGACATAATATGTTATATCTAAATTCAAATTTAATACTACAAATTGGTATATCAACAACTTAAGACTAATCTAAGTAATGATGATTCTAAGATGATGAGTTATGTGAATAAAACGGATATGGAAGGAATAAGGTCCTGATTACATGAGAAAATCTTTTACTTAAAGATTGGCTATGCATAATATTATTTATTTAAGATATTATGAAGATGATGAATGTATGATGTATGATGATCATATGATCATGGGCTTGTGATAATATAAATGTGATGACATAATGATGTTATGATATTGTATATGATGATATGATATGAGATGCTGAGGACATGATATAAGCTTTTCTTTTACTAGAATTGCTATGTATAATTTAATATATTTATTTAGTGAACTAAGATTCGGAAGGAGTTAAGGTGGCAGTTTTCACTACTTGACATGGTTAGTGGGTTGGATATGGGCGGTACCGCCGCAAGAGATGAATTCTGCTTGGCTAGCGTATCAAATGAAAATAAGAATAAGAATAGGAAAATCCTCTATCTGACAAAAGTCGTCATACGAGACATGATTGATTTGATTTTCAAAGTCAATTTAGGGACTGATCCTGTCGCATAAAGCATACCCGAGACATTTTTCTTCGAACTTCGTTAACATCATCAGAAGTGTAAGACCCGTGTCCTGGAGGGAACGGTGAACAATCCCACATTCCTGCGAGGGGGGAATGGTCTGGGAAGGGATGGTGGCGTGCCTTAAAGGTGTAGGCACACACCTATCTAGCATGAGGCCTTTTGGGAGCTCAGTGGCTTTGAGGGGGATTGGAACCCCAAAGTTAAGCAAGTTGAGGCTGGTGCAATTCCAGATGGGTGACCCCCTGGGAAGTTGCACCGTGAGCTCCCGAAAACAAAATCGTGAGGGCAAGGGCAATGAGGGCCAAAGCGGACAATATCGTGCTAGATGAATCGGGACCTGACAGAAGAGGGTCGGGTCCTGACAATTTGGTATCAGAGCCAGACCCCGACCGGGAAGTGTGCTAGCGAGGACGCTGGGCCCTAAGGGTGGTGGATTGTAAGACCCGTGTCCTGGAGGGAACGGTGAACAATCCCACATTCCTGCGAGGGGGGAATGGTCTGGGAAGGGATGGTGGTGTGCCTTAAAGGTGTAGGCACACACCTATCTAGCATGAGGCCTTTTGGGAGCTCAGTGGCTTTGAGGGGGATTGGAACCCCAAAGTTAAGCGAGTTGAGGCTGGTGCAATTCCAGATGGGTGACCCTCTGGGAAGTTGCACCGTGAGCTCCCGAAAACAAAACCGTGAGGGCAAGGGCAAGGAGGCCCAAAGCGGACAATATCGTGCTAGATGAATCGGGACCTGACAGAAGAGGGTGGGGTCCTGACAAAAAGCTTGAGGTTTATTGGGCTCATTGCCTTTGCCTTCCACAGAAACATCAGAAAGCCACTCCAACTCTCTAAGAAGTATCACCCACCTCTTCAAAACTCGAACGTGTTGCAACCTTCAATAAATGTTTACCAAACACATAATCAGAAACGAAAACGAAAATGTACCCATTATTGTTCAAGTGAGGTTCAGAGAGCAGTGGTGGTTCAGTCGGTGCTCGAGTGTTTTGATTCCCCTTGCTTTGTTTAGTTTGTTGTGCTACCTCAATCATCTAAAACCCTCTCTGAAGCTAAGAGGAGAAGACTTTGATAAGGTATAAGGCCGGTGATTCTTTGATTCGGTGTATGCATGATAAGTCGATCTTCAATGGAATCAATGCGGTGGCGAAGATGAGATAACTGAGGTCTGAGGAAGGTTTGGTTACTTTGGTTCGCATTAATTTTAGATGAGTTAAGTCACACTCTAGCTCTTTCTTATAATACGTGCTTACCCACAATATCTTATACTATAAAAAAAATTCAAACTCGTATACGAAAACACTTAAACTAATTAGATGACAGCCGGCCAAATTTGTATCTAGATAGTTATTGAAGCCTTAATCCCTTGTTTATGAAATTGAAATTTGTGTAAGGGAAATACACATGAAATATACGCAAAATAATGCAACGTCAAGTGGACCTCTAAGCCCACGTGCAACTAATTTACTTTTATTGTTAATCATCACCATCATCATCCTTATTATCCTAATAATAATTAGTGATAATCAAAACATTCAAAATAAATGGTACTAGAAAGAAGCCCGTGTGATGCTGTAGGTCAAAAAATATTACAATCGATGGTAAAAATACTATAATATCTAAATTCTGTAAGTTTCCATAATAGATAGATTGAAAGTAAAATTTTACAATCGATGATAAAAATATTATAGTATCTGAATTCTATAAATTCAAAATTGGATATTCCAATTGTGAAAGTCACACTGAAGAAAACTATTTCCAATGAAACAACACAATATTCCAATCGTGAAAGTCATAGCAAATAAAACAGATGACGCCAAAATAACACAGTAAAATTGTAACATACAAACGCCAATAGTTCATTGTAGTGTTCCTTACCTTTTCTATTTGTTTGTTTCATCTGATTAAAGTCATTGGTTTTCATATGCATTTAGCCCATGAAAGTGTTTACTGTCTTTGCTTATTCATGTTAGTTTGTGGTCTATTTTCTAATGTGGTTTTTTTTTTTTTTTTATTACTGCAAGAATGGGAGAAGATCCTATTGAGTGTTTATCAAGTTTTCAGGTACAGTTATGTGTTTAAATTTGATAATGGCTTAACATCTGTTACTGTTCTTATTCTTATGTTACTATTCTTATTCTGACTGTGACTTGGTGTATTCACAAATGAACTTAGCATCAGATGTGAACAAAAAATCAATTATTTGAAATCAGTCCATCCAAACACCAATAGGCATCAGAATTGAAACACAACAATTATCAAGCAACTATACATCAATAAAGGCATCATCAAAATTAGAAAACGAATCAATTATATGAAATTATGCCATGTAAGATTGACCATTAATCCCAACAATTTATGAGATTGCTTTTGTTTAGGTAATGACCGAACTAATTTTACTAATGACTAGAAAACCAAATCAAAACCAAACCATCAGCATATTTTTTAACAGCTTTGTAATGGAAGATGGGAGAAGAATACATACCAAATCAATAGAAACAAATGCAGGGTTACTCTCTGCATTAACAAATTTGCATTAACAATCACATTCAAACACCAAGTATCATCAATAGAAGATAAAATAAAATCCTAACCAACCATTTTCAGCTAAATATGAATGAAGCATGTCTCGACAAACTCTGGTATTTTGATGGAATGTGATTTCCATTTTATGCATCAATTAATTGATCAACATGCAGCAGAAAATTGTTTCTCACCAAATATTGTGGGCAGTTCATATTACAAAATGAGATCAATCTCAATCTCAAGGTCTTTTGAGTATTTGTATATCCTTGCCCCTTGATAGTTGTTACTAAGACATTCTGCAATAGTTCGCATTCTTCTGTATTCTTTTTTATTTCTTTGGAAAAATAGAAAAACACTAATAAGTAATTTTAAATAAAAAAATAGAAAAACAATATGAATTCATCCAGTGTATGAACCATTCTAGTTACCTCAATAATAGAATAACATGGAGGGCGAGGTAGAATCTTCAATTCAATGTCCACAATCTGTCCATACTACAAATGAAATCAATTTTAGCAAGCTTTACACAAACCAAGTTTAGTCCCTCCTCATCCCGAACAGCACAGGTAGAACTGCAGGAAATAATACTATGTTACCATATTGTTCTACAACATACCATAAATAATGAGATAGACATTTGAGAACCATAAATACTGTCTGAAATAGTGAAGGGTGACGTCAACAAAATGTAGAGCAGGCTGAGCAGCAGGAAGCAAGCTCTGAATGAAAACTAGGAAAACAAAAAAAAATATTGAGATACATATTTGAAGGATCAATGAGAACACAATATGAACATAACATAACATTGAAACTTCATATTGATCCACACTCGTTAACTTTACACAGTATTCATATTAAACAATACATAAACAGTTGCATAGTTAATCATAAGACAATAATAATAATAATAATAATAATAGAAAGGAGTGGACCCCATTCCAAAGAGAGAAGCTTTGTACATACAACAACTTCACATTTTTCATTCATTCATTAGTATTCATAGCCTGTTTGTCTGTTTGTGTGTCTCTCTGATTAAAAAACGTTCGTTACCAGATCGAATCCACAGCCCCGCCATGTCGGTCGCATCTCGCCGGAAAATCCACCGTTTTCCTGCGAAGTAGTCCGAAGAGAACTCAGCCAATTAAACTTAGCCGGAATTATTGTTCATTTTGATAAAGGCGAGCAGGGGAATTAGCTCCAAGACAAAAGCACAGAGCTTGTGGGATCACAAATTCATCAGAAATTATTAAATCAATTCGATTAAAGCAACCATGAACAGCAGTGTTGATACTATCAATGCCGCAGCCACTGCCATCGTCTCAGCCGAAGCTCGAGCTCAGCCCACAGCCGCCCCTGTAACGCTCTCTCTCTCGCGCTCTCTCTCTCTCTCTCTCTCTCTTGCATATATAATTTCATTGTGATATGATATGATAAGCATATATGTATGTATGTGAGTTGTTGATTTTTCAGCTCAATTTGTTTAATTTCCTATGTGTTTGGGTCCTTATATTATGATTGGTTGCTGAGAAACTGTGAAAATAAAAAGGACAGGTATCAGTACTTGGATCGTGCGTTTATGTTGTTCTGCTTATTTTCAATGCTGAAAAGTGATAAAGTATGAATCTTTGTGTGTTTTGGGAATCTTTAGAGTCCAGAAATGAGTTTGTAAAGCAAATAATCCTTGGGATTGGTCATTTTCTCCTTCTCTCTGTTTTGTTTTTTTTCGGTTCCTTCTTTTTTATGAGAAGTTGGGCTTAATTTGTTCCTGACCTGTTTGTTTCTCAAATCAATGGAAAGAGTTGATAAAGTTAATTAAACGAACTCATACAATTTATTGACTGATCAGTATAAAATGTAAGATTTTCAATTGTGATGTTGTTTTTGTTTTTCTTGGTTTCCTAGGGTCCTTGGCAACTAATAGACATGGTATTTTGGACAAAGTAAAAGCCTTTTCTATTGACTTAACATCATATAAACTGTAATTAAATTATTTAGATTTTTCTGGATCGTGCATTTCAATCACAGGAAAAAGGTGTTGGCTCAGTATTTCAATATTACCTGAGCCATGCTTGTTTAGTATATTTAAGATTCTATCATTGAGGATTAGGTATAGCTCTGTCTTCAGATACTCGCAGTTGCTTGCTTTATGGAGACTTGGTTGTCTTTGAACTTGTGTCCTACTTTATCGAGACGTCATTCGTATGTACTTTTTCAGTACTAATTAAGTTCATTTTATTGCAATGGTTAGTCTTTTAGGTGGTTTCGATATAGTATATATCTTATATTCCAGATGTTCTAGATAGCACCTCCCACATATCTAGAATTTTCCGAAGGTTGTAAACATTTGGTAGTGATCATAAAGCTTGGATCAATAATGCAACTTTAAGGCACAACACAAGAGACCCAATTTTGGACATGGGACATGCTTCCTATCCTTGCAACTTATCTTTTATGTTTCCACATAGGTATGGCGGATGTTGTCTGGTGGCCTTTGCAGAATTGCATTTTTTAAGTGCCATTTGTATGATTTTAATACGTAACTGTGAAATGAAATTTCAGTGACCAACTTTGTTTCATGTACGTGCAATGTGATGCGTATGGTATATTTCATAACTTTGACATAAACCTTCATGCTCAATTTGGAAATTGGACCTCAGTTTCTTATTTTAGAAGTGCACACAGATTTTTGTTTTCGGGTGTAGAATGAACCCAAATCTTTGTGGCATTCTAGTCCAAAGATAGGTTCTTTAATTTTCATTAATGCATGCTCTTGTAGGATCCCCTTTGTCGTTGTCCTTATCACCTCTAGGTTTTTGTTCATTGATTGTATCAACGAGCATATCTAGGCCAAAAACAATGTGAAAGATTTTCTTTTGCCTGGACATTTTTTTTATCTTTGAGGATGGAATAACAAATTGATGCATGTAATATCAGTAAATCGTGAGCCTTAGGCGGTAAAGAAATAAACTAGACATGATACGTGGATTAACAATCTTTTAATCATTTGATTACAGAAAAGAAGATGGGGAAGCTGGTGGAGTCTATATTGGTGCTTCGGATCTCATAAAAATAGCAAGCGAATTGGTCATGCTGTCCTCATTCCTGAGCCTGTAGCTCCAGCAGCTTCAGTTTCTGCCATTCATAGCCAAACAACCTCAACCTCAGTTGTATTACCCTTCATTGCCCCTCCGTCTTCTCCTGCATCTTTCCTCCCATCTGATCCACCATCTGCTACCCAATCACCTGCTGGATTTCTGTCCCTCACTTCCCTTTCGCCTCGTGGACCTGCATCCATTTTTTCCATCGGTCCTTATGCATATGAGACCCAGTTAGTCTCACCCCCGGTATTCTCTACCTTCAACACTGAACCATCTACTGCTCCGTTCACTCCCCCTCCCGAATCCGTGCAACTGACTACACCTTCATCCCCTGAAGTGCCATTTGCTCAACTTTTGACATCTTCACTGGACCGGAACCGCAGAAATAGTGGTGGCAACCAGAAGTTGGCATTGTCCCAGTATGAATTCCAACCTTACCAACAATATCCAGGAAGTCCGGGTGGTCATCTCTTATCACCAGGATCAGCGGTATCAAACTCTGGCACATCTTCCCCATTTCCTGACAGACATCCGGTGCTTGAGTTTCGCATGGGGGAAGCTCCCGAACTCTACGGCTTTGAAAATTTCAACAGTCGTAAGTGGGGTTCAAGGCTAGGCTCTGGATCATTGACACCAGATGGAAATGAGCTAGGCTCAAGGCTAGGTTTCCGGCTGTATGACCCCAAATGGTGTGGGAAATTACTCCAATTTGGGTTCTGGATGTTTGACGCCTGATGGTACAGGGCCTGCCTCTGCGGATAGTTTCCTTGTGGAGAACCAAATATCTCAGGTTGCATCCTTGGCCAACTCAGATAGTGGATGTCAAAATATTGGACCGGTATTTGATCACAGGGTGTCATTTGAATTGACCGGTGAAGATGTTGCATGCTGTCTTGCAAATAGAGCAGCTGCATCAATTAAAACTGCATCACAGTCTTCAAAGGACATATCAGGTGAGTGCCCTATTGAAAGAGACGTGCTATCTGCAGCTTGTAATGATCACCATGAGTTCAATGTTGAGGAAAGTACCAGTGGAGTTCGTGAAAATGCTTCTGGAGAAGGGGAGGATCAAGGTTATCTGAAAAATAGATCCATCACCCTTGGTTCAACAAAGGACTTCAATTTTGACAACACAAAACCTGATGTTCTCAATAAACCCAACATTGGCTCAGAATGGTGGGCTAACAAAAATGTTGCTGCCAAGGAATCTAAGCCGTGCAATGACTGGACTTTCTTTCCGATTCTGCAACCTGGAGTTACATGACATAGGGATGGTCAACCGGACGTCACCTCTCTAACCCTTCTGATTTATAGCTTTGTATACTCCCGGGGATCACAATGGTGATGGATGGATGGATGGATTGCAGAGGTGAGAATTTCTTATGACAGGAAAAAGTGAATAGATTGTAGATTTGTTAGTTTGAGTACTCAAAGAGCATTCTTTAGAACATTTGCTATACAAAGAATAGGATTCACTTATAGATTTTGTGTTGTGGATTATTTTTTGTGTGTGATAAAAGGGTAGTGTCACTGCATTTATGTTTGCATCAATGGTTGTTCCATGCTTCTTTATGTTCTTTGGTTCTTTTATTTGGGGAAATCTGTTGCCGCAGTCCTTAAAATTTATACTAATTGTAGTTAGTGTGCCTAAATTTTATTATTAGTAACATATTTTTCAACTATGCTTAAATATGCATTGATAATCATTCTGTTAAAATTCTTAATCATTTCGGTAAAAAATAAGAGTAAAATGATATTTTCAAGTGTGTTTATATAATTTTCTCTATTCAACATAAATAAAACCTAAAATTAACCCTTATTTTATTTTTATAAATACTTAAAAAAACAATTTTACTTTAATTTTTTTAAAAGAAATAATTGAAATTTTTTACCGAATGACTATCAATGTACATTTATGTATAATTTAGAAACGTCTACTAGTGATAATAAAGTACATGAATGCTAATTAAAATTAATGTTTCTTGTCAATAATCTAGCATGGAGGGTCTTGCGAAGGCATGCTCATGATGCTTCAACCCCAGACCTGATCCACTCGGTTCATTAACCGGGTTCTTCGGATTAACCCGAAAACTTGGTTTGAATGTTTATGCATTATGCATTGGATTAAATAGGTAAGGTATGAGCTTCAGTGGTGTAAACTTGAGGATTTGGAAGATAAGCATAATTAATTAATGAGCTTGAGGATTTGGAAGATAAGCATAATTAATTAATGAGCAATTAACTCATAGATACTTACTAATATATAAGTTTATTCAAAAATTTGCATATAGAAAAATTAAATTCATAGGTATTTTGATTAGTCAAAAGACTCTACAATTTAAAATAGATCATAGTTTTTATATAAATTACAACTAATATCATCCAATTGTAAACTAGTACAACAACAATCTAAAAAACACTTACCAAAATTTATCATGATTTCAACATTACTTTTTATTTTTATTTTTTTATTATAAGATTATATTGATGATTATGAAAACATTACTCCTATTTATATATATATTTTTTCACTTGCTCATTTTAAAAGTAATATGAGTATCTAAACTAATTTAAAGTAAGATTATTAAAAGCAATAATTCTTTAAAAATACTTTTAAATTTAAAATTTAAAAATTCTTTATTTTCCGATATTAAATAATTTGGTTAATTTTGTATAGTTTAGAGGTTTAATTCTTGAATTTTGTGCCAAAATTCAAGAGTTAAGGGTTTATCTTCCGATATCAAATAATTTGGTTAATTTTGTATAATTTAGGGTTTAATTCTTGAATTTTGGCACAAAATTCAAGAATTAAATCTTATGGCGTACGATTTTCCACTACCATCTCAAGCTCTCCTCCTCCCCCCCCCCCCCCCCCCCCCCCCCCCCCCACCCCCACAAAAAAGTTTCTATACCCTACCGTTGAACCCTAAATAATACTAATTTCATTTTTTATTTTATAGAAAAAATTCAATTATATATTAACTATATACAATATATATATATATATATGTAGTGTACATATATAATAAAGGGCCCAAGAGGCCAAATAAATCAAACACTAAGAAGCACATGGGGCAAACAGGACAAAAAAAGACAATGTTATTTTTAATTATTTGAAGAAATTCTCAATAACTCACTCATCATTTTTATTGAGATATAAAATGATAGATGTGAAATTTATTACTTACAAATTCTATTTAGAGATTTTTGAATAAAAAAAATTGAAGTAAGGTTTTATTTTGTTTAATATACAAGTATTAAAGATTTTAAATAAAAGTAAAAATTATTAAGGATATAATAATAATTTACTCTTAATTAAATGTCTAATAAACTTGAGTATTTGAAAGATAAGCATAATTAAATGTCTGGTACGCTATGGCCAAACCTCATGTCTCTGTCTTGACCACTTGCCCAAACAGGTTAAACTAGAAACAGGCTGTGACCAGCAAGCCTGCGGGACATGATAAGAAACAAAGCAATAGGCATGTCATTTGGAACATGACACATTTTATGGTTCATAATTCCAACCTCGTCACCATCAGGCTGAAAAAAAAAGGAACATATTTGCAGACTTTGCAGTGTGGCAAATTCCAGGTCAGAGGGTTTATACAAGTCTTGGGTGTTATTGGTCCGACTCATTAGAAGTGATGGGTGTAAGAATGTAAAGAAACAAAGTTATCAATTTTGTCACAGGATCGTCAAGAGTTCACTTACTATTCCTAACCATTTTCAATTAGTTTTAAAATGAAATCTCAATTTTTTTTTAGGTTTATTATTCAAAATGATCCCCTAATCAAACATTAAATCTTACTTTCTTTTCGGAATCGAATTTAGTTCTAGTGTACTGTATGAATTGCACTTCTATTACATCCATTGCTCCATTTCATTAGCCAATTTTAATAACACCGTTAATATTACTTATGTGTCATTCCTTGATTGGTTGTTTAATTATTTATACAAATTTATTAAAATTAAATATTAGAAAAATAAAAAATTGAAGAAGGAGATGAACAATGATATACTCAATCTGAGTTTCATCTTCTTTGAACCTAGACAACCCCAAAAAAAAGCCCTAGAAATTGCTCCGCGTCCCTTTCTCCTTCCCGCAACCAACATCACCCTAAAAAAAACAAAAAATGCAGCAGCACACACAGCTCAGCCTTGCGACTTCTCTCTCTCTCTGTTCTTTATCCTCTTCTCCTCTTCCCTCAATGTACCATTTATATATCTCAATCCAAAGAATAATTGATAATAATACATGCATTAATTCATGTTATTAATTTCTGTTTACATTCACATTCAATGTTTATGGGTTTCTGTAATCTGTTCTCACCCATCCCTTGTTGTTATTCCCAATCCAGGTAGCTCTCGCCGCATGAGGCAGCTTCAGCCTAGTTGAGAATCCATTTTTGCCTAAGGCCGCCTTGAACTTAATCAGAGCAGCTATGGCGAAAGCAGAGTGCTCCTGCACTCGATTCGAGCAATTTGAAAATTGAATCGCAAAGAGTGGATTCAAGCGAAGTGAAAACTTTCGCTTCAAAATCAAATCTTTCAAGTCGCGGTTGAAATTCTCGTTGTGAAATTCTCGCTCTTTCAGAGCTCTTGTCAAGCTGAACCAACTCTCACGGCCCATCCGCGCCTGGAGTTCGGACTCGATCGACCCAGCGACTCGGGACAGACACTGGGTCGAGGATCGACGAGTTAAAAAGGAATTGATGCTGTGTCGGTCTTTGAACTTCCTGAGATTTTTGAAGTGCTTGGAAAGCATGGAGAGATGTGGGTCTTTGGAGAGGATGTTATCAGACTCTGTCTTGAGCTCGAGGAGAGTGTTAATGGCGGATGAGTTGGACTTGGACGAGTCGAGACTCGGGTAGGTTTGTAGCTCATGAAAGGCTTGTTTTAGGGCTTCAAGGACCTTGAGGACTCGTGGGCTATCTCCGTTTGTTTCAAGGACCTTGAGGACTCCGGCCCTCAACCCCAAGTTGCTGCGAAGACGATGGTGGTGGTCTGCTCAAAGGCTGGGAAGCCTTGTTGAAGAAGGTTCTACGCCGAAACCCTTTTTTCAAGTCCATTGAGTGCAAGAACGACGAGGGTTTGGTCCTCGTGAAGGTCTACTTCAAGTGCAGCGACCTATCAACCTCCACGAGTACGAGCGTCGTCTCTTCCACATCAAGCAGACCTTCCAGGTTCTTAATTACCTTCATGTCTGGCCTTTGCAGGTACATCTGTTTCAATTTCTTATGGGGTTTGTTTATATCCAAACTGGTCGGCCTGACTAAAGTCAAAACTTACCTGAGTCAAAACTGATCTACCTCACGTCTGATCAATCAGCCCCCATGCAGCCTCAGATCAGGCTAACAAGCCCAGGGCGACCCAGGAAGAACATATTTAGTCGGCCAGACCCACTGACAAGTCATAAATGCTGCCCAGGACCACCACGGGACACCTGGCAGCTCCTAAAGAAAGCAACATTTATCCCACATTGACAAACACCAACAAACACATTCAATGCTACTATAAATACAAGATCATCCCCCTCCAAAATGTAATGACAATCTTGCCCTCATGCCGCCTAAATTTCTACAGTAACTTTCCCGCTTAAAACTCACTTAAGCATCAGAGACTGTTAGGCCGTCACCACACCGGTTTCCCTTTGTATTTATCATCTTCCTGTGTAGGTCACAATATCCCGAGAGGAGCAACGAAGGAGATCAGCGAGGCAAGACTAAGTTGATCCATTTCTTGCATCAACAGATTGGCGTCGTCTGTGGGAACCTGAAACAACAGCCCACGCTCTCATCCACCAGATCAGCCGTCCTGAATCGTACTTAGAGCCATGTCGGACTAACGAGACGAAGGAGAGATCAATCACACCCTCCTTCCCTCGGGGGAACCCAACGGGAAGCGTCCCTAATGCCTACGAGCAGACACTGGATGACTTGATGCGTGAGGTGGCCGCGCTCAAAGCCCACAATGCAAAAATCGACGCAAAAAACCAACCCTTGACCTAGCAATACACAAGTACACTTGCCCTTGCAAGGATGTCCCAGCGAGAAGGCCAACATGGAAATGAGCTGGCCAATCAAGGTCTGGCCGAGCACCATCGACCCGATTGGCCACGTACCGCATAACATGTGGCCGAGAGGTCGTCGACAGAACAACCAAGGAAGCATCAACCCAGGCTGAAACCCGCCTCTTCTGGACGACTCCTTATCCAGCCATCCACGGCAGGACCCTCAAGGACCAAGATTTACAGGGATGCTCGACAGCTACTGGAAGAACGCCAAGTCCTACCAGCTAGGCTCACCTATGAAACTTCGGACGGGAAGACTTCGGAGCCACAACACACTAGTTTAAACGACCGCCAAGTCGCCATTTGGTACTCGGGCCAGGGGACAAACAGCATGGGTTGCCAGGCAACCCCGAAGGGCGAAGCCCACCCACGGGAGAACCGCTATACAGACGAGATAGACTCGACAGCAGGCAGTTATTCCTATGGCCGAGAAACAAACGTCCGCCAAGACAAGAGCCGAAGGCCAACCGAAACCAACACCAGTCTGCCTACCCATCATAACGCAAAGATCGAAGCCCTCTTGAGAAGGGTACGTGCCCTAGAGGCTAAGGAAGATAGAAGTAAGGCGCCAGCCTTGAAGAAGGCCAACCCTGGCCCTTTCTCAGAAAGATTCCTCCGCTCTTTACACAGGACCGGGGTCAAGCCCTTGAAGATCACCCTGTACACGAGGAAGGGAGATCCCAACACCCATTGGAACAATTACACCTCTGCTCTGGCATACAGGGATGCCTCGAAGGAAGAACAGTGTCTCATCTTCAGCTCCACCCTCACAGACGCGGCCTTGAATTGGTTCTATCGTCTGCCGCCAGGCACGATCGACTTTCTCGAGGACCTACATTCCACTTTCTTGAGCCAGTTCATGATCCAAACCATCAGGCTAGTGTCCACGGACAACCTCTTCTCCATCAGGAAGAAGGAAGATGAAACACTCCAAAAGTATGCCGTCAGATTCAGCCTAGAGTACTCTCGCTGCCAAGACAAGGATGATAAGGCTGCGTTTAACGCCTTCCGGAGCAGCCTCAAGGAATCTACCTTCAAGTATGCAGCCCACACCGAGGAATGGGGTATCTACGCCAAGCTTATGCGCAGAGCTAGTATCCACGCTAAGTCCGAGTTCTTCCATACTCCTTCGAAGGAGAGCAAAAGCACCCAACCTATGCCCCCGAACACAAACCTGGGGAGAACTCAACAAAGCCCCAACCACAACCACGGTGGCAATCGTTCCGAGACGGGTAAGAGGAAGCTTCACTTCGACTCACAAAATCAAGACAAGAGAGGACAGTCTGGTCGCAATGACCAAGATTATCGTCGTAAAAAAAAACCCCAAGAGGGTAGGGGTTTGGTAGGCGAGGGTGCAGGTCCCAAACGACGCTTTGAGACTTACACAGTTCTGAATACCACCCTTGACAATGTCTTGTTGAATATGGAGGAGATGATACCAAAGGCCAAGCCGAGGAACCCCAACAACCGACCTATCGTCAAAAAGGAGGCCTTCTGCCAGTACCACAAGTACAATTGTCATACCATTGAAGAATGCATCGCATTCAAGGACATCGTTAAGCAACTGGTCCGCGAAGGCAGACTCGACCAGTTTCTACCTCGGGCACAAGCAGCCCTGTACACCTCCAAATCAACACCATCAGCGGAGGGCCAACCCTATCCTCCTCCATCTCCTCCAACCGAGCGAAAAAAGACTTCCAGAGAGCCTCACAGTCCAGCCAGCAGGTACTTAGCATCGGCGCCAGCCGACCTGGAAACTTAGCGAAGATCAGATGGCAAACGATCACCTTCTCCGAGGAAGAAGAAAGAGGTATCGTGTTCCCGCACGAAGATCCCCTCATGGACGCCTATTCTGGCTACAATCAGATCCTCATGAATCTGGAAGACCAGATTCACACCAGCTTCTGAACCAACCTTGGTATCTACTGCTATAATTGTCATGCCTTTTGGCCTCAAGAATGCGGGCGCAACTTACCAGCGCCTCGTCAATTTTATGTTTACCAACCAAATTGGCAAGACCATGGAGGTTTACGTGGATGACATGCTTGTCAAAAGCAGAACGGTGAACGAACACATCCCCAAATTGGCAAGAATGTTCAATAACACGACCCACCCTCAATCCCCCGGGATTAAGGGATAAATCATGCTTTCGTCTAACCTACGTGTGACACGAAGGCTAAACCATCGTCCAACCTCCATGTAACACGTAAGCTGGGCAAGGGATACCAAGCCAATGACCAAAACCACCTTCCGATGTCCTAGAGTACGCAGAACTTACTGTGGATCGTGTGTGTGATGTCTCTGTCTCTCTAACAACAGCCTGCACCGCATAAACCCGGAGGGTATCGAAAACATAAAAGACTGTGAGTGGAAAAATAAATGATAAGTTAGAAAGCATTTTATAAGAAATTACATTTATACCCGCCACGAAAAACTAATGCATGAATTCGAAAACCATTTCATAACAACCATTGCATATCCAAGATAAGAAAACCATTAATGAAAACCAAAAAATCAAAATAAAAGTTTGAGCACTTAGCCCAAAAGCCATAAAATCCAAATCATCTGGGCCACAGTCCAAAACATCTGAAAACCAGTGAAAAACAAAAGTAAAACATCAATCAATCAAGCTGTTGGATCTCACATATATCAGGCCTTCCCAGGATATCAACGAGTCTTTGAACTCAAAACACAAGTAATAGGCCTCGAGGGATATCACATTAACCGAGTCTTTAAACTCAAAACATATCAATCAATTCAAGGCCCTCCCTTGTCGTCAATCAACCGAGTCTTTAAACTCAAAACCAGATCCAACTATATACCGTGTCTTTAAACCCAAAACCAAGTATCAACGGGTCTTTAAACCCAAAACCAAGTGAAAAATAGAAAATCCAGAAATCCATCGAAAATAAAATTTCAAAACCAAATCCGAAATCAGCAGTTGAAATCCTGATTTCAAATCCAGAAATCACTTTAAAACCGAAATCACGTTTATCGAAACCATTTGTATGAACTGGGCCTCAAGCCCGAAATCACATTCCAAAATTCATTTATCAATCTTTGAAATCAAATCATAATTCAAATCCAGAATCAAATTATCGAAATCACATCAAATCGGAGCATAAGATCATATCTCGTAAAACGTGTAGGAAAGTAATTATATCGAAATACGTGCAAAACAGAAATCATAAAGATCATAATCATAAACATAGAAATCAAGTATAGAAAACATATAAAACATTTATGCATGCATCATAAGTTAGAAAACAAAGTCCACTCACAGACTATTCGTGCCGTTGCCTCGATACGCACGCAATATGTCGTCCCCCGCTAATCCATTATCACCAGACTTCCCAAACCTGTCCAAATCTCATAATAAGGTCATTAACTTCTTCATAATGCTTCTACTAAAGCCACGTACTGAATTTTTAACTATTTTAAAACTTTTCCTACAATCTCCAGACATCCCAAATCGTATCGAAGAACCGATGTTCGATTGACTTGAAACCAGTCCCAAAATGTTCGTTACATTGATTACATTAAAATTCGTGTTGAACAATTCCCTAAAAGAAGCCCCACGCGCCTATTGTTCATCGTCTTCAACTTTCGATCGAACCCGGTCTTAACCGGTTCGAACCGGCCCGGTCCAACCTAACCGGCTAGGGCGGTTCAACGTTCTAATTCGTCCAATTTTCATCCTTTTCCACCCATCTTCATTACAAGATTTCTTATCGATCTAGCTATGTAACACATGACAGTAGGGCCTAGAGATTACCTGCCCGATCAAGCACAGACCGAGATACCTGCCCGATCAAGCACAGACCGTCCCACCGTCGACTGTCGTACCTGCACGATCCCAGCCACTTCCAGCCTTGGTTTTGGCCTCAATCGATCTTTGGGACCCTTAGAGACAGCATCCAATCATCATAATTGATCAATACTCACTAAAACCCGTAATTCCATTTTTAAACCAAGACTACTTATATACGCATGGATCCACAGCCACCGTCCACAGAGGGGCCTCGGTTCCAGGCCTGATTCGAATCGTCTGCACCTCAGGAACAACATCCAATTCATCAATTGATCCTTAACCCCTTAAATCAAACTTCACCATGTCAAAACTCAAACAAGGGACTCACGTTTTCGGGCCTTACCACCACCGTCGTACCCCGTCGTGGCTGTCAGGACCTGTCCAAATCCCCTCGGGATTAACGCGGGACAACCCTGATCCCGTCTGACACAGAGTGTTAGACAAGGGGAAATTCTGACTTTAGCCCGCTCGGGCCTTCAGAGTACGCTAGGATCCAGAGGAGGTATGTGATGTCTCGGTCTCTGCTACAACCCGCATCCGCTGTCAACCTGAAGGGCAGTCAAAAAATTTAAAAGCTGTGAGTGGACAAAACAAATCATTTAATAAAAACATTTACATAAAGACATTGTACCCTTCACTAAAAAGCATGCATGCATTCAAAACCATTTACCCAACCATCAGGGCCTTAGCCCAAAATCGTAAATGAAACTAGATACACGGGCCACTGCCCAAATCCATGTGGGACTCCGCCCAAAACCTATACACATCACATATCATATAATATATACATATAAATCACATAACCCATCTTGTCACAGTATCTAAAGCTACGCACGTGCTACCCGGGGTCTCAAAGCCAAGTCTCTCAGGGTCCACCCAGGTCAATGTTCGTAAATCAATGACCCTCCCTAAGATTATAATCCAAGCTCTCCTGAGAGTAAGGTACCCAACGGGGGCTACTCCACTCAGTTAGTGATCTGTGACTACTCCGGAGTCTACCCAGGCCAACGACCCTCCCGGAGGAGACATTCCTGGTATATGAATATATATATATATATATATATATATCGAAAACATTCTTAAAAACTTTCAAGGGATTCATGCTCGGTTCCCATAAAACGTCATGAACTCGGAAATCCATTTAGGGTCTTCGACCCGAAATCATAAACGTAAAGTAACTGGGTCTCGTGCCCGAACTCATGACTCAACTGGGCATCGAGCCCTATATCTCAGGTCAGTCATGATTCCAATCGTAGTGATGCGTGCAACCATTCATCCAGGACCGCCCTCAATCCTGGTATGTCTCCGTGAATGAATCAACCGACGCGACCACCTCTAGATCATGATGCACTCATCACCGATCGATATCCTGAACTGTTAGCACTCCGAAGTCGAGCCTCCATCGGCTGCCCGATAATGTTACGTGCATCGTGACCTCCGAAAGGAACGCATCCCAATCCGGAGGTGAGCGTCGTATCGTCCGTCGCCGTGCACAAAGCACTCGCCGCGACCACGACTCAGACCCGTAGGTCACAAATAGGGCTAAATGCCCTAGATAAAATCAAATGGGTCTCATGCCCAAATTTATCCTTTTTAAATCCAAAACCATTTCATTTAAATCGATGTAGAAGTACAAACCCGTATAGGCACCGGTATAAGGCTAAAACCTTGAAATACATGCCAATACGTAACCACACACAAATGCACTCATGGCATCACAAAACAAGTATTAAACACTTAATAAACATTCATGCATGCATCAATTTAGAAAACAAAATCCACTCACAGACCGTCCGAGCTACCGTCTCGATACGCGTGCCATACAGCTCTCCTGGGCCAATCACTGTCACCGGGGACTCCCAAACCTATCCAAATCACTTTAGAGGGTTACTAACTACCTTATTAACCTCTCACTAAAGCCCCGTAATTTTTTGGAATTTTTACTATTTTTAAACTTGATTCTAACCTTCGGACACCTCGAAACCTATCGAAACGATGTCCGCTCGACGCGAAACTAGTCCCAAAATGTTTGTTACATCGAGTAGATGATTTCGTGTGTTGGAAGCATCCCAAAAGGTGGCCCACGTGCCCCCACGGGCGGCTTGAAGCCCCTGCGCTTGAAGCCCACAAGTCGAGCACGGTTCAGTCGTCTTCAACCTCAGACTGATCCGAACCAGCCAATTCACTGCAATCCAGTCCAGCTGGACCGGCGTGACCGGTCCAGGGTCATATCCTCCTATTTTTTCGTCCTTTTTCTTCCTTCTTTCCACCAATCTTCCTAAATATATCCTTTGAATCATTTTATCAATTCAAAACATGAAAAACAATCCTAAAATCCATCCGTTCTAAACTCCCCATTTCGGTCCAAGTTTCCATTTCCTCCCCAGGGCGTCCTCGGCCGTGAACCACCACAAAACCATCATATTAACTTCCTAGCAACCTAATAAACTCAGCCTAAGCACTAGAAACGGCCCATAATGTCACAAATCGAAAATCAAAGGAAATGGGTCAAACTGATTATGTTTTCGGGTTTTCCTCCACGCCGCCGTCCACGGCGGTTCAGGCCGCCCTACAGCCACCTCTCAGTCCTCAGCCACTCCCTGCCCTCATCCTCAGATTGAATCAAGTGAAGGGGGAAGGATTGGGGTGTGGGTCATGGTCGATAGGCATTGGTGAGATCGGGGAAAATGTATGAAATAGGGAAGTGGGGATATGCATGTATGTAACATACTAGGCAATGGATGGGTGACACTTGTCACTCATCCACTGGCCCAATTTAAATATATAGGGCCCACCTAATTCCATAAGGCATTTGTCTCGTAAAACATGCAATAGTAACCCGAAACTTCCGTGAACCATAACTTCTTCATCGAACGTCCGATTTTGACGTGCCACCTGTCTACCGATTCGTAGTCGACCTGATCTACGTAACGGTCCTTGTGTAGACCCGTGTCTTGGAGGGAACGGTGAACAATCCACATTCCTGTGAGGGGAATGGACTGGGAGAGGATGGTGGTGTGCCTTAAAGGTGTAGGCACACACCTATCTAGTATGAGGCCCTTTTGGGAGCTCAGTGGATTTGGGGGGATTGGAACCCCAAAGTTAAGCGAGTGGAGGCTGGTGCAATCCCATGATGGGTGACCCACTGGGAAGTTGCACCGTGAGCTCCCGAAAACAAAACCGTGAGGGCAAGGGCAATGAAGCCCAAAGCGGACAATATCGTGCTAGATGTGTCGGGACCTGACAGAGGAGGGTCGGTCCTGACAATTGGTATCAGAGTCAGACCCCAACCGGGAAGTGTGCCAGCGAGGACGCTGGGCCCTAAGGGGGTGGATTGTAAGACCCTTTTCTTGGAGGGAACGGTGAACAATCCCACATTCTTGCAAGGGGGAATGGTCTGGGAGAGGATGGTGGTGTGCCTTAAAGGTGTAGGCACCCACCTATCTCGTATGAGACCTTTTGGGAGCTCAGTGGCTTTGGGGGGATTGGAACCCCAAAGTTAAGCGAGTGGAGGCTGGTGCAATCCCATGATGTGACCCACTGGAAAGTTGCACTGTGAGCTCCCGAAAACAAAACCGTGAGGTTAAGGGCAAGGAGGCCCAAAGCGGACAATATCGTGCTAGATGTGTCGGGACCTGACAGAGGAGGGTCGGGTCCTGACAATTTGGTATCAGAGCCAGACCCCAACCGGGAAGTGTGCCAGCGAGGACCCTGGGCCCTAAGGGGGGTGGATTGTAAGACCCTTGTCTTGGAGGGAACGGTGAACAATCCCACATTCCTGCTAGGGGGAATGGTCTGGGAGAGGATGGTGGTGTGCCTTAAAGGTGTAGGCACCCACCTATCTAGTATGAGGCCTTTTGGGAGCTCAGTGGCTTTGGGGGGATTGGAACCCCAAAGTTAAGCGAGTGGAGGTTGGTGCAATCCCATGATGGGTAACCCACTGGGAAGTTGCACCGTGAGCTCCCGAAAACAAAACCGTGAGGGCAAGGCCAAGGAGGCCCAAAGCGGATAATATCGTGCTAGATGAGTCGGGACCTGACACCTTGGCCCTCGGCCATCGGACCTCCTAGTCAAAAAGTCAACATTTTACCCACGACTAGGGGTAAAATGGTCATTTTGCATCATTCGTCCAATTTCGCCCAACTAATCAGCGATTAACCTCACTAATCATGATTAGTCACTAATCTAATCTCGGAATTTGGGACGGGTTGTTACATTGGCTTCCACCATCAAGCTTGTCTCACGATCCTCACTCATTTTCATTCACCAATCCAAGGCACTTGATGAAGCTCGAAGGGATTGTATGAGTGGATTCCTCACGGGTTACACACATATTCTGTTTCTGTTTCTCTCCAGCTCGTGCAACAAATATCATCCCTTTTAAAAATCAATTGAGGAGGTTTTCCAACCTTCCACAAACATCTAGAGAAGGGACAAATGTCCCAATTCTATTGGGCACAATTCCCAAGGCAGCCACATGTATAATTATAACTGGGCATAGCAAAAAGACCAAATTGCTCTTGCCCCTGCAAATTACCATTTTGACCCTACGGCATTAAGGCTAAAATCTGAGCCATCCGAAGTCCGATGATAACGTGCCGACTGTCGTTGTACTCAGAGAATCGAGACCTACCTAACGGTCCTTGAAATACGTGAAAAATAGTTGTTGTATAAAAAGTCAACAATTTGCCCCTTTCAACTAGATTACCAAAATACCCCCGAACTTCCGAACGTCATAACTTCTTTCTCGAATGTCGAAATCGGACGTGCTACATGTCTATGGACTCGTGACGTCTCGAATTACGTCACAGTCATCAGTCAAAGTCAATTTGACCGCCCGAATCAAAAGTCAACATTTGACCCAACTAGGAGCAAAACCGTCATTTCGCACCATCAGTCCGAAAACACCCAACTAATCACGGATTAAATTCACTAATCCGTGATTAATCACTAATCTAATACCAAAATCCAGGACAGGTCGTTACATTCAAAGTCCTCAAAGACTACAAAATGCACCTCAACCCGGCGAATTGTGTCTTCGGTGTCGGCTCGGGTAAGTTTATAAGCTACATGATCAGCCAGAGGGGAATTGAGGTCAATCCAGAGAAAATCAGGGCCATCCTAGACATGCAACCTCCTCAAACACACAAGGACATCCAGAGCTTAACCGGGCGAGTGGCGGCATTCAGCCGCTTCTTCTCCAAGGCGACTAACAAGTGCACCCCTTTCTTCAAGGCACTGAAGGGTAATGGAAAAAAGATCAACTTGAAAAAAGAATGCAACAAGGCATTTATGGAGCTCAAACGGTACATGAGTAGTGCCCCACACCTAACCAGACCAGAGACGGGAGAACACCTCTTCTTCTACCTCTCTGTATCCACTTTCGTGGTTAGCTCTGTCCGAGGGCAGGGACCAAGCACCCTGTCTACTATGCCAACAAGGCTTTCCAAGATGCCGAGACCCGATACCCTAACTTCGAGAAGTTGGCACTCGCACTGGTGGTAACTGCAAGATAACTGTGCCCATACTTTCAGGAGCATGAAATCAAGGTAGTCACCAACAAACCTCTCCGACAGGTCCTCCAGAAACCCGACACCTCGGGCAGGCTGATCAAATGGGCCATCGAACTCAGTGAGTTCGACACCAGCTATGTGTCCAAAACAACAGAAAAAGGGCAGGTCGTGGCGGACTTCATTGCCGACTATTCCTACCAGCCCACACAGTGCATGCCGTCCGACAACACTGCTCAAGAAGAATCTCCCACCAGGGAACAACAAGCACAGTCCACTGTCTCCCCCATCGATTCCTCACGCCCGTGTTGGACGTTGTATGTTGATGGTTCAGCCTGCCACAATAGATCTGGTGCCGGTCTGGTCCTTACATCTCCCGACCAGGTTAAGCTCGAGTATGCTCTTCAGTTTAGTTTCAAGGCCTCCACCAATGAGGCAGAGTATGTGGCCCTACTGGCTGGCCTACGTCTTACCAAAGACATGGAGGCCAAGCAACTGCGCATCTTCAGCGACTCCCAACTCGTCGTCAGCCAGATAAACGATGACTTTGAGGCCAAGGACAAGACCATGGCTCTTTACTTGGCCCTCACCAAGCAACTCCTTCGGTCTTTCCTAAATTTTGAAGTTGCGAAGATCCCGCGGTCGGAAAACAGCCATGCTGATGCCCTTGCACGACTCGCGTCATCCCTAGACGATAAGTAAGGAAGACGGGTTTTGGTCGAAGTCCAGCACAGGCCTAGCACCAGACCGAAACCTGTATACACCATCAATGCCAGCCCGACCTGGATGGACCCTATCAAGGCTTACTTGCAGGATGGCTCTCTCCCTACAAACAGGCTAGAGGCCAAGAAAATCAGAAGGCAAGCTGCTCGCTACACAATTCAACACGATCACCTCTACAAACGAGTGTTCACCACCCCGCTCTTAAAGTGTCTCAAGCCTGAACTGGGGGACTACGTTCTCGGAGAAATGCACGAAGGCATATGCGGAGACCATTCAGGTGCACACACTTTGGCGCACAAGGCATTCTGTCAGGGCTACTTTTGGCTAACCATGCTCGCTGATGCCAATGCTCTTACACATAAATGCGACAAGTGTCAGCGGCATGCTCATATTTCTCATTTACTAGCCGAACACCTCACTTCCATGATGAGCCCCTGACCCTTTTCACAGTGGGGACTCGACCTGATAGAACAGATGTCCATGGGTAAGGGAAAGGTAAACTTTGCCGTGGTGGCAGTGGACTATTTCACCAAATGGGCCGAGGCGAAACCCCTTGCATCAATTACAGCAGATCAGATCGAGTCTTTCATGTACCAGAATATCATCTGTCGGTTTGGGATTCTACACACTATCGTGACCGATAATGGGAAGTAATTCGACTGCAATCGCTTCAAGAAATTCTGCTAGACATACGACATCAAGTTCCTCTTTACATAACCTGCCCACCCTCAGTCCAACGGCCAAGTGGAGGCTGTGAATAAAAACATCAAGTACAACCTCAAGAAGCGCTTGGACGAAGACAAGGGAAAATAGGCAGACATCATCAGCCACGTCCTCTGGTCCCACTGTACCTCATATAAAAAGGCCACAAATGAGACGCCGTTCACCCTAGCTTTCGGAACTGAAGCCGTTGTCCCCGTGGAAGTCGGAGAGACATCCTATTGTGTCATCTCGTACGACCTGAACACCAACAACCTGCAGATTGCACTCAACCTTGATCTCCTAGAAGAACGACATGAACAAGCAAACCTGAAGAATGTGGCTTACAAGAAAAGGGTGGCAAGATACTTCAACTCCAGGGCTCGACACCGAAGTTTCAGAGTGGGGGACTTGGTTCTTCGCAAGGTCAACCTTGGCACTAGAGACAAAGCAACAGGGACTTTCGCCCCAAATTAGGAAGGACCATACACTGTATCAAGGATATGTCGAGAAGGAACATACGAGCTTCAAACTTCAGCAGGGAAGTCACTTCCACATCCCTGGAACGTGAACCACCTCAAATATTACTACAGATGAATTATTGTAAAACACAGCAATGTGCAAGGCCCACGACCACCTCTTTTTCTAATCATGTTCTGGCATCCCCAGAATAATCAATGAATGAGATCCACTGACATATGTTTTCATTCTCCAATGTTCCATATTTTTCTTATTCCCTTTCCGAAGGGCTAAGCTCTTGGCTTGTGCATCACACACTACGAGTCCGGTCGGTTAGCGATGGCTGACACCTCACAAAAAGATCCAGTTGGTCATTTACCAACTCCCACCTTATCGGCCTCTATTTAAACCAATTAACCCACACATCGACCGCCTTGCCATCGGTCTATATTAGCCCTCTACAATCTACACTTGTTCCTAATTTGGTTGGATTCCATGGTTATGTTAGCCTAACTTTACTAACCGACCCTATAGGCCGATACAAGGATTCCAGTGCCTCATCATTTTGGTCCTAGTCGACTAGACTTTACATTTTTTCATCCAATCTCCCGTTCACACTAATATGCATCAATTGCCCAAAACTCATTTTATTCAAAATAAAAGGTTCATATTACATAGGCTCATGGCCGAATTACAAAGATAAGAGGTTACAAGGCTCATGGCCGAAATACATGAACTTATCCTAGACTACCTTACTGAACCTCTTGGTCCTCAGCTTCCGATTCCTCGGTCGCATGCTCTTTTGAATCGTCCGTCGGCCCCTCCTCCAGCTTGGCTTCTGGATCCTCGACCAGTTCCTCCAGTGTCATCTCCTCGTCGTCGTCAGTAAGGGGATTCCCTTCTTCATCCATGAAACCCTCGACCCAAGGAGGGGACTTAAGCCAGAGGAAGACAATCGACACGCCAGGGTTCGAGAGGAGCAATTTCTTACAAACCCATCCTCAAGGGCCGCTCTGAAGTTCATGAAGGCCCTCTCGTACTCCCTCGACCCCTTGAACTCCTCAATGCCGACCCTCTTCATCGTGACCAGTTGATCGGCCAACCTGGCATTGTCTACCTCTAGCTCAGCCACCCGTGACTTCGACTCCTCGGCCAGAGCAGCCGCCTCCACTTCCATGTCATTGACCTTCAGCTTTAGCTCCACTTTGGCTTCCAGAGCCTGGTTGCAAAGCCTCTCTTTGTCGGCCAACGCTCGCTCCTTCCTTCCACTTCCCTCTTCAAATCAATGGCTTGTTTCCTGACGTTGCTCGCTTGGCGGAAAGTGGAGAAGACTTCGCCGAGAAACTACACATATGGTAGACCAAGTCAGTGCATGACCGACACTACAAAATGAACGAAAATAAAACAAGTGTCACCAACAGGGAACATACATGAGAGCCGAGGCGCATGGTCTTGTCACAGCGGTCTGCGAAGTCCTTCGGCTGGAGGTCGGCTATTTCCCCCAACTCATACTGGGACCCACGAACGACCGTGTACATGAAGTCTAATTGAGACGGGTGAAAGACGGTCAAGAGATGCCTCCAGCTGTCATCCACTTCGGTCGGCCTAACGAAGTCTGGCTCACTCTCGGCATTCACGAAGAACGACTTGATAGAGGAATCGAGGATTGGCCTTTTCAGTCGTTTGGGGATTTTCCTCCCTGCCAGCAACGACGTCTCGGCCACACCTTTGGATTGGTAGGTCCTCGGTATCTTTTTCTGACTCTTGATCAGATGGGAACCTTCCCATCCTCCGCAAACAAAGACAAATCTATGATTCCATGCCTTCTAGGAGGTCGGCATATCCCAAATGAAAGGCCATCTTGTTTTCCTATCCCTCGCATCTACGTATACCCAGCCCATCTTGTCTCTACGGAATTGGTATAGGCAGTTCAAGTGACCCCAGGTCAGCTCCCCATTGTCAGCCAACTTAAAAACTGTGTACACTCCGGTCAGGGCGATCCACATGTTTGGGTTAATTTGACCGATGGCTACACCCAACTACGCCACCATATTCTGGATCCACGGGTGAAGAGGCAGGACGACCCCATGAGTGAAAGCATCCGGATGGAACGTGGTCCACTGCACTGGCAGATCACTCGGCATATCCCTATCACCAACCAACCTCATAACCACCGGAACATGGAAGGCCTTCCTATAGGCATGTACGTCGTCCCACATGATCATACTTAGCTGCCGGTCAATATGATAAATTGATGTAGCCATGATCACTTCTCTTACGGCCATCTCCACATCAATCTCAAGCACCATCGGCCTAGATGTCATATCCTGATCACTCGTTCCCGCTACTTCCTTCCACCTATCTTGACCGGACAACATCGGTATGCCTTTAAATACCTTGGTTTGATCAACCGAGTCCACATCCACTATAATCTGTGTGGCCTCACCAATGGCCGAGACAGCCTCCTTTGGCATCTGGGTAAAAGCTTTCTCAAGATCCTCCTCCAGATCCTTTTCCTCCTTGGTTGCGACCTCAGATTCACCTCTGGCAAAGATGTCCCTGAAGTGGAAGCTGACTCACTCGTTCTTAACCTCGTGTCCGAAGCAGTCGAATTGGCCGTTGAATCATCCTCAAAGGCATTCTTAGACCGATTGTCCATGCCTTGAGAATCTTCAAACGAAATCTACAAATATGAAAATAAAAAGATCCTAAGAAAGGAAACACACAAGACCCGTCTACCTGACCGACCTAAACAATCAAGAGGTCAAGGAACAAACATTCATACGTGTTCATCCCATGTTCTTGCCAAAACAACCATCTGGATCGAAATTATGGAATTAGGAAGCATCATACCTTGTTTTGCTCAGATTACCAACGTTGCTACCGTCGTGTGCTTTGATCGGAAATCGCCTTGCTAGTTGCCGAAAATCGCCAGATATCTCTCTCAAATTCACTCACATTTTTCTTCAACCCATTTATACCACCACAAGCTAACCACGGTTACAAAACTAGCTGTTGTAACCATGGTCGGCCAGTCGAAACGTCGCTCACATTCTCTATCAGTGGAAGGGTCACCTTGATAACTGCAAACATTCAAAATGCACTACCTCGTTTCCCGTGACATTCCCACATCTCCTTTACAAGTTTCATGTGATCAGCCTGAGGACATCTCCTAGGTCGATCGACCACCACATCGTGCGAGGGTCCGCCTAAGCTGACCGACCAAGGTGACCATCGCTCACCTTGGCATCCAAGTGACATGTGATCGGCCTAAGGACATCTCCCAGGCCGATCGGCCACCCCATCGTGTGAGGGTTCGCGCAAGTTGACCGACCAAGGTGATTATAGCTCACCTTGACATCCAAGTGTCACATGATCGGCCAGAGGACATCTCCCAGGACGATCAGCCACCTACTTATGATCCATCCAAACTAAGATTTAACTCGTTTCTCTCTCGGCTTTCCCCCTCCTTTAAGGGCTTGGGGGGCTATGGATTTGCATAATGTACACCAGGACAGACCAACAATCATAATACAAGCCCTCAACCGAGGCAATCCACCTCAGTCAACGACTTGGGGGACTTCTGTTCATACCCAAACTGGTCGGCCTAACTAAATTCCAAACTGATCTGCCTCACGTCTGATCAATCAGCCCCCAGGCAGCCTCAGATCATGCTAACAAGCCCAGGGCGACCCAAGAAGAACATATTTGGTCGGCCGAACCCACTGACAAGTCATAAATGCTACCTAAGACCACCACGGGACACTTGGCAGCTCCTAAAGGCAGCAACATTTATCCCACATTGACAAACACCAACAAACACATTCAATGCTACTATAAATATAAGGGTATCCCCCTCCAAAAGGTAATGATAATCTTTCCCTCATGCCGCCTAAATTGCTACAGTAACTTTCTCGCTTAAAATTGACTTAAGCATCAGAGACTGTTAGGTCGACACCACACCGGTATCCCTTTGCATTTACCCTCTTCCTGTGTAGGCCACAATATCCCGAGAAGAGCAATGAAGAAGATCAACGAGGCAAGACTAAGTTAATCTATTTCTTGCATCAACAGGGTTTTCTCGAATTCATTCTCTGCCTCTGTGGGTCGATCACCGTTAGCATTACAATTTCTATCGGCTTTGAAGATTAAGTCTGGGGTTCTTTTTTGGTCTATTCGAAATTGGGTAATTTTCATCATGTCACATGCTTGGATAATTTTCATTTGGAAATTTCGATATTGGGAAATAGGAATGTGATGTATTCAAATGAATTAGGGAGGAATTGAAATGGGATTTCGAATTGTGTTTGCTTGGATTTCTATGCGTTTGAGTATTTCAGTCGATGGGTTTTTGCGTTTGTTGGATTTCTCCCTCATTTTCATCAGAAAGAAGGCGAAGACGGAGTTGGTGCCGCCGTCGCTCATACGCTTGGTCGTACTGGAGGTGGTGTGTTGGAAATTTAGCATCAGGTGATGCTGCTGGATTCAATGTCTCCTGTGTTGGAATCATTGTGTACCATGGGCTGTACTTTGGGTTGTATGATTTTCGCGCCACCTGTTGAGGAGAAAGTACGCTTTCTGGGAAATGGCTTCTTCCCCAAAAACCTGCACAAAAATCTCAAGCCCTCCCAGCTTGAAATCCAAAGTAAAACGTGCTCATCAATTGAGGATGACTATTGTAGGAGCTAATGATGTAATTTTTGTGTTCAATTCCAGGGTTTTGATTTGCCTATGAGCTCACTGTATCTAACAGATGTTCTCCTGCAGTAGGTTCTATAAGAGAAGGTGTTTTGAATACGAAATTGTTTATATGGGTCTTCTCAGTCCACCACTCAATCTTTCTCACAAATCAAGATTGCAATTTCATTTAGTGGAAGAAGGAAGAAGATGAAATCCAGATTTACTATTCATTGTTCATCTTCTTCTTCAATTTTTGTTTATAAATTTTTTATTTTAATAATTTTTTACAAAATAATTAAACAACCAATCACATATTGACACGTAAGCATTATTAACGGTGTTACTAATTTAATTAACGAAATGGAGCAATAGAGGTAACAGAAGTGCAATTCCAGCAACATATTGTAATTAAATCTAATTCGGGAATAAAGTGATATTCAATGCCTGCTTAGGAGAGAATTTTGAGTAATAAACCTTTTTTTAATAGCATTAGATTGGTTTCTCTCCCATATCAAACAAAACAACTATAAGTAAAAAATTACATAAAAATACTTAAACTATAAGATCGATTTCAAAAAGGTACTCGAATTATAAAAAATTTCATTTTCATACCTAAATTATATTGTTAATTTCAAAATAATATTCCCATCACAAATTTTGTCTAAATCTCAGTTAAATATCTACGGAAAAAAAAGCCACTTAACATGTGATGTGTCAAAATGTAAAGGGCAATTTGGAAATAATTATAATTGATCTTCTTCTTCAACTGTGAAGCTACAACTCCTATGTTCCAAAAGAATCAAACCCAAAAATGAATTGAACACCCATCCCATCTACTCTGTATTCCAAGAGAATCAAACTCAGATATTTCATGAATAAGAACTCATAAATTTCATGAATAAAACTCATAAATTTCATGAACAAAAACCCAGAAATTTCACGAACAAAAGTCCACAAATTTCATGAACAAAAGCCCACACATCTGTTACTAGAGAATCAAACCCAAAAATGAACGTCTTCTCCAATTGTGAAGCTACAACTCCTCTTCTCCAATTAACAAGATCTTCAAAAATGGAGAAAACTGGGAGACAAGGAAAAAATTGGATTCAGGGGGCTGGTAGCGGAATCGAATCGCGAGTCCAAGGGAGAGGATGGGTCGCACGATGCCATGACATACACCATCCTTTTCCACTCAATCGCGCAGAGGAGGTAATCATAAATCATTAATCGAGAAAGACAGGGAGGGAAATTTACATCGATGGCTTGCTGTTCCAGATAGGCAGTAAGAAGCTCTCCAAATCCTTCTCATTCTTCACAACCTATTTTAGGAAAGCAATTATATTCAACTAAACATCTTTACATTTCAGTCACAAATTAATTAAATAAAATACCTCGAAACTTAAGGCAAGCAAACAAGAAGGAAGAGATTGGGAGTTCGGAGAATGGGTATAGTTACCAGAAAGTCACCGCAACAGAGGAGGAGGTCAATTTTGGTGTTTTGAATTTTCTCTGTAGACGTTGTTGAGGTCGCGATGCATACAACCATCCACTGCTATTTTCATTTTGGAGATTAAATCGGAGTGTCACAAACTAGAGTAGAGGGAACCCAATACTGGGGTTCAAACAAAGCTCTAATCATTTTGTTACCTTTGAGTCTCGTTCACCGCTATTTTTCTTGAGTGGACAGTCATGGATTGCTTTTGTGAATTGGATCAGTTCTCCAAGGGAAGGTGAAAAAGTGCTGATTGCAAAAACCCTAAAACCCCAAAATGACTTCGCAGAGATTGTGGTCGGCACTTTTATACTGCAAGTTCACGAACTAAGAGTTGCGAATGACAGGTCTCTCATTAATCTTCTACCTTAAAAAAAATTAAATTTCTGAGTTTTTGTTCATGAAATTTATGCGGTTGATTCTCTTGGAACACAGGGTTAGGTGAGGTGGGTGTTCAATTCATTTTTGGTTTGATTCTCTTGGAACACAGGAGTTGCAGCTTCACATTGAAGAAGATGATGAATTATAATTATTCCCAAATTATCCCTTCAAATTTTGCATCACATATTGATTAGTTTTTTTTATATCACGTAGATACTTAATTGAAATTTGAACGAAATTAATGACAAATATTATTTTGAAATTCACAGTATAATTTAGATATAGAAATAAAACTTTTTATAATTCATGTAATTTTTAAAATTAATTCTATAATTTGAATACTTTTATATAATTTATTTAATATTTTATTTACGTATAAATGATCATACTTGCTTTACCTCTTTTAATATGTGTTGCCCACATATTAAATTAAAAATTCACAAGAGGGTTTATTGATACGGTGAAGAAGCAAAAGTGTTCATGTTTCAAACTAGCAAAATTGAGGGGTATCTAAAAACTCACATGTGCTCTATGCTGGTTACCAAATATGTATTGTTCACATGTTACGTTTAAAAATCTATAATATATGAGGGGGTATTTGAAAATGTTAAGAAACAAAAGTGTAGTTCACATATTAAATTTGAAATTTTACTACAAGCGAGGGGCCTTGTGAGAGTGTGAGACACAACTAGCTCTAGGTATGGTTCGGTATGAAAGTGATATCGGAACTATTCAAATAATTTTAACCTATTCGGGACGGTACGATATTCCAAAATATGAAATTGATACCTTATCGTCAATACCAATTATATTCTGTACGATTTCAATTTTGAGCCCAAATTCATAATTCTAACATAAGCTAACTATGTTCGGTTCGATCGACTAAAAGCAAAAAGCAAACACATGCTCTTGTGTTTTGAATGTTGTAGTAGACATGTGCTTGGTGACATTTGTATAATTATAGGCATCCTCATGATATTCACTTTTCATATTCAGTTCCGAGAGTTTAAAAAGGGGCCGCAGTTGCTGGTCTAATAAGAAAGTCTCCAGTCTAGTAGATCAGATATGTATTTTTTTGGTTTTCTATTTTGCTTTTTTCTTCATGCATCTGTAAATTAATATATTTGTGGATCCCTTAATTTTAATGTCAATTTAACCATTGGAAGGCAGCAAACAAGGAGTTGCTTGAAGACGAGGAGGATGAACCTGAAAACGCATATGAGTTGTTCGAGAAGAAGCGACAAAAGGGGATAGAGGGTAGCTGGATTTAATTTTTACCAGTTTAAGTGTTTTTTCTATATCTGGTTTCTTAACTTTCCTATTGTTGCGCCTTGCAGGAATGGCATGCACAACAAATTCGCAGTGAAGAAGTCAAAGATAATGCGAATTTTCAACCTCTAGGTGGCGATTGGTAAGGGTTACCTAAAGTCTTATATTGATACATTCTTGAACTAAATAATTAACTAGCCACTAGGCATATTCAGTATTTATTTGGGTCAACTGGTTAGTTTCTCCAAGTTTTTACTTTCAGAAACTAGTCTCATATTATTTGACTATTCTTGTGACGCCGAGAAGGAAGATGGACAATGTGATTTCATGCGATTTTGATATTTTGTGTTGAAATGAGTTACTGAAGATATTAAAGGACTAAAGGTCTTGTCTCATCAGCTATTAGCCTATTACTAGTTAGGGTATTCGACTATTAGGCTTTTTTTGGAATTAATTTAATTTTTAATTAATTAAAAAAATTAAAATCTGATTGGTTTTGATAGAGGACGATATTTTCTAATATCGAAACCGATCTCGTACCGATTTGAATCAGTATCGTAACAATAATCTATTAGATTGTACTATTCAGTTTGGTATGACACGAGACAAGACAATTTCGATATTTTAGGACGATACCCCTAGACACAGCACAACAATCCCACATTTGAAAAGTTTGTCACCTTGAAAAGATTTATAAATGTGCAAATCAACAATGTGGCAAATTCCAGACCAACGGGTTTTTATGAGAGGGTCTTGGGCATGTTCGTCCAATTATATTATTAGAGGCAATGTGCATGACAATTTAAAGGAATAAAATTCTAAACTCCATTAGGAAAAATTGCCCTCAACTTTTCCTATCTTCCCTTTTAGCAGAAAAAAAAAATTCCAATTAGGAAAATTATCAATTTTGCTAAGGCACTTATAAGCAGTTATAAGGAGTTGAGTTACAAATTCCTCCTTTCTAATTGGTTTTCGAGTAAAACCTCAGTTTTCTCTATGACATATGAATTCGATTTTTGCCATGTGTCAAGCCAAACGTTCTGTTACCTATTATGTATTATCTACATATTAATGATCATAAATGCTTCATGTCACTTCATATGTTTTCCACGTTTTAGGTTTAGAAACTCATGTGACTCGCGTTTGAGAATGTAATAAACAAAAATATAACCCACATATTAAATTTGAAAATTTGTCAAATATAAAATGTCAAGACCCGTCCCAATCCTCCCGGGATTAACAAGGGACGCACATAATCCCGTCTGACACGAAGTGTCAGGCCAGGGAAAATTTGAACCTTTAGCCTGAACGGCTTCCAGAGTACGCCAGGATCCGGAGGAGGTATGTGATGTCTCGATCTCTGCTACAGTCTGCACCGTAATCAACCTGAAGGGCATTGAAAACAAAAAGACTGTGAGTGGACAAAAAGTAATAAGTTTAGTAAAACACATTTCATAAAAGACCTTTATGCCCTTCACTAAAAAACATGCATGCATAGGAAAACCATTTATCAAACCACATATGTTTCCATAACCAAATCCATACGGGCCCCTGCCCAAAACCATTTACAGAAATCTCGAACAATATAAACATATGTGGGATCTCAGCCCAAATCCATTTATCAATCATAAAACACAATTTCGCAAAACCAAGAAATCATGTTTATCATATATTTCATATAACCAATCATGTCACGGTATCTAGAGCTACGTGCGTGCTACCCGGGGTTTCAAAGCCCAAGTCTCCCAGGGTCCACCCAGGTCAATGTCCGTAGATCAATGACCCTCCCTGGGGGTTATAATCCATAGCCTTTCTGAGAGTAAGGAACCCAGCGGGGGTGACTCCACTCAGTCAGTGCTCTGTGACTACTCCGGGGTCCACCCAGGCCAACGACCTTCCCTGGAGGAGACAATTCATATATATATATATATATATATATATATATATAAGGATGGTATACGAAAAAACTTTTGAAATCATTCTTAAAACCTTTCAAGGGTTCATGTCCGGTCCCCATAAACCGTCATGTACCATAAAAACCTTTCAAGGGTTCATGCCGGTTCCCATAAACCGTCATGAACTTCCGAACGTCATAACTTCTTCCTAGAATGTCGGAATCGGACGTGCCACCTGTCTATGAAATCGTGACGTCTTGAACTACGTCACAGTCAATGACCAAAGTTCATTTGACGTCCAGAATGAAAAGTCAATGTTTTGCCCATTTCAAGGGCAAAATCGTCATTTTGCACCGTCCGTCCGAAAGTACCCTACTAATCACCGATTAATCTCACTAATCTAATCCCGAAATTTGGGACGGGTCGTTACATAAAAGGGGTGTGTAAGAACTCACCCGTGAACTACATCCTTAATATGTATATCCACATTTTTGGCGTGAAAATCCACCACACATGAGAATGTGAAGAAACAAATTGTTGTCTATGTGTCAAGTTTGAAAACCTGTTGCATGCGAAGAGGGTGTGAAAATATGAAGAAACAACAATCCAACATTGATTGAATAATTAATCACCTTGGAAAGGTTTATAAAAGTCAAGCTATTTCGCGTTTCAAGGGAAGACCAAAACTTCTTTCTCTAATAATCTTTCCTTGGCCCTCTCTCTAAAAGCTCTCTTGGTCGGAATCCTAGTCGCCGACCGCCTGCCTAGAATTGATGGTCGATGTTCTCCTTCAGTTCTCCTTCTCATTTTTTACCTCTTCTCCTCTTCCTTTTCACTTCTTCTCCTCTTGCCTATCCTTTCTCCACCATGATTCAATTCCTCTAGATTTCCTTAGTGATTGGGGAGTGTTATGGGCAGTCATTACTTGCAATTGCTACCTGACCTCTGTTGGTGGTCTTATATGTGAGATCTAATACGGATTTGTACTCGGTGGTTGATCCTAGTCTGGCTCGAGATTAGGCTCTTTTAACTGAAGACGTTTGCGATGGTAGGACTTGGTTCACAGCTTCCTGCTTCGGTAGCATGGCTACAAAGTGACAACGGCGCTGGAACTAATGATGCTACTTTGGTTGTGGTGGTACTTCAGCTGAGGCTTTGTGTGGGAGCTCTCTACTGCGACTTCCATTGTGCTTCAACACAGGTGATTATTTGGTTCAATCTTCCCTTAGTGGTGATTGGGGCCATGCTGAGGCATCGACGATGCCTGCTACAGTGACCATGCTGGTGGATGCGAAGATGATTCTGGTGTAGTTACAATAGTGGCTGTAATAGCATCTTTGGAAGTGGTCTCAGTAGGGGCTGTGGGAACTAGTTAATGGTACGTTTTTCCACACCTAAGTCTATGCTAAGTCCGTTGTTTTTAATCCTAAATCCTTTACTATGAGGCGAAAGCCTTCAATCAAGAATAGACCGTGAACCACACATTTTCTGTCCTTATTACCTTTCCAACCTACTTTAACCCCATGACCGCACTAAGGTTAAAGAATTCTTAAGCAAGCCATCTTAAGACTGAACCACATAGAAAATTCCAGTTAAGCCTAACATCGTTAAGTTCATTAAAGGTTTGATTGAAGATTGAGTTTGTCGAAGTATGGACGCCATCTCCTTCTAACTCAAATTAATAGTGATTAAACCGTTATGATTTTTGCAACTTGTGGAGAAACGAATACATACCATATGCATCATTCCTACGTCCTAGCTACACTTATATGTTCGTCGAGTTATGTATGCATCCATAATCGATAAAAATAAAAGGTTTTTATTAAAAAAAATCAATACCAATCATTCACATGCTCACTTTCCTCCTTCTTGGAGTTAGCAAACCTATTCGGGAAAGATGCACATGGAATAGCGTTAGGCAAAACAGTGCCTGAATTATGAAGAGGGGTACCTTTTGGCTTGGTTGTCCAGGAACTACGGCAGAGAGTTCCATTGTGGCAGGGTCTTGTTCTTCGTGGGCATGCGAGGTGTCCTTGGTGGACTTAAGGGCCTTTTCGAGAGACACTCTTTCTAGTGCAGCTCCACTCCTCATGGTGACTACCTTAGCATGCTCGAATCATGGATTTGGAGTAGTGATAGGTTGTTAATTGTGCAAGTTTGAGTTATGATTCAATGCCCCATTTTCACTTAGCTTTTGTTTGACTATGACATAAAATAGGAGAAAGTAACCATTCTTGTGAGCAATGTGCAGAATTGTAATGCAGGATCAAATCTAAGCTAAAAACGGAGGAAAGGTCACAAACTCCAAGTCCTAGCCGAGCCCATGGCTAGTCACAAGGACCAGGTCCAAGTTCTAGCCACAAGCTCACAAGTCTAGCCCGCAAGCTCCAAGTTCCAGTCGCAAGTCCAGCTCTAGCCCAGGCCATGCCCACATGGAAATGTCCAAGCTCTTGGCCAGCTGATTCTCTTAAGTTTCCTAATTAGATGAGAACTCAAAAGGGAGGGAATCAAGGCCAGCAAGAAACCAGGAGACGTTTCCTATCTTTTAGGCGCGTCTAGGTCAAATGGAGCCTTGTCACGCCTAGGGTTTTAAGAGCTCTATAAAAGGACCAACCGAGGTAACTTGTAGGGGGATTATTCTACCATCCAGCCCTGAAACTCTGCCCAAATTCAGTGCCAAACCCTCACGGTTCCAGCCCCTAAACACTCTCCATCTCCATCCCAATACACTCTCGGTTCCATCCCCTAAACATACACTAGTCTCGTAAGGTTTTTTAGGATACACTTCCATTCATTGTTGTTCCCTTAGCACTCAGATTTCTAGCTTTTGGAAAGGTGTCTTTCTTTTGGAAGTTCACTAATCCCTTACATTTTGTATTTCGTACCTTGATCTTATTTCTCTTATTAAATGTTCATCTCATTATGTTCTTGTTATTCAATTCATTTTAATTAGTTCTTTACGATTCCAATTGCATAGAACTTATTTCGTTTATGCTTCATATTCATAAATCTTGTTTGTTTATGGTTTTAATTCATACATTTAGTTATGTTTGTTTCATGTTCTTATTTAGTTCCTTGTAATTTTGGATTCATACTCTTGTCCTCTTTACAATTTTGTAATCTTAATATTAGTTCTTCTATGGTTTTACATTCATAGTACTTACTTGTATTATGATTTTGGATTCATCCACTTAGGGGTCGTTTTTACCCTTTTTGGGGTCTTGAAACTCTGCCTAAAGTTGGACTAGTTCTCTACGGATTTGAGATTCTTAGACTAGTTCCTTTGTATTCTCAGATTCGTAGAACTTGGAGGTTGAGTTTCTTGTGGAAGTTCATCCCTCCTTAATTTCGTACTTTAGTTCCTCGAATTCACTTTTATTATTTAATGTTTATTTCAAGAATGTGTAAGTATTTTAATTCAAGCATGAGTGAGTAGTCCTTACGGGTTAGGGCTACTTAAAGCCCATATCATGAATTATTGTAATTTTCTTTGTTAGTTAATCTTCATCATGTGTTAGAATTGAATCAATCTACTATGCTTAATGAACTCACTGAATTGTATGTAAAAGTAACTAACTTATATGCATGAAAATGTAGATGACAAGAGCTATGACACGACCCATCTTAATCCCCCTGGATTATCATGGGATGCGCCATGCTCCCGTTTGACACCACATGCCAGATCAGGGATAAACCATAACCCACTCGGGGTTACCAGAGTGCGCAGTGACTTGTGGAGTGCTGATCCAGGAGGATCTGGTAATACATATAATATAATAAAAATAAATTATATTATTTAATCCACAAATAATTTGTGGCTTAAAAGAGATTTGATTTTAAGCCACCACTTTTTTCAAGGCGTAAGTACGTAGGAGCCTTCGAACCACATAGTTTTTATGGTTTGATTTCATTTTCTATTTTTATTCAGTTATTTTTAGAAAGCCAAACTTGTATAAATACGTAAGTTTATTGAATGTAAGGAAGCAGTTTTTGGTAAGCAATTCAATAGCTTTTACTGTTTCTTATTCTCTAGTTCTCTCTCATAGTAAGGAAATCCTCTTCCAAAAGGAAGTATCAAGTCTCCTCAATTCCAAAAGATTAGGAATTCATAGTTCTATTATCTAGAAGTTTTTGGATCAAGTGGTATCAGAGCACCTGATCCGAGAGGGTGACGGTGGTTTATGGTCTCAACTCGCAACCAACACAAAACTTCTGGAAAAGGACTTTTAGGTCATTTTCTCGTGCACCGAAAGCCAAGGTTTAAGAGAGACATTATGATTGGAGAAAAAAAAAACAGGATACATCTAGTGATGGTGCTCGCATCACTACGCTTGAGAAACAAGTTGAAAACTTGTCTGCATAAATCCTTCAACTCGTGGATAGTTTGAAGATTGGAAAACCTTTACGTCCATTAACTTCATATGAGCCTAATCAAAAGCTCAAGAAAAAGGTTGTTGAGGATAACGAAGATGAAGACGACATACAAGCTGATCCAGTGAAAAAAGAAGCTGAGTCAGGTGACAACAAAAATTCTATTGATACTTTAAAAATTGATTTTAAGACTGATATCCCTATATATAAAGGAGATGCTGATCCTGAAAAACTAGATAACTGGATAGAAACATTAGAAACTTATTTCACGGTTTATAGTATTCTCATGTGCATTAAATTTGCGAGTTTGAAAATTTCAAGCCATGCCCTTTCATAGTGGAAGTCCTATCAGAGACGATATGATGTCTCAGAATTGACTTGGAAGAACTTCAAAATGTTTTTGAGAAAACAATTCTATCCAATTGGCTATGAAGATGAAAGATGGTATAAATGGCAACACTTTAGAAAAAAAATTTGGGAGCCTGTACAAGAGTATACAACAGAGCTCCATAACCAAGCTATGGTTCTGGACATCGATGTCGATGACTACGATGTTTTTATGAAGTGTACCGGAGGTCTTGCTGACTACATACGAAAAGAACTAAAATTGTTCACCGTAGATACTATTAAAGAAGCTACTGTGAAGGCCATCGCTATTGAGGCAAAAAATAAAAGAACTGACAAGAAAGATGACAGATCAAAACTTGTCAACAAAACTGACTGGCAGAAGGTCTAATGTGTTCATTGTCAAACCAGCAGACATGCCAAAGACAAGTGCTGGATACTTCATCTTGAGTTTCGGCCAAAGTGCGAGAAAAACAACTAGGGGAGAAATGACAAAAAAGCCACCTTAACTGCCCAACAGGCAGAAGAGCTTCCAGAGTTGAAGCAACTTGATGTAACACTTACCCTTATGACAAGACTCACAGATACCGAAGACACGTACAACCGTGAAGAGTTGTTTCATGTGAATATTCAAGTGAAGCAAAATGTTGTACAAGCTATTATTGAACCAGGAAGTAAAAAAAAAAATGATTTCAGAGGCTTTAGTAAGGAAAGTGGGTTTAGACACCACACCGCATCCTAAGCCGTACCCGTTGGGATGGATTCAAAAGGACGTTGACTTACAAATCACAAAGCAATTTACTTTCAAATTTACTATCACTAATCAATATATCGATGAGGTGACGTGTGTGGTAGTTCCTTCGGACGTTTGCCAAGTCATATTAGGCAGTCCATATTTATGGGGCCGAGATGCCATTCAGTATCGGAGGCTTCACAAATATCGACTTGTGAAGGATGGGAAGGAGTTCCACATCAACGCTTACAAGCCTCAAGCTACAGATAATTTACTTATATATAATTTGTTGACAGCTAACCAAGCCAAGAGGTTAGTCAATTCATGTGGGCGATTCGTTTTGTTGATGATTCGACCTCAAGATCAGAGTTCTGGAGCTGTGACATTGTCTACTTTGTCTTTATCACCTACAAAATGCTCAAACATAGGGAAATTTTAGGAGAAGTTCAAGGACTTATTTTAGGATGTGCATGGTTTGCCACCAAGGAGAGTTGTGGAGCATGATATCCAATTGGCAGGAGATTCACCTCTACCAAACTTGGGTTTGTATCGCACTTCTCTGACGGAATCAGACGAGATCAAAAAAAAAAAATTCAGGGACTTCTTGAACAAGGAGTCATCAAACCGAGCTGCTTGCCATGTGGTTCGCCAGTGTTACTTGTGCTTAAGAAATACAGAGGTTGGCGTATGTGTGTAGATTATAGGGCACTCAATAAAATAACCATCAAGAATAGGTATCCATTGCCGAGGATTGATGACTTGTTAGATCAATTACATGGTGCTCGTAACTTTACGAAGCTAGATCTCAAATTTGGCTATCACCAAGTTCGCATCCATGAAGAAAACACTTTGAAGACTGCTTTCAAGACAAATCAGGGACTCTTTGAGTGGTTATTCATGCCATTCGGATTATGAAATGCTCTAGCTACCTTCATGCGATTGATAAATGAGGGACTCTGCCCTTTCATTGACGACTTTGTCATTGTATACTTAGATGCCATTCTCATATATAGTGTCACATGGGGGATCATCTTCATCATATTGCTTAAGTTTTGGAGGTTCTGCGAACAATTCAGTTACAGTTAAACGGTAAGAAGTGTGAATTTGGGAAACAACACCTAGTATACTTGGGATTCATTGTTGGTGCAGGAGAACTAAAAGTGGACATAGAGAAAGTACATATGATTTCTCAATGGCCTACGCCCTGTTCAGTAACTGAGGTTCGGAGCTTTATAGGTGCATGTCAGTATTTGCGAAAGTTTATTCGACACTTTTCACAAATTGATGCACCCTTACATTCTCTTACAAAGGCCAATCAAAAGTTTGAATGGTTGAGAAACCATGAGGAATCTTTCCAGCTGTTGAGGTGGAAGATTACAGAGGCCCTAGTATTAGCATTACCAAATTTTCAGAGACCATTTGAAGTGGAAGCAGGTGCATCAAACTATGCCATGAGAGTTGTATTATTTCAGGATGGAAAACCAGTTACATACCATTTTGAGTTGTTTAGTGGACTGGTATTGAACTATCCGACTTATGACAAGGAGTTGTATGCAATGCATCAAGTAGTGAAGCATTTGAGAGCTTACTTGTTGGGAAAAGAAGTCGTAGTTCACTTAGATCATAAACCTTTTCAGTTTTTAACTACACAATCTAAGTTACAGCAAGCTCGCCATATGAAATGGATGTGTTACCTACAACAATTCAATATTGTGATAAAGTATAAGAAATGAGCAAATAATAAGTTGGCAGATATGTTATCTAGACCACCTACACTAGTTAGTTCCGCATTGCTGGTGGCTATGCAAATCCAACCCATTGTTCCTTTTGAATATGCCAAAGGGTATGACATAGATGTTGATTTCAACTCAGCCTATGCCAAGCTACAACAAGGAAAGACTAGTGAGTTCCAATTGAAGGATGGACTAATGTATAAGGGAACACAATTGTGCATTCCACAAGATGGCAATAGATTGTAGTGGATTCGTGAGGCTCATACTTCCAAAGTAGCAGGACATTTTGGAGTTGAGAAGACTTTACTGAATCTTCGTCATTATGTTTATTGGCTGAAGATGCATCTCGATGTTTCATGATACATTCGAGGTTGTGTTCTATGCAACACATCGAAGCCTTCCAACAGAAAGTTAGGACTGTATCTTCCATTGCCAGTAACTAACCGGCCTTGGGAGAGTATCTCGATGGATTTCTTAGGCGGATTGCCTAAAACCAAGTATGGAAATGACTACTTGCTTTTGGTGGTTGATCGTTTCAGTAAGATGGTGATTCTCATTCCATTCAAGAAGACCGTTACTGGAGAAGGAGCTACTAAGTTATTTTTCCAACGTGTTTGGAAAAATTTTGGCTTACTTACATCGATTATTTCTGATAGAGACAATCGATTCCTAAGCCATTTTTGGAGGTCGTTATGGGGAATGATGGATACTAGATTGAAAAGAAGCACTGCATTTCATCCATAGACAGATGGGCAAACGAAGGTCGTAAATCGGACTATGGTACACTTGTTGAGGGGTTACAATTCCAAGCATCCAAAGACTTGGGATGAAAGTCTCCCTTACTTACAGTTTGCTTTTAACCGAGCAATTCATGGCTCCACACTCAAATCTCCATATGAGGTTTGTTTGAGTTATTTACCCCAGAGTCCTTTTGATTTAGCATTCACTATGAGTAACCAGCCATTAAGTGGGAAAGAAGAAGAAGAACATATTTGAGCACAAACGTATCTCAAATGAGTCAGAAAGATTCATACTGAAGTGGAGGCACAACTGAAACGTTCTCAGTAACGATATAAAGCTCACCATGATAAGCATCGTGTGCCATGTAACTTCAAAGAAGGTGACCTAGTATGGTTACACCTTGGAAAGGATCGACTAATCGGTGAAGGCAAGAAACTGAAGCCTATTCAATATGGACCGTTTAAGATCATCAAACAAATTGGTGATAATGCCTTTCAACTTGAATTACCACCATACATGCATATGTACTCGGTCATCAATTTCGAGAATTCTAAACTTTTTGAGCCATCTCTACTTGATGATGATCCCGATGAAAATACACGCCTTCCATCTGTTGATGACTTAAAGATTTAACGAGAAGATCCTTTGCAGGAGGATTGTATCTTGGAACAGAAGGTTTGTGAGACTCGACATGGAAAGTATGAGTATTTCCATATTGGCAGAAAATGTCAACTTTCTAGCAAGTCGAAATGGTATATTAGAGAAAAGGTAATAACAGAGCTTCCTCATCTCACAATTTAGCTTGATCAGGAGTTCAAGCATCTTAAAATGGGGGAGCCATGATCTAGGAGGATCTGGTAATACATATAATATAATATAAATCAATTATATTATTTAATCCACAAATAATTTGTGGCTTAAAAGAGATTTGATTTTAAGCCACCACCTTTTTCATGGCTTAAGTACGTAGGAGCCTTCAAACCACATAGCTTTTATGGTTTGATTTCATTTGCTATTTTAATTCAGTTATTTTTAGAAAGCCAAAATTGTATAAATACGTAAGTTTATTGAATGTAAGGAAGTAGTTTTTGGTAAGCAATTCAATAGCTTCTATTGTTTCTCATTCTCTAGTTCACTCTCATAGTAAGGAAATCCTATTCCAAAGAGAAGTAGCGAGTCTCCTCAATTCCAAAAGATTGGGAATTCATAGTTCTATTATCTAGAAGTTTTTGGATCATGTGCGCAGTGACTTGTGGAGTACGCAGCGACATGTGATGTCTCGGTCTCTACTACAGCCCGCATCCGCGATCAACTTGAATGGTATCAAAAACATTACAAGCTGTGAGTGGACGGAAATAATCAGTTATAAAACCATTTAATGAAAAGACATTTATACCCTTCATTTATAAACATGCATGCATCAGAAAACAAGTATCTCAAATACTTTCTTAAAATCAAACCATTTTTCTTTTCAAATCCATAATCAGTGAAAAATGCTTCTCAAATCAATACCGGTGAAAAACATCTGTCACATCTCATATCATCATCATCATCATCAGTCACGATATCCAAGCAACGCGTGCATATAAGCTTCAAGACTGCTCACATCCGAGCACATTGCCCATGAACACATCACCGACCGACGTTCCACATATCATCGTGAACATATCAACGATCGATCTCATATAACATCAGCACTCCTAAGTCGAATCTCCCTCGGCTGCACGACAACATGCAGTACATCGTGACCTCTCCAAGATCACACATCACATAGGATGGTCGACACTCGGAGGCGAGCATCAATCATAGGGACCTCTCTGGGGAAACACATTCCTACCAGAGTCATATCAATCTGGTAGGATCTCAGTCCAAAATCCAATTCACATAGGGTCTTAGCCCAAAATCAAATTACATAGGGTCTCAGCCCAAAATCAAATCTCAAGAGGGTCACAAACCTGGCATATCATCTCAATAGGGTCACAATCCCGGAATATCATCTCATAAATCAGAACTGGGTCACAAGCCCGATATTTCTCACGTTTGACTATACTCTAAGTCAAAACCATAAACCAACTGGGACACAAGCACACAAGCCCAAATATAATTTCCAAATCCAAAAACCATTTCACTATTCAAATAAGTATTCAGACCCACTTTTGACTGTAATCCAAGTCAAAGTTAATAATCAATTAGGTCTCATGCCCGAAATATAATTTTACGCATCTCCGTGAAATCGTTCAAAACCGATAGTCAAATCCTTAGTTTCACTTCTTTCCGTGAAACCATTCAAATCACATAAATCACAACCACATAGAATACTCGACCAACAGAAATATCAAAATACGTGCAATATCACATTTTCTACGAATATGCCAAATCATCACAAATCAAATTTAAATCATATAGAATCAATGCATCTCAAATCATGTTCATAAAACATATAAAATAATTATGCATTCATTATATCAAAAAACAAAGTCCACTCACAAACCGTTCGTGTTGCGCGCTCATAATTTGCGCCGCAAGCCACTCCGGGGCTAATCCAACGTCTTCGGAACGTCCGAACCTGTCCAAATCATATCCAAAGATCACTATCAACCTATACAAGTCCAACCATAGACTCTCAAAACTCCTGGAACAGTAAACGTGTCCCGAACACACTTTCTGAGTATAAAAACCTCCAAATGACCTACCAAACGACCTCCCGATCGAGCTGAAACCACCACAATTGGATTCAAAATGTTGAATCCTTTCAAAAAAGACCAGTTTGACCTCAAAATTCAGGCCCATGAGCCCCTCGCGTGTAGGTCAAAGTTCACACGTGCTAGTCAACGACGGTCAACACTGACATTAGTTGCTGACGTCAGCCTGACAACTCTGATCTTCACGACCAACCTTCAAACCGCCATCCACAAAACAAGAAGAAAAGACATAAAATTTACCTGGTCAAGCTCGATCTTCACGACCAATCTTCAAACCACCATCCAGGGTCGTCCAGTGGTCCTCCGCCGTCTGTTCTTGCCCTTACCACCTCGTATGAGCTCAGAGAACATAACCCAAGCATCAATATCAACCTGAGATGTCTAAAACTTAAAAAACAATTTCAAACACCCACGGGTTTACCTGTTTTCACGATTTCTGGCCACATCACGACAGCTCCACCGTCTAGCGCCTCTCACAGCCTCCCTCACTTTCTCATCCACTATGTGTGGTCCTCACTACCATCGGATGAAGATGATGGAATGGTTTTGGGAATGGGTACGGGTTTGGATGAAGAAATGAAGAAGAAAATGGTAGATGCATGTATGTGTTTGTGTGGATCAATGGATGAGTGACACTTTTCACTCATCTATTGGTCCCCACAAGATATTTTAGGCCCCATTGTTCAAACACAAAAAGTTAACTTCTCGTAATTTGCGTAACTATGAATAGTTTCTTAAACCTCCCATACGATGTCTGAATTTGACGTGCTTCTTGTCTACGAACTCGTATCGTCTCGATCTACGTAATTGACCTCAGTCCTCATGCATTTGATCTTCCGGGTTAAAAGTTAACCTTTTCACCCTTTCCATGGGCAAAATCGTCATTTCACCTCGACTAATCCCAATTAGTCTCGATTAATCCTTGATTTGTCTCGATAATCATGTAATTTTGGGACGGGTCATTACAAGCTAGGTTAGACCGGGATATCTAGCTAGTAAATGTAAGCATCAAGATTAAAATGTGGCTTTTAGTTGTAGATTGAATTCATGAAACCTGAGCATATTTATATTCTTAGGCTAATATGGTGTCATTAAATCCTTTTCGTTTACATTGCATCACCAAAAATGTGGTAGGTTCCCGAGAGCATATGCCCTGCCTTAAGCACGGGCACCGAATTTGAGCACTTAATAAAGATGGCTAATAAAGACTAATGATAATAACAAGCGGTAGGGTGGATAGTAACCTTAATCTATCTTTAAAAGAAACTTAATCATTCCAGTAATCACTTCACTACAAATCGAGCAATTAAACGATAACCCACATTTCATTTACATCTCACCTAAGTCAACAAAAACTAAACCGAATTGGACACTTTTGAACAAGTCTCTGTGGAATTCGACCTTTGCATATCACTATACTCTCATAACGACTTGTGCACTTACAAAGTTATTACTACGTGGAAGTTTAAGTCTTGCATGATTATTATGTTTGACTATCCGCCCATCAAGTTTTTGGTGCCGTTGCTGGTGACTTATCCTTCAATGGTGTACACTCATTTAAGACTATTGACTTAGCTTTCTTTTGTTCTTTACAGGTACCGTTTATGAGCTCAACTCTAGGCTACCACCTAGGGTCAAGTTCAGGCTCCATTTCACCAACCAGGATCACATCTAACCCTTCATCACGCAGTTCATAGGTTCATTAGAGCCCAATTCGTGACCCAGTTAACATGGTCGGGCCACCACTCGAGAGGACAATTGCGAGGCCACCAACCCCTCGACTTTTGAGGGATTGTGCAGCACCTCACATTTCAGAGGATCAGTTCCCTATCGTGTTCCTCGTGAGCAGGGTAGCGAACTTTGAGCTAAAGTCAGGTACAATACATATGTTGCCTATTTTTAAGGCTTTAGAAGGTGAAGATCTTCACCTTCATCTTAAAAAGTTTTTGTAAGTGTATTCTACACTTCAAATTAATGGAATAACTTAGAATGAGATCAGGCTCAGATTGTTCCAGTTTCCCCTTAAGGATAGAGCGAAGGCTTGGTTTCATTCCCTCACCCTTGGTTCTATCCACACTTTGAAAGACTTGACCTCCAAGTTTCTCACTCATTATTATCCAATGGAGAAAACTAATGAGTGGAAGGCCAATATCATGAACCCTCGATAATTCTTTGACGAGGTGTTCTATGAATACTGGGAAAGGTTCAACAAAATGTTGAAAGCCTACCTCCACCACAAAATTGTTGATAAGCACCTCATGGTGTATTTCTACGGCGGGAGAGGGGCTCAGTGCTGGGGATATGAACTTAGTGGACTCCCAGACTCAGGGTATCATGGAGGGTATCATTGAGTAAGCCTGTATGGTTTTCGAGAACATAGCTCAAAGAGAGAAGAGGTTCAGCTATTGGGGACACTTTTCCGAACCCCTTTTGAAGGGAAAGATAGATGATAAAGACAACACCATAGCCCAGCTGACTGCCATGGTTAAGCAGTTATGCAGTGAAAAGAGTAAGAAGGTTAGTGTGTGTGAACTATGTTCCATGCAAGGACACACGTCCCAAGAGTGCGTTATGTATGAGGACATTAACTACGTAGATGGGTACAACAATGCCTCGAGACCTCGAAATGACCCATACTCCAAATCTTACAATCCCGGGTGGAAGAATCACCCCAACTTTCGGCGGAGTAACCAGAATACTTCCAACCCATTGCCCCCATCAGGATTTAACCACAAAGGCCCTTCCATGCAAGTAGCCCCTAGCCAACCATAAGGCCGCTCCTCGAGCCAAGGAACCTTGGGAGGATCATGGAAAGATGCCATCGCAGCCTTAGCTCAGCAGAGTTCTCAGTTGATCCAGAATAGGGGTACCTTAGTACAGGAGCTAAGAGGAAGCCAAGCTAAGACAGACAATGCCATTGCTAATTTGGAGAAGCAAGTAGGGCAAATGGCCAACCAGCTGAACCATCGGGAACAAGGGAAGTTCCCGAGCTAAACATTAGTCAATCCTAAAGGGCCCAATGGGCCTCATGGATCTCAAGGACCTCAAAGGCCTCACAGACCACATGGTCCCATGGTCAATGCCATTACGCTGAGGAGTGGCACCAAACTTCCTGGACTTTCCCAACCTCCCTATGAGGACGTCATCGCTCAAGTGCCTGTTGATCACAAAGAGCCTCTACTTGAGCCAATCTTTACGGAATTTTCATATGGACAAGGGGTGAGTAGCTAGGACCTCCTAGAATCATCCCAATTTAGAGCTAACCCACCACCACCACCAATCCTTCCAAGCCACTTGTTTCCAAAACTCTCGGGCCATATGCCCAGCCATGCATTCCTACACCTCGCTGGTCAAAGGATTTCGAGCCTAACTCCCCCTAAAGAGAAGAAACCCAAGCACGTGACTTCTGACGTGCCACCTAAGATACTTGTCCCTTTTCCTCGTAGGTTCTAGCCTAAGGATAAATAGAAGGAAGAGTTCGATGAAGAGATTATCACTTTGTTGAAAAAAGATACAGATCACTCTTCCCTTCTCCCAGATCCTCCAACACATGTCGGTGTTTACCAAACTCATCAAGGATATTGTGGCAGGAAGGTGTGGCCTCAGTTTTTTCATGTAGTGGACCTCTCCTAGGCATATGCTGCTACTTTTCAAAAGCTGCCAACCAAGTTAAAGAAACCCCCCACCCATTTTCGTGTGTCATTCAATCCAAGCGGTATGAACACTGTTTGTGTGACACCAAGTCCTAAATCAATATCATGCCCTTCCACATCTACCAGTCTTTGGACTTGGGAGAGTTGAAGCCCACACACTTGAGTGTTTGAATGACCAATGCTTCAGTACGAAGCTTATCGGGGTACTTGAGGACGTCCTTTTGCAGATTGGGGACACATGTATCCCGACTAATTTCTACATCATGAGGCTTGAGAACTCCGATAGAATTGGGGGACCTCCTTTCATTTTTGGCCATCCCCTTCTAGCCACTGCTGAATGCTTGATTGATGTCAAGCACATGAAAGTTTCCATTAGGGTAATGGACAAAGTGTGTACATTCTCTATCCATGATGCTATCCAATAACCTTCCGAGCCTATTAATGGTTTCCCCCTCAACACATTGGAGATGTTGTTGCAGGAAACCTTGGCTGAGATGTGCACTAAGGATGAACTAGGTGTTCACCAAAACTCCTGCAAATGATGGCCTTTTAGGATAGAGGTTCATAGAAAAGCTAAATAATCACAACACTTTCATGTCCATGCCTCAATTTTGAGCACTATTTGAGCCCTTAGCACTGCCCATCATGAGCCACCCACTTTAGAACTTAAGCCTCTTCTTGGGCACCTTAAATTTTCCTTTCTAGGATCCAACCAAACCCTACTCGTCATCATCTTTTCTAGCCTGAGTGTTATAGAGGAAGATCAGTTGGTCCAAGTCATTCACTCTCATCACACTGCCATTGGTTGGTCAATCGTTGATATCAAGGGAATCAACGAGGAAAAGTGTATGCATTGGATCCTTTTGGAACCAGATGCCAAACCTTCAAGAGAGAGTCAGAGGAAGCTGCACCCTCCGACGAAGGAAGTGGTTAAGAAGGAGATCCTCAAATTGCTAAATGTTAGGATTATCTACCTGATAAGTGACTCGAAGTGGGTGAGTCTGGTGCATGTGGTGCCAAAGAAGAGTGGTATCACAATTTTTAACAATGAGCATGATAAGCTAGTCCCTCAAAGGACCCAAACTAGCTGGCAAGTGTGCATAGACTATCGGAGATTAAATGCCACCACCGTAAAAGACCATTTCCCACTCCCCTTTATTGACAAGATGTTGGAACGTTTGTTCGGACATTCTCATTATTGCTTATTGGATGGTTATTCAAGATACAATTAGATCCCCATTGCACCTCAGGACCAAGAGAAGACGACCTTCAGTTGCTCCTATGGCACTTTTGCTTATAGGAGGATGTCATTTGGCCTTTGCAATGCACTTGCCACCTTCCAAAGGTGTATGATGAGTATCTTCTCCAAAATGGTGGAGGATATCATTGAAGTCTTCATGGATGACTTCTCTGTGTTTTGCCACTCATTTGAGTTGTGCCTCACCGACTTGGCCCGAGTGTTGACTCAATGTCAGGATAGTAACCTGGTCTTGAATCGGGAGAAGTACCACTTCATGGTCCAACACGGGATAGTTCTAGGCCATGTAATATCTAATGAAGGGATAGAGGTGGACAAAGCGAAGCTGGATGTTATGGAGAGGCTCCTTTACCCTACCACTATCAAGGAAGTCCGTTCATTTTTGGGGCATGCTGGCTTTTATCAGAGGTTCATTAAGGACTTCTCGAAGATTGCACATCCCATGTGTGATCTCTTAGCCAAGGATGTGAGTTTCAATTTTATCAAGGAATTCCATGAAGCATTCGATTCTCTCAAAGCCAAACTCACAACCTCCCCGATAATCATGCCGCATAGATGGGACCTTTCGTTTGAGTTGATGTGTGATGCATCTAACTTTGCAGTCGGGGCTGTGTTGGGATAAAGAGTGGATAAGCTCCCCCACGTGATCTTCTATGCGAGTCTTACGTTAAACGATGCTTAACTAATCTACTCCACCACGGAGATAGAGTTACTCGCTGTGATATTTTCTTTGGAGAAATTCAGATCATATTTGATTCAGACTAAGGTTATAATGTACACAGATCATGATGCCCTCAAGTATTTACTTAGTAAAAAGGATGCCAAACCATGACTGTTGAGGTGGATGCTCATCTTACAAGTGTTCAATTTAGAAATAAAAGATAAGAAGGGCACTGAAAATGTAGTAGTTCATCATATGAGCCGTCTCATTGATGGCTCAAATGAGGAAATAGATCATCTTCCCCTCTCCGAGATTTTCCTAATAAGCAGCTTCTGTTGATCGGGATTATGACCCCTAGTTTGCTGATCTCATCAACTTCCTCGTGGCTAGGTAGTTCCCCTCCCATCTAATTCGGTACCAAAAGGACAAGCTTCCGAAGAAAGCCAAGTATTAAGTTTGGGATGATCCCTACCTATGGAAACACTACTCGGATCAGATTATTCGTAGGTGCATCCCCGAGCATGAGGTACAACCAATTCTGGAAGCATTCCATAGCCAAGCATGTTGTGGGGACTTTAGGGCTAAGAAGACAGCACTAAAGGTGTTGCAATGTGGGTTCTTCTAGCCCACTCTATTTAAGGACTCCCACGAGTTTGTGCTCAAGTGTGAGAAATGCCAGAGGCAAGACAATCTGGGCCCTCAGAACCAAATGCCCCTCAACCCCAACCTAGTTTTTGAGATTTTCGATGTGTGGGGCATTGATTTCATGGAACCCTTCCAAAACTCATTTGAGAATCTCTATATTTTGGTGGCAATGGACTATGAGTCCAAGTGGGTCGAGGAAGTGGTCACTAAGACCAATGATGCCAAAGTAGTATTGAACTTTTTTCAATCCAACATTTTCACACTTTGGCACCCCTTGAGCAATCATAAGTGATGGAGGGACCTACTTCTACAACAGACCGTTTGAGTCGTTGCTTAAAAAGTATGGGGTGATGCATCGGGTTTCCACCCCTTATCATCCCCATACTAGTGGCCAAGCTGAGATCCAACCATGAGATCAAAGCCATCCTCTAGAAGATGGTCAATCCTAACTGGAAGGACTAGTCTTCTGGATTGAAAGATGCTCTATGGGCCTTCCAGACGACATTCAAATTTCCTATTAGCACGTCTTCATTCCGGCTTGTTTTTGGAAATGGCTATCACTTGCCCGTTGAGTTGGAACATAAGGCATTATGTTCAATCAAGAAAATTTCCATGAACATTGATGAAGTAGGCCTTCATCGGAAGCTTCAGTTAAGTGAAATGAATGAGCTGAGAAATGAGGCCTATGAGAGCGCCCAGTTGTACAAGGAGAAAACCAAGGTGTACCATGACCAGTACATCCAGCCTAAGACCTTCCATGTGGACCAGCAGGTCTTACTCTTTGATTCCCAACTCAAACGCTTCCTAGGGAAACTTCAGTCTCGATGGATAGGCCCTTATGAGGTAACCCCCGTGTACCCTCATGGAGTAATGGACATCGGGCATCCCACGAGGCAAGTTTCATTAAAGGTAAATGGCCACTGACTCAAGCACTTATATTCCTCCCTCCCGCCAGCCTCTGTGGACACTAATCAGCACTTACACTAAGTTTTTTATTTACGATTCCAATTGCATAGAACTTATTTCGTTTATGCTTCATACTATAAATCTTGTTTGTTTATGGTTCTTAATTCATACATTTAGTTTTGTATGTTTCATGTTCTTATTTAGTTAATTTTGGATTCATACTCTTGTCCTCTTTACAATTTTGTAATCTTAATATTAGTTCATCTATGGTTTTACATTCATAGTACTTACTCATATGATTTTTGTAACGACCCATCCCGAATATCGAGATTAAATATTAATTAATTATGGATTTAGTATGACTAATTAGGGACTAGTTGAGAGAATTCAAACGAACGGTGTAAAATGACCGTTTTACCCCTGAACTTGGGCAAAATGTTGACTTTTGACTCGGGAAGTCAAATGTATGAGGACCGATTACCGTGATGTAGATCGGGATGTCACGAGTCCGTAGATAGGAGGCACGTCAAAAACGGACGTTCGACGGAAAAGTTATGGTCACGGGAGCGGAATTGGTTAAACTTACGTCCCGGAAATTAGATTAAGATAATAATAAAATATTGAGGGATTGATGAGTAACAAGTGGACCCTTGGATGAGTGACAAGTGTCACTCATCCCATGGTCCAATTTCCACAAAAAGGGGATCTTGTCCATTGGTTGTTTTTATATTTATATATATATTATTCATCTCTCATCTCACCGTTCATATCTCCTTCAATTCTCCCATCATCACCCTTCATCTCCATCATTTTATATCATCTTCATCATCCTTAGACTTCATCTCTCTCCCTCCCTCGTATCATCATCTTTATTTTCTCTCTAAACCAACATATAACACCATCACACAAACAACCTTCAATCTTTACCCTTTGTTGTTGGGCCTTGAACGAAAATGAGAGAAGATACTGAGATGAATTGAATGGTGGCAAGGTCGAGGACCGTGGACGGTGGTCGGCAAACGGTGAAAGGTGAGTTTTGTGATTCAAAAATGGTACTTTCGATTCTAGTGGTTGTTGAGTGATTCTAATAATTATAAATGGATGCTGGAGGTCCTATGAGTCGATTGGGATCGATTTCGAGGTTGGAGGTGGGCTGTGGTGGCTAGAAACAAAGGAGGAAGAAGGCCGGTTTGTTCTTCGATTGGGAAGGTACTTTCTAGCCCTGGTTTTTCAGTTTTTAGTCCATAGATAGATTGTACACGATGAGACGAGACTGTAGGATTAAACGGGGTTGAAAAAGGAGTCAAAATGAGGGAGAATTGATCTCGCCGGTCCAGTCTTGCCGGTTCGGTCGAACCGGACTTGCAGAGTACCGACTGGACTGGGTTTGACAGAGGGCATGGATGACACTGTAGCCAGGCGCTTGGCCTTCACACGCAGCTACTTACGTCGGCGCGTGGGGGCGTGTTGGCACTTTTGGAACACGTGTTCAACATATAAATCATCTTTTCGATGTAACAAATATTTTGGGACTGGTTTCGAGTCGATTGGACATCGTTTCGATATAGTTCGGGATGTCTGAAGGTTTAGGATCCAGTTTAAATATGTTTAAAAATCCCAAAAAATTAGAGGGTTTTAATGAGTGGATATTGAAGTAGTTAGTAACCCTCTAGTATGATTTGGACAAGTTCAGATATTTCGAGGATGGTGATTTAGCCCAGGAAGGCTTATGGCACGCATATCGAAGCAGCAACGTAGGACGGTTTGTGAGTGGACCTTGTTTTCTAAAATGTGATGCATGCATAGCTGGTTTATATGTTTTACATATGTGATTTCTATGATGATGACAATGGTATTGGTGATTTACATATTTACACGTATTTCGAGATGATTTCCGTATTTGCACGTATATCGAGGTAAATGGTTTTATACTTTATTTCTATGTGATTGTGGTTTTAATAATGGTTCAATGATATGATTTTTGATTTGGAAATATGGAATCAAGCTTGAGACCCATTTGGTTTACGAACTATCGGACTTGGAGTCTATTTGATTGAATGAGGCATCGGGCCAGGGGCCTAGTTGGTTACGAAATCGGGCATGAGGCCCAATTGTGTTTTATGAATGTGATTTCGAGTCAGGGACCCATAAATGGATTTGGATAAATGGATTTGGATTTGAGAAATCGGACTGGTGGATTACGATGGTTTTATGGAAATCCCGGGCATAGGCCCATTTGAACGGTTTGGAATAATTTATGAAATGTTTTCCATATACCATCCTTATATCTATGGATTGTCTCCTCCAGTCATCTGGGACGATGGAGTAGTCTCGACGCATTGCTTGCAAGGGGTCGCTGAACGGAGCAACCAGGCCGTATAGTGACTTAGGAGTAGGATTGCTAGACGTCTGGGACGTCAGACATCTGAGATGTCAGAGATCGACTCGGGTTGAGACCCCGGGTAACACACGCAGCTTGGACCGTGACATGACATTTGGGACGTCAGGCGTTTGGGACACCATGCAAATGGGATGCTGATGATTGGTATATAATGGTATTGGGTTGAATTGTGATTCACGGCTTTACTTGATTATGTATGTGGATTTCAAATTTATTGGATTTATGAAATGGTATTTTAGTGTTGTTGGTTTTAGGCAGTGGCCCACATGATTGGATTTACGGTTTTGGGCTGAGTCCCCACATACTTGGATTTATGGTTTTGGGCTAAGACCCAAGTGATTTAATTAAAGTAAATGGTTTGATTATTGGTTTTCGATTGCATGCATACTTTTTAATGAAGGGCATAAATGTCTTCTTATGAAATGTGTTTTTATTAAATTATTGATTTTCGTCCACTCACAGCTTTTAAATGATTTTAATGCCCTTCAGGTTGATCACGGATGCGGGCTGTAGCAGAGACCAAGATACCGCACTCTTCCACCGATCCTGGTGCGCTCTGGAGGCCCCGAATGAGCTGAGGTTTGAGTTATCCCTTGTCTGACACTTCGTGTTAGACGGGAGCATGGCACATCCCGCGATAATCCCTGGGGGATTGGGATGGGTCGTGTCAATTTTGGCTTCATCCACTTAGGGGCAGTTTTTCAGCTTTTTGGGGTCTTGAAACTCTGCCTAAAGTTGTACTAGTTCTCTACGGATTTGAGATTCTTAGACTAGTTCCTTTGCAATCTCATATTCGTAGAACTTGGAGGGTGACTTGCTTGTGGAAGTTCATCCCTCCTTACTTTCGTACTTTTGTTCCTCGAATTTACTTTTGTTATTTAATGTTTATTTCGATAATGTGTATGTGTTTTAATTCAAGCATGATTGAGTAGTCCTTACGGGTTAGGGCTACATGAAGCCCATATCATGAATTATTATTAATTGTCTTTGTTAGTTAATCTTCATCATGTGTTAGAATTGAATCAATCTACTATGTGTAATGAACTCACTGGATTGTATGTAAGAGTAGCTAACTTATATGCATAAAAATGTAGATGGCATGAGCTAGGTTAGATTGGGATATCTACCTAGTAAATGTAAGCAACAAGATTAAAAGGTGGACTTTTAGTTGTAGATGGAATCTGTGAAATCTGAGCATATTTATATTCTTAGGCTAATATGGTGTCATTAAATCCTTTTTTTTTTTTTGCATTGCATCACCAAAACGTGTGGTAGGTTCCCGAGAGCATATTCCCTGCCTCAGGAATACAACTAAGAAAGGATAGATGTGTTTAATGAGCATATGTCATACCTTAAGCACGGGCACCTAATTTGAGCACTTAATGAAGATGCCTAATAAGGAATAATGAAAATACCAAGTGGTAGGATGGATAGTAACCTTAATCTATCTTTAAAAGCAACTTAATCATTTCAATAATCACTTCACTTGAAAATCGAGCAATTAAACGATAACCTCCATTGCATTTACATCTCACCTAAGTCAATAAAAACTAAACTGAATTGGACACTTTTGAACAAGTCTCTATGGAATTGAACCTTTGCATATCACTATACTCTCATAAAAACTTGTGCACTTGCAAAGTTATTACTATGTGGAAGTTTAAGTCTTGCATGATTATTGCGTTTGACTATCCGTCCATCAGGTAGTTCCACTGGAAAACTTCTCTTGTTCTAGGATCTGGTTCAAGGTACTTACCCCGTCGCCTCTTTGCTTCTTTAGGTCCTGAATGTTCTGACCTTGGGCTTGCTAACTTTCACTAGTGCCTTAGTGGATGTAGAAATATCATCAAACAACTTATCATAATTAGCATAAAATGTTTGAAGTAGAAGCATTATTCGGGAGGTTTGAGTTTAGAGGAACCTGAGGACCTTGGGGTCTTGGGTAGAAACCTAGTGGAGCCCGATTGTAAGAATTGGTGTTTGGTGGACAAACACTAGGACCATTCTCGTTTTGATTCCAGTAGAAGTTAGGATGGTTCAACCATCCTTTATTGTTGGTGGATGAGAAATTGGATCATTGTTCCTGGGCCGGTTCTCTCCACCTTGAAATCCTTGTCCTTGTTAGAAGCCTATGACGTTTGCATTCTCCCAATTATGAGTCTCGGAAATTTAAGGATATTGGTCATTATGATGTCCTTGCATGGAACACACGCCAAAAGTTTGTGAAGTTCCAACTCCTTTAGGTATTAGTACCTACGATTTGTGCATAGGACTCATCATGTGCGTGAGTAATTCCCGTGATTTGTTTCCTCTAAGTAATAACCTGAGAAGTAGGGAAGTAATTCTTGAAGAATTTTCATCATGCCATTCCAAGTTGTGATATAGCTATTAGGAAGTTTATAGAGCCAATCATTGGCCCTATCTGCAAGTGAGAATATGAAGGCCTTTAGTTTTAGAATGTCCTCATTTACCCCCATAGGGACCATGCTTGTGCACAAAAATTGGAATTCTATCAAGTGCATATTGTGGTCCTCGGTTGAAAGCTCGTGAAAAATTGGAATCATATGTAGCAAACTTGACTTGAGTTTCAAGTCAGCAAACTTACCTTCGGCAGGAGTAGGATATTGAATGCATGATGGAACACCACCAGCGACAACTAAAAATGAATAGTCTCGGATGGAACGGATGTCAGCCATTGAAAGGCGAGGTGACGGTGGACTTGAATCAGAGTTAAAACCAGAATTAGAATGTAGCTCACAGTCTAGGTTTACTGTAGAACTTGATTCCACGTCCTTGTTTCTCGAAGTTCTGAATTTTCATTCAATTTTTTGGTTGAAAGGTATCAGTTCACCTTGAAGGTTGTGTCGAGTGCTCGTGTACCTAGAAAAAAAAACACGTGAGTGACTTAAACGTAAAACAAAAGCACAAAATAAGGACAAAGCGGTTTTTCAATCCTTGGCTACAAGGGGCCTAAAATTGATAGGCCCAAAACAGACCTATAATTTAAACCCTTGCACATTGTAGTCATATTATAGGAAAGCAAAGTATCATTCAAATTCCAAGGATAGAGGTTACACTTTTATCTTACTAAATTAATTAAATACAGGAACTTAAGTAAACATCTAAAGGGGAAATGGGGGGTTGTTGTTTGTTTAAGTTTTGTTGATTGCAAAAACAAAAAAGAATGAATTTAATAGAATGAGAGGGAACTAGTTAAGGGAACTTTTTTCCACACCTAAGTCTATGCCAAGTCCATTGTTTTTAATCCTAAATCCTTTATTATGCCGTGAAAGCCTCCTATCAAGAATATACCGTGGATTGTACATTTTCTATCCTTATTACCTTTCTAACATAATTTAACCCCGTGACCGCACTAAGGTTAAAGAATTCTTAAGGAAGCCGTCTCAAGACATGAACCGCATTGAATATTCTGGTCAAGCCTAAGATCATTAAGTTCATTAAAGGTTTGATTGAAAATTGAGTTAGTCAAAGTATGGACGCCATCTGCCTCTAACTGAAATTGATAGTGATTAAACAGTGATACTTTTTTCTAATTGTGGACATAGAAACAAATACATACCATATGTATCATGAAACGACCCGTTCCGAATTCCGGGATTAGATTAGTGACTAATTAAGGATTAGTGAGGTTAAACAGTGATTAGTTGAGCGAAATTGACCGGACGGTGTAAAATGACCATTTTGCCCCTGATATTGGGCAAAATGTTGACTTTTGGATCGGGGAGTCAAATGCACGAGGACCAATGATCGTGACGTAGATCGGGAAGTCACGAGTCCATAGACAGGCGGCACGTCGAAATCGGAGGTCCGACGGAAAAGTTATGGTCACGGGAACAAAATCGGGGATTTAACACCTCGGGATCTGAATAAAATATTAATTAAAGCTTATTGGGCAGATATTTTTGCGTGGGCCCTTGGAGTCACTCATCCCATTGATTACTTTTCCCTAATTGGTGGATCTATGTCCGTTGGCCACTTAATTAATTAATTAATTAATTAACTCACCCCTTACATCTCGCTTCCCACCCGTGCAGCCATTTCCATCATCTTCATTTCCTACAAACCCGAACACCCATCCTATACACCCCCTTCAATCCCTGTTACCTGTGTGTGTGGTGTGAATGAAAGAGTGGTGGACGATCAGGAGTGTAGTGGCGTAATCACGACGGCCTGCCGTGGACTATGGCATTGACCCCGTGAGAAACAGAGTACAGAACGTGACGGTGACCGTGAAATCCAAACCCCTCGATCCCCATCTTTTTCCCGTGATTTGTGAATCAAAATGAGAAAGGAAGTCGACATGAGCCTAGTGGTGGCCACGGCGGTGGTCCATGCCGGCGAGAAGAGGTAAGAACCGTGAATGCTTTGTATTGGTTCAAAAATGGTGAAGCTTGATTTGGTGATTGATGAAGGAATTGATTAATTGGGTGAAAATCTGAAGGTAACTAGGAGTCGATTGGGACCATTTTGGTGACCGGAGGCGGTCTGTGGTGGCTGGAGACAGAGGTGGAAGGAAGGTCGTAAGTTCTTCGAACTAGAAGGTATGATCTAGAGTTAGTTTTCGTGTTTCGAAGTTATGAATGGATAGAGGAAAGTTAGACGAAGGCTTAGGGATCAATAGGATCAAAAATGGTTGAGTAACGGCTGAGAACCAGCCGAGTCAGTCCGTCAGTTCGATTGAACCGGACCGAACCGTTGAACCGGTTCAGACCGAGTTTACCCAAGGTTGACGATGAACAGTGTTTGGCACATGGGCTTCACGCACAGTCGCTTACGGCGGCGCGTGGGCCACTTTTGGGACATGTGTTCAACATGACTTTTAATCTATTCGATGTAACAAACATTTTGGGACTTGTTTCGTATCGATCGGACACCGTTTCGATATGTTTCAGTGTGTCCGAAAGTTTAGGATCGAGTTTAAAAATAGTTAAAAATTCGAAAAAATTACGGGGCTTTAATAGGAGGTTAATGATGAGGTTAGTAACCCTCTAGTATGATTTGGACAGGTTTGGATGTCCCGGTGATAGTGATGGCTCCGGAAGGGCTTTTGGCACGCGTATCGAGGCGGCAACCTAGGACGGTCTGTGAGTGAACTTCGTTTTCTAAACTGTGATGCATGCATAACTTTCATATGTTTTACATACGTGATTTCTATGATGTTGATTGTGGCACTGGTGGTTTACATGATGGCACGTATTTCGAGGTAATCCCGTATTTACACGTTTTTCGAGGATTACGAGTTTATGCTATGGCTATGTGATTGTGAGTCTAATTATGGTTCTATGGCACGGTTTTGGTTTCAGAAATATAAATTTGGGCATGTGACCCATTTGAATTATGTAATCGGGCCAGGGGCCCAGTTCTTTACGAAACCGGGCTGAGACCCTTTTGAGTTATATCGGGCCGGGGGCCCAGTAGTTTACAAAATCGGGCATGAGGCCCAGTTGAGTTTTATAAATGTGATTTCGGGTCTAGGACCCTATGTTTCATAAACGTGATTTCTGGTCGGGGACCCTAAATGGATTTGTGATGTTTTATGGAGATTTCGGGTAGGGCCATTGAGATGTTTTGAAATGACTTTGTAAAACTGTTTTCCATATACCATCTTGATACGAGGATATGTGATGGTCTCCTTCAGGTGTTTGGGAAACTGGGGAAGTCACGGTGCATTGCCTTCGAGGGGTCATTATACGGAGCTACCAGACCGTGTAGTGACTCAGGAGCAAGAATGCTATGATTAGATGTCTGAGACGTTAGACATCTGGGATTTCAGAGATATTGACCCGGAGAGACCCCGGGTAACACGCGTTGCTTATTGCCGTGAGATATGACGTCTGGGACGTCAAGCGTCTGGGATGCCGGAGATGGTTATGTGGTAAATATGGATTGTTGGAATCATGAAATGGTACTTCTGTATTTGTGGATTTGTGGTTGTGGATTTGGGCTGAGTTCCCACATTTGGTTTTGAGTTACGGTTTTTGGGCTACGACCCTAATGGTTTATTGAGTATGTGTTTTGATAACTGATTTTACGATGCATGCATACTTTTTAGTGAAGGGCATAAATACCTCTTTATGAAATGCGTTTTTTTTTATGAATTTATTGATTTTCGTCCACTCACAGTTCTGAATGGTTTTAATGCCCTTCAAGTTGATCACGGATGAGGGCTGTAGCAGAAACCGAGACATCGCACTTCTCCACCGTTCTTGGCGCACTCTGGTAGCCCCGTATGGGCTGAGGTATGTATTATCACTTGTCTGACACTTCGTGTCAGACGGGAGCATGGCACATCCCAAGTTAATCCCGGGGGGATTAGGATGGGTCGTGTCACATCATTACTACATCCTAGCTATACTTATATGTTCGTCGAGTTACGTATGCATCCATAATAAATTAACATAAAAGGTTTTTATAAAAAAAAAATCAATACCAATCATTCACATGCATAGTTTCGGACAAAGGAAATAAAAAAAATAACTTAACACATGACTTAGGGCTTCAAAAGAGCCCCTAACTAAAGGAAAATACACGATTAACGAAAGCGTAATATAAAGTGTAAAAGTAAGGATTACACAATGAACCAAACAAAGAAGAAGGTGGAAAGCCATGGCCAAATCCTAAAGAGCTCATGCCCAACGTATAAAACAATTTGCGAGTAAGGAAAAGTAAGAACAAAAAGTGAAATCTTTATTGCATTAAAAATTCCATCTAAGTGAATCTATTACACTGATTTAAAGGAGTATTTATAGGAGAATAAAAAATCTAGAAGCATCAACAGGGCGATTGTTGTAAAACTTGGACAAGGACACTTGACCTTCTCGGATAAGAAGATCAAACCCAATCAGAAAAGGATCGGTTTTCCTTTTGCGGCAAGGAAGGGGTCTTTAGGTTGGAAAAAGGATCCAACCCCCAAATCCAAAGGCTAAGACTAAGGGATGATAAGCTGATCAAACCACCAAATCTCATAATTATATAGTTGGCATGAGCTAGCATTAATTAACAGCTCAATCTTAGTGTGAACATGAGTTATTGGCGACCAAGAAAGGGGCAGTACCCTTCTTGGTCGATCGTAGATAATCTGACATCATTAATGATGTACGTAGGATAGCTGGAAGTGATCTGGGTGGTCTGATATTTCCCTAATGGAAAACTATTGTACTGCTTCAAGGCCCTATCAAGGACCCAAATTGGCCTTTGGAACAAGATAAAAGTGAAGTCCTTGTAACTTGGTCCTGATTACATAATTATAAAGAGTGTTGAAAGTAGAGTATTATGTATGAAAATTGCAGTCAGAGCTTACCCCTAACCCATTGGAATTGAAGAAGCCAAAATAGTGGGACTACTAGCTCTAGGCCTGGCTAAGGCCAGAAATTAGGTGCACGGGTCAGGCAGTGACATCCTAGTGATAGGCCACTGACACGTTAGAGCAGCCAATGGCACGGTAATGAGTCACTTCAGCGATAGGGTCCGGACTAGGCAGTGACATGGTACATGCTCTAGTGACATCGTGCAGGTACAAAAACTCGGTGATCAGGTGGCTAGGTCCAATGACATTATGAAGGCACCAGTGACATGAATCTCGTTGGGAGCCCGCATGTACTTGGAACTGGTACTTAGCTAGGTCTAGTGACATGATTCAAGTGCATGGGCCAGTGACATTGGTTAGACTAAAACTCCATTTTGGGGCCATTTATTTGTACCATCTCCAATTTGAGTCATTCATTTTTCAATATTCTCTGTTTTGACTCCTATTTAAGATTCTACACTTGTCTCACAATAAACATCATTTTCTACTAATAATGGCACAAATTTTCTTATAATATAGGTATAAAGGCCCAAAACTGGTATTTAAAACATGCATAAATATAGACCTATCGGCCATAATGGAGGATGTGCTGACTTGCGACTTTGGCTACGATAATGGTTTCTTTGGTTGCTGCAACGGCAGCGGCTGTAATGGTGGTGCCATCGGGGCTAGGGTTTGGTTGAGGTAGGATCCATTGTGTGTAGGTGCTTGCAATGTTCTAGTCTATTAGATCTGTTATTTTGAGTTTATATGTTCTTGGGCTTTCGTGTTGGTCTAATCCCTTAATTGGCCTGGGCTTTTGCTAAATTAGGTTATTTGGGCTTATAACTATTGTTTTGAATCAATGTTATTTCTTTGATTCAAGGTAAGCCTTGGATTTTTATTTACGAGTTTATATCTATTGTACTTTGCGTTTCTTTCTTTTCCTGAGAAATATCTCTTGTAAACTTATAGGTACATATTATTTTGAATGATATTTGTTTGTGACCAAAATTTTGTCATAATGAAAACTGGGATTGCAAAGGGTGATGGAGATCTCTTCGCTGTAACTCATTGCAGAGGATGTAGGATAAGTAACTAGGGTGAATGTCATGGTCCTGCCCTTGGTAGGCTAGCCCAGCTGACTTGACCTTCTAGTTGCCTTCAAGTAGGCGTGCCACTAGTATAAACTACTACTGGGCAAGGTTAGTGATTGGTTCTGAATTGCGGCCCATGAACCATTGTTCAAAATCGAGTGAAAGCGGAGCAAGCATGTATCTTGCTTGCATTATTCTTTTTTATGCCTCTCGCGAGGACTTTAAATATTTTCTTTTGCGCCTAGTCCAAATTCATTGTCGGCATATTCATGCTAGCGACGTGCAATTCAGGGTTATAAGGGGGAGTTAGGTAGATCAACCTCTCCAAGTCAGACTTATTCGAATATTGAACTAGAACATGAAGGTTGTCCTAAGGCTTAAGCAGCCATAGAACCATTGGTTGGTATTTTCCAATTATCGAAGTCAGGACTTTGAATGAGCCAAAACGCAAAGAGGAGAAAGGAGATGCAAACTCTTAGAACATAAATTAAATATTTTTTTATAGATTAAATTAAAAGTGTGTGAAGTAAATTATTTTTAGGCTAAGCCATGAGCTGGAGTTCATGGTCAAGAAACCATCAACATGATGAATATCTGTTGGAAATCATACCAAAAATGTTGGCAGAGCAGTAAAAAGACATGACGATGTCATGGAGTGAGGTTGTGAGGGTGTTAGGGTCTCAAAAGATTAGTTGGAGGAAGTTGCAGTGAGAATAATGATCTTCAGACAAGCAGAGCAAGCTTAGTCAGAAAGAGTGTATGAAGGTCGAAAAGTCTCCATAAACGAGCTTGGGATGCAAGTCGGATTTGGAGGAAGGCTTGTTCCTCATTAGAACTGAGAAGGGTTGAGAGGAGAACTGATACTTGATCCTGAATCGAAGAGACATGTTTTGCCAAGAAGGCTAGCTTTTGAGTAACAAAGAAAACTTTTGAGCATTTTTCAATTGTTGTAATTGATTGAGTTTGATCAATTGTGTTGTTTGAGTTGATTTGGTTGTCCTTTGAGAAGAAAGTTTCTTCTCTTTTTATAGGCGACATAAGGGTATAGATGGTTGACATATACATTCCCGCGTGCATTTCCGTCGCGAAGACTAAGTCTCACGTCCCCTTATCGGTTCTGACGGCTTCGGCGCCGTATCAGAGTAAATCCAGAAATTGCGCTTGTACTTCTCCATGATCCAACTGTGGATACTATTTGGATTTTGACCTTAAGTTGGATTGGATCTTTAATTTTTCAAAAATCCTCTCCAAGTGGTATTTTTTATATGTAAATAATATTATTTAACTATAAAAAAGAAAAAGAAAAAATCAAACTATTAAAAATAGAATCTCTCCTTCCTTCAATGTAATTGGACCACCCTACCCCGTGAAAATCTTGTCATGAAACAATTATTGGTGTTAATAGTCACATAAAATTGTGACACGCGATCTAGTTAGGCTGATGTGATTGAATTAGGTTGCCATGCCAGTTAATATAGAGTTAGATGTATGCCTAACGTTGTTATATAAGCTATTTTATGGTGAAATAATTTTTTTTGGAATTATTTTATAAAATAAAATTCTCAATTTTGGCATATACTTTTCTCTCCATGTCACTTCGTTGGTGAAGATAAAAGTTGGAATAATATGAGATTGTGATTCCAAAAATTCCATATTAAAAGATAAATAAAATTCTACATAACAATGGGTGCTATGGCTCACTCAAGAAACCTCTGAACACAAAAATTGAAATTTTATAAATTTGATCAAGTCCTCACTTGACTGTCATCTTCCAAGAAAAAAAATTATAAAAATCGTTGTAAGAAAAGTAGTGATAAGATTAAGACAGGGTAATATATTTGATAACACTAATAAATCACAATCAATACATATTTGAAAACTTAATAGCTGGATTTGCCCTGTCTTGCCTTGCCTCGCAAGTAAATAGATATGTAGGTTAACATTTTAATCAAATTGACTAATACCATTTTATTACATTTTTAGAACTTGAGTTGTCATGATTAAATAAGTAGGCATGTATCTTATTCCACCGTCAACATTAAATAAATAATAAAAAAATACAGATCCACTAAACATTATCTTTTTGTCTTGTTCTCACTAAAGTCTAGCTAGTTTAAAATTAAAAATTATTTCTAGATGAAACTTAGAAAGTCATAAGCAAAAGTAATTTGGTAAAACTCAGAAGAAACATATAAGAAGAGTAGGAGTCAGCTAAGCTTGTAGTAGTCACCAGTCAGAGTCAGCTTGCACAATGTATTGCGATACCTCATTTGTCCATGTAAAAGAAGGAGGAGACATTTTTATTTAGTTTACATTATCTTTTCACTTATTTCAAAACTTCCACAATCCCCCTCTTAAAATAAACATGAATATTTCGAGTCATTGGCTCTCCCACTCATTTCATTACCTATGAGCATGGGTATGGAAGTAGTATATATTTCCAGTGAAGTGTCCATAGTGTCTCCTCTCTATTTGCCTATTAGGAGAAGTACTTATGAATTCCAAGATGGAAAATACAGATCAATAAGTTTGGGAAACAGACCAAACTTCCAAGAATTACTATATTTCCGGTGTACCATATTTGAAATCTATTCACTATCTTTTGTGACCACACACGAAAGCGTAAAAGATGTAAAAGGTGCTCAATCCGTAATAATTTGGACATCAAAATTATAAAGATATTTCGTATAATATTAAAATTCTATGATACGTAGAATATAAGAATTCTCCACACAAATTCATTATAGTCCATTAAAAAATGAATAATATTATTTTAATTATAAATTCTTATTATACTTATGCTAATTGATGGCCCATTACCAATTATGTCACCATCAATTGCTCCATCTTCTCACTAAACTATAGAATTAATTTTTCACAGTTAAAACACGAAAGCACTCGCACTTTGGTAAAGCTCAGCACTCACCACAATTATTATTATGCTATAATAGTAAGGAGAGACATTTTATTTCATTCGTCTTTTTTTCTTTTCTTCGAATAATTCCTTTTTTATTTTTTATTTCTTCTTTTCTTCGAATAATTCCTTTTTTATTTTTTCATTCTTCCATTTGGTCTATCTACAGTAAAATAAACATTATTTTTTTATCGGCCATTGATCTTCGTATCCTTGTGATTATTAATTGAACCTGCATTAAGCTTCATAATCTCTGGTCCGACGGCTGGTCGTGATGATGCTGCATATGATCTCAAATCCCAATAAAACGAAAAAGAAGAGATTTATTTTTAGAGTAAATTATTGATCCACAATGAGAAACTTTTATTTTTATTTAAAATGTTTTTATTAATTTATTTCTACTGAAAACTTCTTCAAACAATTAAAAACAGCAGCATCTTCTTAATTTGGCTCTCTTTACTCTATGTGTCTCCTAGTCTTTGTTCTTTTTGGCCCTTTATTATCTTATACATATAATAATATTATATATGTAAAATATATATATTATATTTAGTTACAATTAAATTTTTCTATGAAATAAAAAATAAAGTCCGTATTGTCTGGGGTTCAACGGTAGGGTATAATTTTTTTTTGGAAAGGGTGAGTTGATGGTGGAAAATCGTACGACGTAGGGTTTAATTCTTGAATTTTGAGCACAAAATTCGAGAATTAAATTGTAAACCATACACAATTAACCAAATTATTTAATAATGGATGATAAAGATTTTTTGAACTTAAAAGTATTTTTGAAGAATTGTTGTTTTTAATTATCTTGTTTTAAGTTGGATTAGATACTCATATTACTCTTAAAATGAACAAGTAAAAAAAAGATATTATAAATAGGAGTAATATTTTCATAATTCTCAATATAATCTTATAATAATAAAAATTCAAATTTGAAATTTAAAAGCATTTTTGAAGAAAAATGGTCAATTTTATTGTTTGACTAATTATTATGATGGTTAGGGACTATAAAGTTTAAAAAATATGTGAGTTTTGAATAAACATTGATGTTGTTAAGGACTAACCAATGGATCGTCCTTATTTTTATTTAGTTCACGTAATTATATAGGACATGTGTTATTATCCTCTAAAATTAGGCTACGTTTGGTACGCCGTATAAAAAACTGGATATGATAATATAATACGAAACTAGTATTTGATACTATTCATATTTATTAGCCACTGTATAAATTAATAAGATTGAGTGTCTTTATACGGTCCAAACACGCTAAAATAATACTCTCCAAATTGTCCGTATTAAACAATAAGATGACCAATAATCTTGAAAAGTGCAATTGTAATAATAATAACAATAATAATAATAATAATAATAATAATAATAATAATAATAATATAATAATAATAATGATGATGATGATAAATATAAAATAAAATTTTAATAACTAGAAATAATAATATATCAATAATTAATTAAAATAAATAATAAAAATAAAATAATAATGTACATAATTAATATTTATATATAAATATTTCTTATCAATTACTATAATATAATTCGTCCAGTTTAATATAATCGGTATTTTAATCCAATCGAGTACCAAATATCTAACTAAATAGTCAGTATAATACGGCATATCAAACGAGGCCTTAAAATTTAATTCCAATTATAGATCTTTTTGGTGTTTACTAATTATAGTACAATACTTGTACTCAATTTTATGAGGATAAAACTATAAAGCCTGGTCGACACAAATAAAGTATTAGGTTTTTTTTTTATTTTATAGCATTTTAAACATATTTTTCTCTCTCTTTTTTATAAAGATTCAATCTCTTTAGAAATTAACTAAATATTTATTCAATACAAATAAAAAGCGTCGTTAGAGTTAGGCTTCACCATTTGGCCCAAAAGCCCATGAGCTTATGGGGGCCCGATAAGCCCGATGGACAAAAGCCCGGCCCGACCCGCTATGGGCCGTGGGGCAGCCCGGCCCGAGAGTTTGCGGGCTAGGCTTGGGCTTATGGTGTTCAAATCCGATAGGCCCGATAGGCCCGAGCCCGATAAAGCCCGATAAGCCCAGCCCGACCCGCCCGTAATAAACCCGGCCCATAAGCCCGAAAATATAAAATATTTATTATTTAAAAATTAATACTCAACCCATTCTTAATACTAATATTTCAACCCAAACCCAAATCTCAGCCCCAAGTCCACCTAATTTATTTTAAAAAACCCAATACTCAATACTCAATACCCAATACCCAATACAAACCCTAACCACTCATCCACCTACTTAATAAGCCCAACGTTTTTGGACCCTTGAGTATTTTATTTTAACGAGACCACATTTTTGCACCTTTGTGTATTTTTTTTCATTATTAATATTTTTTTTTGTAATTTTAAAATTTGAGACATAATTTATTGCAAAAGTCCACGTAAGCCCGATCCAAGTGGGCTTAATAGGCCCGACCCGAAAAGTCCGATATAAACCCGGCCCGATAAAAGCCCGTGGGCTCTTTTTTATGTCATTAAGCCCGCCCGGCCCGGCCCGCAAATTTAAAAATTATTTAATAAGCCCGGCCCAGCCCAAGCCCAAAAAATTTGTGCTGGTCTTGCCCGGCCCGGCCCAATCCCGAAGCTTAGTTAGAGTACATCATTAAAGTGATCATATTGTAATTTTATTGTAACATCTGAGCGACGACCTGCTAAGGGGGCAGCTGTGGCTCTAGCCCAGTAAGGTTTTATCATTATCTATCTTGTTAGCTTAGTTCTGCAAAATTCCTAACTTAGCCCAATTGGCTATGTAGCAAGTTCCTTTCCTGCGGTCTCGGGTTCGAAACTCATTGTTTTATTTGCTATATTTACTATTTTATCATTTTCTTTTAATTTTTGAATAAAATTTGATCATATTTTATCATTTTTTTCCAATTTTTTAATAAACTTGGACTTATTTTATCATTTTTCTTTCAATTTTCTAATAAAATTTGGCTATATTTTATCACTTTCTTCAATTTTTTTAATAAAGGTTTATGAATTTAGTTTACCCTTTAATTTTTTTCAAAAAGTTGATGAATTTAACCCTTATTCCAATTTTTGAATAAATTTTGCCTTATTTTATCATTTTCTTCCAATCTTTGAATAAAATTGGCTCTATTTTATTATTTTCTTTAATTTTTCAATAAAATTTTATGAATTTAGTTTACCGTTCAATTTTTTTTTTTAAAACTTGATGAATTTAGCCCACCTCACTTCGAATTTCTGGATCTGTCCCTGAGGTTAAATTTTTGCTAGTATTTCTCTATTAGTGAGAGGAGTTTTTGGTAGGGGTTTGTATCTAAGTTTTTTATTTCCCATGATTGAACTTCATAACTACGATTTAGTAATAATCATATGTTTTTTTTAAGTATACATTCATATTTCTTAACTGATAAGTGAGAAATATTAAATTTAATTTCAATAAATGGTGATGACCTTGTTATTTATATGGAAGTTAATATTCAATGAATGATTGGTTTGGGCCAAATTTCCTTTTTTTCTTTGGATTATGATTAAAGTAGTATCATTTAGACACATTAAACTGATCATATTTAGTGATAGATAATTAATAAATAATATTAAATTAATACCAAGTGATTTAATTTATCAAAATAATAGCATTTATTAATTGTCACATGTCACTGAATGGTCAATTTTGTATGTGTAAATAGTATTACTCTTAAGCGTACACTATCATTATACATCACAAAAAAAATAAACTTCTCACCACAATTTCTACCCATGCAATTACAAATTATTAAATATATAATTAATTTCTCATATAATAAATAATAATTCTTAAATTTGAGTCTCATAAATAACGAAATCTATGCGTAAATCAGAAATATGGTACAGTTTCTACAGTATGTGGCTCCCTGCCTCAATTTCTTCCATGAGAAAATATTCCACCGACTTATTTCGGCCACGAAAAAGAGACAAAAGTAGATATACGTAGAGCAGGATTGTCAGACACGTACGTAAGTTTAGTCAACACCAGAAAGTAATTAGTGATAAATTATATTTAAATTAACCAAGGACCAATTACCAAACGATGCCATGAGGCTTCTTACAAATGCTTCACGCTTTGTTCTTTTGCATTCAGATGGTGGGAACTGAGAAGAAGTTCACTCATTGCTACGTACCGATCCTATTTTCCTCAATTTAGCAGACAGAAATGTTAGAATCTTCGCAGCCAATCAAACCCGAGGAAATTATATAATTTGCTTTCTCAAGGAGTCGTATTTGCTGTGCGGTACCGGGCTTATATATACGTAATGGTTTCTTCTGATTTGAAACAACAGAATGGAGGATAATCAAACAGGCGAAGCTTCACTGCATTGAACCTTTTCTTAAAGGTGAGATTTTTATTTCTTTGGGTCCGCTTATTGCTAACCGGTTGAGCTTATCTCAAATGTTCATTGAAATCATCCGCCATAAGTTTTATTTGTATTTAGGAGAAAACAGTGTTTTTGGATATGGCTTTTGTGAGATGTCGGTGTAGCCTCGCAATCTCATTGAATTGGACAAATCACATTTTGAAATTTCTATTCATGTATAATTGAGTCATAGTTTGTTAAAAAGATTGAAAGTCTTTGATGGGGTTATTACTGTTTTTTACTTATACAGTACTTAATGTTTATTTACTGTTTAGTGTTTGCATTAAAGCTGGAATCTTTGTAAACCTCCAATTATGTATTAGGTGAGTTATGGATGTTTTCAATCTTTAATGGGTTGTTATTGTTTTTGCTTCTACAGAGCTTGTCTATTTACTGTGTAGTGTGCATGCAAGAAATTTGTGTGAAGTCTTCAATTAAATGTCATGTTGTTTCAGATTCATAACATCACCTTATTGTGTTATGTCTAATTCAATTCCCAACTTGAATTTTTCACTTAATCTTTCTGTGCTATTGGTTTTCCTGTCCAGTGCCAAAGTTTTTGCCCCGGAGATTGTCTACCAAGTTCTTAGAAATGGCCATGGCTCCTGTTATGAAAGTGGTTTTGGGGTCATTTGCGTTTGCAGTTTTTTGGGTATTGGCAGTTTTCCCGGCTGTCCCTTTTCTGCCAATTGGAAGAACTGCAGGCTCCCTCCTAGGGGCAATGCTTATGGTTATATTCAGAGTCATAACTCCGGATGAAGCATATGTTGCTATCGATCTCCCAATCCTTGGTCTTTTGTTTGGGACAATGGTTGTTAGCATCTACCTAGAAAGAGCAGATATGTTCAAATACTTGGGTAAGTTGCTCTTGTGGAAAACCCAAGGAGCAAAAGACTTGCTCTGTCGAATCTGTTTGATTTCTGCAATAGCGAGTGCTCTCTTCACCAATGACACCTGTTGTGTTGTTTTGACTGAGTTTGTTTTGAAAGTTGCAAGGCAACATAACCTCCCTCCTCATCCTTTCCTCCTTGCCCTTGCCTCAAGTGCAAATATCGGGTCTGCTGCAACCCCGATTGGCAATCCTCAAAACCTGGTTATAGCTGTTCAGAGTAAGATACCTTTCGGAGCTTTTTTTATGGGAGTTCTCCCTGCAATGCTTCTCGGGGTTTTTGTGAATGCTTTATTTCTTTTATGTATGTATTGGAAGTTGTTGTCTGTCCAGAAAGATGAGGAAGATCCAGCTGGAGAAATTGCTGCTGAGGAAGAGGTAAATTCTCATAGGTTTTCACCAGCCACATTGTCACATAACACATCCTTAAACTCTCAAGATTGGAACTCCAAATTTGAAAGCTTAAGTGTGAGAAGTTCTCCAAATATTGGTCCCACCATGGGTAATGGTGAGAGTTTCACTCTTAGAAACCGTTTACCTTCAATTGAGAATGACAGAGGCAAGATTCCTGGTGGTGCTACCGAAGCAAGTTCATCGAATGAGGAGACGAGTGATGTGCCTCCTCCGAAAAGGGAGGAACCAATCCCGTCAGTAAGGGCTACAACAGCGGAAAGAGATACATGTCCTCCTACAGAGTCATTCACGGAAGGGAAGGAAAGTCTGACCACAAGGTGGAAAAGGTTGTTTTGGAAATCTGGTGTTTACCTAGTTACAATAGGAATGTTGATTGCACTGCTTATGGGTCTGGATATGTCTTGGTGTGCCATCACCGCTGCACTTGCTCTCGTTGTTCTTGATTTCACAGATGCTCGGCCAAGCCTAGAAAAGGTAAATTTTACCACTCATCATATCCTCTCTTCTTGTGTTAGAATACAAATGTTGATAAGTTCATTTCTTTTACTTCGACCAGGTCTCCTATTCTCTGTTGATTTTTTTTTGTGGAATGTTTATAACCGTTGCTGGATTTAACAAAACTGGTATTCCAAGCGCTCTTTGGGACTTCATGGAGCCTTATGCAAAAATTAACCATATAAGTGGGATTGCAGTTCTTTCCGTTACCATACTCCTACTTTCAAATTTTGCCTCAAATGTACCAACTGGTATGCTCATCTTCACTCTCATTTATATATTCCATGGTTTTCTCGTTCCATATCTACGATTCCAATGTCTACTTGACAAATCTTTTACTTTCTAAAACAGTAATCATGATATTGCACAGCTTAGTTTAACAGAATCTACATGTGAATTGTACTAATCCCTTGCAAGATTTGTGTGAGAGCTAATGGTCTCAAACTTTCAGCACCAAGCCACTGAACATGTTTATCGCTTTTCTTTTGTGTCGTTGGATAGTTTTGTTGCTCGGAGGTCGGGTGGCTGCTTCAGCGGCTGCAATTTCTTCCACGGAGGAGAAGAAGGCATGGCTGCTCCTAGCCTGGGTGAGCACGGTAGCAGGAAACCTCTCGCTGCTGGGATCAGCGGCAAACTTGATTGTGTGTGAGCAGGCTCGCCAATCTCCACAACTCTCATACACTTTGTCATTCTGGAGCCATCTCAAATTTGGTGTCCCCTCCACTCTTCTAGTTATTGCTATTGGTTTGACAGTAATAAGATGATATTGATGTGTAATTAGTTTTTACTGGAAGATCAAGTCAATGACACAGTGATTTTCAGCACAGAAAAAAAAAAGTAGGATGTCTGTTATGATATTTTCACATTTCAGATAGCTTGTGAATCAGGCTTACAATTCAAAACATTGGGCTTTGAGGTAATGTGCTGGGTTCAAAGGATGGGCTTTCTTATTCACCTGAAAATTTTAAAAAATTAGTAAAAAAATAAGAAGCCCAAGTAGCTATTTTTTTGTCTAAAAGCCCAAGTAGCTTCTGGTCTAACTATTTCATACAATGTTTTGAGCCTAGTTGTGACCTGTTCATTGTCCTAGTGAGTGATTCTGTTCTAAAAATAACTAGTAAATATCATGAACCTGATTTTTAAATAAAATAACATATAAACATAGAATGTTTAAAAAATTATTAACTATTTACATATACATCGTTACTTGTTCATTTATATAATTTAACATGTGTTATAATTAAGGATGAAAATATTGATTTTGACTATGATATTGATAGCTTAATTGATTGATATATCGATAGATATTTCAATTGATATCGATATTACTAATGGTCAATCAAAATATTGAAAATGGGCTCAAAAACTTAGAAAGGAAAAATAGCTTTGGAATTGATGATTATTCCATGTGAGGATTATTGTTTTTCAACTATATTTTCAAATTCCAATTTCAATTTCATGTCCATTATGTTGTTCATGATTAATAATCAAATCTTATTAATATGTGAACCCAAAGATTATATACTTAATTTAAAATTAAATTGCATATTGTTGAAATTGAATGTTTAAAACTGCATTTGTTTATTTTCCAAGAACCTAAACTTGAGTTTTTTTTTTTTTTAATCTAGCTATTAACTATTAGGGGTCTAAATCGGTTTTTCAGATCAATTTTTGTAAAAAAAAATTGAAACCGAACCGGTTCAATTTGTATCCAAAAACAAATTTAAATCGAAACTAAATAATTTGATTCCATTTGGTTCAGTTCCGATTAAACCGGATCCAATTCGGTTAATCCAATTCAGTAGGTCACACGAGTTTGAATTTTTATTAAACTGATTTTTTTCAACCAAAATTTAGGTAATTTCTGCCTAAATTTGGGCAAGTTCTAGTGCTTTAAAATAAGTAAAATTTGCAATTCCAATTTTCATTTAAAGTTCAACCACAAACATAATATAATTACAATTCATAACAAAAAATACAAATAAAAATCAATAAGCCCATTGTTCGTCTCACACAAAGTTCGAAAGTTAATCAAAAGTAGAAAATATAAATAAAAATAAAAAAGTCCAAGTAGCACTTATGTTTACAAAAACATATAGCCAATAACATAAATGCAATTTATGTTCATGAATCAGCAAATAACAAGCCGTGGCAATAGCTACAATAGTATAATGGAATATATTAATATGTGCATTAGCAATGACACCAAAAGGAATGAAACCTACAATCAAGAATTATAATACCCAAGGGTCTCCCTAAACAATCATATGGGTATAAACCAAACCAAACCAAACCATTCAAATGACAAACCAAACCATTTAATTCGAAATATAAACCAAACCATTCAATTGACAAACACCGTGTGTGGACACTTTATTAGGATTCCAAATCAGTGAATGCATTACAATCTATAATCAACAAAGAGCCATTGTGAATAAGAGGTTATCATACCACGGCGGAATCAGCCCATCAATACAAAACTCCATCAATTAGCACCAACAGAAACTCAATTTAACATTCATTTCAATCTAAGCCAAATGAATGCAAGCTTTGAGAGAATAAATGGAAGTAGAAATACCCCTGACTAATCCATTTGAAATGAGATTAGGGAAGCCATTGATGCTCATTTCCACCGTATCTTTCAGAGTTTTGGACAGCGTGAGTGAGAAGGACATCCTAACCTTTGTTAATCCTATCGTGCCTAGAAATGTGAATGTTGCCCTTTCTACTTACATTACTGAGGATGAAGTTAAATTGGCAGTGACAGGACCGTCCCCTGAGGAACATTGATATGTGTGTCCGGTCCTGCTCTCGTCTGACAAGTCAACTGAAGTTCCCATATTACCCTCAGTACTTGCCAAACAAGGGATAGCTGCACATGTGCCCACTCATGCCTCCACCTCTCTATCAGCCTCGATCATCGCACCACGACCTGGAGGGTCAATAAAAACACAAAAGGTGTGAGTGGATAAAAATAAATCAATTATAAAACATGTTACAGAAAAGAAATTTCTACCCTCCACGTAAAACCAATGCATGCATTCGAAAATCATTTCACAATCCATTTCATTTCCAGTACAAGAAAACCGTGTGTGAAAACCAAAATCATTTTCCTTTTCTCAAACCTCGGGCCTTAGCCCAGAACCATAAATACGGGGCCTCAGCCCAAAATCATGAATCAAAATCCAAGTACAGAGCATAACCCAAAAATCCATCAAGTCATATAAACCGGGCCATTGCCCAACACATCCGAAAACATCGGAGATCAACAGTAAATCACAAGTCAATCAATCTACTGGATCTCAAATGCGCCCGAGTCTTTAAACTCAAAATCATGCGCATAATCAGGCCTTCCCGGGATAGTAACGAGTCTTTAACCTCAAAACACAATCAATAGGCCTCGGGGGATATCACAGTAACCGAGTCTTTAAACTCAAAACATATCAATCAAGGGCCTCCCCCGTCATCAATCAACCGGGTCTTTAAACCCAAAACATGATCCAACAATAGTACCGGGTCTTTAAACCCAAAACCAGGTGTAATTCACAACAAATCCAAAATCCATCGTAATCCACTTTCCAAAACCAAATCCAACATCACATTTTATCGAAATGGAACTCATGTCCGAATTTCACATTCAAATCCCAAATCATATCCGTCATTCAGTTCCAAATCCGAATTCGGAACCATCATTCCGTAAGCTAGCATCCGGAATAATCATTCCGAACCCAAATCCGGAAATCCACTTTCAAGTTTCTGAAACCCGAAATCTCGTTCATCAAAACCACTGTTATGAACTGGGCATCAAGCCCAAAATCACCTTTTCCAAAATCCGTTTTAAATCTTTGAAATCAAATCATATTTCAAATCCCAAATTCAAATCATCAAAACCATGGTCAAATCACAACATACACGAAATCTCGTAAAACGTGCAAATCCGTAATAATCTCAAAATACGTACCATAACCGTAAATCATACTCTCAATCATAATAAAAAAATTATTAAAACATGATACGCACAAATCATATAAAATTATCCACCAAACCATCATCAAATCATAGGGGAAACCATAGTCTCGAAATACATGCAATTACGTATTACATATCGAAATACGTGTAAATACGGAAATCATAATTACCATAAGCATACGCATAGAAATAATAAATATAAAGCATAGAAAACGATTATGCATGCATTGAAATTTAGAAAACAAAGTCCACTCACACACAGTCCAAACAGCCCGCTTCCGAGCTGCACATTTTTCCGTAAATTCCGGAAATCATAATTCCTGTCCAAAATCAATATCGAGGGTCACTAACACTCCAATATACTTCATATAATTTCCCCCAGTTTTTCTGGGATTTAAATACGTATTTTAAACGTATACGAAAACTTCGGATACACTGAACACTATCGAAACGATATCAAATTTCTTCGAAACTACTGCCAAAATGTTCGTTACATTAAAAGGATAAAATCACATGTTAACCTTGACCGGAGATATTGTCTCACGCGCCGCCCCAAGGGGCTGCACGTGAAAGTCACGCGCCCTGTACAGTGTGCTACAGTGTCATCTCCTACACCCTACTCTCTGCTAAACGAGTCACGAACCCGCGACATGACCCGAGTTTTTCTCCTTTAATTCGACCTCAATTCTTATAATTCTTCCACCGAATTCCATCTATTTTATCTCAATTTAAGTTCTCTATTAGTAATTACATGAATCGGGCCCTTAATCCATCAATTCTCCGATGAATGTTCAAACGAATTTCAACTTCGAACTCACCTAATTACATGAATTGGGCCCTTAATCATCTGTTGATTCAGTTAATTCATACAGGTAGGATCCTAGGAGTATAAGGAAAATTAATATGAACCGAATTGCACAATTCCTTACCTCTAAGCACTTGAACTCAACCGCTATTTTTCACGAATTTTGGAACTCCAGTTCCTAGTCGAAACACAATCAAACGCCTTTGATTTTTATATGGCTAGACTCGAAATGGTCTCAGAAAGCTGTTTCTACCCTCACTTTGGATCCCCTCAGCTTACAAATGAACATTCAAATTCTCCCTCAATTTTTCTAAGTTTCTCAATTTTCTGGGCTTCTTCCTCTCTATGTTCTTGGTTTTTCTTCCTAGTTTGTTCTCTCAGTCTCTCCAGTCTCTGTTTCGCTCAGTTCCTCACAGTACGTTGATTAAGTTCATTCAATCAGAGATGTGATCAATTACAACCGGTGCTCTGTTTCTCCCACGACCACACCTGTGCACACACTCACGCCTAACCGAGCCACTCTTCTGTTTTCTCTAGTGACATGTGTCACTTAAGCAATTAATTAAACAACTATCAATTGTATCCCACAATTAATTAAACGGCTAAATTAACCAGCTAACAATTAATTAAACAGCTAAGTTAACCTCCACTTTAGCTAATTAAGTTTTCACCGTCCAAATTACCATTTTACCCTTCCTTCACATAATTACCAAAATGTCCTTCACACTCCTAGACCCGTAACTTGGTCGTTCGAACTCCGATTGACGTGTGCCACCTGTCTACGAACTCAGCGTCTCGAGACCTACCCAACGATCTTTGAATTACGTGAAAAGTTCATGTCGTTTGAAAAATCAACAATTGCCTCTTTAACCAATTTACCGAATTACCCTTGAACTTCCGAACATCATAACTTTCTCCTCAGATGTCGGAATCGGACGTACAACCTATCTATGAACTCGTGACATCCCGAACTACGTCACAATCATCGGTCAAAGTCTGTTTGACCACTCGAACCAAAATTCAACCATTTGCCCGATTCAAGGGCAAAAATCGTCATTTTCTTCAAATTTTTTCCAAAATTTCCTTCTTCGAATGTCCGGGTCGTTATAGGCAGCTTACTAGATGGGGCCTCTCAAAGCTTCTGGTCCTAATGGTTTCTCGGGAGCTTTTTGCCAAAGCTATTGGGATACAATTATGGATGATGTGTTTGCACTTGTGAGAAGTCATTTTCAGGGTACGCTTCCCATTCATAGGTTGAATGGAACAAACATTTCCCTTGTCTCAAAGATACTAAATCATGAATGTGTCTCTTAATTTAGGCCCATTGCCCTTATGCAACTACTCCTACAAGATCTTATTGAAGGTCTTCTCAAACCGAATGAAGCCCTATCTTGCAGACATGATCACACCACAACATAATGCTTTTATTTCTGTAAGTCAAGTCCAAGATAACATCTGCATTGCCCATGAGGCCTTCCATGCGCTCAAACATAGAAAGACCACAAAGAAGTACGAGATAGGTCTTTAACTTGACATGAATAAGGCCTTTGATAGGAGTGGGACTTCTTGGAGGCAGCCCTTATTAAAATGGGGTTTGCTGATATTTTGGTTCGCATGGTTATGGGGTGTGTGAAATCGATGCAGTTCGTTGTTCTAATTAATAAGAAACTAGGGAGTAACTTTTCACCATCTAGAGGCCTCCGACAAGGGGATCCAATTTCTTCCTACCTCTTCATAATTGTCTGTGATGTTCTGTAAAAAATAATGATTCATGCTGTTAACCATGGGATTGTGGTTGGGCTTAGGTTTAGTGATAATGGTTTGATTCTCTCTCACCTCTTCTTTGCAGATGACTCCTTGTTTTTTTTTTAAGGTTTCGACGGATAATTACAAGGTAGTCAAAACCTTATGGAGGTGTTTTACCTGGCTTCTGGTCAGGTGGTCATTTTCGACAACTCCAATATTGTAATGACCTGTCCCGTAAATCCGGATTAAATTAGTGGTTAATGACTGATTATTAAGACTAATCGGTGATTAGTTGGATAATTTCGGACGGACGATGCAAAATGATGATTTTGCCCTTGGAATGGGCAAAAATGTTGACTTTTCGTTCGAGCGGTCAAATGGACTTTGACCGATGACCGTGACGTAGCTCGGGATGAGTGTTGTGATGCTACTGTGGATGTGATGTCTCGACGCGGAACTGCCCATTAGCAACCTGGATGCGATAGTGATAGTACGTTCATTGTGGTTAGTTAGCAGCGATTGTTAGTGTCAGAATAACAGTGGCTCGATACGCGGTACAAGGTATGACGTACGACGGCTTAGGGTCGGAAAGGTTAGTGCGTTGGCGCTGGGTATGCTTGATGATTGGACTATAGGGTCGGAGATATGCCAGCGTGGGTATCTAGTGGACTACGATTACGAGTAGGCTAATCGGTATGTGGAACCCGCTAGTAGCCCGTTGAGCTAGTGAGATATGTGGGCCGAGGATGTCAGTTGACGGTGGCCTATTGGGCCGGATGATGTTTGGATGACGACAGTATGGACTTGTGATCGTTTGGTCAGATTGTTCAAGCTTGGACTTGGACAGCTACGAGTAGTCGGAGGCCTTGATTGGCAGGGTTTAGGAACTACTATGAGATTCGAGGGATTTCCCCCCTAGCAATGGATACTGGTTGATGTTGGTGAGTAGAGTTACGATAAGGAATGATTTTAGTCGGGTGTGACGACCCGTGTGATAAGGTTGTAGTGAACCAGTGGCAGTTGTGGGTTTGGATAACCCGTATGACGAGAATGATTTGAGGAACCTTGTAGGACCCATTAACCGAGCAGGGATGGGTGATGACCATTGGTAGGTCATGTTTCAGTACGAACGGTCAGGATGTCGTTAGTTGATCAGAGTGGCGAAGCGGAAGCGTAGTGGTATTCGTATTTCGGATTGAGTTCCATGGTTGGAAAAGGTGGATAGACTTCCAACATGGATAGAATCTCAGAATCAAGAGCGGTTGTAGTTAGATATTGAGATGTGTGATAATTTCGAGATGGTGTTAGATGCCGCGTGTGAGATATGGATGGTTTAGAGTTAATTTGGGGATTCATTAAAGGAAATACAGGAATTGTGACCTCCCATTGGCCATGGACAAGGGTGGATATGTTTGGGAGTAGGAAGAGTACTTAGTAATGCCAGGAGTGGCCTGTGTGGCGAGTTCCGTAGGATTGTGCTAAGTTGGATTAAGGTAGGATGACTTGTAATATCCTAGTTATGGACCTTTGAGAATTTCCGTTGGAGGATGACGGATGGAAATGGAAAAAGGAGTGACTATAACTGATCGATATGAGGTTATTGAAGAGAACCTACAATCTAGAAGGGCGGCCTATAAACCGATTGGATTTGATACAGTGGTCTGAAATCTAGTCAGTAGGATCCACTTAGGAGTGTGTGGATCGGGATTGGATTGCTTCTAACAGGTTTGAGTAAGTTGTGGAGCCAGAGGATCATATGTGAGACATAGGTTGGATATCTTGACCATCTTGGAGTTGTGCAGGACGTGTGTGGTCCGCCTCGTATACGTTGGATTTTGGTTTTGGGGTTAGTGCGGGGTCTGCCCTGTGTACATAATGAGAGGAGCTTGAGGTTCTTACTGGCCGGGCGACCCAGGAGATCAGAAGACTCGAATAGACTCAAGCTGGTGTTCTTTGGAAGACGTGTCAGATCTGATGTGCTGGCCTTGTATTGGATTGTATCGATAGGCTCTAAAAGTGACACGTGTTTGACTCGTAGTCAGGTAAGTAACCCGCATGGTTACGCGGATGTTTGTGTGCCCTAGAGATACACTGTGAGGGTGACGGGTACACTTTGGTGTTGTTGGATGGACGTTGGGAATAATAGGGTTTGGCTGATGCCACTTTGGTTAATTAATGGACATTCTGTAAGATGTCGTTGGAAGTACGTAAGGATATACTCTACGAGCCGTGATTGAGGTGTTCCAAAATACCTTTGTTTCATTCAAGGTTTGTAGGGTTGTCCTTGCGTGTGGTTAGTGGTATGCACCGTGGTTCTGGTTGGTGGTACTTGGTGCATGTACTTGAAATGTGTACGTACTGGTTCTGCAGTGGTCGGAGTCATGCTGATGTACTTGGACGTGCAGCGTGATGTTCTGATAGAAGTGTTGGTAATTGGCTGAGTGCCGAGGTATATTGTGGATAGATGGATGTTTGGCGTAGTTCTGATTTGATGGAGTTTGATGGAACAGGTGGGCAGGATCAGGGTGATTCCGAGTGGTTGATCGGTTATTGCAGGCTTCAATGTTGACATAAGCTGGATGCTCCGAATCATGAGTGGTTGGTGGGATCCTGACTTTGACATGTGTGATCACGGTTTGACAGGTAGGTAATAGGGTCTAGTTGCAGACAGGTGGTGTAGGATGTGGATGAAGTTCCATAGGATGACAGTGTTGGTGGTTAGTAGAACCACCGGTGGAAGGATTGGTTGAGTTAGGGGTATAAGACGAGTACGTTGTGACTCTGGTGGGGTCGGGGCAGATCGCTGACGGAAGTAATATGGAACGTTGCACGAATCTTGGTGCACAGGAGTACCAAGATTGGTAGATGCCGTCTTGTGAATGGGTGTACTTGAGTTTTGTGTTTGTTGACGGCGGACTCACAAGATGTGCTGGGACGTTGATACGAGGTACGCTCGACTCGAAGGGAGTCGGGAGTGTTGAACCTGATAGCAGTGGTGCGTACCTAGTGATAGTTGAGCCGTGAGTGTCGACTGGTGTGGTGACAGTTTGGGCACTATCAGGAAACATTGGATTGGCAGGTGCTGGACACCGGATAGGAGACCCAGGTGTGAGACCAGTTAGATTTCCCCCAGTTAGTTAGGGAAGTACGAGATTCAGAATTTCGGGGACGAAATTTTTTAAGGGGGGTAGATTGTAACGACCCGTCCCGTAAATCCGGATTAAATTAGTGGTTAATGATGGATTAGTGAGACTAATCGGTGATTAGTTGGATAATTTCGGACGGACGGTGCAAAATGACGATTTTGCCCTTGGAATGGGCAAAAATGTTGACTTTTCGTTCGAGCGGTCAAATGGATTTTGACTGATGACCGTGACGTAGCTCGGGACGTCACAAGTTCATAGACAGGTGGCACGCCCAATTCCGACATCCGAGGAAAAAGTTATGACGTTCGGACGTTCGAGGACACGTTGGTAAATTTGTTGAAAAAGGGGCAAATTGTTGACTTTTCATACGACACGGAATTTTCACGAACATCGAGGATCGTTAGGAAGGTCTCGATGCCCTGAGTACAACGACAGGCGGCACATCATCATTGGACTTCAGATGAATTAGTTACGAGTCTAGATAAGTGAGGGGTAAAATGGTCATTTGAGAAGGCAGGGGCATTTTGGCCTTTTTTGAGGCATTGGGATCTGTGCCTAGTAGGATGAGGACACTTGGTTGTTTTGGAATTGTTGCCCATGGGAAATTGGACACATGGCCTTATTTACTTAATGCTAGTATTTCGGTTCCCCAAGACTCTATGTAATGAAATTGATGCCATTCTTGCTAACTTTTGGTGGGGATAGAACCACGATCGGAATAAGCTCCATTGGATCAGTTGGAAGGAATTAGGCCTCCCGAATGCCCAAGGGGGATGGGCTTTCTAAATAAGAAAGAGTTCAATATTGCTCTTCTAGCTAAACAGTGTTGGAGGCTTGTCAGTGACCCTAATTCTAATGGGCACAAATGATGAAAAGTAGATACGTTCCTGATACATGTTTTTTGAGGGAAAATTATGGTGCTCATGAGTCTTGGGCTTGGTCGAGTATTTTGGAAAGTAGGGACGTGATCCTTAAGGGTGCCCGATGGCAGGTCATCGATAGCCACTCCATCAAGTTCTAGACTGATAATTGGGTCATTGGCCTCCCTGACCTCCAATTTATTACCCCTGCACTTATTGGGGCCAACCTTGAGGCTCCGGTGGCGGATTTTGTCGATTGTCAATCTACGAACTCGGATAGATCAAAGATATATGGTGTCCTTGATTATGAGTGTGTTGATATAATTTCCTCCATGCCTATTGGAGACTTGTTGTAACAACCCGGATATTCGAGAAAATAAGAATGACCATTTTGTCCCTAAAAACTCAAAGAGTTTACTTTTTGACCAAAAATCTATGTGTTAACTTTTTGATCGAGACTTCTTATGGATAATCCGATTGGGTCGTCAGAAAGGTTTCGATCTCCTGAATTCATAGACATATGGCATAGAAAAATAGGAGATCGAGTGAATTAATTATGGGCCAAAATGGTCAATGAGTATTTTGGTAATTTTTCTTGGAAAGGAAAATGGTAATTTCAAAAGTGAGATTCTAGGGACATCTACAATCTTCCCTTCCCTTTATTCTCCATCATTCCACCGACTTTCCCTTTCTTGTACAAATATATGGGGTGGCTGTGTTAGGACCATTCGGTGATGAATGGCCAAAAGTGAGGAAAGAGAGAAAAGTGAATAAAAAACCAAGCAGGGGTGGACTGATCAGGAAAAATACAGAGAAAAAGCAAAGGAATGAGAGAAAGAATGGAAAAGGGAATAGACTGGTGAGAATTAGGGTGTGAAGGAGGAGAAACATAGAGGGTGGTGATGGAACCTGTGAAGTCCCTGTAACGAGTTTCCAGTTCAGGACCAGGAGACGACCTTACGTGTGTACTAGGATGCTCCTAAAGGTCATGTAACCCTCATTAGTTAAAGAGGAGTGGTTCTAGACTTGAAGAAATGGTGGAGTTGTTCCTGGAAGCCATGGGCGGAAAGATGGTGAGATCGAACGATTAGATTTGGTGAGTATTTCTTCCTTCTGACTTCATAGATCGTTTTATTAGTTAGTCTAGTTAGATTTTGATGTTTGGAACGTTGAAAGTGGATGTGAAATGGTCGAGATATGGTTGGGTCTTGGTCGCGGGTCAATCGACTCGAATACCACACATTCGGGTTTGGGACTGAGGAGGAAGACAACTGTGCAGGCGCGTGGCCACCACGCGCAGAGGTCTTGCGACAGCGCGTGGTGGCATGTACAACGTCTGCTGGCCATCTTGTTAACACGAAAGTTCTTTCTTTTAATTTCTGAGTTTATTGATACAATTCTTGGGTTAATTGGACTCTGTTTGGGCATGGTTTGAATATCCAATGTGTTATGTTTATTAATTTAATTGATCTACATTATGGGTAATTAAAGGATTATTGTGCTAATCTAAACTTAAGTAATTGGTGACTTAACCAAGTAATTTTTAGAATTTAGTGGTGGTTTTGTATTGCATAACAAATAATTATAGAAATTAACTTCTTTTAAAAAGGATAATTAGGCTTAATATTTTTATGGTGTAAATTATATATTGTACCTAGGATATCTTAATTCTATGATGATATCGATTATGGGAAATCAAGGAAATAATCTTGGACATTAATGGACCCTTTTATGATTAATGGAAATTGTATACGTACATTAATATGGATGTTAATGATATAATTCTATAGTATAGATTATATATAATTTTGAATAAAAATTTGTATATATGTTATAATACGAGTAAGCCTGACCTGTAAAAGTTTCTGTCACATGACGAGGTTAGTGGGTCGAACGTGGGCAGTAACCTCGTAAGGACGGACCAGGTTTGGTTAATCGAATAAAATATGGAGGTAAAACTAGTAATATCCCTTGTCTAACCTAAGTTATCAGATGGGAGCAGGACTGGTCCAGTTTTCATTAAAACTTCGAACGGGTCCTGTCAACTTAGTATTAGAGGTAGGATATCAGGTATTTTGGTTCTCAAATCGTGAGCCTTGTATCATCATTAATTTTCTCACATGATTGATATGATAGTAAGTTGTTTATGCGTTAATGTATTTTGATGGTTTAATGGAATTACCGAAATATACGCTTATGAGATTTTGTTTACAAACGATGGTTGGTTTGAATGAGTAAATAATACAAATTGGAATTTGATTTGCTTGAAAATGAGGGTTATCAGTGTTGAATGATTTAAGTAGTAATAATTTGAATGTGCTTTCCTAATGACGTTTATCCATGAGTTTCAAGACTTTCTAAATGAATTTCGAGTATGCGTCTTCAGAGGATTGTATTTATAAAATAGATTTGTGCGATAAGTAAGCGGTCACTTGATAGTTGTGATCAAGAATGATCGTGGTGTTACATTAATTAGGATTTTATATGATTTGACCTTCACTGGAAATAAAAGTAAAGTTATTAATTAAAATTGGTTTGGGTTAATTATTGAGGACTTGGAAATGCTATATGAACTTTGAGTATATGTTTACGAGATTCTTAAGGAAATTATGTTAAGTCCAAATTCAATTGATGGTTCGATTTTTTTTTTCAAGAATATGTATAGGTAGAAAATAATTAAATTTGATTTTCACGCAGTTATTGAGGATTTTTGAAGAAATATTGATTTTTTCGGGTATATGTTTAACAAGATTTAAGTTTGAAGTTATGTCTTTGGGGCTCAAGCCTGAGCATCGAGTTGTGGATTTCATTCGAAGTGTTACATGTGTCTTACAAAAGTATGTTCTCGATGTTCGTGTTGTGGTTATCATGATGATTGGTATGTGATTGTGCTGGTAAATTGTTGAAATTGATATTGTATATGACATAACGATGGTGAGTGATGGTATGATGGCATTATGCCATGATATTAGATGATATGACATGAATGATAAGGAATACATATGATATGGTGTTATGAGTTGTGTGAGTTGATTGTGAACAGTCTCAGACGTCGGGCTATGGCCCCTTTCCTGAGACTGGTGTGATGCGAGTAACCACTCAGACATTGAGTTAAGCTCCGGTTTCTGAGTGGATGGTGGTTGGTTGATCTCGGATGTCGAGCGGGGCTCTAGATCCCGAGACCGGTATTGTCGTAGTAGTCTCAAATGTTGAGTTAGGGGCTCCGGTTCCTGAGATTGGTATGGGGATGCTCACTCAGACATTGAGTAGGGCTTCGGTTCCAGAGTGAAGAGTGAGGTTACACTCGGATGTAGAGTTGGGCTCCGGTTCCCGGGTGGTGTACAGAAACCCTTGGGGAAAAATTTGTCTGGATGAGGTTTGGTACTAGATAATGGTTAAGGTGGTGGCTTACGCGTAGTGCCGTTGTGATATATGAGTTAAGGAATATTAAGGTTGCTTATGAATCTTAAGTTTTGAGATTACGAAATCGGTATAGTTGAAGAAGATTGCTAATATTGTTGATTATATGTTGTTATACTATGTTATATTATTATTCAAATTTTTTGAACGTACTAAAGATCAAAGTGTTCTAAATATTTCGAGGCAGAATTTTTTTTTAAGGAGGGGGGGGGGGGGGAGCACTATAAATTGTAACACCCCGAATATTTGAGAAAAAAAGAATGACCATTTTGCCCATAAAAAGTTAAAGAGTTGACTTTTGACCAAAAATCCAAATGTTAACTTCTTGATTGAGACTTCTTATAGATAATCCGAAAGGGCCGCTGGAAAGGTCTCGATCTTCTGAGTTCATAGATAGACGACATAACAAAATCGGAAATCGGGTGAATTAATTATGGGCCAAAATAGTCAAGGGGTATTTTTGTAATTTTTCTTGGAAGGGAAAAATGGTAATTTCACAAGTGAGATTCTAGGGACATCTAGACTCTTCCTTTCCCTTTATTTTCCAGCCTTCCACCGACTTTCCCCTTCATGTATAAATTTTTGGGGTGGTTGTGTTAGGAGCATTCGATGATGAATGGCCGAAAGTGAGGAAAGAGAGAAAAGTGAAGAAAACCAAGAAAAGGTGGACTGATCAGTGAAAACACAGAGAAAAAACAAAGGAATGATAGAAAGAAAGCAAAGGAATGATAGGAAAAAGGGAAAAAGGGAAAAAGGGAGAGACTAGTGAGAACTAGGGCGTGAAAGAAGGAGAAATGAAGAGGGTGGTGACGGAGCCTATGAAGTCCCTGTATCGGGTTTCCAATTTAGGACTAGGAGATGACCTTACATGTGTACTAGTATGCTCTTGAAGGTCATGCGACCGTCCTGAGTAAAGGAGGAATGGTTCTGGATGTGGATAAATGGTGGAGTTGTTCTTGGAAGCCATGGCCGAAAAGATGGTGAAATCGAACAGTGAAATTTAGTGAGTATTTCTTCTGACTTCATAGATCATTTTATTAGTTATTCTAGGTAGATTTTGATGTTTGGAATGTCGAAAATAGACTTGAAATGGACTGGTCTTGATCGTGGTTCAAACGACCCGAATACCAGAAATTCAGGTCTCGGACTGAGGAGGAAGACAACTATGTAGACGCATGGCCACCGCACGCAAAGGCTTTGAGCGCGTGGCCACCACACGCAAAGGCCTTGCGGCAGCGTGTGGTGACACGTGCGACGTTTGCTGGCCATCTTGTCAACACGAAAGTTCTTTCTTTTAATTTATGAGTTTATTGATATAAATATTGGGGTAATTGGACTCTGTTTGGGCATGGTTTGAGTATCCAATGTGTTATGTTTATTAATTTAATTGATCTACATTATGGGTAATTAAAGGATTATTGTGTTAATCCAAGCTTAAGCAATTGGTGACTTAATCAAGTAATTTTTAGAATTTAGTGGTGGTTTTGTATTGCATGACAAAAAATTATAGAAATTACCTTCTATTAAAAAGGATAATTAGGCTTAATATTTGTATGGTGTAAATTATATATTGCACCTAGGATATGTTAATGCTATGATGATATCGATTATGGGAAATCAAGAAAGTAATCTTGGACATTAATGGACCCTTTTATGACTAATGGAAATTGTATACGTACATTAAAAAAAAAGGAGTGTTTAAGGGTATGGTAAGGAATATGGATGTTAATGATATGATGCTATAATATAGATTATATATTATTTTGAATAACAATTTGTATAGATGTTATAATACGAGTAAGCCCGACTTGTAAAAGTTTCTGTCACATGACGAGGTTAGTGGGTTGGACTGGACGGTAACCCCATACGGACAGACTAGGTTTGGTTAATCGAATAAAATCTGGACATGGGTAATGCCAGTAATATCCCTTGTCTGACCTAAGCTGTCAGATAGGAGCAGGACTAGTCCAGTTTTCACAAAAACTTAGGACGGGTTCTGTCACTTTTATCGCTTAATTTTCCACCAACTACCGATGGGAGCTACTTAGTCAATGTTCGGATACCAATGGTTAAGGAAACGGGCTCCTCCTCACACCACGAATCGCCCCTCATCTTCCTACACCATCCTTGAGGAAATGTGGAAATTAATTTTGGAACCTTGTAACCCCTCCAAAGATCCGGAGCTTCCTTTGGAGGATGGTTCGTGGCTGCATTCCGACCAGGGCTGCATTCTGACCAGGGAATCTCTCTTTTGATGCCACTTAGGGACTTCCCCAATGTGCCCTGTTTGCTCGAAGCATCCTGAAACAATGAAGCACTTGCTTCTACAATGAAATTGTGCCAAAAGTGTTTGGTTTGGCTACACTTTGGGCTATTCTGTAAGTTTATTAAATATCTATACTTTCGAATCATGTTTACTAACATTGTAGCCCCTTTCCTTGCTTGTTATTGGTGGGCTATTTGGAAAGAACGATGAATAATCTCTTTTGAGGGCTTTACCTTTAACCCCTGGCGAGTTATTGAAGTCGAGAAGTCTTTGTAGGCGAACTACTGGTATGCTGCAATTCAGGCTCCTACTCCAAGTATCATTGACAATGAGGATGTTTGCCTCTCCCCTCTTTGGCCTCCCCCTTGTCATAATTCCATGAAAATGAACTCTGATGCCTCTTGGTCATGCCCCTCTTTGCGGGATGGTCTTGGTGTCTTTTTGAGAATCGTAGATGGTATTTTCTTAGGTTAGTGCTGCTCAGTTTAGGAAGATGGATCTGCCATTGTGGCTGAGGCTTGGGCGACGCTGGAAAGCGTCAAATTTGGCAGATCGTGAGGGTTACAACAATGTGGTATTCAAGTCTGACTCACTGGAACTCGTCATGGAAACTAGGGGTTCTATTAGGAAGGGTCGGTGGGAAATCTATCCTATTCTTCTTCAGATTAGATCTTCCATGGAAAAGCTCAATTTAATGGAGTTTGTTTGGGTTTCTTGCTCCGCAAATTCAACTGCATATGTTATCCCGTAATGGCCTCTCTTGCCCTTCGCCCACTAACGACTACTAGTTGCCTCATTCACTCGGAGTTGGTCCTTCTTTTCTTTTTCTGTTGTTGCGCTAGCTCATTTCCCTCGGTTTGTGTTCTCTTGTTTCTTTGTGTTTCTCTGCTCTTTTGAGCACATATAAGAAACAAATCCATTTGAAACAAACACAAAAAGTTCAAAAATAGTCAAAAGAACTCAACAAAAATAGAGGCAGGTTTTGACAATATCACCATTATAAAGCCAAATTTAAGGAGTGAAATAGTACAATTATGAAATTTTTGGATAGCTTATGATCAAGGATAAAATTTGCAACAAAAGTTAATACAATAGATCTCGCCAGTTACTAACAAAAGTAAGGTAAATTAGGCATTAAAATAACCAAGAACCTACAATAACAAATTCTAACATTGCCCAAAAAAAAACTACACCAATCCGCCACAAGACATTTGTTGAAGTCGAGAAGTTAGCAATGAGAAAAGAAATGCATAGAGACATAAACCCAAATACTTAATGTAACGGCCCAGACCTTCGACGAGGGTAAAATTGGAAAAGTTGGATTGAAATGGACCATTTTGCCCCTGGTTAATAGTTGACTTTTCTTGGTCAAAGTCAAAGTGTTGAATTTTTTACTGGGGCCTCGTTTCGGGAATCCGAGAGTACGGTTGTGAAGGGATCGGTCTCCCGAGTACAATGATAGGCGGTAGGCCAGAAACAGATACCAGATGGTTATAGTTCTGGTCTAAACCATGTAGGGGCAATATGGTAATTTTGAAAGGAAGGGGTATTTTTGTCCTTTCTTTGAGAGATTTTTCTTGGTGGCCAAATAGGAGCAGGACAAGTGTCCTTATCTCCTAAATTCTGGTACCAACAGCTTTGATTAGGTTTGTGTGTGTTTAATTGATGTGTGTGTGTGTTTGGTGATGGGCACAACCGAGAGGAAACAACGAAGATGAGGAGAGAAACAGGGGAGGAGGAAGAAATAATAGAGGAAAGTGAGACGTGAGGGAGAAGAATCAGCAGAAATTAAGAAACAGGAAGGAAACCCAGAATCCTGAGGAAGGAGTGACCCGAGAAGGTTTTCGGGTTGGAGGATTGTACAATCGTGTTGTTGACGTGGAAGCCTGAAAATAAGCTTTCTATCATCTTCCCCATGCCTCTGTGACCTCAACAAGCCTGTTAATGGTGGGTTGAAATGTCACGACTCGACCCATCTAGCACGATATTGTCCGCTTTGGGCCCAGCCCTCACGGTTTTGTTTCTAGGAACTCACGTGCAACTTCCCAGTAGGTCACGTATCCTGGAATTGCATCAACTCAAACTCGCTTAATTTTGGAGTTCCAACCAAACTCAAAGCCAGTGAGCTCCCAAAAGGCCTCGCGCTAGATAGATACGTGCCCACACATATAAGGAACTTCGCCTTTCTCTCCCCGAGCGATATGGGATTGTTCACCGTTCTCTCAAAGACAAGGGTCTTACAATCCACCCCCCTTGGGGCCCAGCGTCCTTACTAGCACACTTCTGGTCGAGGTCCAGCTCTGATACCATTCTGTCAAGACTCGACCCATCTAGCACAATATTGTCCGCTTTGGGCCCAGCCCTCATAGTTTTGTTTTCGGAAGCTCACGTGTAACTTCCTAGTAGGTCACCCATCCTAGGATTGCACCAGCCTCAACTCGCTTAGCTTTGGAGTTCCAAGGAATCCAAAGCCAATGAAATCCTAAAAGGCCTTGGGTTAGATAGATACATAGCCACACATGTAAGGCACTTCACCTTTTTCTCCCCGAGCGATGTGGGATTGTTCACCGATCTTGCCTTTCCAAGCTCACAGGTCTTTCTCACCATTCTGCTTCTCAAGCTCACAGGTCTTGCTCACCGTTCTTACTTCCAAGACCGGGTATTACATGAAAACCTGGGATCGCTAAAACAGGGAAGTTGCGCCAGGGCCGAACATGAGAAACTTGAGCATCGATTCTAGGTACGTTTCCATGTATTTCAAAGTTATAGATCTCATGTTGGGTTAGTTTAGAAGAGATTAGACGAAATTGGATTGAAAAATCTGGAAATTGAGTGTTTTGGGATCGGGTCGGGTTGCCGGGTCGGGCGACTCGAAAAAAAAACCTGCGGGATACTGGAGGTAGGGGATGATGCTACAGTACCCCCGTCGCGTGGGGCCCACGTGCAAGGGCTTGCTGGGCACATGAGGGCACATGAATCATGCTCTCGATTTTCATGCAACACGAAAGTTTGAGTATTCGATGTAACAAACATTTTGGCATAGGTTTCAAGTCAATCGGACACCATTTCGGGGTAGTTTTGAGTGTCTGAAGGTGTAGGGTTCATTTTAAGTCTGTTTAAAAATCCCAGAAAATTATGGGATTGAAATAGGAGTTATTTGGAATGGTTTATGACCTCTAGATGTGGTTTTTGACAGGTTCTAACATTTCTGGAATTTACGAGAATGTGTGCAAAGTGGAATTCGGCGATATAGAGGTGTGTGAGTGGACTTTCTTTCTCTAAACTGTTATGCATGCATATTTACATGATTTAAATGTGTTTCCATGAGTTTTGGTGGCATTGTAATGATCGGGAATTTTATCTAATTTTTGGTGATTTTATGAATATTTTAATAATATTTTACTATGCAATTTTCAAAGATTTCCGTAAATTCGGTTTTGGTTTCCGAACGTGATTCTGAATTGAATGAGACTAATGACATGAGATAATGTGATTTTGAATAATTGTGAATTTTATATTATTTCTGGACAGTTTTTACGAAAGTAGCCTTAATTGGACGTTTTACAAGAAAATGTGATTAAGTTGTGTTTGGTGCTTAGGCCCGTGATTCTGATTTTGCATTTGGATTGTGATATGTTATGGTTAAATGTGACTTATTTGGTGATGATTGTGATTTGATTTTGGATCGAATATATGTGTTATGATGATGTGTGACGATTATGTGGATTGGATGTGAGTCTCAAACGTCGAGCCTAGGGCTCCAAACCTTGAGATAAGTATTACGTGTGGTTGTATGTGGTTATGCTTTGATATTGTGTTGAGTAATCTCGGACGTCGAGCAGGGCTCTGTATCATGGGACTAGTGTGTGATTACGACTTAGACATCGAGCTGGCCTCTGTATCTTGAGTCGATATACACTCGGACTTCAAGCTGGGCTCTGTATCCTGAGTGAGTGTGTGATGGCCTACTGGTAGTGTCGTGTGATGTGATGATTGATTTTGTGCATGTGCATTGATGATAAGTTGACTATATTTGAGTTCTGTGCTGATGTTAGTTATGGCATGATTGTATGGATTGATGTGATGGCTCGTGTGACTGTGTTACGATGACTCGGACGTCGAGCTAGGCTCCGAATCCAGAGTGAGTTTGTGGTGTGCCTGCCTGTAGGGTAGTGGTTGATACTTGAAATTGTGAGGATGATGTGTTGGTTGTTTGGGATTAAGATGATGTATGGTGTTATTAATTGTGATCTCGTGTGATGATTTATCGACTTACTGAGGTCTTAGACAGTTTAATGTTATTTTCAAGTTGAGAATATTGCACGTCTTTCTAGGTGATGGAATGTGTTATGTTTTAATCAAAATAAAATGGTTGTGGAATGGTTTTCGTATGCATACATAGTATTGGAAAACAGAGGGTAAATTTCGGTTGCTTTCAAATTATGTTTTTTTTTCCAACGTTTCTTTTCATCCACTCACATGTTTTCTTGGTTTTTTAACCCAACAGGGCCGCTGCACGGAGATCGAGGCTCGAGAGGTAGAGACATGCATTAGCGGGTTGTGCGTGTATCCCTTTTCTGGCAAGGGATTTGTTAGACGGGATCAGGGCCCGATGGTCTTTTTGTGGTGTAATCGAGTGTGGTCCTATCACTTAAACCATAAAACCCAACAATTTATCTAAACTTGATGCTGAATCTGAATACCCAATTCATTAAATCGCCAAAAACAAAAGCTATATGATTATCAATTTACCTGGAAAGCTAATAAGAAATTTACCTCAAACCCACATCCTATAATCGCCTCCCTCAAGCACAACATCATATCCAGAGATTTAATCATTCTGCAGAAAAAGCTTTTTCATGGTGAAAAATTAGGAGCTCACACTATGGGAAAAAATCAAAGCAGTTTAAAACTAAATTTGTATATCATTATCTAGAATTACATAAGAAGGAAACAACAAAGTGGGTGCTTTTGAAAACCATTCAATAAGCTTAGGTCGTCATCATGTAAAAGAAAGGGAAGAGATTTCAATATGATGGGCCACTCTCTCCCTCAATCTCTCTCCACCTTCCTTGCTTTTTGTACAAGATATTAAAACATTACAAATATTACACAAGTCTCTAGTAGACAATAGAATAATTACTACGACTAAATGGGTTATAGCTTAATTCAAAATATAAACCAAACCATTCAATTGACAATCGAAGACTAAATTTCAAGCAAACCATACTTGTAACGATCCGGGATCTAGAGAAAAAGTAAATTTGTAAAAATTGAAAGGAGAATGAAACTTTTACCCTTGTATGGTGAAATGTTGACTTTTTGACTTGGACATTTTTTCGAATATTTCGTAAGGACCGTTATGAAGATCTCGAATTCCCGAGTACGTAAACAGGTGGTATGTTGAAAATAGATTTAGGATAAATTCGTTTTGGGTCTAAATAGTATATAGGCATTTTAGTATTTTTAGCCTAAAGGGTATTTTGGTAATTTTTGCATAAGAAATAAGGTGATGGTGGCACAAGTATAGAATTATCTTTTTTCTTTCTATGGTGCACCAACTTACCCTTGTGGAAGTTATATATATACATCAAGGTTTAAAACGGCGATAGGCGCTCCTAGGGCGATCGATAGGAGGTCTAGTGCCTAAGAAGTTAGACGGGGTCTAGACAATTTTTTTTAAAGAAAAAATTCAACAAAATAATAATATAATGAATACTATCAAATCATTCCAGAACAAATATTAATTATCTAGATAAATAAATTGAATTGAGAATCATAAATGTTGAAAATGTAAGTTTTTATTAATTTTATTATACAACGTTTTATATTTTTTTAATTTATTATCTTTATTTTAATTAATACTTATATTATTAACTAGGTATTTAATAAATAAAATAACTTATATAACTAAATATATATAAGGATGTACTCGTAAATCTACATAGCCGCTCAGCCATTATGAGGGGTAGTTTCTCACCTTGACTAGGCGACCGTCGTTTTGAACAGTGATATACATACACATGTATTGATTCAATGTTATTTTCTCTCGTCGTTGTACCATTTAACTTACCTTTTAACTATGCGCTCCTCGCTCTTTAGATTTGCCAACCAGGGTGTTCTACAAATTCGTCTAGGTCTCAGATTAGACTTTACATGCGATGACTCGAGTTAATTGACGACAAGACTATGAGGTTAATTACCTATACTTATCGACAATCATTTTGACCTTTGATAACTTCTCCTTTCTAACTCTTGATCGTTAATCACGTGCTTTAATTGTTAATCATCGATTTTACATTTGTGTTTTAGTTTGACTTCTAAGCCCAAACTTGGATTTGAATCATCTTGGTGGGAGCTAGATTCGACCACCACATGTCATCCGAATTCAGAGAACCTGCGATTTCTGTGCGGCCCATAGCTTAATTCTTAGGTTCTGCTCCTATCGACTGTATCGATGCATTGCATTTGTGCATCTCTGAGCCTACAAATGGTAATGGTTGACGTTTGACAAGAACTGTTAGTAGTAGAATGACTAGACTTTTCCCTAGACCCCGTTTTGGATTCTAGACTCTAGCTTACTGAGACTGGCCTTGGATTAGCCCAATTTAAATGGACTTAGCGCATGCTTATCTTAGTCAAACCCTTTGAGTTAAATAAGAATTTGAAGTACCTAAGGAAGCCTTTGATGGAGACCTAAGCAAGGAGTTGTCGACCTAAAATTGGATTATCCTTAGACCTAGTTATGTATGTGCTTATATTCTACCGAGATTCTAGGTTTCAACTTCCTATCTCATGGACCTATTGTCGGGTAACCACTTTGATACACTCAAGTATCTCTCAATTTTGGAAACAGGCAAGAACAATTCGATTCTAGGAATAAGTGATGACTTCTCCTCCAGTTGACTTAAAAATAAGTGTTGATTAGTAACTTCCTTATAAGCGCCTCAGAACCTGACTTGGATTACACCCTTGTAGTCGGGTGAGACTTGGTGGCAGGTGTTATTTTTAGTCATTGAAATTTACTGCCATACTAGTGATACTAATTTGTGACATATGGGGACTCTAAGGTTATTTGATAGGTGAGAGACTTCTAGTAGTCTTACTACTGCGACCGACTTACGTTACGAGTAAGAGCTGACTATTGGTTGCAAGTTTACGACTGAATGCTAACCTTGGACAAGGTTTTTTCTTTTGAAACTATAAAGTGGAAGTTGGTTTAACCGACTAGAATTCCCCAATTACTGAAGATCCTAGTTGGAGAATTCTAGTCACTACTCACGCTTGTCGCTTTGACCTTTTACTACCGCGTTTTCTAACAGGACCCATCTCTAATCCCCGTGGATTATCTTGGGATGTCCTGCTCCACGTGTCAGACCAGAATTAAGACCATAACCCACTCGGTGTTTCCAAAGTACGCAGTGGTTTCTAGAGCACGCAACGTTGTGTGATGTCTCGGTCTTTACTATAGCCCGCATCCACGATCAATCTGAAGGGGGTATCAAAAATATTAAAACTGTGAGTGGACAGAAATAAACAGTTGGAAAACAAATTTTCGAAATCAACATTTATACCCTTGAATTAAAAAGCATGCATGCATCAGAAAACATGAAATCTCAAATGTTTTCATTAAAATCAAATCATAAAGAAAATATCTGGACATAATATCAATAATCAAAACATGAGCAACCAATCTTCAATATCCAATATCCAAGTTCCATACAATAGTCACGATATCAATGCAACACATGCGACTTGGGATTTCTACGTCCGAGTATACACTCAGGATCTATAACTTCTGGGTGATGGCATTCCTAGGATCTATGACATCCGGGTAATGTCCATATCTAACACTCCTGAGCCAGAGCCTCCTCTCGAATCTACTCATCTCCAGGCAATGAAATCGTGACCTCTCTAGGATTTACGACGTCTAGAGGATACCACTCCGAGATCTACGTCGTTCGAAGGGAAAAATCACATCATAGAGGATGGTGGTGTGGAAAACAATTCACAAACATTTGTATCTCAAATCATCTCAAGGTATCTCAATAGGGTCTACGCCCGAAATATAGTTTCATCAAATTACGTTCCACAAAACCATCATAAAACCAGTGTCCAGACTTTCCTCCAAAACACATCAAATCGATACGTAAACCTTTTCAAATGATAATATTTCTTTCATGTTCAAAGGGACTCACAATTTGAGTCAAAATCATTTCCAACGGGGTCACTAGCCCGAAATTTCATATCATAAATAAGAACAGGCTCACAAGCCTGAAATATCGTATTACAAATCAGAGCAGGGTCACAAGTCTGAAATCTCATATCATAAATCCGAAATAGGGTCACACGCCTGAAAGATCATATCATAAATCTAAAAACCATTTCACTATTCAAATCATTGCTCAAAATCACATTTGACTATAATCCAAGTCAAAATCAATAGCTAACTAGGTCTCAAGCCCGAAATACCATTTTCACGCATCTCCGTGAAAACATTCAAAATCGATAATCAAATCTTCATTCAAATCATTGAAATCACAAGCACGTAGAAAAGTCGGCATACGCCCAAAGTATCACATAAAACAAAATTCTCGAAATACGTGCAATATAACATTTTCCATGAAAAATGCTCAACATCAAACACAAATCATATTCAAATCATATGCAATTAGTGCATCTCAAACCATGTTCGTAAAACATATAAAACATTTATGCATGCATAATTTTATAAAGCAAATGTCCACTCACTGACTGTCCAAGCTGCGCACTCACAATCCGCGCCGTAAGTCAATCCGAGGCTAATCCAACGTCTCCAAAATGTTCGGGCCTGTCCAAATCATACCCAAGGGTCACTATCCATCTATACAAGTCTATAACAGAAACTCTCAAAAGTCCTGGTATAGTAACCGTGTCTCGAACATGCTTCTCGAGGCTAAAATCCTCCAAATGACCTATCAAACGATCTCTGATCGACCTGAAACCACCACCATTGGATTCAAATCATCAAAACCTTTCGAACATGATCGGTTTGATATCAAAATTCTTGTTCATGCACCGGTCAAAGTCTGGTAAAAGAAAGTCAATGCTGACGTCATCCGCTAACGTCATGTTGACGTCATCCGCTAACGTCATTGCTGATGTCAGCCTAACATCCGACAGCTCTGAGAACATGCCACATAGCACTCCTTGAATGGTGCCATGTGTCACCCTCTAACACTGCCACGTCACATGATGGCTTCACCAGCTGACGTCATCACTACCACGTGTCATTGACACCTCTGACACACTGCCACGTGGTACCACCTCACTAGTCCAAGTGGTCTGACAAGTCTGACATGGACTACCACGTCAGCTAACACGTCACCTGACAGCTCCTAACATATTGCCACATGGCACCACCTCACTGGCTGAGTCGACCCGTTTCACTATAATGGGTCGTTCGACTCGCGACATTGACCTGGTCATAACTCAGCCATCTGACCACCAAAACTCGCGATTCTTTGACCATTCGACTCATCCCTAACTTATAAAGAGATTCACAACCTCAAAACTAAGAAAAAGGGCCTGATACTCACTTGTCAAACTTGATCTTTCGCGGGTCACCTTCAAGCTTCCTTCCTAGGCAGTCCAGTGGTCCTGAACCTTCCATTTTTGTCCCTACAAGCTCGCATAAGCTCAAAAAACATATCCATGGCATCAAAACGAGACCCAAACGTCCAAAAACCAAAACCCAAAATTTCAAACTCACGGGTTTACCTGTTTTCACGGATTTCCAGCCACTATCGCTATGGCTCCGCCGTTCAGCGTCTCTCACGGCCTCCCTCACTCTCTAAGTCACTCTCTGTCTCTCTCTGGCTAGCACCAAATGAGAGGATGATGGTAATGGTTTTGGGGTGGGTTTCAGGTTGGATCAAAATGGGAGAAGGAAATGGAATGTTGCATGAATGTAAAGTGTGGACCAAAGGATGGGTGACACTTGTCATTCATCTATTGGTCTAGATAAGATATTTTTGGTCCCATTTAAAACAACTAAAAGTCAAATGTCTTGAACCACGTGCAGTCGTAATAGTTTGAAAAACCTTTCTTGACTTGTAAGTTCTCGTACGATGTCCGATCTCGACGTGACGCCTGTCTACGGACTCGTATTGTATCGATCTACATAATAGGCCTTGCTCCATGTGTATTTGACCTGGGAGGTTAAATGTCAACATTTTTGAGAGGACCCATCCCAATCCCCCCGAGATTAACGCGGGATGACCCTGCTCCCGTCTGACACGAAGTGTCAGACAAGGGATATTTCTGACATTTGCCCTCCCGGGCTATCAGAGTACGCTAGGATCCGGAGGAGGTATGTGATATCTCGGTCTCTGCTACAGTCCACATCCACTGTCAACTTGAAGGGCAATCAAAACATTAAAAGTTGTGAGTGGACAGAACAAGATTTTGTAAAAACATTTCCATAAAGACATTTGTACCCTTCACTAAAAAGCATGCATGCATTCGAAAACCGTTTAACCAAAGAAACCATATGTGGGACTAAGCCCAAAACCATAATGAAATAGACCATACGGGCCACTGCCCAAACCCATAAGAAACCAATGAGGGACTCGGCCCAAAACCATAACCATACTGAAACCAAATACACGAGCCACTGCTCAATTCCTGTGCACACCACATATCACATATCATATATCATATATAAGTCACACAACCAATCCTGTCACGGTTTCCAAAGCTACGCGTGTGCTACCCAGGTCTCAATCCGAGTCTTCTCAAAGTTAAGGTCAATGTCCGCAGACCACTAACCCTACCCGAGGTTATAGTAACCATAGCCTTCTTGAGAATAAGGAACCCAACTGGGGGGTGACTCCATTCAGTCGGTGCTCCGTGACTACTCCGGGGTCCACCCAGGCCAACGACCTTCTCCGGAGGAGATAGAACAAGTACGGAAGGTATATGAACATATATATATATACATAACATAAATATCCATGCCCGATTCCCCTGAACCGTCATGATCCATAACATCCATTCCATTCATATATATATAGAAAATAACCTCCATGCCCGGTTCCCATAAACCGTCATGTACCACAATGACCTGACAAGGGTTCATGCTGGTTCCCATAAACCGTCATGAACCTGGAAATCCATTTAAGGTTCCCTGACCTGAAATCAAAACCGTAAAGTAACCTGAGTTTCGTGCCCAAACATAGGACATCGGCTGGGTCTCATACCTGAGTTTAACCTTTTGAAATCCAATTCCAAATCATTTAGACCATTAAAGAAATACAGACCCGTATAAGCACCGTATAAGGTCGAACCCTCGAAATACGTGCTTATACGTAACCACATACAAATGCACCCATGGCATCATCAAACATGTAATAAAACATAGAATAAACATTTATGCATGCACCAATTTAGAAAACCAAGGTCCACTCACAGACCGTCCGAGCTGCCGCATCGATTTGCGTGCCATAAGCCTCACCGGGTTAATCTGACCTCTTCGGGTCATCCTGACCTGTCCAAATTATATACAAAGGTTACTACTAACCTATACAAGTCCATACTAAGAACCCTAAACTTTCCCAGAAAAGTCAACGTGTCTCGTACACGTTTCCCGAGGTGAAATCCCTCAATTTGACCAACATAATGATCTCCGATCGACCCGAAACCACCGCCATTGGATCCGGATTGTCAAAACCTTTAAAATGGTGTTGGGCCCACTCAAAACACTGTTCACTCGCGCCCCCACGAGCTGGTCAACGCAAAATTCAACGCGTTGAAAAAGTCAACATTGACGTCAGTATGATGTCATCACTGACAGCCTCTAACAGTGACACTTGTCACGCTCCCAATGGCCCTCTGTCTGACATGTCAGTTGACATTGTCAGACCTGACAGTGCTGATGTCATCCCTGACATGATGACATCATCAGTTATCCCTGTCCTCAATCAGGGTCGACCCGAATTTTGCAACCGGGTCGCCTTTTCCCGCAGCTTGACCTGGCCGGTTCTCTTCGCTTCGGCCACCATTTCTTCTCCCGTTTGTCTCATTTTCATCCCCTCATCCTAACCTATCTATCTAGCCATTAAAAACCTAGAAAAACCCACGAAAGCCGTACCTCCAAGCTTGGCTTTGGCGGGTGAGTTTTCCCCCGCCGTTCACGGCCCTTCCCGGCCATCCCCAGCCCCAAAACTAATCCCATTAACCTCCTAGGGTCCCCAGAAACCTTACCCAATCCTCAGAACTTAACAAAAAGCAAAAAAACTGAATTTAGAAATTTTGAATACTTACCTAAGGTTTTCGGGTTTTCCCCGCCGTGAGCCGCTGCCGTGGCTGGCCGTCGTTCCCATCATCACACACACACACACGGTCACTCTCAGCTCACATGAGGAATGGTGGTGGGGTGTGTTTGTGGGTTGAAAATGAAGAAAATGTGCCTAAGGGGGGTTCGGGTTTTGTGAGGAAAAACAAGGAAATGAAGATGATGATGTTTAATGGCAATGGTGTGGATTTAAAGTTTAAAAGGAATGGATGGCTAGGATTTAGTGTTGTTAGGATTAATTATATAATAATAATTATATTAATATTTAATTAGCTTAGATCCACAATTTAGGGGTTTGGACCAATGGGATGAGTGACACTTGTCACTCATCCATGAGACCCACTCAAAATATCTGCCCAATCAGATATTGCCAAATTAGCCTCGCCTCGAAGTACGTGCATAGTGCAATCGAACTTTTGTGACCTATAACTCTCCCGTTCGAAGTTCGATTTTAGCATGCCGCCTGTCTACGGATTTGTATCGTCCCGATCTACGTAACGGTCCTCGGCCCTTGGCCCTCGGCCCTCGGCCATCGGACCTCCCGGTCAAAAAGTCAATATTTGACCCCTTTTAACCAAAATTACCATATTGCCCCTTAACTTCCGAACGTCATAACTTCTTCCTCGAATGTCAGAATTGAATGTGCCACCTGTATATGAACTCGTGACATCCTACAATACGTCACGGTCATCAGTCAAAGTCCATTTGACCGCCCGAATGAAAAGTCAATGTTTTGCCTATTCTAGGGGCAAAACAATCATTTTGCATCGTTCATCTGATTTCGCCCAACTAATCAAGTATTAACCTCACTAATCGTGATTAGTCATTACTCTAATCCATGAATTCGGGATGGGTCGTTACAATTTTCACCTGTTCAGGGATAAAATCGTCATTTCACCTCGATCGTCCTAGTAATCCTCGATTAGTTCCCGATTAATCCTTTATTAATATTTAATTAAAATTCGTTAATTACGAAATTCGGGATGGGTCGTTGCACTTTCAATGGTCAAGCTATGGTAAGTTTCATTCCCTAAATAAGTTGGTTATCTTTACTCGGAAGTATTTGACCTGAACTTTAACCCTGAGTCATAGGACTCCACCTCATCACTTAACCTTTTCCCCAAAAGTTGCTTAAGACCTCTTTTAGATAACTTCCTTCCCATGTTTTCTTGATTCTACTAGAGTTGTGGAGTGACATTCCTGTCCCTTCGGTGATCTTCTACTAAACTAAGCATTAACGATCGAATCTTAGATGTTCTTGAACCGTGTCGAACTTAGATTTGGATTTTTGACTTTTGGGTTCTATCAGAAGTTAGTGGACCTGTAAATTGTTTTGCGGAAGGATCCTGCCACAAACGAGATTGAACAAAGATTTAGGTACCTCCACGATGGAAATCATCCTTAGATTACAAGGTAAGGACTTTTACGTTTGTACGCCACTTAATCCTTTCTGAGAGTTGTACCGTATGTCAAGTTGTGATTGTTCAAAACCTTACACTAGCTTTAGGCGAATAGGTTAAGAGGAACCTTCACGAAAATTGATACCTCCCTATTGAGGTAACTATCCAGACTTGTCGACCATTATGAGAAACTTGAGAAACTATTAGTTACGAGCTGACGACCAAAGGCATGTTACGTTACACATAATTTTCCTAAAGATTGAGTTGAACCAGACTTTGTATTTGGTGCTTTCCCCTATACACATTCTGAACTTAAGAACTAGAAGGATCACTTACTTGTGTCAGCTACTTGAAGAGCCCACATAACTAACGTTTGGGTTGCATTCTCATTATCCTCATAACTAGAAATTAGTCGAACTTGCTTATTACCAATCTTAATCTAGACCCCCGATTTAGCAAAGGGCTGTAACTAGGTCACCATTTGAACCTTGAGGCATGTTCAAATTTAACTATTTTATTACCCTTAGTGCACCTTAAACCATTGATTGAGGGAACTAGTTTGTAGACTGTGTTAGTTGTTAAATTAATTTGAAACCTAATTGACTTTTGCAACGAGGTTGGTCACTGCCATCAAGGAGAACTAGGAGAATTATTAATGTCCTATTAGTCTGAATGCTCGAGACCAATGAGTTTGATACTAACTACGATCACCTATCATGCTTGCTTTGACAGATTGAAGGTGAAACATGATTACCTTGGTGTGAGTTACCTTTTGGGATAATTGGAACACATAAGCCCTCTAAGTTGTTTGACCTACTTGGGTTACTTTTAAGGGTTTGGTATTTCTTTGGGCGAGATTTGTTGTTGATTGAGGAACCCTTACGAGACATTCATAAAACTATTCATGAAGCATCTGATTTGTTGTATCATTGATGGGCAACGTTTATTGAATTTATTGTGGTAACCGAGGAAACACACCAGTAGCTTGTGGTTAGTCAACTCACAAATCATTCGAGTGAGGCACTGATCTATTTGACTTTGCGAGGAAGTTGAGCTTTTATTTATGGTAGTGCGAATAATTTTTGGGTAATTGTTGGAGTTGTACCTTTTACCGACGTCGATCAAATTTTGGGGACGAAATTCTCCTAAGGAGGGTAGACTGATACGATTCGTATCGAGAATTGAAACCCTAAATAGTGAAATTACCAAATTAGCCTTAAGAGTTTCATTTTGGGCTACATGTGACGCCCCGGAAATTCGAAAAAGGAAAAGTTGGAAAATTTGGAAAAATGACGATTTTGCCCCTGGAATTGGGCGAACGGTTGACTTTTTATTTGAACGGTCAAACGAACTTTGACCGATGCCTGTGATGTAGTTTGGGACGTCACGAGATCATAGGCAGGTGGCACGCCCGATTCCGACATTCGAGGAAAAAGTTATGATGTGCGGAAGTATGGGGGTAATTTGGTAAATTAGTCAAACAGGGCCGAACGTTGACTTTTTGATCGAGATTGTGTTTGGACTTTCCGTAAGTACCGTTGGGTAGGTCCTGAGACGCTGAATCCGTAGACAGACGGCATGCGTCAATCGGAGTCCGAACGAAAAAGTTATGGGTCTAGAACCATGAGGGGCATTTTGGTAATTTTTCCAAGTAGGGGTAAAATGGTAATTTTCTGTAGCTGGGATAATTGTGATGCTTAAGTTAGCTGAGTCAATTAATTTGGGCGTGGATTGGCCAGGTGATGACACTTGTCATCAGGTGTGAAGGGTTAGTGGACTTGAACGCCTAATACGAACACAAAAATCCGCCCAATTTCATTGTTTAATTCAAACAAATTGATCGTGCAAGCAGTGTGAAACGGGTGCAAAGTAGTGAGAAAAGAGGTGAGTTTGTGAGTGAAACTGAGGGGATAATTGAAGAAAAACCGAGCTGTAAACCTGAGAACAAAACCCGAAAATCCACTTAAGAACACCAATGTCGATTTTGATTTTGTAAACTGTTTCGAGGGAAATTGATTAGATATTCAGCTTCCTGGGAGCTGGACGACTCGAACCAAATCAATTGGGACGTCAATTGATTGTGAATTGAGGGAGAACAGAACCTGTGACCTCTGGAAAAGTTGGAGCTTGAGTTCGATCACTTAGAGGTACAAATTCTTGAAATTGATTTCATTTTCGTGCTTAGAATGTGTATAAGATACTTCATGTGCAATCAATTGAACGATATAGGTCGATGTTGGATAGAACCCAAGTGAGGACCCGTCGGGTTTCGATGTTGAGTCGTGGGCTTGGGGGCATGGTTTCATGAAATTAAGGTCTCAGATCCAAGATAGATGTAGAATAGATCAAAACGAGTGAAAGAAAGGATAAAATTGAGTTCGAATTGGAGGAGAACAAATCGGGTTGCATCGCGGGTCCACGACCCGTTTACCAGAGAAACGGGCGAGAGAGAACTGTAGCAGTCACTATTCACGGCGCGTGGCTGTCACGCGCAGCCGCTTGCTATGCATGCATAAGTTTGATAAACTGGAGGGTAAATGATGTGTTTCAAACGTATTTCAAATGATATTATTTTTGTCCACTCACACCTTTTTTTTTGTTTTGATGACCCTCCAGGCCGTGGCACAACGTTCGGGGCTGATCTCGAGGCGGAGGCATAAGAGAAACTCGACGCAGTTATCCCTTGTTTGATAGGTACTGAAGGATAGTTTCGGTACTTCAGTTGACTTGTCAGACGGGAGCAGGACCGGGCACGGTTCTTGAGGTCCAGTTGGGACGAGTCCTGTCACTACACCTAGGTTAAGGCATGTTGGCTATGATCCAATCCAATTGTAACATAAGCTCCAAAATGCTTGATGGTTCACCAAAGCCTTGTTGCACCGAAGTGTTAGCCCAACAGATCAATGCCCATTTTGGGAGCCCAAGCACACTAGCCCCAAATTGGAACCAACTCTGATCTAGTCCCAAATTTAAGACCCAAGCCCATGGGTTACTACCCAAGCTCAAATAGGAGATTATAAATCCAGCCTTGGAGGGACACTTGGGAGGCATGATGTAGTGGTAAACACAATCACATCCACGTGTACGTATGGAATTTTTTTTGGAATGTTTTCTCCCCATTCACACACACACACACACACACACACACACACACACACACACACACACTCTCTCTCTCTCTCTCTCTCTCTCTCTCTCTCTCTCTCTCTCTCTCTCTCTCTCTCTCTCTCTCTCTCTCTCTCTCTCCCTCTCTCTCTGGACTGCACCTACACCCCACAGTAAACCCCGTATCCTTGTCGTCCACCATCACTATCATGAGGACATTCATTGTTAGAGGCCTTTCGGTTCCTCAATGCTCTATAACTCCACAACCCTCTCAGGTTTCGAATAGAGCTAGCTGCAAGGGAGGAAACCATCCCATTCAATCGAGAAGCAAAAATCGAGGACCATGAGCAAACCCATGATCTCCACTATCTCACTGCGACTCTATTGGAAGGCCGTGAGGACCACCGTTTCGGACCCGAATCAAGACCCAAAATCAACCCAGAGATCTTAAGCTCAAACAAGGTATCTTCTCGAGCCCTTAACATCATTTTCCACTTCGTCTCCTCACAAGGAAGCTAATTATAAGCTTGCATGTGGTCGTTGATGTGAGGAGCGAAGGCGACGACCTTGACCCGTTTCGGACCCGTGACCTAGACCCGAGGATTGTAGGCTCAAACGGAGATAAAAATTGGTCCCTGTCATTTTTATTATCTTAGTTAGGTTGTGAACGTCGTCTTTAACCCATTGCATGACATTTTTGGCAAGGTTTGGACCCAGATCAGAGTCAGTCACTTTTCGCGGATTTTTGGACTCTTCAGGGATTCTGAACTCATTTTAAATTTTTCAGCATCGATAGGTACAATTTTAAACTTTAGGTTAGGCTCTGAACCTATAGGAGAAATTATGTCTGAAACAAGAAATTTTCTAGTTTCTAGACGCTATGAACGGGCGGCGATAATGGTTCGGTCGTCGTCTCTAGTAAGACTCCAATGACTGGACTAGCCGTTAAGTTTAACGGACGTCGTTAACTTTTGACGGAATATGCTAATGACATTGACTTTTGACGAAATATTCTAAAGATGTTAGCATATTCCACTTGAAAATAACGGTGTTAGAACGAGCATCAAAAAGGAATATTCCTTAGAATATGACATACGCGCGACACTGTGTTGTGTGTGCGGCACATGTGGCACTATACTGTGCTTGTAGCACATATGGCCCTATGTTGTGCGTGCAGCACATGTGGCACTGTACTGTAGCTTCACGCTGAGAGTGTAACGTACGCATGGGGGCACGTGACCGGCTCGTGAGGCCCCCTACCAGTGCATGGAGGCACGTGGGAAGGTTTTCCAACCCTCTGCTGGCACATGGTAGCACATTGAGCCCTTTTCCAACCCATGACGACGCGTGGCACATTTTTAGGGAATTTTGAGTAGTTTTAAGTTCATTTCTAGCCTATTCAAGTGTTTTAAGCAATGTTTTGACTACCCTATGGGGGTTTCTCTAGGATTTTGAGTTGGATTCGATTGGTAACATTTATAATTGACCTTGGTAGGATTATTCGGGCATGGAGCTTGTGCTAGCTTGGTAGGTTGTGTTATTTCGACTCCCTGGTAAGTGTGTGAGTTGACCCATTTTCCCTAAACTTGATTTACTACACTTTTACTAGCACATTTTACGATGTTTATTTTTTATGGTAATTGCTGAGCATGATTGATTTCCTACCTTAGATTAATTAGTGAGAATGATCGATGTGTTTACTTATGGTATTTACTCGAATATACTTGTATGTGGTATGGTATGATGGTTTATACATGGTTTGTACCAAGTTGATTGTATGTTGCATTTACATGTTAGTCCTCGGTGCATGGATGAATTAGAGAGGTTAGAATCCACTTAGAAGTCACTAGTATCTAGTACCCGTCTGTATGGCCACAGACCAGCCTCCACGTGATTGTTCACCCAGGCAGCTCGTAATACTAGTTAAATATGTGTCAGCTTGTTCCCCGAGCTCTAGGAGACATGAGGTGACAATGCATGGCACCCATTTTTCACGTGGTTAAGGTACCGAGCAAAGATACTCAGTTTCAGTCATATGCGTATGACCTGAGCGACTCATGAGCAAATGGTTAGTGGGTTGACATGTGACATATTCATGATTTGGCATGACACTTTGATTAATTATTATTTTATCATTATTTCTCGTAGAACGTTCAAATCTAAATTATTATATTGGGTTTTTGGGAAAACTGAGGGGTTAAATAACACACCCCAATCTGAAAAGTCTGTAAGGACACTAAAATCGAGGCATGCTTATCGACATCTAGACAACAAAAGCCATTTAATTTAAAACGTTTCCTTTTTGGGAGGTCGGGTGAACCCCAACCAATGAAAACTGATTACAATTCACCCAACAGTAGAAGTATAGAACATAGACACATATTAATAATCATACAATTACACAATACTTGCAATTACCCGATTGTACCATTCGTCACTCCAAGCCGGGGAGTGAGTGTCCGAGCAGCAACCACGCCTCCTTAAAATATGTGTGCGACAACGAGACCTGAGGGGTTCAAAAGCAAGGGTGGGTAGACCCAGTAGCTTATTTCAGTGTAAAGCCACAGTTACTAAAACACATTTTAATCACTTATTTTATTGAAAATCCCAAAACTGTCATAACATACATGCACATAATACAAGAGATGATAATATTAATTTAATAATAATAAATTAACAACACATTAGATGAGTCATGCTGAAATCATATATATATATATATATATAACATTGTCAACCCACTAAACACTTTCTATTGAGTCGCTTTAGTCTCACACTTGTAACAAATATTAGGTATCTTTGCTCGAGTGCCACGACCACATGAAGGACTGGGTGCAATGCACCATCATCATGAGACCCCTAGAGCTCGGGGACAGGATTGGCGCTTTTTAACTAGTATAGCGAGCAGTGCAGGTGAATAATCATGCGGAGGACTAGTTTGTGGCCTACAGACGGGGACTAGATACCAGCGACTCCTAAGTGGGTTATAACATCTCTTTATCATCAAGGCCCCAGGGACTAATATGAAAAAAAAATACATGTGACTCTACTAAGTACATACCATGCATAATCATCATATCATAGCCCAACTAGTATATCCAAATAAACATTGTAGATCAAGCATCTTAATCATACCCCACAAGTAGTTCATATAATAACTCATGCATGCTCAAGAAATAACATAAGTATAAATATCGTAAAACATGCGAGTAAATAGTATTATAAAATCAGTTTAGGAAATAAGGACAACTCACTAACTGGTCGGGGACTCGAAATCACCCGACGTGTTAAACCAAGTAAGCCCAAACTCGTCACAATCCTAAATAAACTGGACCATAGAGTTACTTTTTGATTTTCAAGTAAAACTATAAGAAATCTCCCTTAAATTGTCTGAAACGACATTTAAACAGCTCAAAAACGTCGTGAAATAGGCCCATGTGCTTTCTGAAATATTCTTTGAAACATTCTCTACAAAATATTCCCTGAAATATTCCTTGTAGAATATTCCCTATAGAATATTCCCTACAAAATATTTCCTGCATAATATTCCCTATAGAATATTCTTTGAAATATTCCTTGAAATATTCTGTTAGTTGACCGTTAGAACTAATGGTTGACTAACAACATTAACAGTTGACTAACGTTGACTGAGACTCACCAAAGACGACGGCCGGACCACTAATGTCACTAACCGGATCGCTGCTGTCGCTGCCATCAACGGTGGCTGGAAATCTAAAAAACTCACCAAAATTATCCAAGATTACAGCAAACGATGCGATAGAGTATAGGGATTTCAAAAGTCAGATCAAAATGCTCATAAACTACCTAAAATTTAAGAGCAAGGATGTTATAGTGTGTTCTCAGAATTCTAGAAAATGGCAAGCTCCAAAAAGGCCTTAAGTGAGCATGAAATCCACATGCAACAGTACAGTTGAGTTCGTCTAAACCATAGGATCCTAGGATGTGGCTTAACAAGCTTTGAATAAGCCTAGCTACGTCGGAGTTCCTTGGCCAAGTCATTCCTTGCTGGTTTTGCGTTTTCTCTCCACCGTGGAGCATGCCAGAGGAGCCTACAAGGTTAAATTAGGGCTACCAATTAACTATCGAGAGGGAGAAAATGTAGGGGCGCTGGGGGGTAGGTAGGACTAGGAACTCACCTCGTTTGGTCACGGTGGTTGTAGGTTTGCCCTCCGACGGATCCGAAACTTTGATCTTCATCCTTTCCGCCAAGCCCGAACTCCCAAAATGACATGTAATGTGTTTAGTAAGTATTTTTACAGACGAGCATGATGATGGTATAGGTAAGGAAATTAGGGGTTACTTATGTTGTTGATTCCTTATCGGGAAGGCTTGGCTTACTATGTCAACCACCACCACGTCAGTCGATATAGGAGTCCTCGGTCTTCAGAAGTAGGTCCATAATGATCGCAGGGTTGAAGTGGGTTTTGTGTCGGGTGAGAAAGGCACTCAAAGTAGCTGGGGGCAGTCATGATCAGTCGGTAGGGGTGGTGGCTCACAACAGCGTTGTGGTGGCCGAGGTTGTGTGCTTCGCTGGTTCAAGAATTTCATCAGTAGTGAGAATAGGGAGCATGCATCTTCAGGTTCTTTGCTCAACTTAGAGCTTCAGAGTGTGAGTTTGTGATCAACTAACGTTTTTGGTTTGTTTTTCTTTTCACATTTGTGTCCCTATCATAACCAAAGCTTGCCGGAGGCTTGCGAAGGAAGTCACAACAACAATTGCATGCACAACATGTGTCGTCTTGGGCTATTACTAAAGCTAATGTTTCATTGGGCTAGTTTGTGGTCCAATGAGATTCTACAAAAGAAGGTAATTAGAAATGGTAAAAAAAAATATTCTTTTGTCAATGTTGGTTTAATTTCTAATTTTTAAAAAGTTTCACGTAGAATAGCAATTTAGCCGTACGAGTCGTAACATTAAAGTTATTTTGCTTCAAATGGTTTTACACTGAAATAAAATATCAAGTCCACTCACCCTTTTTTTTCAACCCCTCAGGTATCACTGGTTTTTCACACACTTCGAGGAGGCTTAGTAGCTACTATGACATTCACTCTCTGAGTTGGAGTGACGTGGTGAACATTGGGTATTTCAGGTAGTTAAGTAATGGTATGATCATCAGTATTGTCCTCACTTGTATACTTCCGCTATGGGTGAAATATAATCGGTTTTCACCGGATATGTTTCACCTCACTCACTAAAACACATCGTTTTATTTAATTGGCTTTCGTCATCTGGACGTCACCGTCTAGATATCGGTCAATATGACTCGATCTTTTTTCCCTAAGCGGACTTTTCAAGTTTGGGAGTGTTAGGTTCAGTGCGGTTCAATTTACTAATTCGGTCGATTTTTAAAAACCAATTAACAACCCTATTGTAGGACTCATGAGCTTGGGAAGTAAGAAAAGTGAGCAAAATCTGTGAGCTTGGGAAGCAAGACTGGTGAACAATTCCACATCGCTCGGGAGGGAACAGTGAAGTGCCTTATATGTGTGAGCACGTATCTTCCTAGCACGAGGCACTTTAAGAGCTTACTAGTTTTGGATTCCTTTGGAACTCCGAAGTTAAGCTAGGTTGGGCTGGAGCAGTCTCATGATAGGTGACCTACTGGGAAGTTGCGTGTGAGTTGTCAAAAAAAAAACTATGAGGACATGACCCAAAGCGGACAATAACAAGCTAGGGAGTCGGGTCGTGACAGAATGGTATCAGAGCTAGACCCTGATTGGAAGTGATAGGACCCATCCCAATCCCCCTGGGTTATCGAGGGATGTGTCTGCTCCCGTCTGACACCACATCCCAAACAAGGGATAAATCTGTAACCCGCTCGGGGTTATCCAGAGTGCGCCAAGATCTGTGGTGTACACTACGGCATGTGATGTCTCGGTCTCTGCTACAGCCTGCATCCTTGATTAACTTGGAGGGTGCCAAAACAACCAAAAGTGTAAGTGGACAAAAATAAGCATTTATTAAAACCATTTTCCAGATATACATTTTCACCCTTCGTTTTCCAAAGCATGCATGCATATCAATTTAAAACAATAATTTCCAATAAAACAGTACATATGGAAAACAAATACTTTTATCGTAAAACCAACACATGTTTTAAAACATTTGGACACAACCAGACTGTCAAAAACCTCGGGACTCATTTTCATATTCGACATCGGTCTCAGACCGTCACATCATCATATCATCATATCAGTCACGATATCCAAAGCAACACGTGCAAATAAGCTCCATGACTGCTTAGATCTGAGCACGTCGCAATGAACACATCATCGGCCAACGTTCCAGATCGTCTTGAACACATCACCGATCGATCTCCATACAATACCAGCACTCCTGAGTCGAGCCTCCCTTGGCTGCACAACAACAGGTAGTGTTTCGTGACCTCTCAGGGCGAACACATCTCATCCCGAAGGCAAGCATTATTTCAGGGTTCTCTCTGGGGAAACATATTCACAACCGGAGACCCTCTCATAATCACGGAGAATGGTCATAATAAAAACAATGGAAACACATTTTCATAAACTGTTGTTTCTCAAATCAAACAGTTATTTCGTATAGGCTCTCAGCTCAAAATCAGATTCCACAAATCTCATAAAATCGGTGTCTAGTTTTCTTTTCACAAGTTCAAATAGTTTCACAATCAAATAATGTGTTTCATGTGGGATCTCTGCCCAAAACCGAATCTCAACGAGGTCACAAGCCTGAAATTTCATCATAATAGGGTCACAAGCCCGACACATCATTTCATAAAACATTTGACTATAATCTCAGTCAAAACCATAATCCAACTGGGTCTCATGCCCAAAGCCGTTTTCACGAAAATCCATAAAAATCGTTCAAACCGATAATCAACTAGCATACAAAATATTAATGCATTTCATCAATCAAACCATATGAAACCATTGCATTTCAAACCATATTTCTAAAACAATAAAACATATATACATGCATCATTTATAAACCAAAGTCCACTCACTGTTGGTCCACGCTGTGCACTCCAAAATCCCCGCCGTAAGCCGTTTCGAAGCTAATCCATAGTCTCCGGGATGTCCGGACCTGTCCAAATCATTCTCATGGGTCACTATCCACCAATACAAGTCTTAATCATAAACCCTCAAAACTCCCGAAACAGCCAACGTTTCCTGAACACGCTTCTCGAGGCTAAAAACCTGCAATTAACCTATCAAATGTCCTCCGATCGACCTGAAACCACCACCATTGGATTCAGATCGTCAAACCTTTAAAATAAGATCGGTTTCACCTCGAAATTTATGCCTACGCGCCTTCCCGTGCTGGTCAAATTCCAAACGCGTTAGTCAACACCAGTCAACGGTTAATGTCATCATGACGTCATGCTGACGTCAGTCTAACAGGTCTGACACCTGCCATGTGGCACCATCTTATTGGTCCACGTGTCCTACCACGTGTCTTTGACACCTCTGACACACTGCCACGTGGCACCACCCTATTGGTCCACATGTTCTGACTGTGCTGATTGGACCTGGCACATCAGCTGCCATGTAGGCCTAACAGGTCATGACAGCCTGCCACTTGGCACCACCCGATTGGTCCACGTGGTCTGGCATGCTGACACGTTAGCTGTTGACTAGGCCTGACAACCTGCAACGTGGTATCACTTATTTTGCCACGTTGACTGATAGGTCTGACAAGATGATGACGTGGACTACCACGTCATCATCGTCAACCTCTAGCTGGGTCGACTTGTTTCTCTGTAACAGGTAGATTTGACTCGCGACTCGACTTGGTAGTATCTTCTTCATTTCTTGACCATTTTTCACCATTCTTTCACTCATCGATTCGTCTTTAACCCAGGAACCTATCTATGAACTTGAAATCAAGAGAAAAACTCTAGAAATTACTTGTCAAATCCAAACCTTTACGACCAGTTTTCCAGCCTCCTTCCAGGGCGGTTCCCCTGTCCTCAGCCCCTGTTTTCGATCCTTAAACACTCGTATGGACCCACAAAACACCAACAAAGCTGCAGAACGTCTCACAAACGTCCAGAAATTGAACTTCCAAAATCAACCTAAATGGGTTTATGGGTTTACCTTGGTTTCTGGGTTTCCAGCCACCGTCGTGGCTCCTCCGTCCCTCCGGCGTCTCTGTCTATCTCTCAGTCTCACTTTTAGCCTTCCTCAAGCAGCCCAGCTGCTGGTTCGATTGAAAGAAAATGGGACAGGGATGGGTTTCGGGTTTTCGAAATGAAAAGGGAGAAAAAGGTGAGACGCATGTATGTAAAATGGAAAGCAATGGATAAGTGACACTTGTCACTCATCCATTGGGTCTGAACACAAATATCTAGCCCACAAGAAACAAAAGTCAATCTAACTCGTAAATCGTGCAATCGTACCACGATTCGTTCCAGACCCGTAACTTTCCCTTGCGATGTTCGATTTCGATGTACTGCCTGTCTACGGATTCGTGTCGTCTCGATCTACCTAATGAACCTCGGTCCACATGCTATTAACCTCCCGGGTAAAAAGTCGACATTTTCCACCCGTTCAGGGGGGAATTCGTAATTTCACCCTGAACGTCCGACAATCCTCGATTAATTCTTGATTAGTCTTGATAATCCTCAATTAATTCTCGATAATCTCGTAAATTCGGAACGAGTCGTTACAGGAAGTGTGCTAGTAAGGACGCTGGGTCCCAAGATGGGTTGATTGGTAGACCAGTGAGCTTTGGAAGTAAGAATGGGAAGCAAGACCTATGAGCTTGGGAAGTAAGGCCGGTGAACAATCCCACATTGCTCGATGAGGGAAATGTGAAATGTCTTATATGTGTGGACACGTATCTTCCTAGCACGAGGTCTTTTGGGAGCTCACTAGCTTTGGATTTCTTTGGAACTTCGAAGTTAAACGAGGTTGGGCTGGAGCAATCTCATGCTGGGTGACCTACTGGAAAGTTGGGTGTGAGTTCCAATAAACAAAACCGTGAGGGCTTGACCTAAAGCGGACAATATCGTACTATGCAGTCGGGTCGTGACACCTATTAACCATCCATCGAGTAAATAGCTACTTATTCATTTGTTGGTTTCTATCAATTAGATTTAGTTTTGTAGATAATATATTTTTAAACAAGATAAAATTGATATTTTACTGTACACATCAAAAAATTTGGGGGAAAAGGGAGAAAAATGGAATTGCACTATTCCTAAGCACAGTATTCAATTGCTGCTAAACATGAATTCTATTCAAAATAGTATATATAAATATAGTTAGGACATGAGAAAATGTTCAAAAGATGGCTAACTATGTATATACATTATTATTTGCTCATTTACATTATTTTACATATATTATAGCATTACTGGATAGTTAACTGTATGCATGATTATATATATATATATAATAAACTATTAAATAATGACTCTAAGGTGTAATATGTAACAATATTATTTTATTTTTCAAGAAATAAAATATAAACTCTAATAGTCTAATATAAATTATATAACCAATAAAATAGTTTGTTGTTTGTTATATATTTTTTAGTTAACAAATAAAATAATAATATAATAGTAATAGTAGTATAATGAAAATAATAGCATTATTTCATTAGACTCAAGGCACGATTAATATTCCCAAATTGAGTGATAAATTAATAATACTTATTCACAACAAGCAATAATAAAAATAATTTAATAATAATAATAATGATAATAAATGAATATAATGTAAAGTTTGGAGCAAAAGGGAAAAATAAGTGGGATAATATAATATTATAATAGTGTATATTTTTTTTTATGGAAAGATATTATAATAATAAGAATAGTAAATGAATATACTGTAAGGTTTAAAGAAAAAGGGAAAAAATATTTATAATAAAGAAAGCAAAAATGGTAACCAAAAAAATGAAAAACCCAATAAAAAAAACCCAAAAAATGATTTATAAAAAACGGATAAAAATGATCCTACACTATTTATAAGTACGATACCAATAATTTAACTTTAATATAGATAATTTTGCAAATATCCTATCATGTAATTTTAAAAAATTAAGAAAGATGAAAAGGATATTGTGTCATGTCATGGAGACTATCATCACTTGGAACTTATAGAAGCCGTTTCAAGTATGATCCAGGTAAAAATCATGGATTATGAGCTGTGAAATTTGCCATGGATTATGAGCTGTGAAATTTGCTCTAGTTTCACCTTCTACTTGAAGCAAATCCTAAAATTAAAAATATTTAGAATTTAATTTTAACATTTTGTTGCATTCGGAGTATCGCAGAAAATCTATGAGCATAAATTCAGGCAAACATGGTGATTAGTATTACAAGAATTTTCGAGTTTAATTTTTATAAAACGATTAATACTTAACAGGTATAATATTGCCTTTCTATTTTGACGGTGATCAAAACGTGATATAAGGAAAGAAAGGTGGGGAACATGGCACGTGCAGATGTGGACTGGACCCAACATGCTTCTTCTCTGAATTGCTTAATTCATCTCCCCTTGCTTTGATTGGGCATCTTTCAATCTCCAGCAACAAACCTTTTGCCTCCTCCTCCGTCCTCAATCCTCAATCCTCAATCCTCATCCACTTATCTCTTTATCTGATATATTCCGACCAAACTTTGAGTTATATGAATAAATATTCTTAATTACTTGAATCACAATTTTTTTTTATCAGTATAATAAATTATTATAATGGCTTATATCATGTACCCTGTTTTCCATTAATGAATGGACCAGTGTGACATATGCGACTCTTTCCTAGGCTCCCAAACATGAGTTGAAACCAAAAACATCGTATTCCTAAGATTATCACGATTCATAAAAAACAAAAAACAAAAACAAAAAAAACAACAACAACAACACAGCCGGATAACCTCATGTTTCTCGTGTACGAAAGTTTCACAAACTTTCAGTCACAAAATGAAGTTGAGAAATTGGACATGCATTATACCCTAATGCAGCCTCATATCAAAGACAACCAGTGGCATATCAACGTAACCTGCCAAATGGACCCGGCTGGGTTAACAACAGCAACAACCCATAAGTGTAGTGAACTAGCTCAATACAATCCGATATTCGAGTTCTAGTGTTCATTTTTTTTTGTGAGAGTAATCGGATAAATAATGTAATCGAACTGCTTTATAAATACATTTTTGTTTGTTGGATATATGATTCTATCTATAGACATACTACTATCTAGAGTATGTTAGTTTTCCTACGGAATTTACCCCCTAGTTACAAAATTATTAAAAGTGTTAATAGACAAAAATAAGCGTCATTTAACAATACATTTCCGAGAAAAATAATTATTTACTTTCTAGTTATAAAACATGTATGCATACATAAAAATTGGTATTAAATCAAATCATAAATACTGAATTTCAGTTAAAAATCAAAATCATATGCCGTGGCCAACATTGCCAACATTTCCCTGAAATCCCTGTTTATAAAACCACGTGGTAAAACTTGGACATCAATATCAATAATTAATCAAAACTAATCATCGATTCCCCTCGAGAATCAGCTGTTTGGGAAAAATTTTGAGCTTTGGCTACATGAGAACAATAACTCCGAGCTTCGGTGGTCTAAAAAGAACCATGAGCTTCGACCATCTAGGAAACTACCCCCGAGCATCAACCGTAAAGATCCATGGATTCAGCTGCCTGAGAAACAATAATCCAGAAAATCAATCGTCTGGGTATAACCCCTAACTTCGGCTGCCTAAAAAGCAAGAACCTAGACTTTTAGTGGTCTGGGAAATACCCCAAGTTTCAAACGTCTGGGAACTCATCACAAAATCGTGAAAAGCAATCCAAGGATTAAATCCAAAACTTTGCTTTTAAAACAAATCCTTGACTCAAATTCCAAGTTAAAGCATTTCCAAACCGAACCAAAACTCAAACCATTATTTTCACAATACTGTAAAATTTGTTTCCAGAAATCAGTCAAATCCTAAATAAATATTATAAATTCGAAAAATCATCAAAATACGTTTAGAATCATTTATTTAGAAAATTGCAATTCAAAGTAATCTTATATTCAAATCCTTTAATTTCTGAGCTAATGTACCTATTTAGAACCTAAAAATAAACTCTTCAGACATACCAGGCTACCCAAGACTATATCTGATCAACTTGAAATTTGCGACAAAATGTTTGTTACATCGATTACATAATCAATATTTTAAAATACTCATTCCTTAAACTAAACTGACCAAAATACCCCTATTGGTTAAATTACCAAAATATCCTTGGGTATTTTAAACCCATAGCGATCTCGTCCAAACTCTGATTACAACACGCTACTTGTCTGTGGACTCAAAATTATGTGACCTATGCAACCGTTTTAGATAAATGTGCAAAAAGTACTCTAATTAAAAAAATCAACTTTTGGCATGTTGCACTACAACAATAATCAATATTTTCATCTTTATATTCAAATTAAGAAAACAAAGTTTCATTTTTTAAATAGTGAAAACAATACGATTAAAATGTAATTCAACCTACCAAGTACTAGGTGGTTCAAAATTTCAAATCAATATTTGATTGCACCAGTTAAAACCTATCAATATTTGATTGCAACGACATGATAGTATGGCATAACTGCAAACCTAAACTTATTTATATTTTTATAATTATTTTACACTCAGATGATGACTTTAGTACGTAAATACAAAAATTCCACAAATAATAAATAGGAAATCCGATTTCAGTCCGACTTGATCAAATTAATAGTTCAGATTCAAGTGGGTTAAACTGTGAAAGCCACCGAATGTGCCAATCTTTTACTTCAATTTGTCCTATATAAAAAAATGTGGAAGGACATTATATATGTCATAACTTCTAAATCTAGAAGAACTTTGAAGGGCATCGGAAACCGTGCATGTTTTGAAAAAGCACACTAGTAGGTGTCCTTCAATGTTGTCTCATAAGCATAATTGAATATAAATAACATGATATCAGGTGCAACCACTCCCATTTGTGTCGATCGCTAGTGCTCCCTCGAAAATGCTTAGTCTCATTTAGGAAGCGCAAATTTGGTTGAATTTCATAAGTATATGAACCACACGAGGAAAAGAAAACAGAAATCTAATTACATTTTTGTAATTCACTTAATAAAAGGTTTATTTGATCTAATTATTTGTAGGCTGCTAATTACAATTTTTTTTGTCGAAGAGATACTCTATTAAAGCAACCGCACCGAATCGTTTATATCACGAGCTAAAATATGAAATAAACATGGGGGCCCAATGTCTTCCCACCTAAAACAGCGTTTTGAACGTTTACAAAAAACTGTAACTTCATGAGCCGTAGTGTTATGAATCACTCCTCAGTTGTGCAATCTCGAAGAAGGATTGTATAGTCAGGATATCATAAATTACTCCTTCGATACTCGCCTCTAGACAAATACCTGATGTAATATATTGAACTAGCAGCTGCGAATCCAACTCCAAGATGACTTACTTACAATCAAAATCTGTACACTCAACTATAACAGCACACATGGCATAAGCTTCCAGCTGTAAGACACTACTATAGGGGAAGCCACCCTTACCCCCAGCCACAATGAATTCTCACATTGAGAATCGACGAACCCAACCATAAGCGCCCTGACCATCTGGACCACTATAAGCTCCATCATAATTAACTTTCACAAACCATGCAGAGGGCCGCCTCCAAGAAAGGCTAGTAGAATGGGTCACCACCGGAAGAAGGACCATCTGAATGAAAGAAGGTTTTGCTAGTTGAGCCGTATAGAACTCAGACAGTTGAGCCGTATAGAACTCAGACAGTTGAGCCATCATCATCTGGATTGCAGCTCCGGGGTCTATGGTGATATCATTAAAGCATCGTTGTTTTCGACACTTCTATAGCCACCAGAGACCAAAATTGAACATCTGAATATTGTCTTGCCTATGTCTAGATTGTGTAAGTTTCTAAACAAAAAACTTCCAATACCCAGAAAATTCTTTATCCCCAACTCCACTCGTATCAAGCTACACAGGGAAACCATACCAAAAAGTTGGGAAAATTTGCATTGGAAGAATAAGTGTACATGAGATTCCTCTGCTTCACCACAGTGAGGACAAATAGTATCCACTAAGATTCGACGTTTGACCAGATTCACTAGCACTGCCATAAACTGTTTGCAACATTTCCACAAGAATAACTTGATCTTAAGGGGAACATGCACAGACCATGTTGTAACGACCCGTCCCAAATTTCGGGATTAGATTAGTGACTAATGAAGGATTAGTGAGATTAATCGGTGATTAGTTGAGCGAAATCGGACGGACGATGTAAAATGACCGTTTTGCCCCTAGTCATGGGCAAAATGTTGACTTTTGACTCAGAGAGTCAAACGTACGAGAACCGATGATCGTGACGTAGATCGAGACGTCAAAAATTCGTAGACAGGTGGTACGTCGAAACCGGACGTTCGACGAGAAAGTTATGGTCACAGGAGCGAAATCGGGGATTTACGTCTCGGGATCCGAATAAAATATTAATTAATTTTGATTGGTTGATTTAATAATGTAGGACCTTTGGATATTGGTGGCTTTCCCCAAAAAGTGGATCCAATGAAATAAAATAGTATTTTATTTAGGTTTTATTATTTTAATTATTTTTCCCTCTCATTTCTCTCTCTTCTTCTCCCGCACATCAGACTCCATCTTCTTCTTTACTTCTCTCCTCCAAACCCGAATACCCACCCTACTATAACCCTTTAAATCCTCATCATTTATATTTGTGGCATGAATGAAAATGGAAGGGCGGAGTGAAACAAGTGTGGCGGCGCCTTGGTGGAGGGCCGTCATGGACGGCGGTCGTGAACCCCTGTAAACCCGTGAAACCCAAACTGGTGCAAACACCCTCAAACCTCATCGTTTGTGTACGCCGTGTGAAGGAATGTTGGAAAGGAAGGCGAGACGACCTCAACGGTAGCCACGGCAGCGCTCGCGCCAGCAAGGTAAGCCCCAGACCCGTGAGCCCTGTTTTCGGGTCAAAAATGGTAAGCTGAGTTTTATCGTGCGTCGATCATTTTGGTGATTAGGATGATGTTCTTAAGGTTGAAACGAGTTTTTTAGGACTGGTTACGAAGGAAGTGGTGGCCGAAAACATGGGAAAATGAGGGAGGAAGTTCGTGCTTGTTGTTCGTCGTCCAACAGGTAACTTTCAGCCTTTGTTTTCAATTTCTGGGTTGAGGGATCTCATAGGAAGGATTAGAAGACGAAAATGGAAGAAACGGGAAGCTTTTTGGTGGTCGGATAGCGGAGAACCGACCGGATCAAGCCGTGGGTCACGACGACCCGATTGCAGAACCCGATAGAGGACAGGAATGACGTCATCTTATCAGATCTGACAATGTCAGTCTGACATGTCAGCCCAGGAACCAATGGGGGCTTGACACATGGCACTGCCAGGTTGTTAGTGCTGACGTCAGCATGACCTCAACATTGACTTTTCAACAAGGTTGACTTTTACATTGACCAGCACGTGTAGGCGCGTGTGAATAGTACTTGAGGTGGGCTCAATGTCATTTTAAAGGTTTCGATGATCCGGATCCAATGACGGTGGTTTCGGGTCGATCGGAGATCATTAGGATGGTCAAATCGAAGTTTTTCACCTCGAGAATCGTGTCCGGGAGACGTTGACTTTTCCGGAAAGTTTAGTGATAGGACCCGTCCCAAATCCCCAAGGATTTAAGTGGGACGCGCCTGCTCCCGACTGACACGAAGTGTCAGACCAGGAATAATTCTGTCCTTAGCCCAATTGTGACTATCAGAGAGCTCCAGGATCTGGAGAGGAGTGTGATGTCTCGTCTCTGCTACAGCCCGCATCCGCGATCAATCTGACGGGCATTTAAAAGACGAAAACTGTGAGTGGACAAAACAAATATTTTATAAAAATATTTTCAAAAAAAGACCTTTATGCCCTAGACTAAAAACATATGCATGCATTCGAAATCCATTTCTCAAACATAGAACACGGGGCCTTGCCCCAAGATCCAATCAAAGTACCTGGGAACTCAACCCAGACAAAAACAAGTGGGAACTCAGCCCAAATCCGGTATTTGTGGGTCTCAGCCCAAGCCAACTCGCGTGGGTCTCAGCCCAATGCCACCTTAGTGAAAACTCACATACACATAAATATATACATATATAACCCATCCTAGACATTCTTTGATGTCTACTCAAATAACCCGTCACGATATATCTATCAGTGTGCACACTACTCGGTGTCTCACTCCGAGCCTACCCCCAGGATCTATGACGTCTGGGAGGAATCGTCCAAAATCCAGGATTTACAACGTCTAGAGGATGGTCTGCGGACCCAGTCCGAGACTATACCTTATCTCATCACTCCTGGAATGCGCTTCCTCTTGGAGTCACTCATTCCAGGCAGTGGATCGTGACACTCTAGGATCAACGAAGTCTGGAGGCGATCAAAATGCTCATAAAGGAGGGTATATACATACTAGTATAGAAAACCATAAATGGGACTCACGCCCAATAACACAAGTCAACTGGGCCTCTAGCCCGAACTTATGACTCAATAGGGCCTCTAGCCCGATTTCACAATTAATTGGGACTCAAGTCCGAACTCGTAAATTAACAGGGCATCGAGCTCGAAACCTCAGGGTCAGTCACGATTCCGATCATAGCGATGTGTGCAACCATCAATCCAAGACCGCTCTTAATCCTGGTATGTTGTTGTGAACGTATCACTACCGCGACCATCTCTAGAACATGGTACACCCATCACCGATCGCTCTCCGATACCGTCAGCACTCAGAAGTCGAGCCTCCAGTGGCTGCTCGACAGCGAAATGTGCATCGTGACCTCTCCAGAGGGAACGCATCCCAAGTCCGGAGGCGAGCGTCAAGTCGTCCGTTGTCGTGCACACAGCACCCGTCGCGACCACGACTCAGACTCATAGGTTATCAATAAGGCCACATACCCGAGATAAAACCAAAATCAAATGGGTCTCATGCCCGGTTTTCCCTTTTCAAAACCATTTCATTAAAATCGAAAGCATAAGCTCTTATAAGCACGTATAAGGCTGAAAACCTCGAAATACGTGCCAATACGTAGACACACATAAAATGCACTCAAGCCATCACAAAACACATATTAAAACACTTATAAAACATTTATGCATGCATCAATTCATAAAAGAAAGTCCACTCACAGACTGTCCGCGCTGCCGCCTCGATATGCACGTCGTACGCCTTCCCGGGTCAAACGTTGTCTCTGAGGTTCCCAAACCTGTCCAAATCACTTTAGAGGGTTACTAACTACTTAATTAACCCCTCACTAAATCCCTCTAATTTTTTGGAATTTTTAACTATTTTTAAACGCGATCCTAAACCTTCGGACAGCCCAAACTATATCGAGACGATGTCCGATCGACTCGAAACCAGTCCCAAAATGTTCGTTACATCGATTAGATGAAATTAAAAGTTAGAACTTTCCCCAAAATTTCCCCCACGGGTCCGCACGCACCACCTGAAGTGGCTGCGCGTGGGAGCCATGTGCTTAGCTACAGTGTCGTCCCCTACCTTCAGCCGACTAGTCCGACTAGCTGGTCCGATTTTCTTCTGCAAATCCAGTCCAACTGGACCGGCGTGACGTGCCCAGGCCCCTAAACCGTTCAATCTTCGTCCTTTTTTTATCCTAATTGATTCTATTCTTCCTAATTCGACCCTAGGAATCTAAATAGGGAATTAAAACCATAAAAAACCCCTTAAAACCCAACGGTTCGATTTTGTCGTCACGATTCAACATTTTCAAATTCTCTCCAGGGCTTCCTCAGCCATGAACCACCACTAAAACCTTCCTAAAACCTCCCTGGAAACCTATTAACCCCATTCCAATCAACCTAAACCGTCCATAACGTGCAGAATCAAAAATAAAAGAAAAAGGGGTAAAACTGATACCTTGCTCGAGTTTGCCTCCATCATCCACGGCGACGCCGTCCTGGCCAGCCACCACCTTCCTCACGGCCCTCCTCTTACTCTCTTGGTCTCTCAAACATGATTAGAAAGGGAAGGGTTTGGATTGGAATGAAGGGTGATCGGGTTTGATTGGGAAAATGGTCGAACACAATGAAAAATGGAGGATATGTATGAGTTGTTTTGGCTGGGAAATGGATGGGTGACACTTGTCACTCATCCATTGGGCCTGTCCAAAAAGAACTGGGCCCCACTTGCAGCCAAAAGTCCCTCGCCTCGTAAAACGTGTAATAGTGTATTCAAACTTCCGTGAACCATAACTTCTCCGTCGAACGTCCGATTTTGATGTGCCTCCTGTCTACGGATTCGTATCGTCCCGATCCACGTAACGATCCTCGGCCCTCGGCCATCGGACCTCCTGGGTCAAAAGTCAACTTTTTGCCCTCGTCTAGGGGCAAAATCGTAATTTCCCTCGAATGTCCGTTAATCCTCGGTTAATCCCCGATTAGTCTCCGATTAGCAAGGCTAATCCGTCATTAATCCCTAATTAATCCTTAAAATTAGGGACGGGTCTTTACAATTGGGGTTCTTATTATGGACTTGTATAGGTTAGTAGTAACATTTGGGTATGATTTGGACAGGTCCGGATGACCCGGAGAGGTCGGATTAGCCCGAGGAGCCTTACGACACGCAAATCGAGGCGGCAGAGTAGGATGGTCTGTGAGTGGGCCTTGATTTCTAAATTGTGATGCATCCATAAATGTTTTGTATGTTTTACATATGTGATTCTATGATGATGATTTGGATATTGGTGATTTACATGATTTCACGTATTTCGAGGCGATTTACGTATTTGCACCTAAATTGAGGTTACGGTTTTGCACTGATTATACGTGCTTATGGTTTCAGAAATGGTTTAATGAAATGGTTTTGAATTTGAAAAGGTAAACTTGGGCATGAGACCCATTTGTTTTGGAAACTCTCGGACTCGAAGTCCATTTAGTTGCACAATCGGGCCAGAGGCCCGATTGGTTCGTGAAATGATTTTGGATTTGAAAATATGGAATCGGGCATGAGACCCATTTGATTTAAGAACTCTCGAACTTTGAGTCCATTTGATTTAATAAGGCATCGGGTCGGAGGCCCAGTTGGTTTACTAATTGGGCTGGAGGCCCGGTTGGTTTATGTATCGGGCTTGAGGCCTAGTTGATTTACAAATCGGGCATGAGGCCCAATTGGTTTACGAAATCGGGCACGAGGCCCAGTTGGTTTACGAATTGGGCCTGATGCCCAGTTGGTTTACATAATAGGGCGTGAGGCCCAGTTAGTTTACGAATTCGGGCTTGGGGCCCAGTTATAGTTTACGATTGTGATTTCGGATCAGGGACCCATAAATGAATTTCTCGTTCATGATGGTTTATGGGGACCGGGCATGAACCTTTGAAAGGTTTTGAGAATGATTTCAAAATGGTTTTCATATACCATCTTTATATATTTATGGATTGTCTCCTCCGGGGAAGGTCGTTGGCCTGGGTGGACCCCGGAGTAGTCACGGAGCACTAACTGAGTGGAGTTGTCCCTGTTGGGTACCTTACTCTCATGAAGGCTATTATGGATTATAACCCCCAGGGAGGGTCATTGATCTGCGTACATTGACCTGGGTGGACCCTGGGGAGACTTGGGATTTGAGACCCCCGGTAGCACACGCGTAGCTTTAGAAACCGTGACAGGATTGGTTATATGATATATGGTAAACATGATTTCTTAGATTTGCGAAATTGTGTTTTGTGAATAATAAATGGATTTGGGCTGAGTTCCCACATATGGTGACTATGTTATGGATTTATATAAATGGTTTTGGGCAGGGGCCCGTATGACTTGAATTTACGGAACTTGGGGCTGAGACCCTATTAATGGTTACTGAAACATATATGGTTTGATAAATCGTTTTCCTATGCATGCATGCTTTTAGTGAAGGGCATAAAGGTCTTTTATGAAATGTGTTTTATTAAACTATTATTTTTCGTCCACTCACAGTCTCTTTTTTTTCAATGCCCTTCAGGTTCATTATGGATGCGGACTATAGCAGGGACCGAGACATCACACTCCTCCACCGGATCCTGGCGTGCTCTGGAAGCTGGTCGGGCTAAAGATTTTAAATTATCATTTGTCTGACACTCCGTGTCAGACGGGATCATGACACATCCCATGTTAATCCCGGGGGGATTGGGATGGGTCATGTCAATGTGGAGTCCCAAAGCTCCTTTTGTGGATTAGTATTACTAGTCTCCCCCAATCCCTATTTCTTCTGAATTCCCCACTTTCAAGAAGATCAAGCGTCACATGATACCCTGATTTCACAGTGTACTGTCCATGCAGAGCGTAATTCCAAATATGTCTACCTTCAAAAAATGCAAACTTGACTGGGCTAATAACTCATTTAAGCATTTTCTTCATCCCATTTGTGATAATCTTGGAGATGATCTTATAGATGGCATTGCATAAGGCTATTGGTCTCAATTGAGTCATATGGGTAGGATTTGGTACCTTTGAAATCAGAGAAATATTTGTGTGGTTGTATCGTCCTCTCAGGTGGCCAGTGGTAAAATAATCTTTAACAAAGGCTGTAACGACCTGTCCCGAAATTATGTGATTAGTCGAGGAGAAATGACGATTATGCCCCATAGAAGGAAAAAATGTTAACTTTTGACCCAGGAGGTCAATTGCATGTGGACTGAGATCCATTACATACATCGAGATATTAGGAGTATGTAAATAGGCGGCACGTCGAGATCGGACATCGAACGAGAACATTACGAGTCTAGAGCGCTTGTACGAACTATTACGGTTGCATAAATTACGAGACGATTTACTTTTGGTTTGTTTATAGTGGGCCCAAAAGATCTATTCTGGACCAATAGATGAGTTCCATACTAGTCACTCATCCATTGATCTATAACCCACATTCTTGCATCATCTTCCCTTCTCTTTTGTTCATTATACTCGAAACCCACCCCAAACCATTATCATCATCCTCATCTATTTGCTGCTGCTTGAGAGGGACTGTGAGGGTGGTTGAGAGACTGAGATGATGGTGCAGGACGACGGAGGCACAGAACAGACGAGCTGGCCATGAAACCCAGGTAACCCGTGAACCCATTTTGCTTCAATTTTGGGTTTTGGTTTTCGATGCTTGGAACTGAAAACTGATGCCATAGTTACCTTTTAGGAGTGCTTACGAGTGCACAAAGTCAAGAAATAGGCATAATGGCCGATTGGACTGGCCTGGGAATATGTTTGAAGGTGACCCGTGAGGATTCAACCATGGCCAGCCATTTTTAGGTACTTTCTTCACATTGTAGACTTAGGGATCTCTTCCTGGGTAGAATTCAAATCGAATGGAAAAAGAATGGAGGAAAACGGTGAAGAAATGGCTAAGATATGGCCGAGTCTAGGTCGCGGGTTGAACGACCCGTTACAATGGTTAGGGTCGACCCAGCTAGAGGTTGAATATGATGTTGTGGCTTGCCACATCATCATGGCAGGCTACGTGGCCAACCAGATGGTGACACATGGCCAGGTTTCAGTCCAGTCAGCAGCTGACGTGGTAGTACCATGTCATCATTGTTAAATCACGTGGACTAGTGAGGTGGTGCCACGTGGCAATGTGTTAGAGGTTTTCAGGTGCCGTGGCAGCTAACGTGGCAGTCCACGTCAGACATAACAGACCACGTGGACCAGTGAGGCGGTGCCACATGGCATGTTGTCAGAGATGTCGTTAGTAGTTGACTAGCATTGACTTTTTTTGACTAAACTTTGATTGGCCCATGAGGGCATGTGGACAAGAATTTTGAGGTCAAATTGGTCTTGTTCGAAAGGTTTCGATGATCTGAATCCAATAGTGGTGGTTTAAGGTCGATCAAAGATTGTTTGATAGGTCATTTGGAGGTTTTTCTCCTCGGGAAGCATGTTCGGTACTTGTTCTCAATTCTGGGATTTTTGGGGGTCTTTGATATGGACTTATATAGGGTGATAGTGACCTTTAGGTATGATTTGGATAGGTCCGAATGTCCCATAGACTTTGGATTATCTTCGGATTGGCATACAACACGGGTTTTGAGAGCGCAGCATGGACAATCAGTGAGTGGACATTTGTTTTATAAATATGATGCATGCATAAATGATTCAGATGTTTTATGATTATGGTTTGAGATGCATTGATTTCATAATGTTTTGAGCATGATTATTAGGCATTTTCATGGAAAATGTTATTATGCACGTATTTCGAGATTTGTGTTTTATATGATACTTTGGGCTTAGGCCGAGTTTCCTACGTGCTTGGGATTTCAATGATTTGAATGATGTTTTGATTACTGAGTTTGAATGTTTTCATGGAGATGCGTGAAAATGGTATTTCGGGCTTGAGACCTAGTTGGTTATTTATTTGACTTAGAGTATATTCGAATGTGAATTTGAACAATGATTTGATTTGTGAAACGATATTTCAGGCTTGTGACCCTGTTGGAAAAATATTAGACTCCGAGTGTGAGTCTTTGTGTATTTGAAAGTTATGCTTTGGGCAGAGGCCCTATTGAGATGATTTATGAGATTTGATTTTGGGCGGAGACCCTATGAGATTGATTTTGGGCTGAGACCTTACGAGATTTGGATTTGGGCTGAGACCCTATGATTTGATTTGATAACTGTTTTCACTGAGACCATCCTCTTGAGATTGATATGACTCCAGTAGGAATGTGTTTCCTCGGCGAGGGACTCCGGTTGTGAATATGTTTCCTCGGAGCGGTCCCTATGATATGTTGCTCGCCTCCGGGATGCGTTGTGTCCCCTCAGAGAGGTCACGATGCACTGTCTATTGTCGAGCAGCCATGGGAGGCTCAATTTAGGAGTTCTTATGATATATGGAATTGTTCGTTGATTTGTTCACGACGATTTGAATGTCGGCCATTGATATGTTCTCGGTGACGTGCTCGAACCTGAGCAATCCTGGAGCTTATATGCACGCGTTGCACGGATGACATGACTGATTATGATGATATGGTATGAGATATGACAATTGTGGGATATAAGGATTGATTATGTTTTCGATTATTACTTTATGTACAGATGTTTTTCAGTGGCTATTGATTTGAAAAACAATATGATTTGATTTTACGAAAGCATTTGAGATTACTAGTTTTCTGATGCATGCATGCTTTTAATTGAAGCATATAAATGTTGATTTCAGTAAATGATTTTCAAAACTGTTTATTTTTGTCCACTCATAGTTTTAATGGTTTTTTTATACTCTACAGGTTGATCACAGATGCTGGCTGTAGTAGAGACTGAGGTGTCACATTAAGCTGCGTACTCTGGAAACCCCGAGTGGGTCACGATATTATCCTTGCTCTGGCACGTGGTGTCAGACAGGAGTAGGTCATCCCATGTTAATCCATGGGGATTAGGGATGAGACTTGTCAGCTTGGTATCAGAGCACTGAGTTGCTCTTGTGGTGTCATGCATCCTTAGTGTGTGCGATAGTTTTGCTTAGGATGTGATGCCTCTACGACAAGAACCCTATCATCAACATAAGAGTGAGGTTAAGGATAGTAAAGTTTCACGGGAAGAACCAACCCTTTGGTTCAATTAGGCATTTGATACCAAGTTTTAGGGGTTCGAATCCCAAGAAGGGTCGATTTTCGTGTGGACCCAGCGATTGGAGCCATGGAGTTACTAGTTGATTGGATTCTAGTATAGTGATCATCTAGAGTCGTGACCGATGATTGTTCAGAATGGATGTGCTACTCCTGGTAGCTGAGGTCATTGTTGACCCTTATTTGAGGACAGTTGAACAAGTTACAAGGAAAGTGGTACTTATGGATCGGATCCCAGGGTGGACCGATCAGTGGATCTCACGCTTTGAGCGGATTATACGGGAAATGGGTTGCTCGTTTGAGTGTACGATTTCGATAGCAGCGTTCTTCTTGGATTGTACTACATAGGGTTGATCGTAGATAGTGATATCTAGGGTTTTAGATGTGACTACCGAGAGGTGGGCAATGTTCAAGGAACATTTTATATGTCATATTCGCCTTATTTTTACTTAGAATACTGAGAGGTAGAGTTCCTGCATTCGGTGTAGAGGGATTTGACTACTACTCGATATGAGCAGAGCTATCTAGCCTGGAGGATGTATTCGTCAGGGAGATTGAAAGATAGACGCTTCTAGCTCCGATTTGTCGAGTAGCAGACTTGCGAGTTGTAGTTGCCGATGAGCGGGACAGAGAGAATCCCAAGAGGGCCGATTAAGATTACAGTTATTGTTTCAATTTTGTGGGACTTTTGGACATACGTACTACACCTGGAGCAGAGACAGGTTTTTAGTCTTACGTTGGCGAGTATGGATAAGTGTTAATGGAATTTGGAGTCACACATATTTTCTTAGGATCAGCTTCCCATTGGGTTGGGACATGCGAGCCAATATTCCAACTGGTGCGATGATGGAATCACGTATTGGATTTGCGTAGAAGGTGTGACAAAGGATGGATTGGACTTCCCTAGAGATTTATGGTTTGTATGATGTTAGGGATAGATAGGTGAACTACCCGTTACTCCTCTATTGAGTGTTGGAGGAACCAGTGGTATTTGGTAGTCCTAAGTTTTCATGATTGGTCTGTTTCTAGGACTATAGGATACTTCCTTCGGAAGTTACGGCTTGGAAGCCTAGAAGTTGTTATAGATGGTTGTTTGGGATGTGAGACAAGTGTTATGAAGTCCCCGGATGGCTCAGTAAGCTTGAGGAAGATGTCGGTTGTGTCAACATTTCTGGTGATGTTCCTCGTAGGATTTATCGAGGTTGCTACCTCAGAGGAAGGTTGGGTTACCATCGACTTTCTTTTGGGTACTCAATCGATTTTGTAAACCCTTGTTGGAAGGTACCGACCGAGTTGAGAGTTGGATTGATCATAGACAGTTGAACGAGGAAATCGTTCGGATCTAGTACTCCTTATCGGGGAAGTTCTTAGTGAACTATCTTCATCACCTCTAGAATTCATGGAGGTATAAGCTTGTAAAAGTTGAGCTGATTTGAGGAGTGATACGATTGTGGGAGGATTGCTACAGTAGCTATCAACAGATCTTATTGGTTGGTGAATGAGACTTTTCATTTTCTGCTTCTTTTGTAACGACCCGTCCCAGGAGTCGCGATTAGCGAAGTGATTAGTGATGGATTAGCTAAGTTAATCAGTGTTTCGTGGGTTACTTTTGGACTTTTGTAGCCAAATGACGATTTTGCCCTTGGAATGGGCAAAAAGTTGACTTTTAGTTCGGACGGTCAATTGGGCATTGACTGATGACCGGGACGTAGTTCGGGACGTCACGAGTCCGTAGACAGGTGGCACGCCCGATTCCGACATCCGAGGAAAAAGTTTTGACGTTCGGAAAGTTGAGGGCACTTGCGTAAATTGGTTAAAAGAGGGGCATTTGTTGACTTTTTGTACGGCGAGGTTTCTTCACGCAAACCGAGGACCGTTAGATGGGTCTCGACGTCCTGAGTACAACGACAGGTGGCATGCCTTGATCGGACGTCGGACGAGTGAATTACGAGTCTAGTTAAGTGAAGGGTAAAATGGTAATTTGGATTTTTAGGGGGGCAAATTAGTCTTTGGCAGTTTGAATCATGTGAGCAATCCTGTGAGGACACCTGGCCTGGATGGATTGGATATTTTCACCAGACTTGAGGAGATGAGTACACGTGGCTTACCTCTGGTTGGTTCTAGCAAGATTGATATTGTGTGATCGTTTTTAAGAGAAAACAGAGACGGTGAGGAACCAGGGATGATCTTGAACCCAATTTGTCCTAAAAATGATCCCCTGACCCAGGAATGGTGAACCAGAGGGGGAAAAGGAGTTGAGACAGTCACCGTGCTGCGATTATCGTGAACCGCCAGGCCGTGAAAAACAGGGGCTCTGTGGCTGTGAGATCCATGTTCTCCAATTTCCATCAATCTCAGTCGTGGCCTTTGCTGTGTGAACAGAAGATGGAAAAGGAAGCTTGGAAAATTGCCTAAGGGCCACGGCGAGGCACGACGGTGGAGGTAAGGTAGAGTTCTCAAGAAGTTACAGTCGAGGTCCAAAAATGGTGACTTGAGAATTTGTGTTTGTTTTGCAGTTTTGATGATGGGATATTGTCTTTGGAGGTTCCAGAAATTGTTTGGAGTCAAAACCATGGCCAACGGTGGCCGTGAAACTGGACACAGGGGGACGGGACAATGTTCCATTATCTTTGTTTTGGGAGGTATAATTCCACCCTTCAACTCGAATTCTGAATATGTAGTTTGATTAGAAATCTCAAGACAAAACGATAGGGATTTAGAGGAGTGCAAATGGACCCAAATTAAGGATATTATAGCAGTAAACCGTGACCGCCGGGAACCAGCTGACTGTTAGACCGAACCGGACCCGGTTCCCGTGAGGAAGAAAATGAACAGGAATCGGTGAGTGGCTCCCACGCGCAGCCTCTTTGGGCGGCGCGTGTGGGCGCGTGGCACTGATTCCAAGGAAGGCTCCAACATGACTTTTAAAGTATTCGATGTAACGAACATTTTGGCGCTGGTTTCGAGTCAATCGGACATCCTCTCGATATGTTTCGGGCTGTCCGAAAGTTTTAGGGCTCGGTTAAAAATAGTTAAAAAATACGGGACAATTATGGGACTTGAGTAGGACTTTTGTGAAGTAGTTAGTGACCTCGTTATGGGTTTTGGATAGGTTCGGGAAAGTCGAGGATAGTGGAATGGCCGGGAACTGCATAAGTGCCAGCGTATCGAGGCGACGTCGGAATGGTCTGTGAGTGGACTTTGCTTTCTAACTCTTGATGCATGCATATATGTTTTTATATGTTTTCTATACTTGATTCTATCATTTGATTTATGATTGTGGTGGTTTACAGTTTTTGCACGTTTTTCGAGGAAATTACGGTATTTCACGTTTTACCAGATTTTGATGGATATTGTGATTTGAACCTGGTTTTAATGATTTGATTTCGGGATTGGAAATACGATTTGATTTCAAAGAAAGTAAAAGGATTTTGGAAAGTGATTTCGGGCTTACAGGCCCAGTTCAAAAAGTGGTTTTGAGAAATGTGATTTCAGGTTTTTGAATCGGGTTTCCGGATGACGATTTGGGATTCGATTTGGGACTTGAAATGGATTTCCGGGTTTGGGTTCAGAATGGTTATTCCAGATGCCGGATTACGGAATGATGGTTGCGGACTCGGATCTGAAAAGGAGATGGATATGAGTTCTGGATTTGGATTCGGGATCCTGAGGAGATTGCGGATTCGGATTCGGTAATGGAAAAAGGTTTTCAAACGGTTTTGGATTGGATTTGCTAGATCTAGTTATTGGGTTTAAAGACCCAGATTAAGATTGACGGGGGACGGGCCCAGATTGGGTTTAAAGACCCGGATTGAGTTTAAAGACTCGGATATTGATATTTCCCCCGTAGGCATGTTGAGTTTAAAGACTCGGATAGATCCAGCAGGTTCGATGGATGAAAATGTGGTTTCAAATGTGTTTTGGATTTCACTGAGAGTTGATGATGATGGTTTTCAAAGAAGGGTTTTCGATGGTGTTGGGCTGAGGCCCGGGATTTGAAGAAAAAGAAACTGTATTTGGTTTTCTTATATGCTTTTATGACATACCTTTGATATGCATGCATTGGTTTTTGAAACAGAGGGTATAAATGTAATTGTGTTTTCTGTTAACTGTTTTTAAACTTATGCTTTATTTTTGTCCACTCACAGTCTTTTCGTGTTTTCGATACCTTCCAGATTGTTGCGGTGCGGGATGTTGGTCGAGAATGATGGAGGCATCACACCCGAGATCCACAGTAGTCCGACGCACTTTGTGAAGTCCGGATACTTTGAGGATGGTTCGATCGACAATCCCTTGTCCAACTTACGTGTCACATGGAGGCTGGACGTCTGTTTAACCTTCGTGTCATGCGTAAGTTAGATGGGAGTAGGGTTTAGCCCTTAATCCCTAGGGATTAGGGGTGGGCCCTGACATCTTTGATAAGGACTTCTAGGTATGCTTGCAACATGGTTGCAATTTCTCTTGGTTTCAAAGGTTGTTTAAAAACTTGACACCCATGTTGTGGGCCAAATTTGAACGAGTTGAGGAGCAGAAGTTGCTTGGTGTCACCTGACGTTGATGAGTGTAGTTTGGATTTGTATTCACACTCGCGTCAGATGAACTTTGATGTCATCATTTTTGAATTTCTTCATACAGGACATTATCATGGGCTATGCGGAGGAAATTTGTAATTCGTACATTAAGTGGTAACAAGTTCTATAGCTTACAATTTAATTTTCTTCTGCTATTTCTTGGCATGCCGGAGAAGTGTGAAATCACATGAGGGATACCGAATCCTAGTTTTGATTACCCTTAGGCGGTGCAGCGATATACCAAGTAGTGTGAGTATTAGTTTGGTGTACTTATGTTGGTGTTATGGGTCATATTCTTACTATTAGAGGATTACTGGAAGTAGATGACTGTGGAGCGTTGTTGGGCAGTGTTCCCATGAGACCCATATTACTGGATTAGAGGTTTACAACACAGCTTCAGGATCCGACCCTTCGCATCATCAGGATGGGGGTCGAGGTTTGGATTGGTACGTCCTGGTAGGCGTAAGTCAGTTGGTCTTTGGAGTTCTTGATGAGTATGTGTTGGACAAATCTCAAGTGTTGGTCAAGTGACCGGGAAACTCTGAGGGGATGTTAAGTTATAGAGTACTATCTGTCAAAAGCAGAGATTAGACAAACAGTTTCCAATGTTGGATCATGAATGGCTACCATGTTAGTCATATGATAGATGGATTAGATCCGAGGTTTTTGTCGTGTGCAGACTTGATTGTGGATACTGGTACGTGTCTGGATGGTGCGTGTGCAGTTCCCAGACGTAGCTCGTATGTTGCTTCAATGCAGCCCTTGAGCAAGCCTATGAGTAGTGCCAATGTGATTGTGTGATGTGTGTGCACATGTGAGTAGTGCATGTTGGATAGTGCAATTTTTGAGTGTTGATCACTCTAATTGATGTGGTACGATCATTAGATTGAATCCGAGATGGACACGGTATGGTAATCGGATTGGATCCGATGTTGGCTAATCATTGAGAATTAGGACCGGTCATCGAATACTGTTCGCTAGCATAGAGTGGCTATAGAGGGTTCAGTTATTATACGAGCTTAGAGCTCAGGGCCATGGTTGTGGGGCAGAAGAACCCTAGTGAAACTGAGTTGTGATTATCTCACCTTAGCAAGTATTCAATAGGGTCCATATACACTGAGGATGAGTGAGATGCTAGTTCGAAATTCGAGAGGAATCAGGATCACAATGTTGGTCGCTGAGTGATACGAGGTACTGTACGAGGACTCTGGTGCAAGTCAAATTGGATAAGGAACTTGAACAGAAATAGTGGAGCCGTGAGTTACCAACTGGTCAAGATGGTGCGTCATGAGTGTGATTTACGGTTGGAGACCGTCTAGTGAGACAGAGAACTTGGTAATGCTCAACAGAAGCAGGAATGTTAGCTTGGATTCTGAGTACACCCACGTAGATGACTGGTGTGGTCGACGAGTTTCGATGGCTCGAGTCGAGGTGAAATGACAATTTTACCCTTGGGAGGGAAAAATGTTGACTTTTGACCCAGCAGGTCAATTGCACATGGACCAAGGTCTATTACGTAGATTGAGAGATTAAAAGTATGTAGACAAGCCGAATGTCAAGATCGGGAATCAGAAGGGAAAGTTACAAGTCTAGAACGATTATACGAACTATTACGATTGCACGAATTACGAGACAATTGACTTTTCGTTTGTTTTTAGTTATCCTAAAAGATCTAGTCTAGACCAATAGATGAGTGACAAGTGTCACTCATTCATTGATCCATAACCCAGATTCATGCACCATCCTCCCTTCTCTTTTGTTCATTATACATGAAACCCACCGCAAACCATTATCATCATCCTCATCGATTTGTAGCTGCTTGAGAAGGACTGAGAGGGTGGTTGAGAGATTGAGATGATAGTGGAGGATGAGGGAGGCATAGAACGGATGGGCTGGTCGTGAAACCTAGGTAACTCGTGAACACATTTTGCTTCAATTTTGGGTTTTGGTTTTGGATGCTTGGAACTGCAAACTAATGCCATAGTTACCTTCTAGGAGTGCTTGCGAGTGCACAATGCCAAGAAACAGGTAGAATGGACGACTATACTGGCCTAGGAATGATTTGAAGGTTACCTGTGAGGATTCGACCATGGCCAGCCATTTTCAGGTACTTTCTTCACGTTTTAGACTTAGGGATCTCTTCCTTGGTAAAATATGATTCGAATGAAAAAAGAATGGAGGAAAACGGTGAAGAAATGGCTCAGATATGTCCGATTCAAGGTCGCGGGTCGAACGACCCGTTACAATGGTTAGGGTCGACCCGACTAGAGGTTGAAGATGATGATGTGGCATGCCACGTCATCAAGGTTGGCCACGTGGCCATACATATGGTGACACAGGGCTAGGTGTTAGTCCAGTCAGTAGTTGAGGTGGCAGTGCCATGTAATCATTGTCATATCACATGGACTAGTGAGGTGGTGCCACGTGGCAATGCATTAGAGGTCGTCAGGTGACATGGCAGCTGACATGGCAATCTACGTCAGACCACATGGACCAGTGAGGTGGTGCCATGTGACATGTTTTTAAAGATGTTAGATGTCCAGCTGACGTTAGCATTTGACCAACGTTGACTTTTGTTGATCGAACTTTGACTAGCGTGTGAGGGCCTGTGGGCATAACTTTCGAGGGCAAACTGATATTTTTCGAAAGGTTTCGACGATCTAAATCCAATGGTGGTGGTTTCAAGTCAATCAGAGATTGTTTCATCAGTCATTTAGAGGTTTTTCTCCTCCGGAAGCGTGTTCAGTACGCGTTCTCGGTTCCGAAATTTTTGGGGGTCTTTGATATGGACTTATATAGGGTGATATTGACCTTTGGGTATGATTTGGATAGGCCTGTACGTCCCGGAGACTTTGGATTAGCTTCGGATTAGCTTTCGGCGCGGGTTTTAAGCGCGCAACATAGATAATCAGTGAGTGGACATTTGTTTTATAAATATGATGCATGTATAAATGTTTTAGATGTTTTATGATCATGGTTTAAGTTGCATTGATTGCATAATGTTTTGAGTATGATTATTGGGCATTTTCGTGGAAAATGTTAGTGTGCACTTTTTCGAGATTTGTATTTTATATGATACTTTGGGCTTAGGTCGAGTTTTCTACGTGCTTGAGATTTCAATTATTTGAATTATGTTTTGATTATCGGTTTTCAATGTTTTCACTAAGATGCATGAAAATGGTATTTCGGGCTTGAGATCCAGTTGGTTATTAATTTGATTTAGAGTATAGTCAAATGTGAATATGAACAGTGATTTGATTTGTGAAACGATATTTCGGGCTTGTGACCCTGTTGGAAAAATATTAGACTCCGAGTGTGAGTCTTTGTATGTTTTGGGCAGAGGCCCTATTAAGACGATTTCTGAGATTTGATTTTGGGTTGAGACCCTACGAGATTAATTTTGGGCTGAGACCCTATGAGATTGATTTTGGGCTTAGTCCCTACGAGATTGATTTTTGGCTGAGACCCTACGAGATTTGGATTTGGGCTTAGACCCTATGATTTGATTTGATAACTGTTTTCACTGAGGCCATCCTCTTGAGATTGATATAACTTCGGTAGGAATGCGTTTCCTCGGAAAGAGACTCCGGTTGTGAATATGTTTCCCCAGAGCGGTCACGATGTGTCCCATAGGGATGCGATGTGCCCCATCGGAGGGGTCACGATGCACTGCCTGTTGTCGAGCAGCTGTGGGAGGCTCAACCCAAGAGTGCTTATGATATATGTCATCGTTCGGTTATTTTTTCACATTGATTTGAACGTCGGCCATTGATATGTTCTTAGCGACGTGCTCGAACCTGAGCAGTCTTGAAGCTTATTTGCACGTGTTGCACGGATGACGTGACTGATGATGATGATGATATGGTATGAGATGTGACAGTTGTGGGATACGAGGATTGGTCATGTTTTTTATTATTGCTTTATGCACATATGTTTCACTCACTATTGAGTTGAAAAACAATATAATTTGATTTTAAGAAAGCATTTGAGATTACTTGTTTTCTGATGCATGCATGCTTTTAATCGAAGGGTATAAATGCTGATTTTGGTAAATGGTTTTTTGAAACTATTTATTTTTGTCCACTCACAGTTTTAATGGTTTTTGATACCCTTAAGGTTGATCGCTGATGCGAGCTCTAGTAGAGACCGAGGCATCACATAAAGCTGCGTACCCACTCGGTATTATCCCTAGTCTGGCACGTGGTATCAGATGGGAGTAGCTCATCCCACGTTAATCTAGTGTGATTAGGGATGGAACCTGTCAGCTTGGTATTAGAGCACTAAGTTGCTCTTATGGTGTCGTGCATCCTCGATGTGCACGATAGTTTTACTTGGGATGTGATGCCTCTACGATAAGAACCCCATCATCAACTTGAGAGTGAGGTTAAGAATAGTAAAGTTTAACGGTAAGAACCAACCCGTTGGTTTGATTAGGCATTAGATGCCGAGTTTTAGGGGTTTGAATCCCGAGAAGGGTCGATTTTTGTGTGGACCCAGCGACTAGAGCCGTAGAGTTACTAGTCGATTGGATTCCAATATAGTGATCATCGAGTCGTGACCGTTGATTGGCCAGGATGGATGTATTGCTCCTAGTAGCCGAGGTCATTGATGACCCTTATTTGAGGACGGTTGAACAAGTTACCGGGAAAGTGGTACTTAAGGATCGGATCCCGGGTGGACCGATCAATGGATCTCACGCTTTGAGCGGATTGTATGGACGATGGGTTGCCTTCTTGGGTGCATGATTTTGATAGTGGCGTTCTTCTTGGATTGGTCTACACAGGGTTGATGGCAGACATTGCTATCTATGGTTTTAGACGTGACGATCGAGAGGTGGGCAACGTTCAAGGAATGTTTCATACGTCATATTCGCCCTATTTTTATCTAAAAGTCTGAGAGGTAGAGTTTCTACATTCAGGGTTAGATTCAGTTCGCACGACATCGATTGAGGTAGTGAGTCTTTTTCAGTGTTTATGTCAGGTCTTGGGAGTAAGACTAGAGTGATGTTGTGGCATCTCAGTGGGAGATTAGTTTTATGGAGTTCTAGCAACGATCAGACGGTTCTAGTTGACGCCGAGTGCGTCTAGAGGATATATTCCTTAGGGAGCTTGGAAGAGGGACGCTTCTAGCTCCAATTTGTCGAGTGGCAGACTTGTGAGTCGTAGTGGCCGATGAGCGGGACAGAGAGGATCCCGAGAGGGCCGATTGAGATTACAGTTATTGTTCCAGTTCGATGGGACTTTTGGACACACGTATTACACTTGGAGCAGAGACAGGTGTTTGGTCTTACGTTGGCGAGTATACATGTGTGTTAATGGAATTTGGAATCACAAATCTTTTCTTGGGATCAGCTTCCCATTCGGTTGAGACATGCGAGCCAGTATTCCGACTGGTGCGGTGATGGAATCACCTATTGGATTTGTGTATAAGGTGTTACAAAGGACGAATTGGACTTCCTTAGAGATTTATGATTTGTATGATGTTAGGGATGGATAGGTGGACTACCTGTTACTCCTCTATTGAGTGTTGGAGGAACCAGTGGTATTTGGTAGTCCTAAGTTATCATGATTGGTCTGTTGGTAGGACTATAGGATACTTCCTTCGGAAGTTACGGCTTGGAAGCCTAGAAGTTGTTATAGATGGTTGTTTGGGATGTGAGACAAGTGTTATGAAGTCCCCGGATGGCTCAGTAAGCTTGAGGAAGATGTCGGTTGTGTCAACATTTCTGGTGATGTTCCTCGTAGGATTTATCGAGGTTGCTACCTCAGAGGAAGGTTGGGTTACCATCGACTTTCTTTTGGGTACTCAATCGATTTTGTAAACCCTTGTTGGAAGGTACCGACCGAGTTGAGAGTTGGATTGATCATAGACAGTTGAACGAGGAAATCGTTTGGAACTAGTACTCCTTATCAGGGAAGTTCTTAGTGAACTATCTTCATCACCTCTAGAATCCATAGATGTATAAGCTTGTTAAAGTTGAGCTGATTTAAGGAGTGATACGATCGTGGGAGGATCGCTAGTAGCTATCAACAGATATTATTGGTTGGTGAAGGAGACTTCTCATTTTTTACTTCTTTGATAAGGACTTCTAGGTATGCTTGCAACATGGTTGCAATTTCTCTTGGTTTCAAAGGTTGTTTAAGAACTTGACACCCAAGCTGTGGGCCAAATTTGAATGAGTTGAGGAGCGGAAGTTGTTTGGTGTCACCTGACGTTGATGAATGTAGTTTACATTTGTATTCACACTTGCGTCGGATGAACTTTGATGTCATCATTTTTTACTTTCTTCATATAGGACATTATCATAGGATAAACAGTGGAAATCTGTAATTTAGACATTAAGTGGTGACAAGTTCTATAGGGGGTGCAGCGATATACCAAGCCTAGTTTTGATTACCCTTTGGGGTGCAACGATATACCAAGCAAAGTGAGTATCAGTTTGGTGAGCCTGTGTTGGTGTTATGGGTCATATTCTTACTGTTGAGAGGATTGTTGAAAGTAGATGACTATGGAGTGTTATTGGGCAGTGTTCCCATAAGACCCATATTGCTGGATTGGAGGTTTACAACACAGCTTCAGGATCCGACCCTTCGCATCATCATGATGTTGAGTTATAGATTACGATCTGTCAAGAGCAGAGATCAGACAGACAGGTTCCAATGTTGGATCATGAATCGCTACCATGCCAGCCATATAATAGACGGATTAGATCCAAGGTTGTTGTGGTGTGCAAACTTAATTATGAATACTGGTACGTGTCTGGATGGTGCGTGCGCAATTCTTTGACGCAGCTCGGATGTTGCGTGAGTGCAATTCTTTAGTAGGCCTATGAGTAGTGCCAATGTGATTGTATGATGTGTGTGCATCTATGAGTAGTGTATGTTGGATGGTGTAATTGTTAAGTGTTGATCACTCTAATTGATGTGGTACGATCATTAGATTCAATTCGAGATGGACACGGTATGGTAATTAGATTGGATCTGATGTTGGCTGTTCATTGAGAATTAAGACCAGTCATCTAATATTATGCGCTAGCGTAGAATGGCTATAGATGGTTTAATTATTGTACTAGCTTAGAGCTCAGGGCCATGGTTGTGGGCCAGAGGAACCCTAGTGAAACTGAGTTGTGATTATCTCACCATAGCAAGTATTCGATGGGGTCCAAATACACTCAGGATGAGTGAGATGCTAGTTTGAGACTCGAGGAGTCAAGATCACAACGTTGGTCGCTGAGTGATACGAGGTATTGTACGAGGACTCTGGTGTGAGTCAGATTGGATAAGGAACTTGAACGAAAACAGTGGAACCGTGAGTTACCAGCTAGTCACGACGGTGCGTTGTGAGTGTGATTTACAGTTGGAGACCGTCTAGTGAGACAGAGAACTTGGCATTGCTCAGCAGGAGCAGAATTGTCAGCTTAGATTTTGAGTACACCCACGTAGGTGACCAGTGAGGTCAACTAGTGTCGATAGCTCGAGCGAGACTCGAGGAGTGACTTTTGGAATTCTCGAGACTTGAGAGTAGAGTTTTGGAGCTTCTAGTGACAATTGGGTCACTCGCTTGTCGGGGATTAGTCGAGGTGAAATGACGATTTTTCCCATGAAAGGGTAAAATAATCAATTTTGACCCGGGAGGTCAATTACACGTGAATCGAGGTCCATTTCATAGATCGAGATGTTATGAGTACGTAGACAGGCGGCACATCTAGATTGGATATTGAACTGGTAAGTTACGGGTCTAAAAAGATTGTACGAACTTTTTTAGTTGCACGAATTACGAGATGGTTGACTTTTGGTTTGTTTTTAGTGGGCCCAAAAGATCTTGTCTGGACTAATAAATGAGTGAGAAGTGTCACTCATCCATTGATCCATAACCCATATTCATGCATCATCCCCCTTCTCTTTTGTTCATTTTACCTGAAACCCACCCCAAACCATTATCATCATCTTCATTGATTTGGTACTGCTTGAGAGGGACTGAAATGGTGGTTAAGAGGCTGGGATGATGGTGGAGGCACAGAACAGACGGGCTGGTCGTGATACCCAAGTAACCTGTGAACCCGTTTTGCTTCAATTTTGGGTTTTGGTTTTGGATGCTTGGATCTGCAAACTAATGCCATAGTTACCTTCTGGGAGTGCTTGCGAGTGCCCAAAGCCAAGAAACAGGCACAATGGACGACTGGACTAGCCTGGGAACGAGTTCGAAGGTGATCCGTGAGGATTCGACCATGGCTAGCCATTTCACGTAATTTATTCACGTTTTATACTTAGGGATCTCTTCTGGGGTAGAATAAGAGTCGAATGGAAAAAGAATGGAGGAAAATGGTAAAGAAATGGCTGAGATATGGCTGGGTTAAGGTCGCGGGCCGAACGACCCGTTACTGTGGTTCGAGTCGACCCAGCTAGAGGTTGAAGACAATGATGTGGCATGTCACATCATCATGGGAGGCCACATGCCCAACCAGATGGTGACACATGGCCAAGTGTCAATCGAGTCTGAAGCTGACGTGGCAGTACCATGTCATCATTGTCTGATCATGTGGACTAGTGAGGTGGTGCCACGTGGCAATGTGTTAAAGGTTGTCAGGTGACGTGACAGTTGACGTGGCAGTCCACGTTCGACATGTTAGACTACGTGGACCAGTGAGGTGGGGTCATGTGGCATGTTGTTAGAGATGTCAGATATCAGGCTGACGTTAGTAGTTAACCATCATTGACTTTTGTTGATCAAACTTTGATCGGTGCGTGATGGCTTGTGCGCATGAATTTCGAGGTCAAATTGATCTTGTTCGAAAGTTTTCAACGATCTGAATCCAATGGTGATGGTTTTAGGTCGATCGGAGATCATTTGATAGGTCATTTGGAGGTTTTTTTTTCATGGGAAGCGTGTTTAGTACGCGTTCTGGGTTCTGAGATTTTTTGGGTCTTTGATATAGACTTATATGGGGTGATAGTGACTTTTGGGTATGATTTGGACAGGCCCGGACATCCCGGAGACTTTGGATTAACTTTGGATTGGCTTACTGCGTGGGTTTTGAGCGCGCAACATGGACAGTTAGTGAGTGAACATTTGTTTTATAAATATGATGCATGCATAAATGTTTTAGATGTTTTATGATTGTGGTTTGAGATGCATTGGTTGCATAATGTTTTGAGTATGATTATTGAGCACTTTAGTGAAAAATGTTATTATGCACGTATTTCGAGATTTGTGTTTTATATGATACTTTGGGCTTAGGCCGAGTTTTCTACGTGCTTGGGATTTTAATGATTTGAATGATGTTTTGATTATCGGTTTTGAATGTTTTCACGGAGATCCGTGAAAATGGTATTTCGGTCTTGAGACCTAATTGGTTATTGATTTGACTTAGTGTATAGTCAGATGTGAATTTGAACAGTGATTTGATTTGTGAAACGATATTTTGGGCTTGTGACTCTATTGAAAAAATATTAGACTCTGAGTGTGAGTCTTTATGTATTTGAAAGCTATGCTTTGGGCAGAGGCCCTATTGAGACGATTTATGAGATTTGATTTTGGGTTGAGACCCTACGAGATTGATTTTGGGCTGAGACTCTACGAGATTGATTTTGGGTTGAGACCCTACGAGATTTGGATTTGGGCTGAGACTCTATGATTTGATTTGATAACTGTTTTCACTGAGGCCATCCTCTTGAGATTGATATGACTCCAGCAGGAATGTGTTTCCTTGGAGAGCGACTCCAATTGTGAATGTTTCCCCAGAGCGGTCCTTATGATATGTTGCTCGCCTTCGAGATGCAATGTGTCCCCCCTAGAGAGTTCACGATGCACTGCTTGTTATCGAGCAGCCGTGGGAGGCTCGACTCAAGAGTTCTTATGATATATGGTGTCATTCGTTGATTTGTTCATGTTGATTTGATTGTCAGCCGTTGATATGTTCTCGACGACGTGCTCGGGCCTAAGCAGTCCTGAAGCTTATTTGCACACGTTGCACAGATGACGTGACTGATGATGATGATATGGTATGAGATGTGACAGTTGTGGGATACGAGGATGGGTCATGTTTTCGATTATTGCTTTATGTACATATGTTTTCACTGGCTATTGATTTGAAAAGCAATATGATTTGATTTTAAGAAAGCATTTGAGATTACTTATTTTCTGATACATGCATGCTTTTAATTGAAGGGTATAAATGTTGATTTCGGTAAATGATTTTCGAAACTGTTTATTTTTGTCCACTCACAGTTTTAATGGTTTTTGATACCCTTTAAGTTGATCGAGGATACGGGCTGTAGTAGAGACCGAGGCATCATATAAAGCTGTGTACTCTAGAAACCCCGAGTGGATCACGATATTATCCTTGGTCTGACATGTGGTGTCAGACAGGAGCAGGTCATCCCACGTTAATCTAGGGGGATTAGGGATGAGACCTGTCAAAGGCAATCACATTCATCCTAATTATTACCCAATGTTTGTGAAAAAAGGCAGTAGTAAATCCGTCAGGGACGAGGGACTTTGTGGGGTACAAAGATAACATTGCTTGTTTAATCTCCTCATTTTTAAACTGGCAGGAAAGCATTTTATTTTCAATGGGAGAAATAAAAGGGAGAATACAATCACTAATCGTTGTAGCCTCAGAGAGTTGAGACGTTGTGAACGTGGAGTAGAAATAATATACAGCAGTTGGATGAATCTCATCAGGGTCATCTGTTCAAAGTCCTTCCTTATCATGGATACCCATAAGCTGATTTTGCCGTCTACGCTTGATGGTTTTTTCATGAAAGAACTTTGTATTCTTATCACCCTCATTCAGCCACTTATTTCTGGACTTCAGCTTCCAATGAACCTCTTCATCTAAAAGGGCTTGCCTCAAATCTACTTCTAAAGTTCTAATTCGGTTCCCTTCAAAAGATGATTGGTGAAGGGCATCCTGTAACTCCTCCTTGAGTGTAGGAATGTGGAGTTGAGGATTGGGAATAGTTTTCTTCCTCAAAGTCAAAATCCCCCTCCTCACCCCATTTAGTTTACATTCAATAGAGGCCGGCCCGTAAACATGGGATTACTAGAAGATTAGCGAGAATAATTGGGATTAGTCAAGGTAAATTGACGATTTTGCCACTAGAGAGGGGAAAATCTTAACTTTTGACCCAAGAGGTTATTTGCACCTGGATCGAGATCCATTACGTAGAATGAGGGATTATAATGACGTAGGCAGGCGACACGTCGAGTTTGGACATCAGACGGTTATTTTACGAGTCTATAACGCTTTACTCAAATTTTATGGTTGTACATTTTACGAAAAGGGTTAAGTTTGGTTTGTTGGTTAGTGGGCCCTAAATAGCTAACCTAGACCAAAGGATGAGTGACAAGTGTCACTTATCCCATCACATGCATCTCTTTCTTTTCCTTTTATTTCAAACATACCCGAAACCCACCCCCACCTCATTGTCCACATTCTTCTTCATCTGGTACTGGTCAAGGGACTTAGAGAGTGAAAGTGTGTGAGGGAGAGGCTGTGAGAGACAGTGAAGGAGGCTGAGCCACGGTGGCTGGCTGGAAAATAGTGAAAATCAGGTAAACTTGTGGACTTTAAAATGGTATTTTTTGGTTTGAGGTGTTGAGATTGAGAACCGAGGCCAAGGTTTTGTTCCTCGAGCTTCTTCTAGTCTGCAGGGACAAAAATGAAGGAAAACGAACGTGTGGACTAGCTCTAGGACTAGTTCGAAAGTTGGCTATGAAGGTTCGAGCTGGTTAGGGAATTCTAGGTATGTTATTCATGTTGTAAGGCCATGGTTCGATTTCTAGGTGAGAGAGAAGTTGAATGCTGAAAAAATGGAGAGAAACGGTTGAGAAACAAGGGACAACAGATCGGGTCTAGTAGTCGGGTCGGATGATGCGTTATAGGGTCGCGAGTTGACTCGATTGGAGGTAGAAGAAGATGACATCAGCAGGTGATGTCATCCTGTTAGACCACGTGGCCAACTAGGGTTGGTGCCACGTGGTATCATGCTAGACGTTGTTAGAGATGACGTGGTAGTATGACGTTAGTAGTGATGTCATGGTGATATCAACTTGTTACACGTGGTACATATCGGGTGGTGCCACGTGGCAGGTTGTTAGGATTGATAGATTTCAAGGCTGACGTCAGCGTTGACTGGTGCTTATGGGATCATGGGCACGAATTTCGAGGTCAAACCGATCGTGTTCAAAAGGTTTCGATGTCCTAAATTCAATGGTGGTGATTTCAGGTTGATTAGAGATCATTTGGTTGGTTTTTTTGACATTTTTCTCCTCAGGAATCGTGTTCAGATGAGTATTCTGTTCCGGGGTTTTGGAGGTTTCTTATATGGACTTGTATAGATTGATAGTGACTCTTGGGGTGTGATTTGGACATGCTCGAATGTCCCGGAGGCTTCGGATTGGCTTATAGCTCGTGTTTTGAGCTAGTGGTGGTACGATGAGTGGATTTTTTTTTACAACTCTATTCATGCATTTTTATATGATTTTTATGTGACTTATAATGAGACTTGCTTGATGGTTCTTTATGTGCCATTTATGTGGATTTTGGGAATTTTAAAAACATGTAAGAAAGATCTAAATAACACGTTTTGCGAGGAAATTGGGTTTATTATACTCTAGATCCTTACTGAGTTTTAGGAGATGGTTTTACCCCCATTATGACATGTTTATATGATTTTGACGGTGTTTGGTAAAATGGGATTTTACTTGAGTTTATGCATATTTAATGGCAAGTTTTACGAGAAATTGTGTTTAAGCCATGTTTGGGGCTTAGGCCCGAGATTCTGCTTGTGGGTTTGGATTGTGATATGTTATGTGACGTGTTATGATGTGAATACGTGTTTTTTGATATGCGTGATGTGTAAGAATGTGACCTGTAATAGTGTGATGATCGTGTTGATTGTTTGATTGTGAGTCTCGGACGTCGAGCCTAGGGCTTCGGTTCCTGAGACTGTGTTATGATGGCTCGGACGTCAAACTTGGGGCTCCGGTTCTCGAGCAAGTGTGTATGTGATGGCCTATCGATAATGCCCCTGTGGTGTGATGATTGATGATATGTTTGTGCATGGATGATGAGTTGATTGTATGAGAATATGTGGTGTGCTTGCCAGTGGGGCAGTGTGTTGGTATTTGATATTGTGCTTTGAGAATGGCTTGGATGTGATGTGATAGTATGTAAGTACTGTGACAATTCTCATGTGATTGATGTGTTGACTCGTATTTGGTTGTGAGTTACATGGACTGATTTCGTGGTGTCACTAGACTTCTGAATTTATTATTTTCATGTATTACGAAAATATAAAATGTGTTTTGTTTTAAACGAAGTAAGGTGGTTTCCGAATGCATGCATGCTTTGAAAAATAGAGGGTAAATATCGGTTGTTTTCGAACTAAGTTTTAAAACGTTCTTTTTGTCTACTTACACGTTTCTTGGTTTTGTAACCTTCCAGGACTACTGCACGGAGATCGAGACTTGGAAGTCAGAGGCATGAACTAGCGAAATTTGTGTTATCCCTTGTCTGGCCGGGTTTCTGTCAGACAAGAGCAAGGCCTGATAGTACTTTTGTAGTGTAGTCGGGTGGGGTCCTATCACCATATCAAGGATAAGCATGACATGATCAAACCCCTCAACCACCACATGTGTAACCTGGGTGTCGGGATACTAATGAATCCATTGATCAGTGGCAAAACCCTTATCTATCCGCTCCGGGATATAACCCCCCTCCCTATTATTCCTCCATGTGTAAGAATAACCTTTGTTCCCAAGGCCTAGAAGGCTATAATTTGATACAACCCTTCTGAATCTCCTCATACTATTTTCAGTATGAGTATTGCCCTCAACATTTTCCTCACCGCTCAAAGTATTTTTGAAGTCCCCTAGAATCAGGCTGCTAATTACAATTTGGATGTGGCAAAATTATGATGATCGATGCTTTATAATGAATAAAATAAAAAGGAAAGATACTCCACTACTTGTTAAAAGTTGGGTATCAATCAAGTTGTCTGTTTTTATTTAGTTTTCTTAGGCACATATAATCAAGTTGTCGCCAGACTGAATTTACCTTTTTCTACGATATTAATAACACACATAAAATGATCTTATAATTTAATTTTAAAGCGTAATTAGAAGTCTAGAATATATTTTATCTTTTTGAAATAATTATTGCATGTACGAAATGATTACTTTTGAGTAATTACAATGACTTTTAGCCAAAGAAGCGATTTTCGTATTTTAATTTATTTATATCTAATATTTTTGTTTTAATATATTTAATATTAATACTAATATCAAGAAAGAAGCAAGTATGAGAACGTGAATAAAAACAGGAGTATAATAAAAAATAACACGCTTAAATGGGTTGAAGTTACTGTTCCTTCAAATGTTATGAAGGAATTAGCCGTTTAAATTTCGTGCAAAAAATATTGAGCTTACAATCGAAATGAGTTTAGAATAATAATATTAAGCAATACCACCAAAATTTCGTAAAAAAATGAAAAATGGTGAGCGTAAATTTTGGTAAAACAGAAAAAAAATAAAAAGAGCGAAGGTGGTAAAAGTATTGAAATACAACTGGCACTGTAATTGTAGTTAAAAAAAATATTTGATCAATGATTCGTATAAAAAAATTAAAAAATATAAAATGAAAACCAGCTCCGGACAAGTTATTAATGTCTTGAGCTCAGACAGACTTTCTCTCTTTCCTTCGCTTCTCTCTCTAAAAGCGACGATTCTCTTCCAACCTTTCAATGCAAATACATCAAAATCCTATTAATCTCATTTCGTACGTCCTTAATTTCTAGGTGTGTGCTTTCTGAGCTATTTCACTGGGCAATCAGGAGAAGCTCATCAAATTCGTCTTCCAGATTTGCGCCAGATTCCAAGTGGGTTCAGCTCGGATTTTGCAGCTCCTGATGAATTGATAATTGCAGTAAGTATCTTATTCGTATTGTATGTTAGCTAAGTTAGTAAATTGCTGATTTTTCGTTAAGTTAGTTAGTTACTGATGCGGTTTAAGTTTTTTTTTTTTAGTTATAAGTAGATCTGTGTTGCAATCTTGGGGCTGTGAGTAATTTGGGATCGAAACCTTTTGCTTAGTTGCCAAGAAAATTGAAGTAACAAGATAAAAATGCAATTTTGAACTTTATTGTTACCGTTATTTTGGGTTCTGGCTATTGAAAAATTGTGCCAATGGGTCTCGTTGAGGTCAGAGTTTTGTGATATAAATTTTTCAGGGTTTTGGATTTGAAATTATGGGTTTCATTTATCTTTTGCTGTGTTTTGAAGGGGAATCAAGCAAAAGAGTAATGCTTTTGGATTGGAAAGAAGCGGGTGTGAGCTAATTTGACCTAGTCAACAGATACTGAGGTGCACTGTAAAATTTAGTAGTTCACATTTGTTGAGTTTATTAGGTCAATGCAATGTGCCAATGTGTTGTGGGGTTAGTGATTATGGTGCAATAATCAGATTTATCTGCTCTCACAAACTTTAGATTCTAGGATTTAGGTTCAATTGCTATTTACTTAATTTTGGTCGTTTCTGCAACATAGTTTCTATTCCATTAGCTTAAGTTAGAGATCCATGAAATAGACTTACTGAACTGCAGCCTTTATCTCTGCAGGTTTTAATTATGTGCTGAATTACTTGTGAACTCATGTAAGTACTGGCGGATATTTAAGAGTTGAAATTTGTGGCTTTCTGTAATTCTTGTATGATGAAAGTCATTTTCAGAATTCAGAACTGAACATTCTGTAGATCTCAAAGCTTGTTGGTAATCTCACTAATCAAGGACAGATTAACTGATTGATAATCCCATGTAATGGTGTGTCATGCAATATGTAATAATGCTGGCAAATGAAACAGCTTTAAGGTACTTGGCCTTTGATTCTGTGAACTGTCTATGAGAAATATGCCTTCATGGTGGGGAAAGTCGTCTTCCAAGGAAACAAAGAAGAAGGAAGGAAAGGAAAGTTTCATTGACTCATTGCATCGGAAATTTAAGTTTTCATCAGAAAGTAGAGTGAATGGTAGATCATCAGCAGGCTCTCGGAGACATTGCAATGACACAATTTCAGAAAAGGGATCTCGATCCCCTGTAGAATCAAGATCTGCTTCGCCGTCCAAAAATGTTTCAAGATGTCAAAGTTTTGCTGAAAGGACTAATTCACAACCACTTCCACTGCCTGGTCTACATCCAGCTCACGTTGGTCGTACAGATTCTGGAATTAGTATATCAGCAAAACCAAGATTAGAAAAGGTTTCTAAGCCATTGTCCTTTCTACCTCTCCCTAGACCTGCCTGCATTGGTAGTAGGTCAAATCCTACAGACTTAGATGGAGATATGATTACTGATTCAGTTTCTAGTGAGGGCTCTATTGATAGTGATGATGCAGCTGACTCATGCCACCGTAGCCCTCTGGCAACAGACTATGACAATGGGACTAGAACTGCTGCCGGAAGTCCTGGGTGAGTTTTCATTTATTACAACATGCCAGTACGCTACTAGTATGCATCTTTTTTTTTTTTTTTGGGTATATGCGTGCTATATTTGTAGTTCTTTTTGCTAACTCATTCCTGATAAATTTCTTGCCATTTTCCTGAAGCGCAATGCTCAAGGATCAGATGTTCACTGTTGCCCCAATAAACTCAAGAGCAACAAAAAAATCAGCTAACATTTCTTTCAGCAATCAAGTTTCCCCAGCATCGCCTAAACGGAGGCCTTTGAGAAGTCATGTGCCAAACCTACAGGTTCCTTGTCATGGAGCTTTCTCCAGTGCTCCCGACAGCTCGATGTCAAGTCCTTCTCGAAGTCCAATGAGAGCATTTGGCACTGAGCAAGTCGTGAACTCCGCTTTCTGGGCTGCAAAAACTTATACAGATGTCACCCTGGTTGGATCTGGGCACTGCTCTAGTCCAGGTTCGGGTCACAATTCTGGGCATAATTCAATGGGAGGGGATATGTCTGGACAATTGTTTTGGCAGCAAAGCAGGGGTAGCCCTGAGTATTCTCCAGTACCTAGTCCCAGAATGACAAGTCCTGGACCAGGTTCAAGAATTCATAGTGGTGCCGTTACGCCCATCCATCCTAGAGCAGGAGGAACTCCCAATGAGTCACAGTCAAGCTGGGCTGATGATGGGAAACAACAAAGTCACCGTTTGCCTCTTCCTCCCGTGACAATTTCTAATGCTTCCCCCTATTCTCATTCAAACTCAGCAGCCACATCTCCTTCTGTGCCACGGAGTCCAGGAAGGGTAGAGAACCCAGCAAGCCCTGGTTCGCGCTGGAAAAAGGGAAAGCTGCTGGGTAGAGGGACATTTGGACATGTTTATGTTGGCTTTAATAGGTAGAATACTCAAATATATTTCCTCTCTCTCTCTCTCTCATATGTTGCTCATGCCTAGCTGATTTTACCTTATGAACATGTTTAGTGAAAGCGGCGAAATGTGTGCAATGAAGGAGGTTACATTATTTTCTGATGATGCAAAGTCTAAAGAAAGTGCTAAGCAACTAATGCAGGTATCATCTTGTTATTTTAGGCTTCATGTTGCTTTCTTGGACAAAAGTTACATGCTTTCATTCTTTGGTTTTGACAGGAAATTACTTTATTGAGCCGTTTACGGCATCCAAACATTGTCCAATATTACGGCTCTGAATCAGTAAGTCTCATGTCCTTTATATATTCTTCACATTATACACTTATTTACCGTTACTTACAACATTCTTTTATCTTTCTTGTTTGTCATTATTGTATTTTTTTGGTTATGATAAGATTGACTTTGAAGAAGTTAATGCCATTCATATTCAGTAGTGGTCAGTCAGCAGGTCTTTAGAGAAGCTAGGCATGGCACTCTAGATTGGTCTACCCTATAGCCATATTATGAGAAAAAATTACTTCTAAATAGGATTCATTTAGCCACTGTAATCTACTTTATGTAAGCTGATAGGCACTCCCATAACAGGTTGGTGACAGGCTTTATATATATTTGGAGTATGTATCTGGCGGCTCCATATATAAACTTCTCCAAGACTATGGGCAATTTGGGGAACTAGCAATTCGTAGTTATACTCAGCAAATTTTATCTGGGCTTGCTTATTTACATGCAAAAAATACCGTGCACAGGTGAATTTCAGTACCTATTCTTCATCGATTAATTTGAAGTACAAATTCAACCATTGTGATATACTTATCATAATGTATTCATGGAACATTAAGCATCTTTGATCTTTTTAGACTGTATTTCGCTTACAGGGATATTAAAGGAGCAAATATACTTGTAGACCCAAATGGACGTGTCAAGTTGGCAGATTTTGGGATGGCAAAACATGTAAGCATAGACATACATTTCATATTAACTGATGTTAAATCAAATGTTTACTAGATTATGCATGCGAGATTGGCAGCATAGGGGAATATGATTTCTGTTGTAGTGGTTGATTATGGGCTATATTAACAATTTCATATTCCTTGAGCAGCAGAATCTTCCGAAGAGAGATTTTTTTAGTGTTTTTAATTAGAATAAATCATAATATTGTAACTTAAATGAATTTGCATGTTTCAACAATCTGGAAGTTTTCATTAGTGTTTTTAATTAGAATAAACATAATATTGTAACTTAAATGAATTTGCATGTTTCAACAATCTGGAAGTTTTCATACATATTTACTTTCTAGTTGCTTACATATTCTATATAACAAATCAAGCATGCTTGGCTTTAATTATGTTGTGGGTATGTATCTATCTTGTTCTCCGAACTTATCTTACGTGTTGCGCAGATCACTGGGCAGTCATGTCCATTATCATTTAAGGGAAGCCCTTACTGGATGGCACCTGAGGTTAGATTGTTTCTACTTTTCCTCTATTTCGCCTCAATGAAATAATTCTTGATGGTTTACTTGATCTTCATTTCTGTTGCTTGTCCAGGTAATAAAGAACTCAAGTGGTTGCAACCTTGCTGTGGATATATGGAGTCTTGGCTGCACTGTGTTGGAAATGGCTACAACAAAACCACCTTGGAGCCAGTATGAAGGGGTAAGAATATATATCAAGCATTCTATCATGTTTGAGGCTCGGGTCTTTGAATATATTGCATATATTTGAAAAGGGTTCATTGGTTGTTTTTCATTCTATAGTACTTTTTTTTGGTGGTTAAAGGTTGCTGCCATGTTTAAGATCGGAAATAGCAAGGAACTGCCAGAAATTCCAGATTCCCTTTTGGATGATGGGAAGGATTTCATAAGGCAATGCTTACAGAGAAATCCACTCCATCGTCCTACAGCTGGTCAGCTTTTGGAGCATCCTTTTGTGAAATATGCTGCACCTTTGGAAAGACCTATCATGGGCCTTGAGCCTTCTGATCCACCAGCTGGCATTACAAATGGAGTGAAAGCACTGGTATGAATTCGATTTTTTTTTTGCCACAAATATAAAATAGATATCATATGGTATTGGGTTGTGTTCATTCTCTACTCATGTTGCATAGCGACCCTATCAAATTCTATCTTTTATTCACTAAATGTAATGAAAGAGCCTACGGTAGTCAGTTGCGAGAAATAGTTAGGTACTATTTACCTTTGGTTCAATTTACAACCGAGCCTGTCATTTTACCCTGAGAGGAAATACAGATCTTGAAAATCTTTGTGCTGCCCCTATGTGTGGATGGGCCTAGAAACTTTTGTTTCTTCTAAGATGAAAATATTTATGATTGCTTTCATGGCCTCTTATTTTCATCTATTGTGTTTTATTTTTCATTATCAGAGCATTGGGCAAGCAAGAAATTTCTCCAACTTGGATTCAGATAGGCTTGCAATACATTCATCTAGAGTTTCAAGAACTAATAACCATACCAGGTCAATCTCTCTCTCTCTCTCTCTATATATATATATATATAATTATTTACCTCGCCCTCTCTCTCTCTCTAGGTTATCTTTGCTGATAACTATGACAACGTTTGATAGTAAGATTTTGGTTTTGCCTTATTTGTCTAAACTCCAGTGAGATCCACATTCCAAGGAACATATCATGCCCCGTCTCACCGATCGGAAGCCCTTTATTGAACTCAAGGTCACCAACACACCTAAATGGAAGAATGTCACCTTCTCCTATATCTAGCCCACGAACCACTTCGGGCTCATCCACGCCTCTCACAGGTGGCAGTGGTACCATTCCCTTTATTCACATGCAACAGTCCATCAACTTGCAAGAGGGTTTTGGAGGCATTTCAAAGCCCTTAAATGGCCTCTATGTCAATGGGCCTTCCTCCTATCATGATTCGTGTCCTGACATGTTTCGTGGGAAGCAACCAGGGTCTCATATCTTCTCAGAACTGATGCCTAGTGAGAATGATGTTCTGGGAAAGCAGTTTGTAAGACCAGCCCATTCAGAGCAGTATGATGGACAGTCAGTTTTGGCTGATCGGGTGTCCCGCCAACTTCTCAAGGATCATGTTAAGATGAACCCACCAATCAGTCCCAATTCCCCTTTGCCCAGCCGCACAAATGGCGTCTAACTTATTTTGATGGACCAACCAATCAGCTCAAGCTCTCAAGTTAATCAGACAATTCTTGGATATACTGGATCAGCTGTCCAACATGCTGGAGACCTGCAAAGGAAAGTATACTTGTACAGTAAGGACTTGAAGTTGAACAACTGTGGAATAAGGTTGAAGCTCTGGATAGTTACCGGCTAGAAGGCTTCATGGCATCTGGTAAGCTACTGAGTGAGATGACAACCCGATTCTGAATTATGCAGATCAACCTCACTTCCTGACAGATAATAAACTCTTGAAGTACGTTGGCCGTGATGCCGCTTTGATTTGTGCAAAGTTGAGTGCTTCACTGATTGGAGCCATGAAAGCTTGATATAGCCGGAAAAAGATGGCTTCTGAAGTTCTGATGATGATCAAAGTAATGCAGTTCCTTGGATAAGAAAATATTCAAGGCAGCAAGAAAACTGTATATTTTTTGAAAAAGGGCAACCAACCAGGAGCGTAACAGGCAAATAATAGCAAGTTTTGGAACAATTTTTTGGGATTTAGACTGCTGTACAGATGAGAAGACGGGAGAATGCGGTCGGGGCCGGATTCATTAACCAAATAGTCTGGGATTTTCGGAAGCCTGCACATTCTGTTTCGTGCACTGATTTATTGTGCTCATGTGTTCCATGCACTGATTTATTGTGGGCTTATGTGTAACATTGTATACACTTGTACCTCATTTGTTGTGTCATGTGTATGTAATGTACATCATCACTAAAGTGAAATGAAGTAATCTAACTGCATCTTTCTACTTTCAGTATCAGTTTGTCAAAAACTCTAGAAAGAATTTCGAACGACTGAAAACCAATCTCCAATCTCGGACTAAAACTAGAACGACGAGGTTTCAAGCAAAATGCACGACAATGAGTTTCTGAGGTGTCATTATTCGAAACAATATCCCATGAGGATTATGTAATGTATATATAGCAATTTTACAGTACAATGGATGAGATTCCAGATAATCATTTAACCAGATTCATGCTGAAAGCCCAGAGTTTCTTTGCCAATTCCTCGTCTTTAGCTTGTGGCCTTGGCTGAGCTATGTTACAGTCCGAAAAATATTCACCGCTCACCCCCTTCACTTGCGGATGCAGTGCGACGTAGCAGGTTGTTGCTGCTCCCTGTAGACAATTAACACAAAAATTCCAAAATAAAATGGAAATGTGAATAAGCAACAAGGTATTTTCCTTGAGCATTTGAAATCCATCATACTTTGAAATAGTCAAAATCATTTCTTTGTTCTACAAGTTAAACTATATGTAACTTACCTGCTGAACATTCTTAAGCACTACTTTACCGAGCAGATTAACAAGGCCTGCAACTAACCAGAAGACCAAAAATATAAATATGAGTAAGAACATAATGAACAAAAGAACAGGGTTTAGTATAGAGTAGATAGAAGCCTAAGTTAAGTTTACGGGCTTATGTATAATGAAAGTTGATTTATAGAAGTGATTGCTCTGACCATTAATAGTGCTGTTATGACGGAAAAGATTGGTAACAATTGCACCAGGGTGAAGTGAGTTGGCAGTTATATTTTCCCCTTCTTCCTGTTGAAGAACTAATCACAAGTTACGGAGTTCACTTAACACACCATGACTCCCCTAAACAGAAAAGATAATATGCGCAAGCCTGTATTTTCACGAATCATGATTCTCGCAGGGTAATAATAGCTACAGAAAAAATCACATTAAATCATAAACGGGGAAGACAATGTACCTTTAAACGTTTTGCTAGCTCATTAGCATGCAAGATGTTAGCAAGTTTTGATTGGCCATATGCTGCAAAACTGCTGTATCTGCAGATAAACGGTACAAACTTAGACTAAACATATACTAAACGCTCTGTTAAACTCTCGGAAAAATAGACTATGTTACTATGTTTTGATTCATCTCATAGTTACCCTGATTGGTCATTAATTTTATCAAAACGAATTCCTTCACGATATGGATATCGGTGAGCTTCTGAGGACACGTTTACAATTCTCCCTTCTTTGCTGCTTTTGCTTGCTGTTTTTTTCATAGTATCCAGCAAAAGATTAGTCAAAAGAAAATGACCTGCAAAATCAGGAAAAGAATCACAAAAATATTCCAAAATAGTTATCAAAGAGACAAATTATTATACCTACATGTCCAAAACCAGTGAAATATCAATCTATAAGGATAGCTTGAGTCAAACAATACTTCGAAATGTCAGTTTGTGTCCAATTAATGCGACATACCTATGTGGTTTGTTGCAAACTGCAGTTCTATGTTGTCTTTTGAAAGCATGAAAGGGGTCGCCATAATTCCTGCATTGTTACTTATGATAAAAGAAGTAAAATTACCACCGGTGAACTCCATATGAACTACGAATATTAAAAAAAAAAAAAAAACTTAAGATACACATCAATGTTGTGGATATGACATGCTTCGTGACATGAAAAATGTAATTCAATCATTGATTTCTTACATTAGAACGTTTAGAGGAAGACCCATGGAATTGAAATCTGATGCGAATTTCTTCACGGACGATAATGAACTGAGATCCAATTCTATGGCATCAATTTTGGCATTGGGGATTTCCTTAACTATTGCTTCTTTCACATGTTTCCCAGCAGCCATATTCCTCACTCCCATAATCACATGTGCACCACGCAGGGCAAGAACGCGGGTGGTTTCGGTGCCAATACCACTATTTGCTCCTGCAATAAATACATACAGAGCCAAATAAAAATGCAGATACGACCATGTAAGAAAAATTGGGTTTCAAATTGTAACATCTATAAAGGTGAGACTAACTCCATAGTCGTAAAATATTTGATAGGTTATGCCCAAGATCATGAAAGAAAGAATTGGTTTTACTCCAAAACTTGTAAAGTACTAACACTACACCATGGGCGACTTGGACACAATTGTGATGCAAACTCCCATACTTCACAACCATTTCTGCTGATGGACTTACAGATAACACATTGGCTCGCGAAATTACGAATAATTGAGGGGATGACCGATAAAGGAAAATTGATTGAGAAGTGTGAATCTTGATACATAAAATCATATTATCAATACCAGTTGAGAGTAAATATGGAACAAGAAATGGACTCCACGATAGTAAAACATATTAGATTCATCTCAGATTTTCGAAGCAATTTGCCATCAGCAAAAAAAAACAAAAAAATCCAAAAAGCTGTAAGCTTTCAAGTACCAAACTATAAGAGTATAATTTTTTTTTTTCCTTCATTCACAAATGAAATTTTGATTTGAACTATCCTATCATCTTCAAGTGTATATCTTCTCAATATATGGATAACCAAATAACAGTTGGAAAAATAAAAATATTGAGAGATGAAATTGAAGAAGGAAAATAAAAAGCAGGGGAATGGATTTTGCCTGTAACAATGGCAGTCAGACCAGTGGCGTCAATCCCTTGAGTAACTACTTCTGCCGTGGAAGATGATGAGAACCCGGAAGGCCCTTTTCTTCTAAAAAACCACATCTCGATTCTTGATTTTTGATTCTTTCTGAGAGACCTCACAGAGTCACAGAGCAGAAGGCAAGGAAATGGGAAAGCGAGGGAAGGGGTTCAATGACTGGCAACAAAACAGTGGAGCCTCACCCAGTCAGTCTATTCTCTTCTGTCTTCTAGTCCAAGCTGGAAGCCCAATTGATTTACCGTAAAGACAATGTTAAAAAAATGACATTTATAAATCCTACATTTATATTAAGGGTGGGCACGAATTCATTACAACTGCTAATTAATCCGCTTCAAACTGTTATTTATCCAACGGTTTAGGTTTGACCGGATAAAAGTCAAACGGTTTGAGAATCCAAATCGTTCCGTTAGTAACGGTTTGAATTTGGATTTTCATTTTGTAAATCCGTTAAATCCAAACCGAACCGTTAAGGAATATATTAATTTTTATTAACGTTTAAATTTATTATTAATATAAAGTAAAAATAAATAAATAAATAAATAAAAGGATACCTAGATATACCCATATAAGTATATGTATACTCATATAAGAGTATAATAAAAAATTATCAAATAGTTTGTGTGTTTGATAAATCTTAGTATAGTAATAATGTTTGCAATTCAATATTTAGCAAGCTTAATATATAAAATTTTGAATATTAAGTATTGATTTTTTTTTTATCCTTGTTTTTTCTATATCCTTATTTTTTTTTAATTTCTTAACGGTTTTAAACCGTTGCGATCCAAACCGAACCGTTAGTAATGGTTTGGATCGAAACGGTTTTATTTCTAATTTTATAAAATCCAAACCGTTAAGATTTTAATGGTCTGGATTTGGATATTGTCAATATCTGTATCGAACTGAACCATGCCCACCCCTAATTTATACCGGTGAAATTCACAAATACTAAGTAGAAACCATGTTTACTAGTAGCCCTCATCATTGGGCTGGAACGAGCACCTAAATATTTTAGACTTGGAGTGGATCGGATTGGGCTTATGCTATATTATAAAAAATACCAGATCGGGCCAGACGAGCTTAATCACATATATAAGAGTCCATACAACTTGTTGGGTCGGATTTTTATTGGATTTAACAGATTGGACCAAAAAAATCCGTTGAGGCTGGATCCAATAAGCTTTTTAAAATTACAAATTCAGAATCAGAAAAAAGAAGAAGATAAATTTGTAGATAAAAATAATATTAGAAAAAGATACAAGGGTGTAAAATGTGGGCTCGTTAAAACTTTACCTTCAAAACCTTTTAGGGAAAAAATAAGACAAGGAAAAAGAGTATCACAAGCACCCTTCGAGTTCAATTTATACTTTACTATATTATCAATATAATTGATTCATGGCCATATTTCAAATTTGATCCGTTAAAAAATTATATTACAATTTTATCATCGAATTGGCTCCCAATCACGCTCAACCACCTTAACATCACTATCTTTCATCCAATCTGGTCTTGATGCTTTGACATTCATTAATTCTTCCGCCCATTTCTCTTGTAGAAGAGTATCTTGCATTTTTTAACTAACTGGCATCCAAACCTTCGAACAAATTAATGCTTTTATTGTACTTGAATTCAAATTTGCCCTCTTTACATATACAATTCTACCACTTGCACTAAGACATTACTCTGAAGCTACAGTAGATGTTAGAACTGTTAGCACATCACAAGCAATAAGAGAGAGAATAAGAAACAATGGCTTATTTGATTTCCACCAACCTAAAAGACTAAACGAATTATCATCACCAATCTCAATTGTTAGCAAATCAAGATAAACTTGTGAATCATAGCTGGTGGTAGAACTAGAGTGTGAAACCTTAGTTTTTTTTTTGAATTTTGCATAGAGAATTTCGAACATTAGGAACAAATATTGAGTTAGGATTTTCACTCAAAGGGCTAGAAAACAAATTTATAGATGGCACAATATGACTCAATAATCACAACATTTCTCTTATAAACATTATAAAGTTCAAATAATAATTCCTTAATGTTTCTGATTTTTTGACTAACAGTGCATTTATCAATACGCGTTAACTTCAACCATTCTTCAATTGCAAAAAATTTAAACCAAGGGCTAAAAACAGTAGCAAAGCAAAAATTTATAGGAAAACCAGCCCAATATTTATCAAAATTTTCTTTCATCTTAATCAAAGTATTGTTAAACAAACCAAATTTATCATAAAAAGAAAATGTTTCATGGATATCTACGAAACAACTAATAACATGACTTGAAGTAGGATAATAAACACCATAAAATACTTTGTTGAAGACTCAAAAATAGACAAAAACCCGCATATAAACTCAGCAACTAGCCAATCATTTTCATTAGGGATAGCCAAGTTAAAAGAACTTGTTTTGTTAATCTTATGGATATATCTATTCAAAGGGATTTATATTATAATGTCACTTGTAGAAGTTCATAGGTCGAATTCCACCTATGAGGCACATCATTATTAATGTTTTTTTTTTTGGCATATCAAAGTCCTTACCACATGTTACCCATATTTCATACATTTTATTAGAACTATTTATTTTACGTACGACATCAATAATTCTATTAATAGATGGGGACATAATTTGCAATCCATCTTGAACAATCAAATTTAATATGTGACAAGAACAACGAACATGAAATAAATCTTTAAGCAAACCATTAATCATAAGAAAATTAGGAAGTTTAAGTGCAGCTTTATTATTATTTGATGCATTATTTAACGACAAAATAAATATTTTGGTATGAATGCACCAATACAGCAATTCATCAAAACTATGAGAGGCAAATGATGATCCACTGCAGGATACTCAATCATTTTAAAACAAGTTGTTCCCTTATTTAAAGACCAATCTTTATTAATAAAATGTGCAGGGAAAGATATGTAACCCATTTTTTGACGTGATGACCAAATATCAGAAGAAAAACAAATTTTGGAATTAAGTTTATGAAAGACAGGCTGTAAATCATTCTTCTCTTTAGAAAAAATTTCATCGCATCCCTTTTACAAGTAGAAACTAAAATTTCTTTATTTTAGGAAAAAAATGCACGCTAAATCATACCATTAAAATCATGATTTTGAACAAATGAAAATGGCAATTCAGCTCTAATAATAAAATTATCATAAGCAAAATATCTCAAATTTCCAACAGAATTAGTATTCAATAAAATTTGACTAGGATTAATAGTAGTGTGCAGTCTTATGCCTTTCTAAATGACGTGTTAAATGACTAGTCCAAAAGGAAGGAGTACCACACAAAGCAACTTGACAAATACTACATGTAGCCTTAAATAGCGCTACACCAATTTTAGTTTCAAGTTCACCATTTTTCATAGAACGAGACTTTAAAAAAAATTCCCAAAAATTACTTGTAACGACTCGGGTTTTTAGTTACGTTTTTTTTGGGAATTTTACGGAATTTTTCAGGAATTTTTTATTGTATTTGGACCATTTACCTTTGGACTTTGGCTTGGGTTTCCTTTTTGGGGAAGAGCTTTTTGGTCACATGGAAAAAGGGGGATATTTTTTGGGTGTTTATTTTGTGTGGCTGGGGTTTGGGATCAAATTCATCGCTCGTCTTTCTCAATTTCTCTTAGCCGTGCAACAAAACCCACACCCCCCCCCCCCCCCCCCCCCCCCCCAAAAAAAACATATTTCCTTCTTTGATCTTTGGACATTTTTAGTTGAAACCAACGCTAGAATCACATTCTTGGGACACTCACGAGCAAGACTAACCTAAGTTTGAAGGGAGAATGGCGTGGACAAGACTGGTACACGAGGCCGCATATTTCGAGGGTCATATCTTAGAATCTAGGTATTTGATCTCAATTATAGGCTTAAATTTGGATTCGTGGGATTGAGTAGATATATTTTGATATAAAGTTTGTCCAATTTGGTTAAATTTTGAGGGAGTTATGGAGATTTGAAATTTGAATTAAAAATGGAGTTTTCCGGCGGCCACGATGGCGCCACTGTCTTCACCGACGAGAGGTGATGTCAGCATGACATCATGATGATGTCACCTAGCATGATGTCATGATGACATCAGCATGCCACATGGCAAGGTGCCACATTAGCAGTCAGGGCCACGTCAATAGGCAGGGTGACATCAATAGGGTGCCACATTAGCAGGGGCTGACGTCAGCGTCTGATGTTAACGAGGCGTGGCGACGCGTGGGGAAAGCCGTCGGCCTTCCATAGGTGAGTGGCAGCACGTGGACGCAAGTTTTGATGCACATTCAGGCATGTTTGAAAGGTTTTGACTAGCTAAATCCAATGGTAGTGGTTTCAGATCGATTCAAGTTTGGGTAATTTTGGACGTTTTAAACATCAGGTTGCGTGTTTGAGACGTGTCTGTTATCCCAGGATTTAGGGGGAGGGGGGGGGGTGTATTTTTGGTGAACCCCAGTTGTTATTTTGACAAGCGAGGATACTTTAGGGACTTCTAAGGAGCACGCATCTCACGATTAAGCTATCGGTTGAACCGTGAGTGGACAGTTTGTTTAATAAATGATACATGCATATTTATATATTAATATGGTTTTATTGCATGGTTTGGATTGCAATGGTTTGTTTATACGATTCTACAAGTTTTTTGGATAAAAGCCTAATTTTATAATATATATTCGGGGTGTGGTTTTCTAGGCGGATGTTATGGTGAATATTGGAAAAAACCTGGATTTTTGGCTCATGCCCGAGTTGCAAATATTTTGGGGCTTTTGTGGGTTTTTCAAAATCAGGTTAAAAGTTATTTTTGTAAACTTTTTTTTTTCAGCATGGCCATCCTCATGCGATTGGATCACTATTTTGAAGTTGGACTCCGAGGATTCTCGTATACGGACTCGGACGTTGTCGGAGTTACTCCGCACTTGCCGACGAGGTTAGACTCCATAGGTTCCACGATGCCTATGCGTAGTCCAAAGGATGGGCTAGTTAGACCAGTGGGATTCAAGGTTTGAATATTATTGGTTGTTGTGTCCTGAAATTTTTGTGTTGTTTGTAAACAAGGATTTCAGGGAAATGTGGGCCATAGGTACTTATATGTTTTACATGATTTATCTTGGACCCATGGGTTTTATATAAGGAATTTTTTTATTTGAGATTGAGTGTTTATTTATCTATGCATGCATGTTTTTATAAATTAGAGGGAAAATGATTATTTCGGAAAATGGTTTTTCAAAGGCTTTAATTTTGTCCACTCACAGTATTTATGGTTTTGTACCCTCCAGGTTGATCTTGTGACGAGGGATATTTTGAGGCTGAAGCATTTACCTGGGACTTCGCGCTCTCGTTAACCATAGTGGGTTCTGGTTATTTATTTTTGTGTCTAGTGTTGTCAGGACCCACCCCTAATCCCCCGGGATTAAGGGCCAAATCCTGCTCCCGTCTAACTTACGCATGACACGAAGGCTAAACTAACGTCTAACCTCCATGTGACACGTAAGTCGGACAAGGGAGTCTCGATCCAACCATCCTAAAAGTATCCGGACTTCCCAGAGTGCGCCAAACTACTATGGATCGCGGGTGTGATGTCTCCGTCTCTCTCGACCAACAACCCGTACCGCAACAACCTGGAGGGTATAAAAAACATGAAAAGACTGTGAGTGGACAAAAATAAATAATAAGTTCAGAAAATAGTTACCAGAAAACACGATTACATTTATACCCTCCTTTTAAAAACCAATGGATGCATATCAATTCACGTTATGAAACCATTCATATCAAAACCATCAATGAAAAACTATTATCGAGAACCCGAATCAAATTCGTTATTCAAATCCGGGCCTCAGCCCAAAACCACAAACCATCTCAAAGTACGGGAACTCAGTCCCAAAATTCATCAAATCCATATCATCCGGGCCACTGCCCAAAACATTCTGAAAACCAATGAAAACCCAGTGAAAAACATCAATCATACGAGTTTGCTGGATCTCAAGTGCGCCCGAGTCATTAAACTCAAAACCATACGCAATAACCAGGCCTTCCCGGGATATCAACGAGTCTTTAAGCTCAAAACACAATCACAGGCCTCGGGGGGCGGAGGGGGGGGGGGGGGGGGGGATCAGGTTTCACATCCGAGTCTTTAAACTCAAAATATATACCGAGTCTTTAAACTCAAAACATATCAATCCAGGGCCCTCCCCCAATCAATCAACCGAGTCTTTAAACTCAAAACCAGATCTAGGGGTTTTTCTTTTCTTTTTCTGAGTCTTTAAACCCAAAACCATTTTTCATTCAACCTAGGGGTTTTTCTTTTCTTTTTCTGGGTCTTTAAACCCAAAACCATTTTTCATTCAACAGTGAAAACCATAGAAAATCCTCATCCGAATTCGCAACAATGATTCCATAAGCTGGCATCCAGAACCACTGTTCCGAACCCAAATCCAGATTTCCTTTCCAAATCTCGAAAACAAAATCTGAAATTTCATTGCCGAAATCCGGTTTCAAAACCGAAATCACATGAACAGGGCTCCAAGCCCGAAATCACTTTTCCAAAATTCATTTTAAATCCTTGAAATCAAATCATATTTCAAATCCCAAAATCAAATCGTTAAAACCATGATCAAATCACAAGATCATTCGAAATCTCGTAAAACGTGTAATTCTGCAAATATCTCGAAAATCGTGCAAAACCGTAAACCATCAAGATCATAAATCAAATCATAGAATAACGTATATAAAACATATAAAAACATATATGCATGTATTAAGAGTTAAAAAAGCAAAGTCCACTCACAGACCATAGCGTCGTCGCCTCGATACGCGCGCACCTATGCCGTTCTCGGCTAATCCACTATCCTCGGCTTACCCGAACCTATCCAAAGCCCATAACAAGGTCACTAACTACTTCACAATGATCATACTTAAGCCCCGTAATTTTCCCAAATTTTTAACTATTTTTAACCGAGGCCTAAAACCTCCGGACATCCTGAAACATATCGAGACGATGTCCGATCGACTCGAAATTAGCGCCGAAATGTTCGTTACATCGAATACTTAAAAAGTCATGTTGGAAGATTCCCCAAATTACCCTCCATGGGCCCCCACGCGCGTCTGGAAGCTCCTGCGCATGAAACCCACGCGCGTGAACAGTGTCACCATCAACCTCTGGTCGACCCGGTTCAGACCAGGCCAGACGGTCTCTGCAACTCGAACCGGCGTGGCCGGTTTTCATCCAATTCTCAACCATTTCTAGCCCATTTAATCCCATTACCTTCGTCCTATGATAAGCAATCGATCTACCTATGAAAGTCGGAAAATTAAGTACAAAACCTTACCTTCCAATCAAGGTGCAAAACTCGAACTGGCCCCCTTCTCTGTTTCCACGATTCTGGCCATCCAACTCCGTTTTTCCAAGTCCATTCATTCCTTTCCAACCTCCAAAACAAGCCCAATTACTTAATTCGAATATCAAGCACCAAAACAGTAGTTACCATTTTTGAATCACAATCTTTACCTCGTCGGTTTCGTGGCTACCGCCCACGGGGAGCCTCAATTCTCAGTCCAATCAACTCCTAGCCACCCCAGAAGCATCATCTACTTAATAATTGTGCTCTTTACCCCTTTAATTCGAGTTCACCATTCCAACTCAAAACAGAGGAACTCACTATTTCTCACGGTTCTTTTCCACCTCTCGCCGTCGTGAGTCGACGTGCCTGCCCTAGCCCCAGTCTGACCATCCTCTCCTATTCTTATTTAGCCAGCAAGGGTAAAAGATCACTCGTGGAAGAGGTTTGAATCCTCACAATCTCACACACTCATTCTCTGTTCTCTGTTCTTCATCAAACTCAGTATGCACGATCATTTAAATTAAAATGAGAAGGTGGAGGAGGTTTCCACATCCTTCCAGCAAAGGACAAGTGTCTCAAAACCAGTGGGCACATCCCTCAAGTCACCAGGTGGCACCATTTTACTAGGCACAGATCCCTAGGCAGTTAAAAGACCAAAATGCCCCTACTTGTATAAATTACCATTTTGCCCTTCGCTTATTTAGACCAATACCTCAACCATCGGAAGTCCGATGGAAACATGCCGCCTGTCGTTGTACTCAAGGAATCGAGACCTACCTAACGGTCCTCGTATTACGAGAAAGTTCCATGTCGTTTGAAAAGTCAACAATTGCCCCCTTTTTAAGCTAAATTACCAATGTTCCCTGAACTTCCAAACGTCATAACTTCCTGCTCGGATGTCGGAATTGGACGTGCCACCTGTCTATGAACTCGTGACATCCCGAACTACATCACGGTCATCGGTTAAAGTCCATTTGACCGTCCGAACAAAAAGTCAATATTTTGGCCCATTCCAAGGGCAAAATCGTCATTTTGCACTGTCCGTTCGAAAGCATCCAACTAATCCCCGATTAACGTCGCTAATCTATTATTAACAACTAATCTAATCCCGATTCCCGGGACGGGTTGTTACAAGTGCTCTGTGTAATTATTAAATTCTAGGTCTTCGTTTACAAGCGACACGTGGATTTTATCCATTGTTTGACACTATTTCGTATTTACTTTTGGACTATGGATACTTTCGGGATTTAAGGTTTTTGTGACAGGACCCATCCCAATCCCCCTGAATTATCGTTGGATGTGTCCTACTCCCGTCTGACACCATGTGCTAGACTAGTGATAAAATTGTATCTCAAATATTTTCTTATAAGAAAATCATATTATTTTTCAAATCAATACACAGTGAAAACATTGCTCAATCAAAGCCATTTCCTCAGTAGGGTCTCAGCCCAAAACCAAAACACGTAGGGACTCAGCCCAAATCAAATCATGTAGGGACTAAGCCCAAATCCAAATCTCATAAACATCTCAATAAGGCCTCTGCCCGAAACATCGACTCACATCCGAAGGCATATGAAAACATGATCAACCAATCCTCTTTATCCAATATCCAGCAAATCATCTCTATAGTCATGATATCAGTGCGACACGTGCAACTCGGGATTACACATCCGAGTATACACCTAGGCTCGAAGCCCGTGGCTCGACGTCTAAGGTGATCTAACTCAAGCTGGAAACCCCTAGCTCGACGTCTGAGCGATGGAATCTACATGCTTAGAATCCCTGGTTCGACGTATGAAAAATGTCCATCTCTGACACTCATGAAACCAGTGTCATCGTGACCTCTTTAGGAATTATGACATCTGGAGGCTACAATCACATCATAGAGAATGGTAGTGTGGAAAACATTTCACAAATCTCAAATCATTTCAAAATATCTCAAAGGAGTCTACGTCCGAAATATAATTTCATCAAATCACTTTCCACAAAACCATCATGAAAACAATGTTTAGAAACATTTCATAAATCTAGGATTCCTCGAATCCTATCAAATCCAAACTCGTAAATCCACAACATGGGCACAGCCCTAAATCTCATATCATAAATCACAACTGGGTCATAAGCCCGATATATCTCACGTTTAACTATACTCTAAGTCAAACCTCAACTGGAACTCAAGCCCGAATATTATTTCCAAATTTGAAAACCAATTCGCTATTCAAATCTCTTTTCCAAATTGCCTTTGACTATAATCCAAGGCAAAGTCAATCATCAACTGAGTCTAATGCCCGAAATAACATTTCACGCATCTCTGTGAAATCATTTAAATCACATAAATCATATGCACGTAGAAAACTCGGCCTAAGCCGAAGTATCACATAAAACATAAATCTCGAAATAAGTGCATAATAACATTTTCCATGAAAATGATAAACAATCAAACTCAAATCATTATGAAATCAATGCATCTCAAATCATGTTCATAAAACATATAAAACATTTATGCATGATCAGATTCATAAATCAAAAGTCTACTCACAAACCGTCCAAGCCGTGCGCTCACAATCCATGCCGTAAGCCACTCCAACGCTAATCCAACCTCTCTGGAATATCTGGACTTGTCCAATTCATACCCAAAGGTAACTATCCTTCTATACAAGTCCAAACCATAAACCCTCAAAACTCCTGGAATAATAGACGTGTCCCGAACACGCTTCCTAAGGCTAAAAACCTCCAAATGACCTATCAAACAACCTCTGATCGACCTGAAACCAGTACCATTGGATTCAGATCGTCGAAACCTTTAGAATAAAACCATTTTGACCTCGAATTTATGTCCATGTGCCCTCACGCGCAGGTCAAAGTTTTGGTCAATGCTAGTCAACGGTCACGGTTGACATGGCACCCCTGCCACGTGCCACGACTGACGTCATCATGTGACATTATCGATGATGTCATCGACCTCGCCAGAGAAGACGACCGGCGCCACCATGTACCATCGTCTGGTTCGCCGGCTAGCAGCCAGAAAACCTCTATTTTTTCCCGATTTTCAAACCTTCATGTCTCCCTCAATACTCAATCAAATCATATGCTCTTTATATGGAAATCTATCTACTCGAGCCAAGGAATCCAAATTTGAACCCAGAATTAAGAAAACTTACCTGGTTTTAAAGATATGAGCTTCCAAAGTTTGGGCCAAACTTTGAATCCATGTCCTGGCCACTCCCAGCATCCAAAACCTTTCCTTTTTGAACCTACAGGTTCGTAAGAGCTAAAAGAAAACATCCAAGGAATCAAAACAAGATCCAAAAGTCTAAAAACAAAACACCACAACCAAGAACTCATGGCTTACCTTTTTCCTCATAGTTTTCGGCCAACCACTGTGGCCTCCGTCATCCTCCGTCACCATCACGGTCTCTCTCTCACCCTCTCAGTCTCTCTGTGGCCTTAAGAAAGAAGATGGAAAATGGTGAGCGTGGGTTTCGGGTTTAGATGAATGAAGAAGATGACAAATGAAAATGATGCATGAATTAAATAGAATGGGCCATAGGGTAGATGACAAGTGTCACTCATCCTATAGTCCCAAAACAGATATTTTGGGCCCCAATTTCAAATTCAAAGTTAACTCTTCTTGATTTTTGTGCAACTATGAATAGTATAACAATCATCCTTAATCCGTAATTTTCCCGTACAACGTCTAATTTCGATGTGCCACCTGTCCACGGACTCGTATCGTCTTGATCTACATAATGGACCTCGATCCATGTGCTAATGACATCTCGGTTCAAAAGTCAACATTTTACCCTTCTAGGGGAAAAATTTCCATTTCACTTTGACTAATCTCGATTAGTCTCGATAATCCTCAATTAATTCTCGATAGTTCTGTAAATTCGGGATGGGTCGTTACATTTTGTGTCAGATGAGAGCAGGCCCTTTCATAAGTATCGAGCTGATTTCAGGGAGGGTTCTGTCAATTGGGTATCATAGCACTAGGTTGTTTCATGTGGGCTGCACACTTGTTGTGCAAGGTAGTTTTGTTCCTAACGTTTGCCTCTTATCGAAAATTATGCCTCCACGACCTGGTAGAGAAGATGAGGATAGGAAAACTAGGTGGGATAACACCATGGATCCGTTTGGTTAGGTATTGGATGCCATCTCTTAGGGGAGAAGGGCCCCTTGGGGGCCGAATATCAAAAGGGCCCGGCGACTTGGAGCAGTAGAGGTTACAGGTGCATCAGATCCTGGGGTGGTGGCTGAGTGGATTTTGCACTTTGAGAGGATTTTACGAGTGATGCATTTCCTTTCCGAGTTCATGGTGTATATGTCTGCCTTTTTCTTGAGTGGTTTCACATAGAGGTGATACAGACTTTATTATCGACATGTTTGGATGAAACTACTGTGACTTGGGCGACGTTCAGGGAATGATTTGTGGATCAGTTTTATCCCTAGTCTTATTGATATGCGATGGAGATTGAGTTCCTGCGATTGGAGTAGGGGGACATGACTATTGCTTAGTATGAACAGAGATTTTGGATCTGTCATGATACACACATGGGTTGGTGGAGACTGAAGCGAGTAGGATTCATCGGTTCTTAACTGGTCTTCGGAGTGAGATTCATGCATCGGTACTAGCTAGAGCATTCACCATACTCCGGCTTTGTTGAATGTGATGTCTTAGGTGGAGATGAGTTTGGTGGAACCCTTGTAGTAGTGGTACAGAGGTTCTGGGCGACACTAACAGGACTTGGCCCTGAAAACACCTCGTAAACCACGCCCAAGTAAACTTAAATTAACGAAATTTCCCCTAACACTCGTCAGACAAGGGATACTCGTATTTTCACCAACTTATGCCTCTGCCTTTCGTTTAGCCCTGAACTTCGTGCCACAGCCCTAGAGGATTACAAAAACCATGAAAACCATGTAAGTGGACAAAAATAAATATTTTAAAAACATAATTTGAAAACATACAATTTCACCCCCTATTTTCTAAAACTATGCATGCATACAAAACATTAAATTCCAATTAAAACAGAACATAACTCATGACCTCGAAATACATGAAAAAATCCATGGGTTAAAAGCAGCACTAAACCATCAAGAGCAACAGTAAATCGATAGTCATCACAGCATAGCAATCACATACAACCAATCCAGATCCAACCCATCCTCAATGCACAATATCAGTCACCATATCCACTGTACTACTAGTAGGTCAGCCACTCGGGATATGGAGCCCAGTTTGACATCCGAGTGTAAACTCACTCACTTAGGATCTGAAGCCCAGCTCAATGTGTGAGTGAGAACTAACTCAGGATCTAGAGCCCGGCTCGAAGTTTTAGACTAGCCGACCAACACGTATCTCGAGGAGGGTTATGCACAATCATCACAACATTTCACACATCATGAATATCAGAAAATCACGTACTTATAACACATATCAAACCACCAATCAAAACCCAGGCCTAAGCCCAAAAACATACTTTACACCAAACATCGTAAAACGTGACATTAAAATAACTTCCGTAAAATCACCGAAAAATCATACAAAAAATAATCAATAATCCAACATTACAATATCTCATGTCACAAAACATATTCAACTCAAATCCAAGATTTAAATGAAATCTGAAAAGGTAATCTCAAGAAAAGCCCCATAAAACGTGTAATAAGATAATTTTCGTAAAAATCGTCAAAAATTATATAAAAATCCCAACCAAAAAAATATCACCAAAACGCATAAGAAAACATTTAAAACATGTAAATATGCATGCATAATATTTTAATGAAAATAAACGTCCACTCACACATACCGTACATGCTATCGAATCGAATTACACGCCTTCCCAAAAATTGGAGAATGTCACTTCCTACCATAAATCATGTCTTAAAGTCACTAATCATCTCAATAAGCTTATACTTTACTCCCTCATTTTTTTTAGATTTTTTAAAATAATTTAAAATAATACATAAACCTTCGGACAGTTAAAACTACCTCAAGACAATGTCAGGTCGCCTCAAAAATTGTACCAGTCAACTCGTAAGATTGAGTACTCAAACATTCATGTTGACTATATATCGAGAATAGGCACCGCGTGCCCACATACACCGCCTGATCCCCCTGCTTGTGGGCTCACGTACCTGTGCAAAGGTTTCCTTCAATCACTAGCCGAGTTAGCCCACGGGTCTACGCACTAGGTCCAACCCAAGCGACCCGACTCTGTCTTTTTTCATTCCTTTTTTTACCATTACTTTCTATTCTACCTCATGAATGTATCTATGGTCTTTGAACTCAATAAGAAAGAATGATAAATGTGGAACCGTACCTTCTTGTTTCGGGCAAAACTCATCTTTCAACCTGGACTATTTCCTACGTCCAATACTCCTGTTTTCGGGCTCTACCTGATCGTAAGGCTTCCAAAAAGAAAATAGGAAAGTTGTTACCAAGTTTCCAAGCCTAAAAAAAAAATTCAAAATTGAGAACCCAAAACGATGGTTTCAAGTTTCAGAGCTAGATAGCCCCCCTATGTTTTTTTTCCCACTACTGTTTCCTCCCTCTCATCACTCATTTTCTCTCCTTGGTTCTCCCCCTTAGCTCTCTGTCTCTTTCGTTCTTTCTCCCTCACAGTTAAGCTTGTTCATGGGGTTTTTATGGTTTTCGGTTCATTACCACCCAACACCAATTCCACACACACAAAACACACATATATAGGCATAATATCTCATGGTGAAATGACCAAAGTACCCTTTGCTCTATAATTACCAAAATGCCTTGGACCATTTTTGACCCATAACGAATTCACATGATCTCCGATTTTACCGTGCCACCTATCTATGGACTCAGGAGTCTGAAACCTTCACAACGGTCTTCTCGGAATACCTAAAAGATGTCTTTATGAAAAATTCAACTATTTGATTTTACAAGGGAAAAATCATATTTTTATCTATTTTTTCATAAATTCACTTTCTTTGAATTTTCTGGCCATTACAAACACTGAGAGCGTTAGGAGGATGGGTCTTTTAATCAAGGAGCTTCAGGAGGGGCGCTTCTACTTCCAGTTCTTATGGGGTAATCGTGCGAGTATTGGCGACCAAGGTCCAGATAGAGTGGACGAACTGCTCTGACTGGACTCCACCCTAAAAAACACCTTGATAGTCACACGTGGACCTTACTCTCACCAACTCATGCCTTCCCCTTTTGCGCAGCCTCGATTTTCATGCAATGGTACTGGAGGATTTTAAACTAAGAATGACAGGACCCATCCCAATCCCCCCGGGATTAGTGCGGGATGACCTTGCTCCCGTCTGGCACGAAGTGTCAGACAAGGGATATTTCCGACCTTTGCCCTCCCGGGCTATCAGAGTATGCCAGGATCTAGAGGAGGTATGTGATATCTCGGTTTCTGCTACAGTCCACATCCGATGTTAACCTGAAGGGTAGTCAAAACATTAAAAGCTGTGAGTGGACAAAACCAAAGTTAATAAAAACATTTCATAAGAAGACATTTGTACCCTTCACTAAAAAGCATGCATGCATTCGAAAACCATTTATCCAGAAATCATATGCGGGAACTAAGCCCAAAACCAAGATTGAAAGAACCATAATGAAAATGACCATACGGGCCACTGCCCAAAACCTGTGTAAACGCACATCATACATCATATCATATATCTCATATAGCATACATCATATATACATATAATTCACACAACTAATCCTGTCACGATTTCCAAAGCTACGCGCGTGCTACCCGGGGTCTCAAACCCAAGTCTTCTCAAAGTCAAGTCAATGTCCTCAGACCACTGACCTTACCCGAGGTTATAGTAACCAGCCGTCCTGAGAGTAAGGAACCCAACTGGGGCGACTTCCACTCAGTTAGTGCTCCGTGACTACTCCGGGGTCCACCCAGGCCAACGACCCTCCCCGGAGGAGATAATAGAAGTAAAGGAAGTTATATGAACATATATATACATAATATAAACATTCATGCCCAATTCCCCTGAACCGCCATGATCCATAACATCCATAACAAGGGTTCATGCCGGTTCCCATAAACCGTCATGTACCATAATGACCTGACAAAGGTTCATGCCGGTTCCCATAAACCATCATGAACCATAATGACCTTTCCAAAGTTCATGCCGGTTCCCATAAACCGTCATGAACTTGGAAATCCATCTAGGGTCCCTGACCCGAAATCATCAGTGTAAAACAACTGGGTCTCGTGCCCGAACATATGACTCAACTGGGCACCATGCCCGATATCTAAGGGTCAGTCACGACTCCGATCATAGTGATGTGTGCAACCATCCATCTAGGACCGCCCTCAATCCTGGTATGTCGCCGTGAACGTATCAACCGACGCGACCACCACAAGATCATGGTGCACTCATCACCGATCGATATCCTGAATCGTCAGCACTCCGAAGTCGAGGCTCCCCAGGCTGCCCGACCACGAATCATGCATCGTGACCTCTCCAGAAAGAACACATCCCAAACCGGAGGCGAGGGTCGTATCATCGATCGCCGTGCACATAGCACCTGTCGCGACCACGATTAGACCCGTAGGTCATAACTAGAGTCATATGCTCGAGACCAAACCAAATGGGTCTCATACCCGAGTTTATCCTTTTGGAAATCCAAAACCATTTCATTTAGACCAATAAAGAAATACAGACCCGTATAGGCACCGTATAGGGTCGAAACCTCGAAATACGTGCCTATACGTAACCACACATCAAAATGCACTCATGGCGTCACAAACAAGTATTTAAAACGTATAATAAACATTTATGAATGCACCAATTTAGAAAACAAAGTCCACTCACAGATCGTCCGTGCTGCCGTCTCGATTTGCGTGCCGTACGACTCTCCCGAGCCAATCCGACCTCTCTGGGTCATCCTGACCTGTCCAAATCATATCCAAAGGTTACTACTTGACAGGACTCGTCCCAACTGGACCTCGATAACCGTGCCCGGTCCTACTCCCATCTGACAAGTCAACTGAAATTCCGAAAGTACCCTTCAGCACCTGTCAGACCAGGGATAACTGCACTGATTTCTGCTCATGCCTCCGCCTCGTAATCTGCCCCGAATGTCGTGCCACGGCCTGGAGGGTCATCAAAACAAAGGTGTGAGTGGACAAAAATAATATCACTGAAAAACATTTCTCAAAACACATCAGTTTACCCTCCAGTTTTACAAATCATGCATACATAGGAAAAATATCTGAAACGCAACCACTGGCTTTCCAGCCAAAACAATAACAAATGAAATCAAATCTCGGCTCTCAGGCCAAACATATGAAAACATAAGTATCTGGTCACACCGACCATAAATCCATACTCGGAACCAGCACGTAATCACAATCACTCAATCAAACAATGCAATCAATCAATTCAATTAATCCATCAATCCGCACTATTCACAAGTGCACAATCCGTCACATAATCACATCCGCACTACGCGTAGGCCAACATCCAGCCACATTCTCGGGATCAGACACATCTGGGCTCAACCCTCGGGCTCAGTTACATCTGGGCGAATACTCCCCAGGCTCAAACACATCCGAGTGGTACATCCAGGCTCAGTCGCATCCGAGAAGTTGGCTTACCATAATAACTCACAATCATACCATCATATCCACCAAGCGCCGACCGACTAGGTAATCCCCTAGCTCCGACCGTCTGGGCATCCATAGTCACAATCACAATCATAATGAAAACCATCCGGGATTATATCCCAAAATATGTTAATCAAATCTATGACTCAACCCAAGTCAAATCATTACCAACCGGGACTCAAGCCCAAGTATCCTTTATATGTAAATCCGTAATATTACATAGAAAATATTATAATAATCCAGAAATCATTCTTGACTCATCAATTCATCAAATTATCCATTTTGAAATCATTTTGACTCCGGGCCTAGCCCAAAATACCATTTGCACATTTCCTCGAAAAACGTACCCAAAAGACCGAATAAAATATTCATTAAATCACACATAATCATACCACATCATCAGGACATCATTGCAAGTCAATTCATGCAATCAATCATGTAAAACATTTAACTATGCATGCATCACGGTTTATAAAACAAACGTCCACTCACACACCGTCCGATTGCTCGTTTCCCGCGCTGCACGCGTTTCCGTAATTTCCTATACTTGTCAGGAATCTCAAATCCTGTTCAAAATCATTATTCAAGGTTACTAATAACTCAATTTACCTCATATAAATTTCCCATAATTTTCTGGGAATTTCATATTAATTAAATACGTAACTTAAACCTTAGGACCCTCGAAACATTATCGAGACGGTGTCCGATTGGTTCGAAACCAAAGCCAAAATGTTCGTTACACTGTATAGAGTAAAACACATGTTGGACACTTTCCCAGAAAAGCCACCACGCGCCATCACGCGCCGCCGCAAGCGGCTGCGCGTGAGTTCACGCGCCTTGCTACAGTACCTGCACAGTCGTCTTCTTGACCCGGTTGCCTGGTAAACGGGTCATTTGACCCGCGGTGCAACCCGTTCCAAACTTCATCAATTCAACTCAATTTCTCCAGTTATTTCATTCACTAACATCAATTCTAAGTCTACTGTGAATTTGTAACCTCAATTTAATGGAATTAGGTCATGAAACTCACGACTCAACATCAAAACCCGACGGGTCCCTAATCGGGTTCTACCCAAAATCAACCCGTATCGTTCAATTAAACACACAAGAAGCATCGTATGTTCATTCTAAGCATAATTATGGAATCAATTTCGACGTTTCATATCTCTAGGTAATCCAACTTAAGCTCCAGTTTCCAGAACGGTCACAGAGTCCGTTCACCGTCATTCCACCCTCAATTGACCTTCCAATCGACCTGGTTCGAGTCGTCCAGCTCCCAGGAAGCTAAAGATCACGTCCAATTCAATCGAAACCGTCTAGAACGTCAAATTCAATATTAATTGCTTAAGGATTATTTTCGGGTTTCACAGTAGGGTTCTATCCAGGTTTTCACTTTGTTTTCTTTCATTTTGTTCTCACACAATCCACACTCTTTCTCTCTGTTCACTCTCCATTCATCAAAATCACTCAACTTGGACGAATTCGAATACACAAGGGGCGGTTTGGTTGTTCTCTGTTTTTCCTGTTCAATGAACAGTACCTAAGCTAATTATATGTTAGAGGATTAAATGAATTAATTAAGCCTAATGGCAATCACATGCCACTAATACTTCATCTAATGGTGACAGATGCCACCTAAACATACATCCTTAGCCAATTTAGCTGAATCAGCATTTGATTCACATGACAATCATCATCTTCACCGTTTGATCAAACCTACTTAAATTTACCATTTTACCCTTGTTAAAACAAATTACCATATTGCCCTTGAACCTTCCAGACCCATAACTTCTTCATTCAGACTCCGATTGACGCATGCCGCCTGTCTACGGATTCAGCGTCCCGAGACCTATCCAACGGTCTTCCCGGAAAGTCCAAACAATGTCCCGATCAAAAAGTCAACTTTCGGCCCCCTTTGACCAATTTACCAAACTGCCCTTAAACTTCCGAACATCATAACTTTCTCCTTGAATGTCGGAATTTGGCGTGCCACCTGTCTATGAACTCGTGACGTCCCGAGCTACGTCACTGTCATTGGTCAAAGTCCGTTTGACCGCTCAAATTAAAAGTAAACTTTTTGCCCAATTCCAGGGGCAAAATCGTCATATTCCTTCAAAATTTCCAAATTTTCCTTTTTCGAATTCCCGGGGCGTCACAACCTTCCCCCTTAAAGAATTTCGTCCTCGAAATTCGGTCACAGTATTTATTCAACACACAACCGTACAAACACATAACAGTACATAACAGTACAATAGTACAATAGTACAGAACTTTACATCACAACCACAACATATCCACAGATACTAATAATCACAACAGCTACAGTCACACCAAGATCATGCAACACACTATGACAGTTTATAATGAAATTCCAATCAACCTCTCCAACAACAAACATGGAGACTCAAGTCACATCCAGTTCAATACCTCGGGTTCCCACCTGAACCCTCACTTGTTATGTACAACTATTATCATACTTTCTGTATTTCCCGGCTCATCCCGAGCCCTCATAGCACATCATAACTCATTCCGAGTCCTAAACCAACTCTTGCCTCCTGTTGAGTCCAAAGTCAATGTCTCGACTCCTCTCGAGTCCAAAATCAACATTTACTAACACCAATGCCACTATTGGCATATCCGGTCACCTAGCACACGTCTCTAGGCGAACTACATCCTATTCAGGATCTCGCAAAACACACTAAATCAAGTCCGGACTCCCCCTGAGACCCTTTCGATATCTAATATCCGAAGATCACATCTCCGACCCCCTATCCTCGGGTCAAGTTTATCTTGGGCCTACCATGCCCATCTATAGATCATCTCGTTATCGTAAACAACCATCCGGACCAACCCAAGCCTGACACAACCAGATCACATGATACCATATCCTCATCAAAATCAACCATCAGAAGCAAATATAAGTCCAACATAATCAAAACACATAATACAATACAACAACACGAGTATATAAACAATACGAGTATATAACACAAAATATTTACAAGGTATCGCGAAATCATGTAACATTACATTTATTCCCAACTACGCTTAAGTCGATAGGGGCAGTTCCTTCGCAAATGCCCAAATTCCATACAACAGTGACAGAGGGCAGTACTAAGGCGATTTTCTCTACCATGTTGTTTACCCGTTGACTGGGTTAAAGTCCTATTCGACTGAACCACTGTCTGGGGTCGTGATACAAGGGAATGAAGATTTACTCTCTTTGATGTTTCCTGACTTATTGGTTCAGTAACCTGACGCTCTCGGCGTCGTCCAGAGCTCAAAGATTGTTCTTGCATAGGTAAACTAGCCTCCACTCGGATAGCAGCATCAGATAATTCTCTCAGAGTGGAATACGAGCCTACGGTCACAGCGCCTCGTATTGCATTCCTCAATCCCTGCTCAAATCTTCGACACTTATCCTCCTCAGTTGCTACATACATAGGAGCAAAACTAGATAAGTGCAAGAATTTCTGTTCATAGTCGATCACTGACAGATTTCCCTGCTGTAATTGGAGGAATTCAACCTCTTTAGCATTCCGAAAAGAGCGGGGGTAAAACTGATCCAACGATCTTCCCAGAAAGTCCAAACAATGTCCCGATCAAAAAGTCAACTTTCGGCCCCCTTTGACCAATTTACCAAACTGCCCTTAAACTTCCGAACATCATAACTTTCTCCTTGAATGTCGGAATTGGGCGTGCCACCTGTCTATGAACTCGTGACGTCCCGAGCTACACGTCACCGTCATTGGTCAAAGTCCGTTTGACCGCTCAAATTAAAAGTCAACTTTTTGCCCAATTCCAAGGGCAAAATCGTCATTTTCCTTCAAAATTTCCAAATTTTCCTTTTTCAAATTCCCGGGGCGTCACACTACTAACCCATGAAAGTCCATATTAAGAACCGTAAACTTTCCCTGAAAAGTCAACGTGTCTCGTACACGTTTCTCGAGGTGAAAAACCTCAATTTGACCAATTTAACGATATCCGATCGACCCGAAACCACCGCCATTGGATCCGGATTGTCGAAACCTTGAAAATGAAATTGGGCCCACTTAAAATACTGTTCACACGCGCCCCCACGCGCTGGTCAACCCAAAAGACAACGCTGACGTCATGTTGACGTCAGCATGATGTCCGCACTGACACCTCTGACAGTGCCATGTGTCAAGCTCCCATTGGTCCATATTCTGACATGTCAGCTGACATTGTCCGATCTGACATGATGACGTCATCCCTAACATGATGACGTCATCAGTCATCCCTGTCCTCTCGCTGGGTCTGCAACCGGGTCGCCGTGACCCGCGGGTTGACCCGGTCGGTTCTCCACCGTCCGACCACCAAAATGCCTCATGTTTGTCCCATTTTCATCCTTTAATCCCAACCTAAGGTTCTATGACATTAGAATGGAAGGAAAACATCGAAATCCATACCTTCAAGCTTGGCCATGGCGCCCAGATTTTCCCCCGCCGTTCACGGCTGTTCCAGGCCGTCCAACGCCTCGAAACCAATCCCATTCATCTCCTGGGATCCTAGAAACCTTACCCAATTAATGGAATCGAGTAAAAACCATTAAAATCCAATTTTAAAAATTCGAATATTTCCTTACCTCACGGGTTCACTCCGCAGTGGCCTCCACCGTGGGCCACCGTCCAGCCTCTCGATCCTCAACCCTCACACTCCTCACGGTCACTCTCAGCTCACACAAGCGGTGAATGGTGATGGTATGTGGGTGTTTCGATTTTTTGAAGAAAATGAAGAAAATGAAATGAAAATGGTGTTGGTGTCGTGGAAGAGAAAAGAGAAGAAGGTGATGTGATCAGATGAGAGAATAGAGGATTGATGGTGAGGATTGAAGGATTAATTGGTAATGGATGGTTAGGATTTGATGATAGATGGATTAATTATATAATAATTAATATAATAATATTTTATTAATTAGATCCACTTTTTAGGGAAATTGGCCAATGGGATGAGTGACACTTGTCACTCATCCATGGGACCCACCTAAATATCTAGCCCAATCAGATTTTGTCAAATCATCACCATCTCGAAGTACGTGCATAGTGAAATCGAACTTCCGTGATCTATAACTCTCCCGTTCGAAGTCCGATTTCAGCGTGCCGCCTGTCTATGGATTCGTATCGTCCCGATCTACGTAATGGTCCTTGGCCCTCGGCCATCGGACCTCCCGGTCAAAAATTCAACATTTGCCCCTTTTTAACCATAATTACCAAAATGCCCCTAAACTTCCGAACGTCATAACTTCCTACTCGAACGTCGGAATTGAACGTGCCACCTGTCTATGAACTCGTGACGTCCTAAACTACGTCACGGTCATCGGTCAATGTCCATTTGACCGCGCCGAACGAAAAGTCAATGTTTTACCCAAACTAGGGCAAAATAGTCATTTCGCATCGTTCGTTCCGATTCCGCCCAACTAATTACCGATTAGCCTCACTAATCATGATTAGTCACTAATCTAATCTAGGAATTTGGGAAGGGTCGTTACAAAGAAAACATGTGAGTGGACAAAAATAAAGGTTTTAAAAATATAGTTCGAAAAAGTACGTGATTTTCCCTCCATTTTATAAAACTCGGCATGCATAAGAAAATTGGTAAATCTCAATTAAAACCAGAACACAAGTTCGAAGAATCATAACCACCAAAAACATCAACAACCAATATAATCACACAAAACCAACCCATCCACAAGCTTAATATCAATCATCATAATATCTACACTACAAGTAGGCAAGCCATTAGGGAAATAGAGCCCAGCTCGACATCAGAGTGTGCATAGGCTTAGGAAACAAAGCTCAGCTCAACATCTGAGTCACGGTCCAATCATAATCCCAGTCTCAAGAAACAGAGTCCAACTTGACGTCTAAGACTAACCAACAATTAGGAACCGAGGAGGTTATTCACAAACAAATATTTCAACCATATCACAAATATCAAAAGTTTGTATATAAATGACAGGACCCGCCCCGATCCCCCTGGGACCACCCGGGACGTGCCCTGCTCTCGTCTGACACCCGACATTAAAATACCAAAAATACCCTTATTGAAGATGAAATGCATAAAGAAAAACCAAAGTTAAGTCATACATAGCACGCCACACAAATACTCGAATACAAATAGTGTCAGACAAGGGATAGTTCCCGAATACAGTTTATTGAGCACGACTCTAGACACACTACGTGCCAACCTACCCAGCAGTAGGATTCAGGTACGCAACGTAAACCTATGCCTCTTCCTCCTCGGGATCCTCCTCCTCCTCCTCATCGGGATCCTCCTCCTCAATAGCACTACCTGGACGGGTAGTAAAACAACAAAGGTGAGTGGGCCGAAACTCAAGGTTTACAAAGTAGTTTACCATTTCGAAAACATATAGCTTTTCCCCTCCGTTTTCCGAAAAGACATGCATAGTATCATAAACCACAAAACCATATAATCATAAGCAGAATAATATCAACATAATATAATCTTAGTCACTGCACTATACATCCCAACCCTGACATCCCAGATGTCCGACGTCCCAGACGCCCAATAAGGTCACAGTCTCAAGGCTACGCGTGCCACCCGGGGTCTCAATCCCGAGTCCAAATCCCGAACCTAGTCCGAGCATGGCATTCTAGATGCCTGACGTCCCAGACGCCCAATAGTAGCAATCCTGCTCCTGAGTCACTCTACGGTCCGGTCCCTCCGTAGAATGACTCCTCACAGGCAATGCGCCGTGACCACTCCGGTGTACCTACATCCGGAGGAGATAGAATCCTAGGGTAGATCTATACAGTGCAGTACCACAGATAATATCGAGATCCATTATACATACACATGACTCCAAACCATTCATAAACAACCAGATGGGTCTCATGCCCAAACATCGTAATACGTGCCATAAATCATACTCAAGATAAACAGATACTTTTACTTGAATCACATATAGATATAATAGAAAGTAAAACAGTTATGCATGCCGAAGTTTAGTGAAATCAAGGGCCCACTCACAGTACAATCCTGCTGCAATCCCGAGCATAAAGCCCCGTCCAAGGGTTAAAGTACAATTCCTGTCATGCCCAAAACAAACGTAAAGGTCACTTTAAGTCCCTACTAAACAACTAAGAAACCCTAGACTGAAACCGGCCCCGGAAAGCCGTCCGAACACGCTTCCCAAGGCGTCAAACCCTAATTTGACCAACTTAACGATCTCCGATCGACACGAAACCACCGCCATTGGATCCGTATCGTCGAAACCTTGAAAATAGCACTGGTCCCACACAAAATACTGTTCACACGCACCCCCCACGCGCCGGTCAACCCTCTGGTCAACAGTGCTACAGTGATGCTGACGTCAGCATGACGTCACTGCTGACGTCAGCATGACGTCATCACTGACAGTGTCAGAGGACACGTGTCAACAGCCTACTGGTCCCTGGTCTGATAATATTCTGACATGATGACGTCATCATGACGTCACTGCTGACGTCAGCATGATGACGTCATCAGCTACAGTACCGGTCTGAGAACCGGGTCACTGCAGACCCACGGTTCGACCCGACCAGTTCTCATCAACCCGACCACCAAAATGGATGGAATTTGTTCCTATAAACTCGTCTAAACATGTTCTATGGTTCTGTGGGATTAAAGCAGGTTTTTAAGTTCAAGAAACCACCTGAAAATCGACGGGGAACCGGCTGCCGGCTCTGGTTCGTCTTCTCCGGCGAGCCGTCGAGCTTCCAGCCGCGTACTTAGGTCTGAAATGATCGTCGAGCTTCGTGGGCTGCCCAGTCCGGTCCTGAGTCGTCCAGCCGTCACAACGGTTCTAGCCCTAGGTTGGTTCGAGCCCAGAAGTCATGGTTTGGATGGTTTGGACAGTTTGGGCTGCACGGGTTCCTTCTCGGGTTTGTGGGTTTTTCGGCCGTGCAGGGTGGCCGTGGTGGTGTTGGCCGGTGTCAGGTGGAGGTGGTGGACGGTCTGGTGCTGCCTGGTGAGGAAGGTTGGGTGGTGAGCTGCTGGTGTGATTGTTTGAAGGATGAGAGAGCCACGGTTTGAAGGAATAGAAATGAGAGAATGAATTCTCTCATGGTTTTTAAAACAAAGTGATCAGATGGAATGGAGGGCTGAGATTCAGTCAGAGTATAGGATGAAGGGTGAGGATTTAGGGAGGTTTAATTAATTAATTAATGGAATGGCAAACACAGATCCTGATTTTTGGGGATGATGTGGATGAGGTAGATGAGTGACATGTGTCACTCATCAAGGGTCCAGATTGATTGGGTTAAAGTAAATCAGATTCTAATATTTTATTATTATTTTAAGTTCCGAGTCTCGGTTAGTTCGGTTACGTTCTTGACCATAACGTTTTCGTCGTAAGTCCGATTTCGGCGTGCCGCCTGTCTACGGATTCGTATCGACGAGACCTACGTAACGGTCATTGGCCCTCGTCCGTTGGACTTCCCGGGTCAAAAGTCAACATTTGGCCCCCAAATGGCCAAATTACCAAAATGCCCCTCGACTTCCGAACGTCACAACTTCTTCCTCGAACGTCGGAATCGAACGTGCCACCTGCCTATGAACTCGTGACGTCCTAAACTACGTCACGGTCACGTGTCAAAGTCCTAAATACTTCCCGAGGTAAAAGTCAACTTTCCCCCCCCCTTAGGGGTAAACCGGTCATTTTACAATAAAATAAGAATTACGAAAGTTCGGGTCGTTACAATCTACCCACCTTACAAAAATTTCGTCCTCAAAATTTACTCGAATAAAAACGTGTACTGCTCCCTCATCAAGTCTTCGGGTTCCCACGTCGCTTCCTCGACGTCATGGTTCCTCCATAGCACTTTCACCAACCGAATCGTCTTGTTTCTCAGAACCTTGTTCTTCTGATCCAGAATCTGCACTGGTTTCTCCTCAAAGTTCAGATCAGTCATCAGTTCTACTGGTTGTTCCAGCAAGGCATGTGAATCATCCCGTAGGTATTTCCGTAACATGGACACATGGAAAACATCGTGTACTCTGGCAAGTTATGGAGGTAATGCCAACCGGTATGCCACTAGTCCAATCCTCTCAATGATCTCGAACGGTCCAAAATAACGTGGACTCAACTTCCCGCGTCGGCCAAAACGGATAATTCCTTTCCATGGAGATAACTTAAGGAACACAAAATCTCCCACCTCGAATTCCAAGTCTCGAATTCGTCGATCCGCATAGCTCTTTTGGCGATCCTGCGCTGCCTTCAATCTTTCCTTGATGATTCGAACTGTTTCCAGGGTCATGTCCATCAAATCCGGTCCTAAAGCTGCTCGCTCTCCTACCTCCATCCAGCAGATAGGTGTCCTGCACTGTCGGCCATACAGTGCCTCGTAGGGTGCCATCCCGATACTTGCCTGATAACTTTTGTTGTATGCGAACTCCATCAAAGGCAAATGAGTATCCCACGAATCCTGAAACTGTAGTACACAAGACCTCATCATGTCCTCCAGTGTCTGGATAGTCCTCTCTGACTGCCCATCGGTCTGTGGGTGGAACGCTGTACTGAAATGTAAGTTTGTACCCAAGGCGTTCTGCAAACTTCGCCAGAACCTAGATGTGAAACGCGGATCTCGATCAGACACTATCGACTCCGGCGTACCATGAAGTCGAATGATCTCCTTCACAAACAGCTGAGCCAGTCGGTTTGGCTTAAATGTCTCCTATACTGGTAAGAAATGAGCTGACTTGGTCAATCGGTCGACAATCACCCAAACTCCATCGCATCCCCTCTGAGTCCTTGGAAACTTGAAGACAAAATCCATGGTAATGTGATCCCACTTCCACTCGGGAATCGGAAGCGGTTGCATTGCTCCATACGGTCTCTGCCGCTCAGCCTTGACCTGTTGACAGGTCAAACATCTGCTTACAAACTCTGCAATATCCTTCTTCATTCCTGCCCACCAATAGTGGTCCCGGAGGGTACGGTACATCTTTGTACCTCCCGGATGCATGGCATAAGCCGAACTGTGGGCTTCCTCGAGAATTTCTGCTCGTAACTCTGCCACTGCAGGAACACACAAACGGCCCAGTTTCACTAGAGCTCCATCTGGTCGGATAGTAAAGTCCTGCATCTCGTCTGCTTCGACCTCGATCATGTAGATACAAATGTCGGATCCTCCAATTGTGCCTCGATAATCCGATCGACTAGCACAGGTCGTACATGAAAACTGGCCAACAAAGCTCCCTGCTCATCCATCCCCAGCATAACTCCAGCTCTTCGGAGTTCCACAAGCAAAGGAAGGTACACCAGCCTCAGGTGTGCAATCGATCCTGCTGACTTCCTGCTGAGTGCGTCTGCCACAACGTTCGCCTTCCCTGGATGATATTCAATCGTACAATCATAGTCCTTGATTAGTTCCAACCACCGTCGCTGCCTTACGTTCAGCTCCTTCTGAGTGAACAAATGCTTTAAACTCTGATGATCGGTGAAGATCCTGCAAGTCACCCCGTACAGATAATGTCGCCAGATCTTTAAAGCGTGAACCACCGCCGCCAACTCCAGATCATGCGTAGGGTAGTTCAGTTCATGTGTCTTTAGCTGTCTCGATGCATAAGCGATAACTCTGCCATTCTGCATCAGCATGCAACCCAACCCTTGCAATGATGCGTCACTATAGACTTCGAACTCTCCACTGTTATCCGGCAAAGCAAGAACAGGTGCGGTAGTTAACCGACGTTTTAATTCCTGATAACTCTGCTCACACCGTTCATCCCAAACAAACTTTACTCCCTTCATGGTTAAACGAGTCAACGGTACAGCAATACTAGAGAAGCCCTCAACAAATCTCCGGTAGTATCCTGCCAAACCAACGAAACTCCGTACCTCTGTCACGGTTGTCGGTCTAGCCCAATTTGTCACCGCTTCGGTCTTCTGGGGATCCACACTAATCCCGTCTGCTGACACTACATGTCCCAGAAAACCAATGCTGGTTAGCCAAAACTGACACTTACTCAGCTTGGCGTATAACTGGTCCTGCCTCAGCTTCCCTAACACCGAACGTAAGTGTTTCTCATGAGCCTGAGCACTCCTCGAGTACACAAGGATGTCATCAATGAACACGATCACGAACTTATCCAAATAAGATCGGAAGACCCTATTCATTAGATCCATGAATGCTGCTGGAGCATTCGTCAAGCCGAAAGGCATCACAAGGAATTCATAATGCCCGTATCTGGTCCGAAACGCTGTCTTCGGGACATCTCCTTCAGCAATCTTCAACTGATGATAACCAGATCGCAAATCAATCTTCGAGAAGTACTGTGCTCCCCGCAGTTGATCAAAGAGATCGTCAATCCTGGGTAAGGGGTACTGGTTCCTTACCGTGACCTTGTTGAGCTGTCGATAATCGACACACAAACGGAGGCTCCGTTCCTTCTTCTTCACAAATAATACCGGTGCTCCCCACGGTGATGTACTCGGTCGGATGAATCCCAAGTCCACCAACTCCTGCAATTGGATCTTCAGTTCCCGTAACTCCGCTGGTGCCATCCGATATGGTGCCTGCGATATAGGTCGTGTGCCGGGAAGAAGTTCAATCGTGAACTCAATCTCCCGATGTGGTGGTAAACCAGGCAAATCTTCCGGGAACACATCCGGAAATTCTCGCACCACAGGTATATCATCGGCACCCGAAGTATCACCCTTTGTCGTCACAACATGCGCCAGATAACCCTGGCATCCCTTCTGTAGAAGCTTCGTAGCGGCAAGTGAAGAAATTACTTCAGGTAACGAACCGTCACGCTCTCCCTGAAAAGTAACCTCCGGCAAACCCGGACTTCGCAGAATCACCTGCCTACTACAACAGTCGATGAGCGAACCGTGCTCAGTCAACCAATCCATTCCCAAGATAACATCAAAGTCACGGATATCCATAAGGATTAGATCAGCTAGCAGATCTACATCCTCCACCCTTACTGGGCATCTCCGGATCACCTGATTCACTATGTACACAACGCCCATCGGTGTACCAACACCCATTTCACTATCCAAGGCTGACACCTCGCGATCTAACATACCCGCACAACTTTTCGAAATAAAAGAATGAGTAGCCCCAGCATCCATTAACACCCGTACAACAATATTTGAGATATGAAGAGTACCTGTAACCACACCAGGGGCTGACCTCGCCTGCTGCTGAGTCACTGCAAAAACACGAGCTCTGGGTCCCGCAGTCTGTCCGCGTCCACTCGCGCCACGCTCAGCACTCTGTCCTCGGCCTCTGGCAGGGTGAGAAGCCGAACTCTGTGTCACACTAACACCTTTAGTCTCGTTGTTCCTTGACAGTAAAGGGCAATCTCGGGCATAGTGGCCCGCTCCTCCACAAGCAAAGCAATTAACTGTCCTCGGTCCATCCCAAGACCCTCCTGATGCACCACTCCAAGCCTGATGCTGTCCAGAACTGAATCTCGATCCGCCCCTCTGAGAGTTCCCATGTCGACCTGACCAGCCACGACCACGTAAAGATGAGGGTGCTCCTCGATAATTTCCCCCCTTAGAGATCTTTGGGCCGGTTGGTCCAGGATGTGGACGATCCCGGCGCTGCCCCTCGCCTGATGATTGTCGCGCCTGGTGTGCCGCCAGACTGGCCTCGACACAAACCGCAGCGTCGACCATGTCCCTCAGAGTCGCGTAACTAGTAGCCGTCACACTTGCCCGTAACTCTCCTCGGAGTCCCAACTCAAATCATTGACATTTTTCCTCCTCAGTACTCACGAAAGCTGCGGCAAAACGGGAAAGCTTCCCGAAAGTCTGCTCGTAATCTGCCACGGACATATCTCCCTGTTCCAGCCGCAGGAACTCTGCCTCTCGTGCCATACGAAATGAACGCGGGTAATACTGATCTAAGAATAGGGCACGAAAGACCTCCCATGTGGTGGTGTGAACAGTCCACCCGGACATCTCAAGACCATGCCACCATTGATAAGCCCCGCCTTCCAGTAAGAAGGCCGACAGTGCCACCCGCTGAAGATTCTTTCCCATTTCGCAATCCACTCATGGGCATCCTCGGGGTTTGATCCCCCGCTGAACGGTGTGGCTCCCAACCTTTGAGCCCGCTCAATGATAGCACATTCCATCTCTCTCGCGATTTCCTCGTCAGTTCGTGTTTGAGGAATTCTCCTTGGAGGCATAACCCACTGTTAAGAGGCATACATTAGATACTGACATCTTTTAAACTAAGTACTGACCACTAGTCTAGCATGCTGACCACAACCTAGTGCTCTGATACCAAGTTGACAGGACCCGCCCCGATCCCCCTGGGACCACCCGGGACGTGCCCTGCTCCCGTCTGACACCCGACATTAAAATACCAAAAATACCCTTATTGAAGATGAAATGCATAAAGAAAAACCAAAGTTAAGTCATACATAGCACGCCACTCAAATACTCGAATACAAATAGTGTCAGACAAGGGATAGTTCCCGAATACAGTTTATTGAACACGACTCTAGACACACTACGTGCCAACCTACCCAGCAGTAGGGTTCAGGTACGCAACGTAAACCTATGCCTCTTCCTCCTCGGGATCCTCCTCCTCCTCCTCATCGGGATCCTCCTCCTCAATAGCACTACCTGGACGGGTAGTAAAACAACAAAGGTGAGTGGGCCGAAACTCAAGGTTTACAAAGTAGTTTACCATTTCGAAAACATATAGCTTTTCCCCTCCGTTTTCCGAAAAGACATGCATAGTATCATAAACCACAAAACCATATAATCATAAGCAGAATAATATCAACATAATATAATCTTAGTCACTGCACTATACATCCCAACCCTGACATCCCAGATGTCAGACGTCCCAGACGCCCAATAAGGTCACAGTCTCAAGGCTACGCGTGCCACACGGGGTCTCAATCCCGAGTCCAAATCCCGAACCTAGTCCGAGCATGGCATTCTAGATGCCTGACGTCCCAGACACCCAATAGTAGCAATCCTGCTCCTGAGTCACTCTACGGTCCGGTCCCTCCGTAGAATGACTCCTCACAGGCAATGCGCCGTGACCACTCCGGTGTACCTACATCCGGAGGAGATAGAATCCTAGGGTAGATCTATACAGTGCAGTACCACAGATAATATCGAGATCCATTATACATATACATGACTCCAAACCATTCATAAACAACCAGATGGGTCTCATGCCCAAACATAGTAATACGTGCCATAAATCATACTCAAGATAAACAGATACTTTTATTTGAATCACATATAGATATAATAGAAAGTAAAACAGTTATGCATGCCGAAGTTTAGTGAAATCAAGGGCCCACTCACAGTACAATCCTGCTGCAATCCCGAGCGTAAAGCCCCGTCCAAGGGTTAAAGTACAATTCCTGTCATGCCCAAAACATACGTAAAGGTCACTTTAAGTCCCTACTAAACAAGTAAGAAAACCTAGACTGAAACCGGCCCGGGAAAGCCGTCCGAACACGCTTCCCAAGGCGTCAAACCCTAATTTGACCAACTTAACGATCTCCGATCGACACGAAACCACCGCCATTGGATCCGTATCGTCGAAACCTTGAAAATGGCACTGGTCCCACATAAAATACTGTTCACACGCGCCCCCCACTCGCCGGTAAACCCTCTGGTCAACAGTGCTACAGTGATGCTGACGTCAGCATGACGTCATCACTGACAGTGTCAGAGGACACGTGTCAACAGCCTATTGGTCCCTGGTCTGATAATATTCTAACATGATGACGTCACTATTGACGTTAGCATGATGACGTCATCAGCTACAGTACCGGGTCTGAGAACCGGGTCACCGCAGACCCACGGTTCGACCCGACCAGTTCTCATCAACCCGACCACCAAAATCGATGGGATTTGTTCCTATAAAATCGTCTAAACATGTTCTATGGTTCTGTGGGATTAAAACAGGTTTTTAAGTTCAAGAAACCACCTGAAAATCGACGGGGAACCGGCTGCCGGCTCTGGTTCGTCTTCTCCGGCGAGCCGTCGAGCTTCCAGCCGCGTACTTAGGTCTGAAATGATCGTCTAGTCCCCTAGGTTATGTCTCAAAAGCAACCAAACATTTCTAACGTTAAAAACGGAAGTTTCGAAACAGGGAAGGAAAATCGGTCTTCTCGGGTTTATGGGCTTACCGCCGTCGTGTCGCCGCCGTGGGCTGCCCAGTCCGGTCCTGAGTCGTCCAGCCGTCACAACGGTTCTAGCCCTAGGTTGGTTCGAGCCCAGAAGTCATGGTTTGGATGGTTTGGACAGTTTGGACTGCACGGGTTCCTTCTCGGGTTTGTGGGTTTTTCGGCCGTGCAGGGTGGCCGTGGTGGTGTTGGCCGGTGTCAGGTGGAGGTGGTGGACGGTCTGGTGCTGCCTGGTGAGGAAGGTTGGGTGGTGAGCTGCTGGTGTGATTGTTTGAAGGATGAGAGAGCCACGGTTTGAAGGAATAGAAATGAGAGAATGAATTCTCTCATGGTTTTTAAAACAAAGTGATCAGATGGAATGGAGGGCTGAGATTCAATCAGAGTATAGGATGAAGGGTGAGGATTTAGGGAGGTTTAATTAATTAATTAATGGAATGGCAAACACAGATCCTGATTTTTGGGGATGATATGGATGAGGTAGATGAGTGACATGTGTCACTCATCAAGGGTCCAGATTGATTGGGTTAAAGTAAATCAGATTCTAATATTTTATTATTATTTTAAGTTCCGAGTCTCGGTTAGTTCGGTTACGTTCTTGACCATAACTTTTTCGTCGTAAGTCCGATTTCGGCGTGCCGCCTGTCTACGGATTCGTATCGACGAGACCTACGTAACGGTCATTGGCCCTCGTCCGTTGGACTTCCCGGGTCAAAAGTCAACATTTGGCCCCCAAATGGCCAAATTACCAAAATGCCCCTCGACTTCCGAACGTCACAACTTCTTCCTCGAACGTCGGAATCGAACGTGCCACCTGCCTATGAACTCGTGACGTCCTAAACTACGTCACGGTCACGTGTCAAAGTCCTAAATACTTCCCGAGGTAAAAGTCAACTTTCCCCCCCTTAGGGGCAAAACGGTCATTTTACAATAAAATAAGAATTACGAAAGTTCGGGTCGTTACAATAAATCATACCAAATACCAAATCCAAATATAGTGAAAACCCAAAACACAACATATGCAAGTTTCTCGTAAAACTTGCATCATAGACAACTTTCGTAAGGTCACCAAAAATTAATATCAGACCGTAAAAAACACCTCGGTAGTCACACACAGGCCCTGTTCTCGTATGATAAGTAGTCCAACTACTGAAATTTCCCTTGACACTCGTCAGACAAGGGATGCTCGTACTTTCGCCAACTCATACCTTTACCTTTCTAGCAGCCTCAATTTTCGCGCAATGACCCTAGAGTGTTTCAAACAAAGAAAACATGTGACTGGATAAAAATAAAGGTTTTAAAAATATAGTTAAAAAATATGAGTGTTTTCCCTCCATTTTATAAAACTATGCATACAAACGAAAAAATTGTTAAATCTTAAATGAAACCAGAACACAAGTCCAAACAACCATAAACACCAACCAATATAATCACACATAATCAAATCATCATCAAGCTCACAATATACGAACTACCGGTAGGAAAGACACTCAGGAAATAGATCCTAGCTCGATGTCCGAGTGTGGATTGGCTTCGAAAAGAAAACCCAGCTCGACGTCCGAGTTATGATCCAATCATAATCCCAGCCTCAGAAAACAGAGCCCGGCTCGATATCTAAAACTAACCAACAACCAGGAACTGAGGAGGGCTGTTCACAAACACACATTTCAACCATTTAACAAACATCAAAAGTTTTTATATAACTCATACCAAATACCAAAGCCAAATCCAGTGAATATTCAGAACACAACATATGCAAGTTTCTCGTAAAACATGCATAATATACAACTTACATAAGGTCACCAAAAATCACACAAAATTCATAATAAATAGACATCACCAAAATCACATAGAAAAACATTTAGAACAATTAAATATGCATGCAGAATAATTTTAAGAAAGAAAGAGTCCACTAACTCTCAGTTTGTGCAGTTCGATACTGAATTGCATGCATTTATGTAATTTTCGAAACTTTGGTAGCCTGTCATAAAACCCTTTTAAGGGTTACTAATCATCCCAATTAACTCATAGTTTAATCTCTTAATTTTCTGAGATTATAAATGAACATAAAACAACCCCTAAACCTTTGAACAATCAAAACTATCCCGAGATGATCCCCAATTGTCTCGAAAAGTATACCGTTTGACTCGTAACATCAAGTACATCAAAAACCATGTTGTCCACATTTCGAAATGGACCCCCATGCGCCGCTATGCGCCTAAAAACCCTCACTTCTCGTGGAATTCAAGCTCTACCTTGTTCATCGTCTTTCCTAGGTGCCAGACCCATTTTTCTGCAAACTAGGTCACTCGACCTGCGAGTACGACCCATTTCTAAAACACTCCATTTACGTCCCTTTTTCACATTTTAATAAACCAAATGTATCTACTCAATCTCAGGTGTCGATCTATGGATTCAAAATTAGTTTATCTTACCTCGAAGTCGTCGTTCGAGTTTCAAGCTTTCGGCCATGGAGTCTAGGAGCGGCTCAACAATTTTTCCACGTCCAAACTTCTTTGTTCTTATCTCTATAAGGTCACATGAGCTCCAGGGATCTACTGGGATGTCGTGTTCCAAGTTTCTTGGCCCAAAAATGGAAACCCAATTCACAAGCTTTCGGGTTCCTTAATTTTGTTCCACTGTTTCCCTTTTCTCTTACTGGTCTCCCTCTGGTTTTCTTATTTTCTTTTTCCTCTTCTACTTCATCTCCTTTTCCCCTTCTCTTTTTCTTGATTCTCCCTCTTTTCTCTCCAGTTTCACTTTTTGGGCCATCACCATTTTGGTGTTCGACCATCGTCCACCGAAAACACCCAAGACAACATACACGCGCGCGCGCACACACACACACACACACACACGCACGCACGCACGCACACACACACACACACACACACACACACACACACACACTCACACACACACACACACACACACACACACACACACACATACACACACACACACACACACACACACACACACACACACACACACACACACACACACACACACACACACACACACACACACACACACACACACACACACACACACACACACACACGTCAGGCCCTTCTGGACCTTGGTGTTCGACTAACGGACCTATCGGAACCAACTAACCACCGATTAAGTTCGCTAATCCTTCACGAATCACCGTCTTAACCCTAATTTCCGAGACGGGTCCTTTCAACCTACCCTCCTTAAAAGAATTTCGTCCCCGAAATTCCACAGCTCGTTCCCTACACCTGGGTCTCCTACCCGATCAACAACTACTCCTGGGTTTCCGATCTATCATCTCCACCTTGGGTATTTCACAACACCTCCAACTACTAGTTCACCACTCCTGACCCTCTCTTAGTACGACTAGCACTTCATGGTGTACGCAAGGGAAACTCTATGAACAGAAAACAAAGGTATTTTTAAATACCTCATATAGAATACCCAATGGAATTCATAGAGTACATCCTCTTGCACTACCACCTCACCTTCCGGAACCCAATTCAAGTCCTAACCCAGAAAAATCTAGTCCAAACAGGAAATCCTACTTACTGGCTCACTCCCTCGGTTGCTACTTCGACCACTTGTCGGAATAAATCTACAAAGTCCTAAAGGAAAATCCTTGATTGTGGGTTCTCTTCCTTCAAAAACCTCATATCGATAAGTTATAGTCACTTCTTTCCCGTCTCTTCCGTCATCCTTCAACGGAACTCACAACAGTCCCACCGGGTACCTCAACGCATCTTCGTCATCTGGGTTATTCAAACCCGCAATTGCCACTCAACCCAACTGACCAAAGGTCACCAATCCAAAGCCATCCGGCCCAACGGGCCACCCACAATCGGCCTTCTCGGCCTCCGTATCTCACTAACACCATGAGCTACGCTCAGGCCCCTCAAGCCGACCAACCTACTCATCCGTAGCTCACCGGCTACCTTCCAGGCTACTTCTGCTAGCGTATCTCCGACCCTATGGTCCATCCATCAAGCAAAACCAGTGCCAACACACTAACTGTTCCAGTCTTAAGCCGACATACGTCTTACCTCGCATCACGTATCGAGCGACTAGCACCCTCAAACGCTGCTATCTAACCACCTCGAACATACTATCACTATCGTATTCAGGTTGCTGACGGGCTGTTCCGCATCGAGACATCACATCCACAGTAGCATCACACCACCCAAGTCGACGAACCAACGACTCTGGGAACCAAACCTCACGCAGAACACTCAAAACCTCGCTCTGATACCAAATTGTCAGGGCCCACCCCTAATCCCCCGAGATTAAGGGCTACACCCCGCTCCCGTCTAATTTACACATAACACGAGGGCCAAACAGATGTCTAACCTCCGTGTGACACGTAAGTCGGACAAGGGAGTTCCGGTCCGACCATCTCAACAACTTTCGAACTTCCCAGAGTGCGCAGAGTCTACTGTGGAACGTCCATGTGATGTCTCCGTCTCTCAACCAACAGCCCGCGCCGCAACAACCTGGAGGGTATCGAACATAAGAAAAGACTGTGAGTGGCCAAAAATAAAGTTTATGTTCAAAAACAGTTATCAGAAAACACATACATTTATACCCTCCGTTTTGAAAACCAATGCATGCATATCAATTCCATATCACACAACCATGCACGAAAAAATTAAACACATTTTTCTTTTTCTCAAATCCCGGGCCTCAGTCCAAAACCACCGAAAACCGTTCCGTCCGGGCCACTGCCCAAAAACTCAGAAAACCATTATCTGCAATTCTCAGTGAAATCCACAACACATTTGTAACCCCATTTTCATCCATCGAACCTGCTGGATTTATCCGAGTCTTTAAACTCCCGAGTCTTTAAACTCAATCTAGGCCTCAATAATATCCGAGTCTTTAAACTCAACAGGCCTACGGGGGAAATATCAATATATTCGAGTCTTTAAACTCAATCCGGGTCTTTAAACCCAATCCGGGCCCGTCCCCTGTCAATCGTAATATCCGGGTCTTTAAACCCAATAATTAGATCCAGCAAATCCAATCCAAAACCGTTTGAAAACCATTTTCCATTTCCATATCCAAACCCGAATCCGAAATCACTGGTCTGATGCCCTTCTGGCATCCAGAACCGTCATTCAGAATCCAAATCCAGAACTCATTTCCTTCTCATTTTCAAATCAGAGTCCGTAACCATCATTCCGTAAGCCGGCATCCAGAATAACCATTCCGAACCCAAACCCGGAAATCCATTTCAAGTCCGGAATTGAATCCCGAATTGTCATCCGGAATTCCGATTCCAAAACCCGAAATCACCTTTCTGAAAACCACTTTAGAACTGGGCTTCAAGCCTGAAAAACCTTTTCAAAATCCTTTACTTCCTTTAAAATCAAATCGTAATTCAAATCCCGAAATCCAATCATTAAAAACCAGGTTCAAAGCACGGTATTTATCAAAACCTCGTAAAACGTGAAAACTGTCCTTTCCTCGAAAAACGTGCAAAACCGTAAACCATCACAATCATAAATGAAATCATAGAATCACGTAAGAAAACATATTAAAACATATATGCATGTATCAAGAGTTAGAAAGAAAAGTCCACTCACAGACCATTCCGACGTCGCCTCGATACGCGCGCACTTACGCCGTTCCCGGCCATTCCGCTACCCTCGGCTTTCCCGAACCTGTCCAAAGTCCATACCGAGGTTACTAACTACTTCACAAAAGTCCTACTCAAATCCCATAACTTTTCCGAACTTCTAAGCGTACTTTAAACGGGACCCTAGACCTTCGATCCCGCAGAACTAACCCGAAACAACGTCCGAATAACCCGAAACCTATTCCATTGGATTCGTTATGACATTTAGAACAAAAATTCAGTTGGACTCTTCACCGGAAACCGCCTCACGCGCCCCCACGCGCCGCCCAAAGTGGCTGCGCGTGGGCCTCATGCACCTGCACACAGTCACTGTTCATCGTCGTCTTCCTTGGGCGAACCGGTCTGAACCAGCGTACCCGGTTCTCCACCGTTTCGACTCCTCTTTTTACCATCCTCACCGTCCAGTCCTAAGCAATCTATTCCAACCACTCTAACACCTCGACACGGCCTATAGCCCGTCGTCTCAAACTCGAAACCAAACCCGATCAGTCCCCTGTTTCACCATCTGGCCACCCAGCTACTCCCCTGTCACGGAAACCACCTTAGACGGTTCTTAGGACCCCACTGAGTCGCACACAACTCACCAAATCCCTCGACTCAGCCCCTAAGTCCACGACTTCCCGTTTGAAATTCACGGAAAAACAGGGCATACTAACGGGGATGAGAAATTAGCTGCAGCCGTCCACCACCGTTCTCGCCGCCACGTTCCCTGGCGTCCACAGAGTCGTCCCAGCTTCCTCTCGAGCCCAATCGATAAGCACACAGCCACACCACCACCAACTCCCTCAGCTCTCTCTGTTTTTCCCGTGGACTCACACCTCGCACACACCGATTTCCCTCACAACTTCTCTCTCACCTTCACTCATCAGCTCTCACTTGATCTCTCACACACTCAACAATTCACATAAACACCACATACCGCCCTTCACTTGCTCGATTTTCCCTCTCTTCTCTGTCTCTGTTTCTCTCGTCTTCGAACAAGCACGAACACATTGCATACCCGTTTAATTGGACCGTGAGAGATCCTAGAAGCCACTAGACCCCTAACACGTGTCACCATCCCCTCAACCCAACTCAAAATATCCCAATCTCATCAGCACACTTGTCCCAATCCAAATGCACAATTCCTAATGTGCAAAAGACCAAAATGCCCTTCTTTTGAATCAAAATTACGATTATGCCACTACCTTTCTAGACCCGTATCTCACACATCCTAGATCCGATGAAGTCGTGCCGCCTGTCGTTGAACTCAGGACTACAAGATCTATCTAACGGTCCTTGGTCAACGTGTCAAAACCCAATCGTACAAAAAGTCAACTCTTTCCCCTAGTTTAACCAAATTACGGTAATGCCCTCAACCTTCCGAACATCATAACTTCCTCCTCGGATGTCGGAATCGGTCGTGCCACCTGTCTACGGATTCATGACGTTCCAAACTACGTCACGGTCATCGGTAAATACCCAATTGACCGCCAGAACTAAAAGTCAACTTTTTACCCAACTTATGGGCAATATCGTCATTCTACGCTAACGGACCTATCGGAACCAACTAACCACCGATTAAGTTTGCTAATCCTTCACGAATCACCGTCTTAACCCTAATTTTCGAGACGGGACCTTACAAGATGATGGTGCTACCAGTTAGGGCACTACAGAGCACGGTTAGTAGGTGACGACGCCTTTTTCCAACTGTAGCATCTGGGAGTCAAGAGACTACCCATGGGGCCAGTAGGGCAGGTGGTGACTAGATGGGACACAACCTACTCATAGGTGGATGAGCACGTATGTTTTCTATAATGCAAACTTGTACTTTTTCTCACTTGGCTTAGGTTGCTTGTGTGTTTATGGATTCTAGAATTGAACGTTTTGGTTAACGTAAGTTGGTTGATCTTTAGGGTACCGAGGGGATAAGCTCGATAGGGTACATGTTGGATTTTTCTTTGGAGTTCTCAGGGGTTCATTGGTTGTGACGACCCGAAAATTCGAAAAAGGAAAAATTGGAAAAATTGGAAGGAAATGACGATTTTGCCCCTAGAATTGGGTGAACGGTTGACTTTTGATTCGAGCGGTCAAACGGACTTTGACCGATGACTGTGACGTAGTTTAGGACGTCACGAGTTCATAGACAAGCGGCATGCGTCAATCGGAGGTCGGATGTGAAAGTTATGGGTCTAGAATTGTGAGGGGTATTTTGGTAATTTGTTATGACAAGGGTAAACTGGTAATTTTAGGCCATATGGGGAATTAGATAATTATATGGCTGATTCAGCTATTGTGGTGATGTGTTAAATGGCGTGAGGACACCTGTGCTCGTTTAATTGGATGAGGATTGTTACTTAGTGACATTTGTCACTTGTAAGTTTGAATTAGTGGCCTGATGTAGGGAGATATTTGTGTTTTAAATTAGCAGAACTGTGTGTGCGTGTGTGTGTTCTTTGAACAAAAAACAGGGGAGGTATATAATCGATGCAAGGCAATCCTTAAGTCTCAAAAAATGAAAACTGTGTGGCTCCACCCATTCGAATTGAGAGTGAGATTATGAGGGAATTGTGAGTGAAAAACGAGAGGAAAACAGAGACAGACCCAGAAAACCCAAAAAACCATTAATGGACCTTAGGATCGAATTCGAATTGTTAGACGTTGATGAGTGAAATTAACCTTGAATTCAGCTTCCTGGGATTGAGACGAGCCGAACCCAATGAGAATTGATGTGAATTGGGGTCGTTTTGCCTTAGAACAGAAAAGAGGAGGATGTTGGATTTTCGAGCTTGAGTCGTGGAATTGGGGACATGGAACTATGAAATTGATCATGGAAATGTGTTCATTAGGACCCCACGATGCTTCCTGATGCATCAATTGAAGGAAAACAATGGGAAATCGTGGAGATTGGACGATGAACAGTGATTCGATGTTCTTCGAAGGTCGAGTTTGATTTGACTGGATTAAGGTAAGGTTTTATGTAATTGGATTTACTGAACCTAAATTGGGTCTATAACGAAGCTAATAGAATGTTCAATTGCTGAAATGGATGTCGAATTGATAGGAATTGAATTGGGTCACGTCGCGGGTTGCAGGACCCGAATGACAGAGAAACAGGATGGGACGATGCACTGTAGCAGGCGCGTGGGTTTCACGCGCAGCCATTCACGGCGGCGCTTGACGGCGCGTGGGCACGAATTACGAGGTGAGGTCAACATGACTTTTGTCCTATTTAATGTAACAAACATTTTAGAGTTGGTTTCGAGTTAATCGGACACCATTTCGATATTGTTTCGAGGGTCCGGAGGTTTATGTTACGTGTTTAGTTAATATTTAATTCCCAAAAAATTATGGGGAATTAGTATGATGTTAATTAAGTCGTTAGTGACCTTGAGTAATGATTTTGGACAGGATTCGAGATTCCTGGAAAGTACCGGAAATTACGGAAACGCTTGCAGCTCTGAAAGCGAGCGGTTTGGACGGTGTGTGAGTGGACATTTGTTTTATAAACTGATATGCATGCATAGTTAAATGTTTTACATGATTATTTCTGAATTTAATGATTATTTTAATCGGTATTTTGGGCACGTTTTTTGAGAAACTGTGAAATTACTATTTTGGGTGAAAGCTCTGGATTTGAGATTGGTTTTGAGCCGAGAAATGGATTTGGTGGATTTATAATGCTTTTTGAGGTATTTTACGAATGTATGTGAAAATGGCAACTGAGGTTGCGGTTGTACGGATTTGCATGAATTGATGATTTTGGGCTAGGCCCGGAATGTTGAAAGGATGGTTTGAATATTGTGAGTTAAAGATGATTTGATGAAAGTGAATGGTTTTCGAATATAATTTTACGAATTTACGTGCATTGAATTATTTAATGATTTTATGGATTTACGAGAAATGAGAAATGAGATTTGGGCATGTGGCCTTGTGATAAATGGTTTTAACATGGTTTTAATGATGATTTTGATTGTGTATTGATGTTTGATGCCCCCAGATGTGTAATTCATGGGTAGACTTCGGATGTGTAATTTCCGAAGTGACTCCAGATGTGTAATTCATAGAGGGACTCCGGATGCGTAATTTCCGGAGGGACCGGATGTGTAATTCCCGGTGAGGCTGGATGTGTAATTCCCAGCATGGATGACGACTCTGGATGTGTAATTCCCAGAGGATCCTCGGTTGTGTAATTCCCGAGTTATATGCTTTATTGTGTGATAAAACGGTTTTATAAAATAATTTAAATGGCATTTGGGCTTGAGAGCCGGGATTTGATGTTTTCATGTGATTTGGCTGGAAACCGGTGATGTTTTTCATATGTTGATTCTATGCATGCATGGTTTGATAAACTGGAGGGTAAATGATGTGTTTTGATAAATATGTTTTAAATGATATTATTTTTGTCCACTCACACCTTTCTTGTTTTGATGACCCTCCAGGCCGTGGCACGACATTCGGGGCTGATCGAGAGGCGGAGGCATGAGCGAAAATCAGTGCAGTTATCCATTGTTTGAGAAGTGCTGAAGGGTAGTTTTGGAACTTTAGTTGACTTGTCAGACGGGAGTTGGACCAGACACAGTTATTAAAGTCCAGTTGGGACGGGTCCTGTCATTGGTTGTTTCCAATTTTTGTGCTCGGGGAGTACATGTTGGACACGTCTCACATGCTTGTAGAGAGACTGGGTGAACTTGGAGAGGATTTTGAGCTTAGTGAGTGGTATGTTCAGATCTGGGATCGAACAAATAGGGTGTTAGCTTAGGTGACTATTTTTTCCTTGTATTTGGTATCTGGAGGGATTCTAAGGTAGAGGCACGGCCATCCCTGAGGGTAGCTGGGTGAGGCGACCACTTAGGGCCCCCAGCTTCGGTGCGGCCTTGATTTTTTTTTACATAGTTGTAGAGTCGCTTTCATTATTATTAAGTAACTGCAGCGCAAAACAATGTACACTACCTGGTTGGGGGAACACCTCTTAAACTAAGGTCCCCTCTTCAAGACTATTAGGGAGTTGTTTTTCAATTTTTCCCCCTTTTTTGCTTTACTTTTTTCCCTTTTGAAATTTTTTTTTCTTTCTCCTTCCTTTCTCTTTTGATTTTTCTTTCCTTTTACTAAACACACCAGTTTCTTTTCCTTTTATTTTCATATCTTCTGTTATTTTCTACTTTCCGAAATCATCCAAATAATTTTTCCTAACTTAAAACAAATAACTTTTCATATTGTATTTTATTAAATAATAACCTAACTTCCCCTATTATATTTAAGTTAATTTTTAAATCCTAGACATTCTCTCTCATCTTCTCAAATTTTAAAGAAATTAAAAAGTAAAAAAAATTAAAGAAATAATTTTAATTCAAAAGGGATATTGTATTTTTTTTGCCTCTCAAAATAGTGCGATATTTAAGTAAAGTTTCCTTATATTGATTAAGTATATGTATTTTTTGAGAAATTATTAATTAAGAAATGTAATACGTATTTGATTATATTGTTTGGCAATTGTTTCTTGTCCTAGTTTTAACTTTGTGAATTATGATAAAGAATATTGTTTTAAAAGTGTTTATATATATATACACACACTTTAAGGGTTGAAGAATGTGGGGGGCCCCCAATTTAAAAGCTCGCCTTGGGCCCCCAATATCTCAGGGCCAGCTATGCGTAAAGAAGGTCACATGGGAGCCGAGGTTTTATTGCGGGACTAGATTCCATAGTTTTTACAGAGGTAGGTGGCAAAATCTCTCTAAGGTGGGTAGATTTTAACGACCCAGGTTTTTAGTTACGTTTTTTGTTTCGGGATTTTATGGAGATTTTTTGGAATTTTTCTTGTATTTGGACCATTTTCCCTTGGACTTTGGCTTGGGTTTCCTTGTTCCGGAAGAGCTTTTTGGTCACATGGGAAAAAGGGAGATATTTTTGGGGTGCTTGTTTTGTGTGGTTGTGGTTTGGGATCACATTCATCGCTCATTTCTCTCACTTTCTCTCTTGTGCAACCAAACTAACCCACACACACATATTTCCTTCTTTGATCTTTGGACATTTTGAGTTGAAAGTATGGCAAGAATCACATTCCTAGGACTCTCACGAGATGGACTAGCCTAAGTTTGAAGGGAGAATGATGTGGGCACGACTGGTACATGAGAAAGAAGGAACCCGCAGATTTCGAGGGTCTTATCTTAGAATCCAATTATAGTCTCTCAATTATGAGCTTGGATTTGGAATCCTGAGATTGAGTAGATAGATTTTGATATAATGTTTGTCAAATTTGGTTGAGTTTTGAGGGAGTTATGAAGGTTTACAGTTTGGGTTAAAAATTGAGGTTTTCCGACAGTCGACGATGGTAGCCATGCGGCGTCACCTCCTTCTCGGCGAGGGTTGACTTTGGCATGATGTCTTGATGATGTCACTAGGTGATTTCATAATGACATCTCATCAAGTGATGTCATGATGACGCCAACATACCACTCGGAAAGTTCCACGTTAGCATGCCACATGGTAGGGTTCCAGGTCAGTAGTTAGGGGCATGTTAACATGCATGGTGATGTCAGTATGGTGCCACATCAGTAGGGGCTGGCATTAGCGGGTGATGTCAAGGACGCGTGGAGGAGCGTGGGGAAGGCCATCGGTCTTCCATCAGCACGTGACGGCGAATGGGTGCAAGTTTTGAGGCACAGTCAAGCCTGTTCAAAAGGTTTCGATGAGTTGAATCCAATGGAGGTGGTTTCAGGTTGATCAGAGTTCGTTTATGGGTAGTTCTGGACGTTTAAATTCAAGACTTGCGTATGCGGGACGTGTGTGCTATCTTGGGATTTATGGGGTTTACATACGAGGTTATATGTATTGTTGGTGACCCCCAATTGTTACTTTGACTGGTAAGGACACTTCGAGGACTTTTGGGGAGCATACAAGCTCAAGATTGAGCTACTGGTTGGGCTGTGAGTGGATAGTTTGTTTAATAAATGTGATGCATGCATATTTATATATTTATATGGTTTTATTGCATGGTTTGGATTGCAAAAGTTTGAATATATTATTCTAATTTTTTTTCTTCTGGATAAATGCTTGGTTTTAGAATATATATTCGGGGTATAGTTTTCTGGACACTAATTGTACACTAAAATTGTTCTTGTAAATACAGTTTTGAAAAGTAACATAGCAAACTGCTTTTAAAAGTTGTTGTAAAAAATCTATCGGTTTCAAAAAACCAAGATTTTTTATTTTTATCAAATATTTTTGTACTATATTACATTTTAGTAAAACAACTTTTTATGGGGGAAAAAGGAAAGCAATGCTAAGCTCAGCCTTAGGATTTGGTTTTTTGTCTATTAGTTTTTTTATTTAGATTTGCGCTTATCTTGTATTTAGAAGGGTAAGAGATTAAGTTAATTAAGACTTATGCCACTTAGTACTATAATCTAGTGGTATTATTTTCTACATGTTAAGTGAGAGGTTTTAAATTTGACTCTTAAGAATGGTGAGGTTGATGCTTAATGCATATAATGTAATACTCTTCCTCTATATCGCTATATTTAAAAAACAAATGAGACGATAGTCCCAAATAATTTTTTTTTTTAAATGTGTATGGGCTCACCATTTGTAACGGCCCGTATTTTGAATTAGTGAATTTTAGTAAATTAATTTAGAAACGGATAATTATACCCCTGAGTTTAAGACGGGTTTATAAGTTAGTTTTTATTTGGAGTTAATTTTGGAAGCTTTTCTTGGACCATGACATGCATCAAATGGAGCTCGTATGAGGGAGGTGTAGGTCTAGAAGCTTTAGGGGTAGTTTGGTAATTGTGTTGGTTAGATATTTTTAAAGCCTCATTCTTATTCCAGATTTTTATCTTAACCTTTGTCTCTCATCTTTCCCGTGTTCCCTCTCGACCAAAATAAGGGAAGTGAAATCCTCACTATTTGATCATTATTTTGATCCTTTCGACTCAAGTGAAGGATTATTGAAGTTCGAAAGATGAAGCACAGGAATGCGGACTGCAGCTCAGGTAAAGTTCTTCACTCAACTTCACACTCTTCACACACTAGCTGATTGAATCGAGACTAGCTCATTGGTTTAGACTAGGATGAATGTTTAGTTTGTTCTTACTGTTCTATTGAGATGATGATGATTGAATCGGTTTGTGCTATCACTACACACTGATGCACACCAACTGTTTGATTAAATTCCTCACACGAATTTACATACACATTCACTCTGAATCTTCTCTCTGTTTTCAATCCATTCATTATCTATTTTCCATATGCACCTCTCTCGTACATTTCACACACCTCACAGCTTAGATGCTCTCACTCAACATCTAATAGAAAGATGACACCTAGCTAGTTAGTTACAAAAACTTGGTAATCAAGTAAACCACTCCTCTCTCCTCACGGTTACATCACAGGTCACACACACACATATTTGATTACTCTAAAGCTTCTAGACTCACTTGTCCAGCTGGCAACCTGTCCATGTGGCAGTTTACACCTCAACAAGGATATCATCACCTTTAGTTTTTCTCCACGAGCACAACCATACTCTCCTTGGGATGAGCGGACAACTGTGGATAAAGAAGTGAAGGCCCAAAAACGGATTGAAACTTCTAGCTCAATTTTTGGCCAGCCAATGTGAGGTTTCTTAGTTTTGACTTTAGTTTTGGATTCTTTGGCTCGAGTAGATAGATTTCCATTGGTAGTACATCAATTTGATTGAGAACTGAGTGAAATATCAAGCTATAAAAATCGAGGTGGTTGTAGCGGGTTCAGGTAAACCCGATTGGAGGTTGAAGGAGAGTATAATCCACAGTCGAGCATGGCAAAGTCGACACTGTCCCCCCTGCCCCCTCGACCACCACCTACACAGGTGCGTGGGCGCATTTCCTCGGCCTCATGAGACTTCTGTTTATAAATTTTTTAACGTCCTAGATCTTTTGATGTATATTTTGAGTCAATTGGAGTTCATTTAGGAGCTATTTTAGATGTCCAAAGTCACTTTAAGCGCATTTAGAGAGGGCCTGAACTTCCGGTGTTTATAGGGTTGGATTTTAGAGTTTTAACTATCCTTTAGTAATCCCAATTGCTAATTTGACACATGATACTGCTCTGGGGGACAACGAATGAGCATTTAGCTCAAGGTTGAGCCTAGATGAGCTTCCCCTGAGTGGATTTTGGTTTTCAAATGATAATGTATGCATAGTATGTGTTTTTAAATAAATTCCAATTAAATATGAATTTTGGTAAATTAAAATAATTATTCTAAAATGATTTATTATCTTTATTAATTTTGGAGATTTCGAATAATATTTTATTGACTTATTATTAAATATGAATTTTTAATAACGAATTTGAAAAATGATTTTGAACCTTAAGCATGGTTATGTTATTTTGGGTCATAACTTGATTTTATGGATTCCAGTTTTCATTGAATTTTATATGATCCTAGCATACTAGATAAAAGGATTTTCAAATTGGATAACAGTTTTACGTTGTGGTTTTCACTATGCTTATGATCCTTGGTTGTCATGGTAATTCTTCCACCACATGACCTAGAGGTATTTTAAGCCATACGTGTTCATCTTTGACACATGACTAGGGAATTTTTTATCATGTGCATGTCGAGTTTATCTATGCACGTAGAATTTTAGCTGCATATCTTTGATGTTTACTTTGGATATGCAAGTTTGGCAAGTAGGTCCCATCTTGGATCTCTCAGTTTCTAGCCATTACTTTAAGGTATTTTCTACAATGGTTAAGAGAATTGTCCCCGGGTTGGATTGCCCTGGATATTGAACCACGGCTCAGGATTACTTTAGAGGATGGTGGATTTTTTTCATGGTTTAAAAGTATCTAGCTTCTTATGATTTTAATCTCATTTGAGGAGGGTTTTCAAAGTATGGTCATGGACCAAAAAATGTTTTGTATTATGCGGATTTTTTGGTGGATTCTATCGAGATTTCAATTTAAATGGAATTTCTGGTAAGTTCTTTGTAATTATCTTTATTTGGCTAACTATTTAAAAAAGATTGCAATTATGCATGCATATTTTTACTTATGGAGGGGAAAATTTATATTTTTCTTGGTAGTCTATCATTTTAATAGTTATTTTTATCCACTCGCACTTTTCCTTATTTTGCATCCTCTCTAGGCTGTTGAGTACAATGAGGACACATTTCGAGGCAAGGGCATCAACTTCTAGATGTGTTAATACTATACTACCTTCGTGTAAGGTTTGTTAAACCTGTACATTTAACTTTCGCACCTATAGTTGCTTTGATTAACCATTTGGATGGTTGTAAATTAATATGTAGTTTTGTTATTTGGTCATAGAGTTGGTTGTCTAATGATCTGTTCCTAAAAGGAAATTAAATTTGTAAAATTAATTAGAAAAATGTGATTTTACCCTCAAGTACATGAAAGGTATGAAAGTCAATTTTAGTTTGGATACACTTTTGACGATTTTTCTTGGGCCATTGCGTAGGTCCCTAAATTACGAGTTCGTATTTGCTAAAAAATTTAGAAGAATACTAAAAGACAAAGGCAGAGATGTAAGGGCAAATGGGAGTCAGTTTAGGGACTTTGGAAAAGAAATGGAATTTTGAGTCTAGGAACTTTGGAAAGGGAAAGTTTGGGTCTCAAAATGATGGAACCAATAATAAATCATCAGGGTTCGAGGATAATAGAGGAAACAAAAATCAATTAAGTGTTTCCCGTGTGGATGGATTGGTCATATTGCTACTAATTGTGCTACGAATAAAAACAAGTTTAATAAGAGAGATATAACAAAGAAAGCAGCCTGGGGCGATTCTAATTAGAGTGTTCATCACATTTTGACTCAGATCCTGATGAGGAAAGTAGTATTGTTGCTTTTGTCGCTTGAATATAATGAATCTTTTGAATGAATACAAGCTTTCTCATATGAGGAACAAGACTTAGGAGATTTTACTTACAATTTTTTGTGCACAAAATATGATCTATTTGAAGAGACGTGTGAAATTCAGAAGAAAAACCTTCTTCTTGAAGGAAAACTAAGTGAACTAAAAGACACTAAAGCTAATCTTTTAGAGTAAATTAGGATTAAAGATGACGAGTTGAATAATTCACTTGCTACGAATAAAACATTGGTTAATCAAGTTGCTGAATTAAAAAAAAGAATGTGGTTGTGTTTCAAAATGAAAATAAGAGACTACATAATCCGGTTAGTGAAGCAAATGAAAAAGTAATTAAACTAACCATTGGAGCACAAAGGTTGATAAAATGCTTAGCATGGCAGAACCCGTCCCAAATGTACTTTGATAACTGTGTCTGGTTCTACTTCCGTCTAAAAAGTCAACTGAAGTTCCGAAAACACCCTCAGTACTTGCCAGACAAGGGATAGTCACACTGATTCCCATTCATGCCTTCGCCTCTCGATCAACCCTGATCTTCGTGCCACGACCTGGAGGGTGATAAAAAAATATAAAAAGTGTGAGTGGACAAAAATAATATCGTTTGAAAATACATTTAAAAAATGAAACTCTTTGCCGTCCAGCTTAAAACATTCATGCATAGAATAAAACATGTGAACAACCGGCTCTTAAGCCAAATCACATGAAAACCATCTGGACATAACCATCAATATCAAACCAGTCATAATGACCATCAATAACAGTACTAGTCACCAGTACTCAATTGTCAATCATAATAATCAACATCACTACTCACAAGTGCATAGACATCAGTCACAAGATCTCAATATCCACACTACTCACAAGTGCACAATCAATCACACAATCACATCGACACTACGCATAGGCAACAACAATAACCCCGAGCATAAGTCATCTGGGAACACCCCTAGCACCAGCTGCCTGGGAACACACATACCCCGAGCATCAGCCGTTTGGGAACACCCCAAGCTTCGGATGCCTGGGAACACACATTACCCCGAGCTTCGGTCGTCTGGGAAACCCCCTAGCTTTGACCATCTGGGAACTCATCACAATCACAATCACAATCACAATAAAAACTGTAATGACCCGTCCCGAGTGTCGGGATTGAATATTGATTAATTACAGTATAGAATGACTAATCTGGGATTAGTGGAGTGAAATCGGACGAAATGTGCAAAATGACCGTTTTACCCCTAGCGTGGGCAAAATGTTGACTTTTAGTTCGGGCGGTCAAACGGACTTTGACCGATGACTGTGACGTAGTTCGTGACGTCACGAGTTCATAGACAGGTGGCACGTTCAATTCCGACATTCGAGGAGAAAGTTATGGTGTTCGGAAGTTGAGGGGTATTTTGGTAATTTGGCATATTAGGGGCCAAATGTTGACTTTTTGACCGGGAGGTCCTATGGACGAGGGCCAAGGACCGTTACGTAGGTCTCGTCGATACGAATCCAACGACAGGTGGCATGCCGAAATCGGAGATTCGACGACGAAGTTATGGTCATGGGAACGAATCGATTAACCGAACGAACCGGGATTCCGATTAAAATAATAATAAAATAATGAATAGTAACCGGGGACTATGCACACCTGGATGAGTGACAAGTGTCACCCATCCCCTAATCTAAGCCCTAAAACCTGATCCATGTTTCCCTCCCAACATCATGATTATGTTCTATAATTGTTAATTACACTTAACCCACCATTAATCATCTTCTTTGTCTTAACCGTGAACATTGAACATCAGAATTGGGAGAATTGAGCTCCCTTCCACAATGGGTTTTGAAGATAAAATTGAGAGCTTTGAGAGACAGATTTAACAAGGGAATTACGGGGACAAAGGGAGAATTAGAAATCAAAAATCGAAAAATTATCAATTTTGGGGGGAAATCCGAATTTCAAGTTTGAGGCCGTGTGGATCGAAATTGATGCTCGAGTAAGCTTTCTGGGATCAATACGAGTCGATCTGCAACAAGAACGAAGAGAATTGGTGTCGATTTAAGCAAGAACAGAGGGAACGTGATCTTCGAAATTTCGACCTTAAGTCGAGGAATTTGAGGCTTCGATGGATGAAATTGAACTGGGGATTATGTTCCTGAGGATCCCACGATGCTTCTGGAAGGATCAATTGAAGGAAAACATTGGAGATTGATGAAGTGCCATAATTGCACAGTGTACGGTTGTTCTTCGAATGATCATCTTCGATCGTGAGGTTTGAGGTAGGATTGTTTGTAATTAAGTCCACATAACTCTAATTGAACTTAAACCGAAACTAATTGAATGTTCAATTGAAGGAATTGACGTTGAATTGTTTGTAAACCAGTCGGGTCTGTTCGCGGGTTTTTCAACCCGTTTACCAGACAAACAGGCGAAGGGGATGACTGTGCTAGTTACTGTAGCTGGCGCGTGGGTTTCACGCGCAGCCACTCACGGCGGCGCATGGGGGCGCGTGAGTGAGAATCCCGAGGTACGATCAAAATGACTTTTGATCCTCTCATTGTAACGAACATTTTGACACTGGTTTCGATGAAATCGGATATCGTTTCGTTAATGTTCCGCGTATCCGAAGTTTTGTTTTACGTTAAAAATACGTATATAAATTTCGGAAAAACTGGGGAAAATTATATGAAGTATTTTGAGATGTTAGTAACCCTCTATAATGATTTTGGGCAGTAGTTGTGATTTCCAGATTTTACGGAAAAACGTGCAGCTCGGAAACGAACCGTTTTGAACGGTGCGTGTGAGTGGACTTTGTTTTCTAACCGTGATGCATGCATATATGATTTAAATGCTCTATTATATGATTTGATATGAATTGTTATGATTGATGTTTCAATCCGGTGATTTCTCGGTTTTATGATTAATATATTATATTCTGGCACGATTTTCGAGAAATGATGAAATTGATGTTTTTGGGCTAGGCCCGGATTGAAAATGATGTTTTGACTCGGGTTATGAGTCAGGAAGTTGAAAATGATATTTGGACTCGGATTATGAGTCAGTGATTGATTTTATGGATTTACGTGATCGTGGCAACTCGGGTTTACGGTTGCACGGATTTACGTGAAAATGGTATTTTGGGCTTGAGACCCAATGGAATTGTGTTTCTGATTGGATTTGTATTTCCATGTGATTACATGATGATATTGATGATTTTGGATTTATAAAGTAAATTGGGACTTTGGTTATTTTGGGGCTGAGACCCTGTGTTGATATATGATTTGGTTTTCAATGCAACTGTTTTCACTGGTTTTTGTGATGATGATATGTTGCGGATAATTAGGGCTTTCGGGAGAAAATATGTTTTTCCCCGGAGTGCACCCTGGAGATAACGCTCGCCTTCGGGATGGAAGTGTTTACCCCGAAGAGGTCACGTAGCACGATCTTTGTTGAGCAGCCGAGGGAGGCTTGACTCAGATCAGATGTGCTTGATTATATGGATCGGTAAGTGATGTGTTCACGAGATCCGGATCGTCGGCTGGTGAGGTTTTCACAGCGACGGATTGCTGACTGGTGATGTGTTCACAACAGCGGATGCTCGGATTTTGAGTGGTCCTTGAGCCTATTGATTTGCACGCGTTGCAGGGATAAACGTGACTCTAAGCAACAGGATATGGAAATAAGTCCCGTGGTTTATGGAAAATGATTTTGAGGAAACCGTGGTTTAACGGTTGAAATGATTTAAGGAAACTGTGAACTTTTTGAGATATTAAATTGATTTAATAAAAAATGAGTTTCAAGGAAAATGTGGTCATGGAATTTAGAAACATGATGTTTGTGATTACGTACCGATTTTGAGTACGGGTTTTTGGTCTTTGTGGCCAGGTGATGGTGTTCACATGTTTTGGCCTGAGAGCCGGGATTTGCTGTTTTATAACTTGAACTGAATTGGTGAACATGAGTTTTTATGGACCATGGGAAAACGTATTTTGATTTTATCGGTCCATTGTTCATACTTAAATAATTTCATACTATTACTCATGTTTTATGATATGCATGCACGTTTGTGAAAACTGGAGGGTAAGAATGTATTTTGGCAAATGTTTTTATCGAAGGTCATTTTTTTCCACTCACACCTTTTCTGTTTTTATGACCCTTCAGGTCGTGGCGCGATGATCGAGGCTATTCGAGGGGTGGAGGTATGAGTGGGCACATGCGCAAATATCCCTTGTCTGGCAGGCGCTGAAGGGTAGTTTCGGATCTTCAGTTGACTTGTCAGACGGGAGCAGGACCGGACACGGTTATCTATGTCCTTCGGGGACGGGTCCTGTCAAAAACCATCCATGGATTACATCCCAAAATCTTTCAAAACAATCTTTGACTTAAAACCAAGTCAAAACCATTTCCAATAGGGTCTTAAGCCCAAAATACCATTTTTACATAAATCAGTAAAATCACATCCAGAAACCGATATTTAAATCCATAAAATCATCAAGTAATCATATCAAATTATTGCAACTCAAATCATGCAATAAATCGTGGAAAACATATACTATGCATGCATAACAGTTTATAAAACAAACGTCCACTCACACACCTTCCAAGCTGTTCATTTCCGAGCTGTGCACTTTTCTGCAATTTCCAGAAATCACCAATCCTGTCAAAAACTATCACTAAGGGTCACTAACATCCCAAGTAATGTAACGCCCCAGAAATTTGAAAAAAGAAAATTTGGAAAATTTGAAGAAAATGACAAATTTTCCCTTGGAATTGGGCGAACGGTTGACTTTTGGTTCAAACGGTCAAACGGACTTTGATCGATGACTGTGACGTAGTTCGGGACGTCACGAGTTCATAGACAGGTGGCACGCCCAATTCCGACATTCGAAGAGAAAGTTATGATGTTCGGAAGTTTAGGGGTAATTTGGTAAATTGGTTAAAAATGGGCCATTTGTTGACTTTTTGATCGGGACCGTGTTTGGAATTTTCGTAAGTACCGTTGGGTGGGTCTCGAGACACTGATCCGTAGACAGGCGGCATGTGTCAATCGGGGTTCAGATGAAACAGTTATGGGCTTGAGAAAGTGAAGGGCAATTTGGTAATTTCTCAAAGAAAGGTAAAATAATAATTTGACTGGGCTTTGTGATGAGTCAGTGCAATTGTGACTCACTTTGGTTGTTGAGTGACATCTGTCACAATCATATTATGGATTAGTGGCACTTAGCTGCTGAGGATTAATTCAAACATGATTAGGCGGTGTGGGTTAAAATGGAAAAAAAACCGTGTGTGTGTGTGCTTGTGATGAAAAACAGAGTAGAGCAGACTTATGAACAAAATTGAAACACAGCCGAAAGCTCTCCTTGTTCGAGTAATTAAGGGTGATTGAGAAGTGTGTAAGCAAGAGACTAAGAGGATAAGAAGAGGGAAGAAAACTGAAAACCATGGAACCCGAATTCACAAACCTTTCTTACCTTTTCGATTTCGGGTTTTTCACATCAACCACTATTTGATCAAATTGACCTTGGTTTAAGGTTATTTGGCTTAAGGCGAGTCGAACCCGATTAAAACCGAAGGGAATTGATGTTGTTTTGGCCATGAACGGAGTTTCTTAACTCCTCGAAAATTCGAAGTTGGGTCGTGAATTTGGAGGGGTTGAAGGGCAAAATTGACCTGAGAAACAAGTTTATAAGGATCCTATGACACTTCTGCACAAATAAATTGCAAGAAAATAACGGGAATTGATCGAGAGTGCAGGATGAACAGTGCTTATTTGTTCTTTGAGATTTTGAATTCGAAGTGACTGGATTAAGGTAAGTTTTATTGACATTAAGGTTACAGAACCCTAATTAGACTCCTAACGATGCTATTTGATGGTTCAATTGAAGGAATCGATGACAAATTGGCAGGAATCCAGCCGGGTCATCTTGCGGGCCAACTGGACCCCGTTTCTTAGGAATCCGGGCGAAGAAGACGACTGTAGCACTTTACTGTGCAGGCGCGTGGCTCCCACGCGCAGGCACTCACGGCGGCACGTGGCAGCGCGTGAGCCCGAATTTCGAGGTAAGGTCAACATGACTTTTTTCCTATTTAATGTAACAAACATTTTGGCACTGGTTTCGAGGAAATCGGACACCATTTCGACATTGTTTCGACGGTTCGAAGGTTTATGTTACGTTTAAAATACGTATTTAAATCCCGGAAAAATTGGGGAAAATTATGGGAAGTATATTGAGATGTTAGTGACCCTTGATAATGATTTTGGACACGAATGGTGGTTTCCAGACTTTGCGGAAAAACGTGTAGCTCGGAATGCGAGCGATATGGACGGTGTGTGAGTGGACTTTTGTTTTCTACCCTGAATGTATGCATATATGTTTTAAATGCTTTATGAGATGATTTGAAATGAATTGGCATGATTGATGTTTCGATATGATGATTTTCAGATTTTGGCAATATTATATTATTTTATATGATTTTGAGCACGATTTTCGAGAAAACCATGATATTGATATTTTGGGCTTGAGACCCAATTGGATAGTGATTTTGACTTGGATTTGGAGTCACATGTGAGTATGATGAAATTGATGATTTTGATTTCTAAAGTAAATTCTGGACACTGTGTTTATGATGGATTTGTGGAACTTGCTTTGTGAAAGCTAGATTTCGGACAGAGGCTCTGTTGACATGTTTTTGATTTGATTTGAGATTTGAATGGTTTTAAAATGAGATTGCTGGATTTGATGACTGTTCCACATTTACCATCCTCTGTGATTCGATAGTCTCCTCCAGACGTCGTAGATCTTGGAGTAGTCACGATCCACTGCCTGGAGATGAGTAGCTCCGAGAGAGGCTCAGTCTCAGGAGTGGGAGATTATGATGATATCCTCCAGACGTCGTAGATCCTGGAGATGATATCACCCGAGACGTCGTAGATCCTGTGGAAGTACTCAGACATGAGACACCCGAGTTTGCACGCGTTGCATTGATATCGTGACGGGTTACTTGGATATTGAGGATTGGTGGTATTGATGATTTATTGATATTTGTGTCCAGATACTTTATATCATGCACTGATTTGATGAACATGAGTTTTATGGACCATGGGAAAACATGTTTTGATTTTATCGGTCCACTGTTCATACTTGGTTGATTTCACGCTATTAGTCATGTTTTATGATTATGATATGCATGCATGTTTGTGAAACTGGAGGGTAAAAAAAATGTATTTTGATGCCTGCATTTCTAAAACGTTGTTTTGTCCACTCACACCTTTTGTGTTTTTATTGACCCTCCAGGTCGTGGCGCGATGATCGAGGCTATTCGAGAGGTGGGGGCATGAGTGGGCACAAGTGCGGTTATCGTAGTGCTGAGGGTAATTCCGGAACTTCAGTTGACTTATCAGATGAGAGCAGGACCGGGCACGGTTATCTATATCCTTCGGGGATGGGTCCTGTCAAGTAACCTCACAATACAATCCCCTAATTTTACGGGATTTAAATACACATTAAAAAACGTAACATAACACTTTGGATCCTCAAAACTATATTGAAACAGTGTTCGATCGACTCGAAACATGTGCCAAAATATTCGTTACATCGAAAGCAACAAATGACATGTTGATTGTACCTAGAAATTGTCCTCCCCTGCCTCCACGCGTCGCCGCAAGCGGCTTTGCCTGAAAGCCACGTGCCTGCTATAATGTTAGGCACTGTTCATCTTCCTCGCCCGTTTCCTGCAAAAGAGGTCCTTCGACCCGCAGCTCGACCCGGCTAGAAATCGTCCAATTCGGCATCAATTTCCATAAATCCTTCACCAAAATCCATCTAATTGATCTGAATTAAAGATATGTATGCTTAATTACACGAATTCTTACCTCAAACTGTTCGATTTCCAAATCCAAAATTCGACATGAACTCAAGCCCTATCCTAGGCTTGTTCTTCATCCGTTTCTCTTGATTTCATATTGGTTCAATTCGTTTGGACTCCAGGGAGCTTAATCCAAATTCTGTATCAACAATCGAAGTCTAAAACATGAATTCAACCTCTAAATTTTTCTAAATTTTTGGGTTTCGGATCTGGGTCCGTTCTGGGCTCAATCCCAGCTCAATTCCTTTTAATTTGTAATGGTTCAAGTTATTTAAATCCCAGAAAGCTCATTCCAACCTTAGTTTGTACAATCGAGCTTCAAAATTGGATTTCGAATTCTCAAATTCTCAAATTTCCCGGGTTTGGGTTTTCTGGGTGTTCTCGGGCCTGGGGTTCCAGTTCTTCCCTTCTTTCCTTTCTTATTTTCTCCCTTTCCCTCTTTATTCCTCTGTGTTCTCTCGAGTAGCTAGAAAGATCAATCCCTAGTTGATCTTTTTTTTGGCTTTCAGTTTTGGTTGTTGTTCAAATAAGAACACCACACACTTCACATACACATACACAATCACCAGAGCAGTGCCACCAAACTTAATCTGGTCATGTTAGGTGTCACGCTACAACAGAACACAATTGAGTCATCAACTTGGGAAAAAGGACGAAATTGCCCCAAGGTCCAATATCACGAAAATGCCCCTCATCGTCTTAGACCATAAAAAGTTCGTCCGAACTCCGACTTCGACATGCCGCCTGTCCACGAACTCAAGGTTCCGAGACCAATGCAACGGTTCTCAAAAAATGTGCAAAAAGTATTCCAAACAAAAAGTTGACTTTAATCACATAAACCAAGGGTAAAAAGGTCATGAAGCATGGGAAAAAAGGTCATGAAGAAATGTCTAGAATTAGGTTTAGTATGTCAGATCTAAAAGGGTCTTGCACACAAGTGAAGTTTGTGAGAGGGTCAAGAGCTTTGAATTTTGAGACATGTCCTCTCGATCCCATTCAGACTCATATGCTAATGAGGAAAGTGTCCCACCATTGAATCCACTCAGATCTCAACTGATTCACAACCTCATCACCTACAGTTTTTCTAGGACATCTATATTCAATAGTAAGATATTCGAAGGTAACTTCATTGTAGGAATCAAGAAAAATTTCAAACTTTTTTCTAAAAGCAGCATAATTGGTGCCATCAAAGAAAAATGGTTTGTTATAAGAACTACCACGTTCTATCCATTACCAAACAAAGTTAATATAAACTTATAACCCTAGTACCAACTCTCAGTGTGCCTAGAGTCACCTTTGATACCAACTAAAAGTGTGATACCAATTCTATTATTAGATTTAGGTGGCTAGTCACATGATCTATAACAAAAGTTCCCGTTACAACCAATCAACAAATAAAAATCACAAAGCATGCATACCATTCACAAACATCCTACAAAGATCCCAATCACACATGTGATAGCCTAAGCACTTAGAGGCTTCGTCAATGTAGGCAGCCTTTGCTAGTACTATGAAATGGTGCGTGAGCATAGGAATCATCATCATTCAATAACAGTACATATAAGCCTAAGTAAACAATTCAAATACACAGAGCTTGATACCTAGAAGCCTTTCTAAAGGTAAAACTGCGGGTCTTTTAGTTGATCGGACAATCCAATAATTTCAGTATTCAATACAAGGTAAAATCATGCTTAAATCTTCTAGACTAATCTAAAGATGCATCCATATCTTGTGCAACCCAAAAATTAAGCAATCTTGACAAAACCCGTCCCCAATACACTTTGGTAATCGTGCAAGTCCTGCTCCTCTCTCACACAAAACAACAAAACAATGCCAGACAAGGGATAAAAGAACTAATATAACTGTTATTTAAACCAGTCCAACCAGTCAATAGTAATTACTGAGCACTCATGACGGTACAATAAGTTACAAAACAAAAGTACCTACTCTGTAAAACAAAGAGTAAACAATAGCAGATAAGATATGCATTTCTCCGTGGACTAGCCATGATGCCTATGTAAGCGGTCTGGAGGGTTAGTAAAACATCAAAAGCGTGAGTGGACAAGAATAATTAGTTTAGAAACTCATTTTCCAAAATCAATATTTACCCCTCCGTTTTGTAAAGCATACATGCATAATCAGTAAAATCGTTTCTTTCAAATAAAACAGTACATAAGAAAATTCCTGGACACAGGTGATCTTTAAAAACATTTGTCACTCATTCTCATACCCAATCTCAATCGCATACCATGACCTGTCACGATATTCGTACAACGCGTGTAAATAGGCTATAGGACGACTCACATTCGAGCATGTCGTCGTGAACATGTTAGCGACTGATTTCATACATAAGCACTCCTAAGATCGAGCCTCCCATGGCTGCTAGGCAACATGCAGTGCATCGTGGCCTCTCCCGGCGGGAGAGAGGGGGGTGGACACATCGCATCCCTGAGGTAAGCAACAATACCATATGCACAGTCTCAATACTCACAGAGAATAGTCACAGTGAAAACAATGGAAACTCATTTCATAAACGGTTGTATTTTCAAATCAAATCATCTGTTTTCATAGGGTCTTAGCCCAAAACATGGTTTCCATAAATATCATAAAACAGTGTCCAATATTCTTTTCACCAAATCATGCTCAAATCATTGCATAAACATTCATTCAATTCATCAACCTAAATAATATGAAAACTTGCATTTCAAATCATGCTCATAAGATCAATAAAACATTTATGCATGCATCATTTCATAAGTCAAAGTCCACTCACACTCGATCCAAGCTACTAGCTGAACATTGAGCTGGGCGTCCCTCGAAAGTCTCGTGATCGTTTCTACCCAGCAAACACAACGAGTAATGGTCACTAGACCTGTATGATACCTCACGATGGAAAACCCTAAATACTGGAACAGTAAACGAACGCCAAACATGCAACCTGAGGAAAAAAATTGTCGAAACACTACTCAAATTACATCCGATCGACCTGAAACCACCACCATTGGATTCAGATCGTCCAAACCTTTTAAACAAGACTGATTTGACCTCAAAATTTATGCTCATTCACCCTCATGCGCCAGTCAAAGTTTGGTTAACGCTGACGTCACTATTGACATCAGCCCTACTGACATCTGACAACTTCTGACAACTGCCACGTAGCACTCCCAGACTAGTTCTATATGTCACCCTTAGCATGTGCCACATGTTCATACTGACGTCATCATGACACGCCAACTACCACGTCACGTGACAACCTTTGAAACAATGCCATGTGGCAGTACCTCATTAGTCCACGTGGTCTGACATCACTGACGTGGCACTATCACGTCGATGTGACTGGACCTAACAAGCTACCTCGTGGCACTACCTAATTTTCCATGTGGATTGACAGTGATGACGTTGCATGCCACATCATCATCTCCTACATTCAAACGGTTGACTCGCAACCCTGTAACGAGTTAACAGACCTGCGACTTTGACCCGACCATATCTCCCTCAAAACTCAACCTTTTCACTCCATTCTTTCACCCACCTACTCGTAATCGACCTAAGAAATGATCTAAGAGCTCAAAATTGAAAAAACATACATTGAAAGCTTCAACCAAGCTTGATCCTTTTCGGCCAATCTTCAAACTTGAAGCCAAGTCGATCTACTTATCCTTTTCCCACCGTTTTTCGTCCCTGTAGATTTGCATGAGTACAAGGAACAAAACTCTAGTCTCAGTTTATGTTTTCAACCCTCAAAACTGAAAAAACTAAATCCAAGGCCCATGACTTACATTTTTCGTGTTTTCCAGCCATCGTATGCAACTGTCCCTGCCGTCTCTGCCTTTTTCTTCGTCTTAACACTTTCTTCCTCTCACACTTAATAACACTTTCTTCCTCTCACACTTACTCCCTCTTTCACTCAGACAGTAGTAAAGGGAATGGGGAGTGGGGGAAATGATTATTCGATCGAATGGAAGGAAAGGGGGAAGGAGGAATGCACTTCAGTGCATGAAATGTGGGAAGCTGGGAAATTGAGATGAATGACAAGTGTAAGTCACTCATTGGTTCAGCCTTAGATATTTTTAAGCCAATTAAAACAAGCCAACTCAAACCGTTTCCTCGTACAACGTACCCGTAATCCGTTAAAACGTTTAGACCCGTGAAATATCCTTACGTTATCCAAATTGGGCATGCCGCCTGTCTACGTACTCATAAGGCCTCGATCTATGTAATGTACCTCGGTCTGCATGTAATTAACCTTCTGGATCAAAAGTGAACATTTTTCCCTTTTTCAAGGGCATAATTGTTATTTTACCACTGAATTTCCAAAATTACAAATTCTTGCAAATCTAGGTTGTTACAATCTACCTCCCTTATAAAAATTTTATCCCCGAAATTCATTCAAAACAATGTGGATACTGTGCCCGCATCAGTGCTTCGGGCTCCCATGTGGCCTTTTCCACGTGGTAGTTCCTCCACAACACTTTCACTAGGGGAATAGTCTTGCACCGTAATATTTTCTCTTTCCAATCTAGAATCTGCACTAGTTGTTCCACAATGCTCAAATCTGTTCTGAGTTCCGACGGTTGTTCTTCCAGAACATGTGATTCCTTATGTAAGTACTTTCGGAGCATCGAAACATGGAACACATCATGTATTCTCGAAAGCTCTAAGGGCAAAGCTAATCTGTACGCAACAGAGCCAATCATTTCTATAATCTCATATGGTCCAATGTAATGGGGTCTTAACTTCCCACGTTTACCAAAACATACAATACCCTTCCAAGGAGATAACTTCAGAAAAACCCAGTCTCTACTGCAAACTCCAAGGCTCTGATCCAACTTTCAGAGTAGCTTTTCTGACGTTCCTGTGCCACCTTCAACCTTTCTTTGATACTTCGGACCTTTTCTTGGGTCATATCCATGAAATCGAGTGTCAGTACAGCCCTCTCGCCTATCTCAGTCCAACATATCGACGTCATGCACTGTCGTCCATACAGTGCTTCAAATGGAGCCATCCCAATACTTGACTAATAACTGTTGTTGTAGGAAAATTCCATCAATGGTAGAAGCGTATCCCAAGTGTCCTGAAACTATAGTACACATGCTCTCATCATATCCTCCAGAGTCTGAATAATCCTCTCAGACTGTCCATCGGTCTGAGGATGAAATGCAGTAATGAAATGTAGCCTTGTACCAATGGTTTTCTACAAATTCCGCCAAAACCTTTGACGTAAACCGTGGATCTCGATCCGAAACTATCGATTCTGGTGTCCCATGCAATCTGATGATCTCGGCAACAAACAAACTAGCAAACCATTCCAGTTTGAAGTTCTCGCACACTGGTAAGAAATGAGCTGACTTCGTAACCCAGGCTCCATCAAAACCTCTATGTGTCCTAGGAAATTTGAATACGAAGTCTATAGTTATGTGATCCCATTTCCACTCAGAGATCGGAAGTGGCTGTAAGGCTCCATATGGTCCCTGTCATTCAGCCTTGACCTGTTGGCAAATCAAACATTTACCAATGTACTCTACAATCTCTGTTTTCATTCCCGCCCACTAGTAATACTTCTTAAGTGTACGATACATCTTCGTTCCTACTGGACGCATCACATAAGCTGAACTATTGGCCTCCTTAAGAATCTCTATCCTCAGCTCTGCATTCTAAGGTACACACATACGAACCGGTTTCAGTAAATCTCCATCACTCCTAAGAGTGAGATCCTGCATATCACCCGCTTCAACTTCGTTCCTCAGAACACACAAAGTAGGATCTTGAAGTTGAGCCTCAATAACCCGGTCAATCAAGATAGGTCTTACATGGAAACTGGCCAATAGTGCTCCCTCATCATCCAATCCATGTATAACGCTTGCTTTTCGGAGCTCCACTAACAAGGGTAGATAAACTAATCTATGATGGGCTAAGGAACCTGCAGACTTCCTGCTAAAGATGTCTGTTACTCCATTTGCCTTTTCAGGATGATACTCAATCGTGCAGTCATAGTCCTTGATTAATTCCAACCACTGTCTTTGTCTCAGATTGAAATCCTTCTGAGTAAAGAGGTACTTCAAAATCTGATGATCGGTGAAAATCTTGCATGTCTCCCCGTACAAGTAATGTCTCCAAATTTTTAGGGCATGTATTACCGCCGCCAGCTCCAAATCGTGGGTGGGGATAAGCGATGACTTTCCCATGTTGCATCAATACGCAACCCAAGCCTTGTAACGATGCATCACTATACACCTCATACTCCCCACTATCATTAGGAAGGGCTAAAACTAGCACAGAGGTGAGCTGTCTTTTCAGTTCTTGAAAACTTCGTTCAAAGTGTTTGTTCCAAACAAACCTAACTCCATTTCTAGTTAAACGAGTCAAGGGAGCGGCTATAGTAGAGAAACCATCTACAAAGTGTTTGTAGTAACTAACTAACCCCACGAAACTCCTAAACTCAGAAACATTCTTCGGTTGCACCTAATTAGTTACAGATTCTGTTTTCTGGGGGTCCACACTAATCCCCTCTGCCAAAATCAGATGTCCCAAAAATCCTATACTGGTAAACCAAATTTGACACTTACTGAGCTTGGCATACAGTTGGTTCTTCCTTAACTTATTCAACACCAACCTCAAGTGCTTCTCGTGCACCTTGACACTCTTTTGAATATACCAGTATGTCATCAATGAATACGATCACAAATTGATCCATGTATGACCGAAAATACTAGATTCATCAAATCCATAAATGCATCTGGTGCATTTGTCAATCCAAATGGTATTACCAGAAACTCATAATGGCCGTATCTTGTTCAGAAAGTAGTCTTGAGAACATCTCCCTCAGCAATCCTTAACTGATAGTATCTAGACTGGAGGTCAATCTTCAAAAAATACTTGGCTCCTCTCAACTGGTCAAATAAATCATCAATCCGAGATAGGGGGTACTTATTCCGCACTGTCACCTTATTGAGTAGCCGATAGTCTATGCACAATCGCAGACTACCATTTTTTTCCTCACGAACAATACCGTAGCTCCCCTGGGTGATACTTTTGGTCGAATAAATACCATATCCACCAAATCTTGTAACTGAACTTTCAATTCCCTTAACTCAGATAGTGCCATACGATATGGTGTTTGAGAGATAGGTTTCGTACTTGGAAGAAGCTCGATGGTGAACTCGATCTCTCTATGCGGTTATAATCGTGGTAAGTCCTCTAGGAATACATCTGGAAATTCCCATACCACTGGTATGTCATCAGCTCTCTCTGGAGTAATCTGCACATCCATTACATGAACCAAGTAACCTTGACTACCTTTCCTCAGTAACATGTCCGCTATAAGAGCTGAAATTACTCCAGAGAGAAACACCCTCTGATATCCCTGGAAAATCACCTCAGGTAAACCCGGACTGTGGATTCTCACCCTCTTATTGAAACAATCGATAAAGGCGTGATGTACCGACAAATAATCTATCCCAAGTATGACATCAAAATCATGCAAGTCTAGGACTATTAAATCAGCCTCTAGGCCGACACCCTCTATCAATGCTGGATAATCTCGAATCACGAGGGTCACCACATTAACCTCCCCAACTGGTGTACTGACTCCCATATCACAATCCAAAGAAGAAACCTCCATATCTTCTAACGAAGCAAAACCCTGATAAATGAAAGAGTGTGTAGCCCCGGGATCTACCAATATACATGCATCATGACCAAAAATAGAGAGTGTACCTATCACTACGTTGGGAGCTGCTCGGGCCTCCTACTATGTCATTGCAAATACTCGAGCATGTGCTTCTGGTGTTCAGCCATTTCCTCGGGGTCCACCATACGCTTGACGGGTTCCTCTTGCACCTGTCGTGTTGAAACTCGAGGTCGCACTCAGCTCCTGCTCCATAGCACCTCGGCCTGTACCACTGCTAGTTGGCAAGTAGGGGCAACGTGTCAGGACCCACCCCTAATCCCCCCGGGATTAAGGGCTAAAGCCTGGTCCCGTCAAACTTATGTATGCCACGAAGGCTAAACTAGCGTCCAACCTCCATGTGACACATAAGTCGAACAAGGGATTCTCGATCTAGCCAGCCTAAAATTATCCAGACTTCCCAGAGTGCGCCGAACTACTGTGGATCTCGGTTGTGATGTCTCCGTCTCTCTCGAACAACAGCCTGCAACGCAACAACCTGCAGGATATCGAAAACACGAAAGACTGTGAGTGGACAAAAATAAAGTATAAGTTTAAAAACAGTTTAGTAAAACAAGTACATTTATACCCTTTACGCAAAAACCAATGCATGCATATCAAGTCAAGTCATGAAATCACTCATATCAAAAACCATCATTGAAAAACCATTTGAAAACCAGTATCAAAACCGTTATTCAAATCCAGGCCTCAGCCTCAAATCTCAAATCCAGGAACTCAGTCCCGAAACTCGTCAAATCCACTTCATCCGGGCCATTGCCCAAAACATCAGAAAACCAGTAAAAACCCAGTGAAAATATCAATCATACAAGTTTACTGGATCTCAAGTGCGCCCAAGTCTTTAAACTCAAAACACAATGCGCAATTTAAACTCAAAACACAAGCGCAGGCCTCGGGGCGTATCATAATCACCGAGTCTTTAAACTCAAAACCAGATCCAGTGGGTTTTCTCTTTTTTCCGGGTCTTTAAACCCAAAACCATTTTCCATTCAATCAGTGAAAACCATAGAAAATCCTTATCCGAATTCGCAACAATGATTCCGTAAGCCGGCATCCGGAACCACTGTCCCGAACCCAAATCCAGACTTCCTTTCCAAACTTCAAAACCAAATCCAAAACATCATTTCCGAAATCACAAGAACAGGGCTCCAAGCCCGAAATCACTTTTCCGAAATCCATTTCAAAACCTTGAAATCAAATCATATTTCAAAACCCGAAGTCAAATCATTAAAATCCATCGTCAAAACACAAGAGAAATCGAAACCTCGTAAAACGTGAAATTCCGTAAAATACCTCGAAAAATGTGCAAAACCGTAAACCATCAAGATCATAAATCAAATCATAGAATCAAGTATAGAAATCATATAAAACATATATGCATGCATTAAGAGTTAGAAAGCAAAGTCCACTCACAGACCATTCCGACGTCGCCTCGATACGTGCGCACTTACGCCGTTCCCAGCCATTTCGCTATCCTCAGCTTTCCCGAACCTGTCCAAATACCATAACAAGGTCACTAACTACTTCAAACTTAAACAGAATCGGCTAGAAACAGAACTCACGGCTTACCTGTGTTCTGCCTTCACCGTGCACGGCGGCCCTCCACGGCAACACCACCACGGTTTCCACGTCCTACTCTCTCGTTTTAGTTCATAACTTAGGGGCAACCGATCACTGTGGAGAGTGGAAGATCGAATGTTCCTCACGGTCCCCTGTTTTGGTCTTCACAGGTTCAAAGCCACCGTCTCTAGCGGCCCTCCTGTCACCACCACCATTCAACCACTGTCTCTCGTCTTAACCACTCATCACTGGTCAGGGTTTGGGTTTGAGAGAATTGGGTTCATCGTCACACTCACACAATCTAGTCCTCTGCTCTTCCGCTTTTTAGTTCCTCTGTTTTTCCCAGTAATCGTGCACACGACATAACTGTCCATTTAAAATTGGCTCAAACAATGTAGAAGTAGGCAGAAGCCTCTAGGATATCACCAGGTGTCATTCACTCTATGGACACAACCCCAAAATATCCAATAATTGATGTCCACATGTCCTTAGCCGGTTGCACAAAGTTCAATGGTGTAAAAAGACCAAAATGCCCTTATACGTCCAAATGACCATTTTGCCCTTCACTTTTCTAGAACCACAACTTAACCGTCCGACGTCCGATGACAGCGTGCCGCCTGTTGTTGTACTCAGAACATCAAGACCTATCTAACGGTCCTCAGTTTGGGTGAAAACTAAGGGTCGAACAAAAAGTCAACAATTTCCCTCTTTTTAACCAAATCACGATAATGCCCTCAACCTTCCGAACATCATAACTTCCTCCTCGGATGTCGGAATCGGGCGTGCCACCTGTCTACGGACTCGTGACGTCCCGAATTACATCACGGTCATCGTTCAATGCCCAATTGACTGTCCGAACTAAAAGTCAACATTTTGCCCATTCTAGGGGCAAAATCGTCATTTTGCACTGTCCGTCCGAAAGTATCCAACTAATCACTGATTAACCTCACTAATCCGTCCTTAACTACTATGCTAATCCCAAATCCCGGGACGGATCGTTACACAACGTCTCGAGATGTGTCATTGCTCTCCACAAAAGTAACACACCACCATTCTCGACGGACTTGATCCACTACTCTTTCTGGCGCTGGAACCAGATGATGTCCCTCTGAACCGAGATTCCTTGTGTCTAACCCCAAGACTTCACTCACCTCTACCGGCACCATACCCAAATTGGCCTCCTCAAGAAGATCTCGAACTAGAACCATTCTTCCTCGAAACTCTCTAGCATGACGGTCCAGCGAACTGACGCTCTCGGTGGTGTCTAGGGCTTGTAAGCTGCTGCTGTGCTGGTAAACTAGCCTAAAATCTAGTCGCAGCATCTGCTAACTCTCAGAGTGTAACAAAGGATCCGGATATCACTATGGCCCGTACATCATTCCTCAGATCGAGTTCAAAATGTCAGCATTTGTCTTCCTCAATTGACACGTAACATGGGGCAAAATGGGATAGAGCCAGGAATATCTGCTCGTACTCAGGTACTATCGTGGTTCCCTACTGTAGCTGCAAGAACTCAACTTCTTTCTCCACACGGTAGGAGCGGGGATAAAACTGATCCATGAAAAGGTTTTGGTAAGCCTCCTAAGTAAGGGTGTTAGCATCTAATCCGGTCATCTGTAATCCACACCACCATCTGTAGGGATGACCACCCAAGAGAAATGTGGCGAGCAGTACCCTATCTCCAGGAAGACACCTCACGACTGTAAAAATTCTCTCTAGCCGAATGATCCACTCGTAAGCCTCGTTAGGAGTAGTCTGACCAGTAAACACGGTTTCTCCCAACCTATGGGCTCTCTCAATATTTAGGCCCTCAAGCTCATCATCAGGCCATGGAGGGGGCTCACCTCGAAGGCATATCGCGAATTTCTGTAAAAAAAAAAACACGAAGTCTATGACAAACAACCTACTGCTCTGATACCACGTTGTCGGGACCCGTCCCGAATACACTTTGGTAATCATGCAGGTCTTACTCCCGTCGAACACAAAAATACAAAACAATGCGAGACAAGGCATAAAAGAACTAACATAACTGTTATTTAAACTAGCCTAACCAATCTACAGTAATTACAGAGCAGTCATGATTGCACAATAAGTTACAAAACAAAAGTACCTACTATGTAAAACAAAGAGTAAACAACAACGGATAAGATATATATCTCTCCTTGGACTAGCCTTGACGCCTATGTAAGCGGCCTGGTGGGTCAGTAAAACATAAAAAACATAAGTGGACAAAAATAATTAATTTAGAAACTCATTTTCCAAAATCAATATTTACCCCTCCGTTTTGTTAAGCATGCATGCATAATCAGTAAAATCATTTCTTCCAAATAAAACAGTACATAAGAAAATTCCTGGACACAGGTGATCTTCAAAAACATTTGTGACTCATTCTCATACCCAATCTCAATCTCATACCATAACTTGTCACGATATCCATGCAACGCGTGCATATAGGCTCTAGGATAGCTCATGTCCGAGCACGTCGCCGTGAACAATCAACGACCGATGTTCATATCGTAGTGAACACGTCAGCGACCGATGCCATACATAAGCACTCCTATGACCGAGTAACAATACCATACACACAGTCTGAATACTCATAGAGAATAGTCACAATGAAAATAATGGAAACTCATTTCATAAACGGTTGTATTTTCAAATCAAATCATTTGTTTGAGTAGGGTCTTAGCCCAAAACATGGTTTCCACAAATATCATAAAACGGTGTCTAGTATTCTTTTCACCAAATCATACTCAAATCATAGCATAAACATTCATTCAATTCATCAATCTAAATAATATGAAGACTTGCATTTCAAATCATGTTCGTAAGATCAACAAAAAATTTATGCATGCATTATTTTATAAGTCAAAGTCCACTCACACTTGGTCCAAGCTGCTAGCTCAACCTTGAGCTGGACGTCCCTCAGAAGTCTCGTGATCGTTTCTGCTTGTCAAACACAACGAGTAATGATCAATGGACCTATATAATACCTCAAGATGGAAAACCATAAATACCGGAACAGTAAACGCAATCCGAACACGCAACCCGAGGATAAAAATCATCCAAACACTACCCAAACGACCTCCGATCAACTTGAAACCATCACCATTGAATTCAAATCGTCATACCCTTTCAAACAAGATCAATTTGACTTCGAAATTTGTGCCCACGTACCCTCACACGACAGTCAATGTTTGGTCATCGCTGGTCAACGGAGGTCAACGCTGATGTCAGCCCTACTAACATCTGACAACTTCTAACAACTGCCACATGACACTCCCTGATTGGTGCCACATGTTACCCTTTAACGCATGACACGTGTCCATGTTGACGTCATCATGACATGTTAGCAGCCACGTCACCTGACAACCTCTAACACAATGCTAAGTGGCACCACCTCATTGGTCCACGTGGTTTGACATCGCTGACATGACACTGCCACATCGATTCTGCCTTGACCTGACAAGCTGCCACATGGCACCACTTGATTTTCCATGTGGTTTGATAGCGATGATGTGGCATGCCACGTAATCGTCTCATACCTTCAGATGGGTCGACTCGCGACCTTGTAATGGGTCGACTTGCGACCCTTCACATCAATTCACCCGATTTTCCCTCAAAACTCATCCTTTTCACTCCATTCTTTCACCCACCTACTTGTAATTGACCCAAGAAACGATCTAAGAGCTCAAAATCGAAAGAACATACCTTGAAAGCTTCAACTAAGCTGGATCCTTTTCGACCAATCTTCAAACTCGAAGTCTAGTCGATCTACTCGTCCCGTTTTTGTCCCTGTAGATTCGCATGAGTACAAGGAACAAAATCCAAGTCTCAGTTTGTGTTTTCAACCCTCAAAACAAAAAAACCAAAATCTAAGGCCCAAGACTTACCTTTTTCGTGTTTTCTAGCCGTCGTACGCGGTTGTCCCTGCCGTATCTGCCATTCTTTTTGTCTCAACACTCTCTTCCTCTCACACTCACTATCTCTTTCAGTCAGACATCAGCAAAGGGGATGGGTAGTGGGGAAAATGGTTGTTCAGTCGAATGGAAGGAAATGGGGAAGGGGGAATGCACTTCAGGGCATGAAATGTGGGAAAATGGGCCAATGAGATGAATGACAAGTGTCACTCACTCATTGGTTCAGCTTTAGATATTTTTAGGCCAATTAAAACAAGCCAACTCAATGAGTTTTCCTTGTAAAACGTACCTGTAATCCGTTAAAATGTTTTAGACGCGTGAAATATCCGTAGGTTATCCAAATTGGGCATGCCGCCTGTCTACGTACTCGTAAGGTCTCGATCTACGTAATAGACCTCGGTACACATGCAATTGACCTTACGGGTCAAAATTCAACATTTTTCCCGTTTTTAGGGCATAATTGTCATTTTACCACTGAATTCCCGAAATTAAAAATTCTTGAAAATCTGGGTTGTTACAAATCTAGCTAAGCTTCTTTGCATATCTCTCTTGGTAGTAGTTCAAGCATACTCGATCTTGTTCAATGAACACTCATATGCACTCAATTAAAAACAAACTTGATCGATTCATCAAGCAATAATACATGAAGAACCCAGATGAACGAACAAAGATTTGATAAAATCGAAGAAACAAAGTTAAAAAGCAATTAGAGAAACACATGAAAGTATTCTAGCTTGAATTATGATTTCTTCAAAACAAATCCAAACAGTTTTGATAAAAACGTTTTGTTTATCAATTCAACAACAAAAACAGTTATAAAAAACTTTTTCTTAAAACCAAAACGAAAATCAATCCATGGTTTAGACCCAACCCTAAAACCAAGATTAAAAGGAAAACAATACTAATTTTTTCACGCACATTGCAAGATTCTTAGCCACTGCTATATATTAGAAGCTGTTAGGCCCAAACTAAAACGCACAGCTTCAACAGTTGTGAATGGATTTACAAATATGCCCTTAGTTAAAAAGAACTGGGTTGAACATGAACTAGTAAATAGTAAAAGACTTAAAATGATTAGTCTAGCCCTCATCATTTGGCCCAGAAGCCCACGGGCTTATGGGTACCCGATAGGCCCGATGACAAAAAGCCCGACCCGGCCCGCATGTTGACGGGCTGGACTTGGGTTTAGTGTATTCAAGCCCGTTAGGCCCGATAGGCCCGATAGGCCCGAGCCCGATAAAGCCCGGTAAGCCCAGCCCGACCCGCCCAGGTTAACCCGACTCATAAGCCCGAAAATATAAAATAATTATAAATTAAGAATTGATACCTAGTCCAATCTTGTTACTACTATCATAGCCAAAATCCAAAACTCCAACCAAATCTCAACCTAGTGTCATTTAAAAGCTCAATGCCCAAACCAAACCCTAACCCTAAATTCAAAAAAACTCACTAGGTCTCTGACTCTCTTATCGACTTCCTTATCCTATCTCGGCTTTATGGTCGAAAAGTTAAGTCAATTCTCCAAATCCAATAATACCCCTCCTTAGCTTATTTCAATATTCAATAATAATATTTAAGCTCAACTCACTTTTTTTTTTTTTACAATTAGGTAGGTACAAATGGGCTTAGTAGGCCCGGCCCAAGTGGGCTTAATAGGCCCGACCCGTAAAGCCCGATAAAAGCCCGGCCGAAACCCGGCCCGACAAAGGGTATGGGCTTTCATATTTATGATCAAGCTCACCCGACCCGGCCCGGTATTTTTTAAATTATGAAATAGGCCCGGCCCGGTCCGGCCCAAGCCCAAAAATTTTGGGCCGGACTTGCCCGACCCGGCCCGATGACGAGGCCTAGATTAGTCATTTGGTCTACCAAACTATCTAGAAAATACCTCTACGTTTTTTAAGTGTTTCTTATTTGCTCAGGACTATTTATTGAAGAGGTATTTAAGGTTGAGCATGATTCAAGTTACATGTGAAAAGGTAAAGCCAGTTACATCAATCCTAAAAATAAGAACTAACAAGTGAGATGTAAAGTTAGAAAGAGTAAAATTCATGTGCGGGCCCCAACATCTATTGGTCGTCAGGGCCCATTTACCTAAAAAATCATCTAAATGATGGGATTGCTGGCAGTTTATAGTCGGACCGGCCCAAATTTCAGTCGGGTCGATTCCTCAAGTCCAAAACCCTAACTACCGCACGTGCAAGAGCTCCTCCTTCTTTGATAGAGTCACGTGCCGGACACAACCGCACACAGACTCAAATCATGATAGACAAGAAGATACAGAGGTAAAGGGTACGCAGAGAAACACAGAGATAGAGCCTTTCAGAAACCCTAGCTCCCTCTACTCCATCCCCTATTTCACCATACTAATTTATCTCACGAATTCCCATGCATTTCAGCTTGAATTTGAGGTAGGCTCTGCCATCTTCGTATTACAAATTTTTATGTTTATATATGTATGCATGATTCGATGTTAATATTTTTTTGCTGAATTTATGTTTAGTTAATCGCTTGATTATTAATTGGTGGTATTGTGTATATTTTTCATTTTGGTAGAAATGGTGTGCTTTAAAAAAAAAAATTAGCATTGATGATAAGATTTTCTTAGTTGTAAGTTGAACTCTTCAATAATGGAAGTTAAAGATTTTGTCTTGGTAGGAAATGATTGATTTCCAGAACAGTTTGACATGGTCTATAATCTGAATTATCATTGTATGACTCGTTGAAATTCGGATTTTCGGTTTCCTGGAATCCTGAGAGCGTTATTTGGGAGATTAAAATTTGAATTTTATTCTTTACATTTCTCATTCTTATTGGTTTCAGCTAAAAAAATGTTTCATTTTCTCTTTCTTTCTTTTTAGCTGAATAAATCTACCAATTGATTGCATTACACTCATCTTTTGCGTGCTTATTTCTTATTGGGTTCTGGAGAGCGAAGAACATGACCTGCCAAGTTTTATGTTAGGATTTTCTATAATTTTTGTTTTGTATTTTCGTCGGTATTGATTATTGAGCTTTGCTCTGCTAGTCTGAATTACGAAATTTATCTCTTAGCTCTCCCAACCTCCGAGATGGACTTGTTCATGGTTCAAAACTAATAAGTTATATGTTGTATGAGAAATGAGAACAAGTAAAAACCAATACAATTGGAATTCACTCATGGGGAACTAATCTTCTCTTTTAGATAATGAACCATTCTTTATGCTCATCAATATCTTTCATATATTGTAATTTTATATCTTCTTTGTTTCTCATCTATGCACACAGAGGCATTGAAAACTCCATTAAAGTGTTCTTATAAATCTACTGGCTTTTTTTTTGTTACAATTAACACTGTTGATTGTTATAGTTAAGTTTAAATTATTGAAAACACTCGTCTTGAACTTTCAGGCATATCATGTCTAGTTTGCTCCCCACCTCTTATTGTGTTTTACCTTTAAATACAGGAAAAAGATTTGAGAAAGCTCCCTGGATAAGAATGCTAATACACATTTTGTTGGGATTCAAGATCGTATCTTTTTGGGAAGCACTGATAAATAGCCTGTACTTGCGAAATAAAGTTAAATTTTTAAATAAGGAAAAGGTTTCATTTGCCTTGTAACTTCCTTGTTTTTGGAATTGGAGGCACAAGGTGTTTTCTGGTTTGCATCTTCTAAGTTTAGTTGCATTTTTCCCGTCAAATGTCGGAAGGCACCATGGCAGTAGTCAAACCTGAGGTACGTTGTTTCATTATCTGAGGAATTGTAAGTGTTAAAAATTATAATATATAGTCTTGGACATGATATTAATTCCATGCATTTCATTTTATCTTTTTAGAAGCCTATCTTTAAGGACCCTTTGTTACTGAAGTATGACAAGGTTTTTCTTGTCTGGTTATTGGTCTTCTAGTAGTTTAATTGTAGTGAATCAGCAGTGTAGATATTTAATGAAGATTGGGGTTAAGACTGCCGCACCTAATGTTATGGTTTCTGTGGGTGGCATATTTGTTCAAGCTATATTCAAATTCTGTAGCATATTTGTGTTTCTCTTTCCACTCCCTTCTGAAATTCTCTTTTGTTTTGTTGAACTAGATGAAGTCTTACATCTGGTTACAAACTGCTGATGGTTCAATCCAACAAGTAGAAGAAGAGGTTGCCATGTTTTGTCCCATGATATGCCGAGAGATACTGCAGACAGGCATGGGATCTTCCAAAAACTATGCTATATCACTTCCTCAACGGGTTAACCCCCCTATTTTGGGATTAATACTTGACTACTGTCGGTTTCATCAAGTACCAGGTCGCTCTAATAAGGTCTGATATATAAATGTGGCATTTGTAGTTTATTTTTATTTTTTTTACATGATGTTATTTCACGAATAGCAATCAATGATACACAATTAAAAATAAAGAATAAAAAAATTGGGAAAATATAGCTACTCCCCTATGGGAAACGGGAGGTTTTAATATTCTCCTCTTCATCACCATCATCTACATAGGGAAGTCAGAAGTAATTAAATGGTTTACAGTTATATGTATTTGATAGTATCATTATCTTATCATGCGTAGGAGCGCAAAACCTATGATGAGAAATATATTCGAATGGATACAAAAAGGTTATGTGAGTTGACGTCCGCTGCTGACAGTCTTCAATTGAAGCCTTTGGTGGATCTCACTAGCCGAGCACTTGCTCGGATTATTGAAGGAAAAACACCCGAGGAGATACGTGAGACATTTCATTTACCTGATGACCTGACAGAGGTTTGTAGCTATCAAAATTCATTGGTTTTTATCTTCCTCATTTCATGTTTTTCATGTATATGTATCCGTTCAAAGCAGGAGGAGAAGTTGGAACCTCTGAGAAACATAACTGATGATCCACGCATCCGGCTTCTTAATCGGTTATATGCTAGAAAGAGGAAAGAATTGAAAGAGAGAGAGAAACTGAAGGTGCTTACTTTTACTTGAAGAGTTTGAAGCCTTTACCATTTGTTAAATGCGATATTTGTGGTAATTATATATTTCGCAATATTTATTAGTGTAAATAGTTCCATTGCTATTATGTAGTTGGAGGCTTGAAACAGTAAAACCTGAACATAAATGTTTGCCTTTGATAGAAAAGTTTGTTTATGCGTTTCAGAATGTTGAGGCTGTGGAGGAGCACTCAGTTGATGAGCGTTCAGTTGATGATCTCTTGACATTTATAAACGGCAGCAATCGAGGTATGATCCAGAAATCTTGTTTCTTCATCATGGTTGTAAATTGTCTGCTTTTAGTTTTATACATTGATTTTCAATTTTTCGCAATTTCTTCATTAGCTGTATGAATTTTATGGTATGTATGGTTCTCAAGTTAATACTATAGTACATATAATTATCGTTTGTGGTGTTCCTAGTTAAGTATGCTCATAATGGAACATTTTTTAAGAGTAGCTACTTAGTTAAGAGTTTTGACGCAATCTCTGTTCTAACTCTATGGACAAGGAGCAGACCATTTTCTGTTTTTGTAGGTGCTTCAATCACCACATTCACATATTATTCATGATTGTTTTCTACTCTGGCTTAAAATAGGAGAGAAGTATCTGGAATAACTTGTTAATTGGTTTGTGCTCTCAGAACTTACTATAATGTGATGCACTCTACAGATTCAAAGGGGGTCAAGACCAATAAAAATAAAAAGAAAAACCGGAGAAGAAAAGATCAACCAAAAGATTCTTCAGGCAGTTTAAATGGAAGCCACAGTAAGGTTGGTACTTCTCTCCTGGCTTATGTGCAGTCACCTTTCTTTGCTGCATCTGTTAGCACTTGGTCATGATTTCTCATGGTGTCTACATTTTTAGGACTTGGATGCTCTTTCTTTTGATTTCCATGATGGTGACATGAACCACGTTGACTCGCCATTTCCCAGTTCTTCAAAAATGCACGATTCTACAGATCTCACCTCTTCACCAAAGCTTGAGTTTGATGATGGTGATATTGATGATGATTTAGATCCTGCCATGAAGGAGGAGCTTGACAGGTAACAGAAGTGTCCGGATAGGGTTTGTCAATGATGAATCAAACTTTTTATTCATGAATCATATTAGAATGTAATCGGACTTCTAAGGCTTTAAGAAAGATATATGAATTATGCAACCCTTGTGTTAAAGTACAGAAAAATTATTGTTGTCCCCTTATATCATCCTAATCTGTGGTTACTCTCTTCAGTCTATACATATTTGATGATTATTGCAGATTGCTTGTTTTGATGTCTAATATTACTTTACATAGGGAAGTGGAAGATTTTGCACGAAGATTAAATTCAGATTGGCCAGAAAGAATGCAGGAAATTTTGTCTTTGGGGCAAGAGAGCAGGCTTGCACCAATAAACATAAACGGCAATGGCTCTGCCAACAGATATACAAGTATGCATCCTCTTAATATCATTTTGAGAGAACGATACACTTAAAAGGAGACAAGGTTGAGTGCAGATTTAGTTAGACTGACAGAGTTACCGGGTGATATGTGCAGGCTTGGACAGGAGATAATGATTCGTCGGTGGAATTTTACTCGATTAAAATTTCCAGGCAGCTTGAATGATGGGAAAAAATGCTAGCCGCGGGGTTTGCTGCTGCAGAAACTTCAGAAGAGCGAGGGAGCAACGATTTTGGTGTTGACGGCTTGTGAGTATAATATATTTTTTTTTTCATCACCAAACGCAATTTTCGTTCTGTGAGCATCTTCTTCCACGTTGAAGAAAGGAAAGAGAGAATTTTTTGAAAGCAAAAAGGAACTCAGAGGCTACAAATAGGAGGAGAGTGCGTAGTTTCGTAAAAATGTCCTTTTTTTTATCCGAGTAAAAATGTCCTGAGAGCTTATTTTCTCTCCCTGGTTGTTTACAGAGGAGAGCATCAATTTTTCCAACGTTTTTCCTCTACTAGCCATTATTCATTTGCTGGCCGTCTCCTATACTTTCTTGAAAGTGGAAAAAATAATGCTGAATGAACTTACAAAAATGTACCGTTTTTCTTCATTTTCATTTCTTATAGGGCCCCATTTGGCTTTTGAAAGTCTTGCCAAAATTTGTAATGTACTGGAGTCGATGTAATGAAATTTTACTGAAAAGGAAATTGTTAATTTAAAAAGGCTTTGTAGATATGAGTTTTAATTTCGATTACTACTTAGTAACATATCATAAAGCTAAAGGATTATCTATGATCTATGAAGATGAATTATTCATTTATTTTTCTTTTACATGAATAAAACAAAAGGAGAAAAAACAAAGTATGGCATTGAGTACATTGAACTTCAATATTCTTTGAGTTTATGGGCAGAAAAATACTTCTTGAAAGCTCTAGGGAGATAGACGGGCAACAAAAAGCCGAAAAGGTTAAAGCACCAAAAACCCATATTAGCAATGGCAAGCCCTCTCCCAAGATACAATCTTTTTGCAGATCCACCATACCCTTCATACTCTTTTGAAAATTCACTTTTAAGCCACTCCACAATGGTGAAAATCCTTCTTGAATTGTAGAAAACAGGCACGAAAACTCGTATCGGTGTCGAAAATCTGTCACCAGAAGCCATCCCTTCCATGAATATCTGACTAGCAAGAAGAAAAAGATGCGGGGAAGCCGCGCTGATGCCTTCTTTGTCGCCCTCGAAAATACCCTCGAAGATGTAAGCGATTGGGAGCAGGAGTCCGAGGATGGCCCCTACCAGAACGTAGAGGCGGAGAATCTTGTTCTGGGGGCTGAACACGGTGGGGACTTCAGAAAAATTGAGGACGGGGAAAGTTACTTTCGAGATGAAGTGTATGTAGACGGCGGAGAAGAGAACGAAGGCAAAGTCTTGGGGGCTTACCATGCCGCTGGCGGAGAGGACGACAATGACGGCGAGGGCGTTGAGTTGGTGGAATGAGAATAAGCCGGGCCTCCGTTGGGTGGTGGTGGCGCTGGCGTGTGAAGTCGGCGACTTTGGGTGGAGTCTTGAGGATTTTGGATCATGGTATTCTTTGAATTCATGTTCTTGTTCTTTGGGGAGGCTAATGTCACTGCAAGGGCCAACCCCACCTGACATTTTTTGTGTATGAGCTTAAAGGCGTATGAGGTTATGGAGAGAATGAAATTTTGTGAGAAGGAAGAAAGGTGTATAGTTAAGAGAGAGTTTAAGGAGAAGGAAGATAGGGTGAAGCATAAGGTGAGGAGGGTGGACAAGTGGCACTGTGAAAGCGATTTGAGGAAACTAGTCGATAAGAGGAAGAGAAGGGTGCGGACACTATTTTATCTAATTTTCCTGGTCTAGAGTGAAAATGGCTTTGTTGTTCTTAAGCTTATTATCGCACTTTTTTTTTATTGGTAGCTTTCAAAATTATGTAAATTAAAAAAACAAAAACTCTACTATGCGACTATTACAATTTACATCACATAAATTTGTTAAATGAACTCGTGTTCTTAGGGAGAATAAATAAATAATAAATTTACTCTAATTTTATTACAGAAATAAGTAATATGATAAATTATAAAAAAAAATTCACAAATTATAAAAGTAATTTCACATTCATATTTAATATACATAAAAAAATATTTTTATTTATTTAAATGCACTCTAAACTCTTATCAATGTCACATTTTGCATCCTATTCTAATTATTCGTTCATTAAGAACCTATAACAGTCTAGTTGACCCACTCAACAGTTTTTTCGATATAAATGTTAGGTGGATGTCGTTCGAAAAATGTTAAGTGGGCGTCGTTAATTAATAATTTATACATATTTTATCCATAATTAAGTACCTTTTTATTCATATTTTGTTAATATTTCCGTTCTATGCAATTGGAAAAAAATAATCTATTTTGTAATAAGTGTGTAAAATTAGATAGAGTTTGAAATTATGAGAATTTGAGTGAAAAAAATTGCCTAAATCGGAGTTATATTAAAAAAATTATGGAAGATACATGAGAGACCACCAAAAAGGAATTCAGTAGAATGCTAGTGAATCCATCCCAAACCCTAATTGGCGCACGCTCACTGAATCAGCCGCCCACCTTCTTCGGGCACACAATGAATTCTTAGAGACGGCTTCTGCCGGCTTACACCGAAATCAACGCCAGCAGCCTTAATGCCTCTGACTTTCGTTGGCTAGCTGTTGACCACCGAATTTCCCTATCTTATTCAATTAGCGCCTATCGAATTCTACTCATATAAAGCTACTACAACAATCTTGTGGGATGTAGGCACATTTTGTGGATTTTCCAAGTTGCATTCCCATTTGCTCTCCATATTGTATAAAAGATTTCAATCCTATTTACTTTTACATTATTATTTTTACTCTTTTTACTTGTAGGAAAGATTTTTAATTAGATTTCATAAATGTTTAGGAAACTTTTTCCTTGCAGAATTTTTTGTAAACTTCTATTTGTATGAGGATTAATAATTCTCCAATAAATAGAGATACTATGGTTTATGTAAAGGGGTGGAAGAGTTGGAGAGAGAGAGAGATTCGAAATATATTAAATAATACAAAACAAAATACATTTGTCTTTTATTCTATAATTTCTTTTATTTTGTAATTTCTTTTTAGATTAGGGCTTCTTGAAACCCTAGTCATGTTAGTTCGTTAGTTAGATTTTTGACACTTGATAATGATTATTATGCATGTTAAAAAAGATGTATTAATTTGCTTCATGAACTTAATTTATGCCTATAAGCCTTGCTAACTTGTTTTCTTATAAATATAGATTTAATCGTTTGACGGACCATGATATCATCTTGTGATTCATAGCATCATGTTTAGAGCGTGGACCCCTATTTGTAGTATAAACTCATGACAACCTAAGATTAAACATCACTTTTCTCGGGGTAGTTTAGTGTCATTAAATTCAATTAACACTTAATGCCTTATCTATTTTATTGATAATAAGCTTCTGAGTAAATTTAATTAATCTAAGAAATAATATGGATAAATGTTAAGAAAAGTTCTTGTGGAATTCGACCTTTATTTATTTAGTATACTATCTTCACGATTTTTGCACTTGTAAGATTAAACTGAATAAAATAGATTTCATATTTATTTATGTTGTCTATTTTATCCAAAAAAAATTTGCTTTGTCGGGGACATTGACCCTTAATAATGTCCATATATCTTAGATTCATTAACTCAGTTTGTTTTTCTTTGGGGTTAATGTAGGCTCAAAGGGGTTAAAACTAAGGGGGTCGCAACTTGTGCGCACAAAATAGGGAACATGGATGTTTGAATTAGTGGTGTTAACCCTAATGCCTTAATCATTTCCAAAATCAGAAAGTTTATTGACTTAAAAGCTTTGAAAATCACATAGAATAAGTTCTAGTACTCTAGAGTTCATTAAAATCTATTGCAAGCAGTTATGAGACATGTATATCAATTTAAACAAAGAACTTATGAATCACTCATCAAAGATGTATATAAGGTTCTAAAGCTCACATAAGGTTCAAATGATTCATACTTATCTTAACATACTCGTTTATGTACCAATTTACATGCATTATCTACAAGTTAAAACATTTAATCACAAAATATTAATAAACAAATTCAAGTTATAGTGATCATTTTTATAGTCATAACATATTCATTTCCGTTCATTTATATCATTGACAAGTTAAAAGACAATTTAATACTCGTAAAAACATTAAGTAACAAAAAAAAAGACTCAAGAAAGTAATAAACAAAAAAAAATATTTATTTTTGAATAATTAATTATTTTTTTTTATAATTTTTTTAAACAATTTTATTGCACAATTAAAATTGTAAACCACTTCCCCACACTTAAATTCTACATTTTCCTTAATGTAGGAAAATAAGAAGTAATTGAACATAGAATTGGAGTAAGGAAAGTGATTTACGAAAATGAAATAAGAAAAACATTAAGTAAACAAAATAAAGAGAGTGAAGGGTGAAAGATAGCAAATCTGCGTTGATGACTCTTTCACATCCCGGGAATACATTGGGTTGCCTCCCAACAAGCGTTTGAAGTTTAACGTCCATCCAGCCTAGACAGAGATGCACGTTAGTTAGTAATGCAAATTTAAGTTAAGGATGCAAGTTAAATGAAGGATGTAAGTTAGTTAAACTAAAAATGCAAATAAAATTTGTCATGACAAATAATGTAAGTTAAGATATAAACAATATTTACATGTTGGGGGAAGTCAAAGATATATATAGTTCACATAACTTCAAGGTTTAGATGGAGACTTATACGTCCGTGCGGCCCAAGTAAATATCTTGGATTAATTCAACTGTTTGGGCACGTTCAAAGGTGACCAGGTTAGAAAGAATAAACACAAGAGACATGGCTAATTTCGAGACATCCCGGAGCTTAAACTCCATTGATGTCCCTTTCTTATACCCAAAACCCGTTATGAGTACCGTCTCTTGTCCTAGACATCACCCTCGAAAATTTCTTACTCCAGAAGAATTAAGATAACTCAAGTGTTAACAATCACCGTAGGTGAGAGTTAACAAAAGAGTCTTCACCGATTAAAGATCAAAATCTAAACTTTGAAACACAAGTGATCTACATATAGCCAAGACTAATGCATGAATGCACGAATTATTTACAAGTACGTTTTTATGCACAAGTTACAAATATAACATGACAATTTATTCACAAGTATGAACAATTTATGAATTAAAAAGACAAAGAAGTATAAATATATCCACAAAAAATATACAACTTAAATAAATACATCCACAAATAAAATAAAATAAAATAAAATAAACAAGTAATATACAACTTAGGAACTAGTATAAACAAACAAGTATGTACTAACACTAACATGAAGCTAAAACTAGGGGTGGGCACGGTTCGGTATGGTACAAAATTGATCGATACCAGAACCATACCATTTAATTTTAATCGGTACGGTACGGTTCGGTATTCAATATTTTGAAAGTGAAACCAGATCGTACCGTACCAATTAAGTTCGGTACGGTTTCGGTATGGTTTCGGTTTTGAGCCAAAATTTTGTTTGTGATTATAAAGCAAGGAAAAGACTAAAGAAAAAACAAAACTACATTTATGAAGGACTTAAGTTTTCAAATATGTATTGAAAAAGTTGCACTAAGTTGAAGATATCAACTCTTAGAAGCTAAATTAAGACATGTATGATCATATCAACTCTTGAAGAAGGCCTAATAAACCAATAAGAAATAAATTTAATTATTAAAAAAAATATTCTAATTCGGTACGGTATCGGTACGGGACGGTTTTTTAAAATATCGATACCGAAACCGTACCGAATTATATCGGTACGGTTTCGGTACCGTACCAATCATACAACGGTTTTACTATTCGGTTTTTTTTCGGTATGGTTTGATCTGAAACGGTACGGTTTCGGTATTTTGGTTCCATGTGCCCAGCCCTAGCTAAAACTAAAAAAAGTTGGAAAGTAAATATGTATATATAAAAAAATTTATTTAATTTTTTTTTCGGAATTTAATAATTAAATAATTGATTTTTTTTTTACGAATTTTAAGTTTTTTTTTTAATTACAAAAACAAATAAAAATAAATAAACGTAAAAAAAATAAGGAAAAGTGAACATGTACAAAATGCACTTATGAACAATTAAAAAGAATGAACATTATGTACAAGTATGAACAAACAAAATATGACATGTATAAGAATTATAAACAAACATAAAAATAAAAAGTTATGAACAAGTATAAAAGTAATATACTAGTATAATATGAACATGCATAAAGATAAACAATAAGAACAAGTATAATATGTACAAATATAAAAATAAAAATAAACAAATAATAAGAATAAAAATAAGATGGATAAAATATAAACAAGTATAAGAATTATAATCAAGTAACTAAAAGTTACGTATAAATAAAATATGAACCAAAATAAAGTAAAATAAATATAAACAAGTATAATATGCACAAATTATATACATACACCAACATATTAAAAATGATTTTCAATTTCCCCGGCAACGACGCCAAAAATTGATAACGCCCAAACTACGCATTAAATTAAACACGTAATTCGGGTGTTATGCAATTTAAACCCTTTTTGTGTAATTGTAGTATTGGTAAATAGTGATCGTTCTTAACCAGGGAAATTAGGGAACATTAATAATATGTTAGTGAGAAAGAATAATGAATAATCAAAGAATAATGAATTAAAGAATTAAATAATTAAATAATTAAATAATTAAATAATAAAGAATTAAAGAATAAATGAATTAAAGAATAAAAGAATTAATGAATTAATGAAATAAAGAATAAAAGAATAAGAGAATAAAATAATAAAGAATTAAATGGGGGGTTTGAAAGATTGTAATCATATAATAAAGTAAATAAGTAAAAATAATTAAGAACTTAATTCTACTTCTACTTTAACTTTTGTGCAAGTGAACTTTCTTCAAACACATATTTTTACCAACACTCTAACATCATGCTCATATTGAACCAATCACGAAATCCTACCTTAATCATCTCAAATACATGCATGCGTTTTTCAATATTACAAATGCACCGAACAGCGGTCATAAATACTTATAATACGATTCACCTTAAGTTTGTGATTTCAATGTGTGTCAAACATCTAAATCTCTTCAATCTTATTCTAAGTGCACCGAACAGCGGTCATAAACATTTAGTGTTAAATTGAAGGTTAAGCACTAAAACATATGAAATATATGAAATTCAAAAAGTAAAACACATGGAGATTGTATTCACATTTACAAATGTTAGAAAGAAAATACCAACACATATATTGAATTATAAGTGAAACCAAAACAATAACAAGAATATAAGTAAATGGAGAAAAGTTACACTTTCGGAACCCAAGAACAGCTTGTGATTCCGAAAGTAGATGGAAACAATGGAATGTTATTCATAAGGAACACCGAACAGCGGCAAGAACATTATGAAGATGGAGGATAAAACATAAAAATACGGACTTAAATTCTAGAATTATTTCGGAAATACTTGGCCTAGGTATTTCTTAAGGAAAGCATAAAAATGTATTTAAGAGATCTCAAAGAAAAATCACAAGAACAAAGTAAAGAAGAAATGAAATTAAGAATTAATATAAAAATAACATAATTTAAGAACAAGAATTAAAAGGAAGCTAATTAAATAAATAATTTAAAAGAAGCTAAATTGGTCCCCAAAAATAAAGAAGATGAACTAATAGAAGAGAAACTAGAGAGAAAATAAGAGAACTTAAACTAAAGAGAGGAAAAAAAATGGGAAAAATGGGGACCCTTTTCAAATGAATTTGCCTCCCTATTTATAGAGGGAGGCCAAAAAGAACTAAAAATAAAATACAAAATAAAATATAAAAATACTACAAAAATAAATGATGAAAAATGATGATGAATGATTATTTTAGGCATGGGATTATGCTGGAAATTGCAGAAAAACTGCACAAAAGGGAGTAGGTTGGAGTGGGTTGTGCAGCTGGTGGGTGGCTGGGCTTCAGAGGAATGCAGGTGGGCCAGGCGGTAGCTGGGCTGCGGAGTAGGTGCTGTGCAGGCGGGTTGGTGAGGAGTTGGGCTGCATGCAGTGGATGGACGCGGGCCTAGCATCTTGTACGGGCTGGAGTAGCTGTGCAGCGGTTAGGTGGATAGTGGGTTGCTGGTGAAGATGGGACTGGACCGAGATGATGGGCTGAAGAAAATGCAGGTGGGTACGGCTGGGTTGGTGAGGGCGCAGGCGGGTCGGTGGCGAGCTGGCCGGATCGCGAGCCTTCTGGGCTGTGCTTCTGCAGCGAATGGATTGGACTGAACGACGCGGGCCTGGATAGGTGAACTGGGCCACGGCTGCGCGAGTCTGGCGTCTGCAGTGGGCTAGAAGGGTTCACGGGCTGGGCCTTTTCCTGGGCTGCAAATAAGAAAAGAATGGGCTGGATTTATTATTAATTTGAGTTTGCAAAATAAAAAATAATTAGTATATAATTTCACCGAAACTCGTCTATAATTTCTTCGTTATAATTCCAATCGGGACGATTCTTTGGCCAAAACACTCCAAATTAAAAGTTTTATTTATTTAAACAAAAATATCACAAAATAAATTATTTTATCTAATTATTTACTAATTTAATATTAAAAGTCAAGTGTAAGGGTATAAAATAATATAAAATAATACTTATTTGAGGACCTATCAGGTAGGGGCCCACCTGCATGCAGGCTAGTTGGACCATGTAGGGCCGACGTGTGGTAGGGCCCAAATCAGACAATATCGCATTGGAGGAGACGAGCCGTGACATTTTGGTATCAGAATCTAACCCTGACTGGAATTGATTATGGGGGTGGATTTTAATGTCCCACATCGCCCGAGGGGTCTTGGGGGATGTGCCTTATATGTGCGGGCACTCCTCCATCCAATGCGAGGCCTTTTGGGAGTGGGGCCCCCAAGAGAAATTCCGTGCGGGCAACGGTCCACGTACGTGCATTCCAGTTGAATCATGCAGGGCGAATGTGTAGCGGGGCCCAAAGCGAACAATATCGCATTGGAGGAGGCGGGGCGTGACACTTAATCACATTGAGGACAATGTTCAGTTTAGTCTTGGGGGTGTGAAATTTCATTTTAAAATTAGGAAAACTTATTTGAAAAGGAAATTTTTGACAAATAAAAAAATAAAAAATAAAAAACTCAGTTTTTAATTAGTTTTTATTTATTTTCAGATCGTTAATGCTTTACTAAGTTCATGCCTTGATTATATTTGTATCATAATTATACACTTCAAAATGCCATATTTTATGTGATTAAGTAGACAAGATGGGTATATTTAAATGAATTTTAGAAAATTAGTGGGCACTACCCTTTTGAGACCTTTGAGCCTAACTGTCATTCTTTTTTAATGATCTACTTGTTTCTACTCTTAAACACTTATCACTTTTGTTCATAATTACATGATGTCATTATATTTGCATTGTTATTTAAATAACTTTATCATATAGATGCTCTTGATTTGATGTAGATTCTCTGTAAGAAATTATATAGGCTATGTGTGCTTTAACCTCCTAAAAGCATATCTTTCCCAATTGCATGCTCCCTAAGCTCACTTTGCACCAAACACTTATCCATTTCGTTCATCATCCACATTACAACCTACTCAAGATTTCATTTAAATTCACATGTGATTAACTTTTATTTCCTTTACATCAATTCAACAATCTTATATCTGTGGAACCCAAAATCATCCGAAAATTGTGGAGCTGCCATGTGGCCCATAATTCCTAAAATGACCAAACTGCCTCTGACAGTAATGCTAATGACTTGAAAACACACACATTAAATAATCTATTTACCAACTTAATGTGTTATTTAATCAGGTTAAAAGCCTCTGTAATATTAATATTCTCATCGAGAGTTAATTGTCATTATTCTTAATAACAGACAATTAATATTAATATTAAATTACAATAATTATCATTATTATCATAATGAGCTATTATTATAATTATTAAATAATAAATTTTATTAATAAATATATTATTTATTAATTACAAATTCAGCCGACCAATTAGAACGCTTCGAAGCTCCGAAGATTTTCCTATAAATAGCGGAGCACATTTCATTTTCAAGGTACGTCGATTCTTCGCTTCGAAGTATATCATTTTCCTCTCTCAAAGCTAACTTAGGCATCAGAGTGTTCTTGGTCGAACAACCCCCCAGGTAATCGATCGAGGCAACGATAGCTAATTGTTTGCTGTTTGCAAGAATTGTGAGGACTTTTCGCGGCGGGTTCGATATTTGATTCAACAATTGGTGCTTCCATTGAGAGGGATTGAGGAATACTCAAAAGAAGCTCTCTCGGTTGTTCATCGTTCTTCAGGTTGTTGTTCATCGTTCATCTTTCTTCGTTCGTCGTTCATCGACATTGTTCGAAGATTTTGAACGTTGTTCAAATGATCCATCAACAACTTTCCAATTAGAACGCTTCGAGGCTCCCAAGATTTTCCTATAAATAGCGGAGCACATTTCATTTTCAAGGTACGTCGATTCTTCGCTTCGAAGTATATCATTTTCCTCTCTCAAAGCTAACTTAGGCATCAGAGTGTTCTTGGTCGAACAACCCCCCAGGTAATCGATCGAGGCAACGATAGCTAATTGTTTGCTGTTTGCAAGAATTGTGAGGACTTTTCGCGGCGGGTTCGATATTTGATTCAACAATTGGAGCTTCCATTGAGAGGGATTGAGGAATACTCAAAAGAAGCTCTCTCGGTTGTTCATCGTTCTTCAGGTTGTTGTTCATCGTTCATCTTTCTTCGTTCGTCGTTCATCGACATTGTTTGAAGATTTTGAACGTTGTTCAAATCATCCATCAACAACTTTCCTATTCAAGATTCTTTGATTCGCCATGGATAGGGTTCATCGATCCGTTCGATCAGCTGGAGAAGGTGTTTCTGCCTTAACTGCTCAGACGAGGAATGAGGCTAGCATAGAGACTCCGGAGGAGCGGCCAACTCGACCCTGACGTGTGTCCATAGAAGCGCCCGTGAAGACGCACGGAGGGAGGCCAACTTTCAACTTCGGAGCATTCCCCTCTCCAGCTAACCAAGTGCCCGCGCTGGGGGAAGGAACTTCGACCTTGCAACAAGCAGGCAGACAATTGATGGGAAGTGCATCACGGCAAGATCAACCCACATCAAACATGAATCTAAAGGAATTTTTGGATGGGCGTCACGACGTCTCAGGGAAAGGTCACCACCAACCTCCTCAGGAAAACTTGGCACAACAAGTAGAAAGGTTGAGCAGCCAAGTTCAACTTCAGTCAAAGCTCTTGTAGCGACTCTTGACAGAAAGAACATTCCTAGAGCCAGACAGACATTTCACGTCACATGGAAGACAAGAGAATGCTCCAAGGCGACCTGGGAAAGAAACGGCCCGCTGCCAAACAATGTCACAGGATACCTCTCTGAGCGACTCTGGTGAGGAAAGTCACCCCCGCATGGAAATGAGCCTTCAACTCCCAAGGCCATCGGTACATGAGAGGCTTGGAAGTAGGATCGGGGCAACTTCACAGGTAGTGCGTTCACATGGGAACATGAGGCAACAGACTACACATAAAGCCCCAAGACGATCTGCCCAAGGTCATGAGAGAGAGGATGAAGCCTACTTCATTGCTCGATCCTAGAGATCAAGGGGAGAGGCTCAAGGAGGTTCTCGGCGATTAGCATGAAATGGCTCACCGCCTCCGCAAGGTGCGCTGCGGGCTAATGATGTTCAAAGGATATTGGACAGGCACCTTCATGTTCAACGAGATGGCGATCTAGAGGACGATCTACATCGCCAGATACAGCTATCCATGCCTTTTGTAAGGGATATTGAGGAGGATCCATTCCCTCAAAGGTTTGCAACGCCAAACGTCACTCCATTCAAAGGAGCTTCCGACCCGGTAAAACACATAGACTACTACCGGGGAGCCATGGTCCCCTACAAACATAATGATGCACTCATGTGCAAATTTTTTCAAGCCTCTCTTCAAGGCCAAGCCATGAATTGGTTCAATCTTCTCCCCCGGAGGTCAATTATGTCTTTTGAAGAGTTGGCTCTGGTATTTGTGAAGGAGTACGCACAACTTCGAACAATCGAGGTGAAGGATGACCATCTTTTCTCTGTCCAAAAGAGAGCAAAAAAGACTCTGCGATAATACATACGGAGATTTTACGAGGAGAAGTCTAGAATTGTAGGCTGTAGTGACCTTGTTGCGGTAATGGCGTTTAAACAAGGACTCCCTCGGGACAGCTAGCTTTACGGAGACATCGTCATGAGTAATGTGTGAAGTCTCACCAAGATGCTCTCGCTAGCAGAGCGACATGCAAGCTGGGAGGACTATAAGAACGCCACATATGAACAGGACCATGCTGGGGCAAGTGAGAAGACATCCAATAAGGATGAAACCCAGGGAAAGTTTGCAACTGGAAAGTCCAACAAGTGCAAAACGGGTCAATCCTCCCAAACACCAGCTATGGGGAAGCCTAACTTGCAGTTATCTTTGCTAGTCCATCAGATCCACAATGAAATTAAGGGCAAACCATGGTTCAAGAAGTTGGAGCCAGTCAAAGGTGATTAAGAGAAGGCTGATAAAACGACGTGGTGTGCCTTCCACGAGTGATATAGGCATAACATCAGAAAATGTATATCTTTCGAGAGATATCTCCGGAATCGCATCAAAGAAGAACATTGCACTAAGTACGTCAAAGGGAAGACTATGGATTGACCCGCTGATAAAGGACCGAAGGAACCTGTAGCAAAGATGATTTGCATCAACACCATCATAGAAGAATCGAAGTTTCTAGGAACCACCTCTAAGCAGAAGAAAAGAAAGATATGAGATGCACTGGCCATCTCTCAGGTCTCCCATGTTACCACCCCCCGGGGTGGCCAACGACCTTCTCGTTGGTTTCTCTTGAAGGACAAGGTAGGACTTGATTGGCCGCATGATGATGCTTTAGTCGTGTCAATCCAGATCGCTCATGCTCAAGTTGATCGGATTCACATTGATGAAGGAAGCGCAGCAAATATCCTCAGCTTGGATGCAGTGCGCAAGATGAGGTTAGAAAGCCTTACAACAAAAAGGGTTGTCCCGCTCTGAGGTTTCAAAGGGTCAACCAGCATGACCGTAGGCACTCTCCAACTGGATGTATATTCTGATCTCGTAGTCATGTCCCAGACTTTCTGCATCATGGACGAATACTCTCTATACAATGGAATTTTGGGAAGACCATGGCTTCACAAAATCCTCGCAAACACGTCAAGCCTTTATCAGAAGATTCGATTCCCTATCCCCGAAGGTGGAATCGGGGAGATCAAAGGCGATCTGGTGATGGCTCGGCGGTGCCTTACAGAAGGGCTGAAGGAGGTCAAGGAGGCTGAGTTTGTTCCCCAGGTAGGGTTCTCTATTGGGGGCAAGCTTTCTTCGTCTCCTAAATAGCAACTAATCATGGGTCAAGATCCTGACATTCATGAGGAACCACCAACTCCGGAAGGGTGGCAACCGGAGGATGACGTCACCCTAATTCCACTTGACCCTCAACATCCCGTGCGACAAGCCCGTATTGGTGCTCTATTGAGTGACACAGAAAAAGAAGAACTCGTAGCTTTCTTGCGTAAGGAGAAAGAAGTTTTTGCTTGGTCTCCGTCTGACATGTCGGGGGTTGATCCTACCATCGTTTTCCACAAGCTGCATGTCAATCCCAACCACAAGCCGGTTAAGCAGAAAAGACACAATTTTTCCCCCGAGAAAATTACTATCATCCAAGAGGAGATTTACAAGTTACTCGTTGCTGGATCCATTGAAGAAGTTCCGCACCCTGAATGGCTAGCAAACGTTGTACTTGTCAAGAAGAAAGAAGCAGTACGATGGAGCATTTGTGTTGATTACACCGATCTCAATCTTGTATGCCCAAAGGATAACTATCCCCTGCCCAGAATCGATCTCTTAATGGACTCAACTGCAGGAAATGAGCTCCTAAGCTTCCTAGATGCATACTCGGGCTATAATCAGATTTTCATGTATGAAAAAGACAAGGACAAAACTGCCTTCATCTTCGACCTCGGTATGTACTGCTACAAGGTCATGTCATTTGGCCTCAAGAATGCAGGTGCAACGTACTAGAGACTTGTCAATCGGATATTCAAAGATCTCATCGGTAAAACTATGGAGGTCTATATGGATGACATCATGGTCAAAGGAGAAAAACGAGGGGATCATATCCCCAACCTGCGAGAGACTTTCAGCTTGCTGAAGAAATACAAAATGAATCTTAACCCTCTGAAGTGTACTTTCGGGGTATCAATAAGGAAGTCTTGGGATACCTTGTGACTCAGCATGGGATCGAAGAAAATCCAGAGAAAATCAAGGAAATTCTCGAGATGAAGTCTCCATCAAGTCTGAAAGAGATTCAAAGTCTCACTGGACGAGCTGCAGCATTGAACAGGTTCTTGTCCAAGTCAACTGATCGGTGTCGACCTTTCTTCCAAGCCGTAAAGAAGGCATCCAGAGATAAGTGGGACGAAGGTTGTGAGAAAGCGTTTCAAGATCTCAAGGTCTACTTGACGTCTTCATCGCTACTATGAAAACTGAAAGATAACGAGGACCTGTTCTTATATCTAGGGGTCTCTGATGTTGATGTAAGCTCTGTACTTATCCGGGAAGAGAATGGGATTCAACTACATGTGTTCTATACATTCAAAGCCCTCCTTGACGCTGAGACACGATATACAAAGTTTGAAAAGCTGATTCTAGTATTACTAGTTACCATAAAGAAGTTGAGGCCTTACTTTCAAGCTCATCGGGTAATCGTCATGATAGAATATCCATTTTGTTCGTTACTTCATGCACCTGATGCATCGCCACGAGTAATGAAATAGGCCATAGAGTTGAGTCAGCATGATTTGCTCTATCATCCAAGAATAGCTGTTAAAGGCCAAGCCTTAGCGGATTTTATTGTGGAGTTCACACCAGCATCACTGGAAGGATGCAATGGCTATAAGCTTAGCAAAGCCCCCAGGGCCGCCGACACTTCCTTGTCACAAGATCATGGCGATAGTTCCCCTTCTCTGCAACCCTCAACTTCTAATCATCTATGGAAGCTCTTTGTTGATGATTCCTCGAACCAGAAGAGGGCATGAGCGGGGATTGTCCTTATCACTCCAGATGGCTCAATAATGGAGTAAGCGGTACAGTTTGGATTCAAAGCCTCTAACAATGAGGCGGAGTATGAAGCTTTGATTTGTGGGCTCGCACTTGCCAAAGGTTTGGGCATTAAAAAACTCGTTATTCATTCGGATTCACAAATGATCACTAACCAATCGATCAGTGAATATGTTGCGCTTGATGCCATGATACTTAGATATAACAACAAGGTCCAGGAAATGCTTGTTTTTTTCTCGGTTTTCACTTTTCATCAATTTCCCCAAGCCGAAAATGCACAAGCGGATGCACTGGCTAATCTAGCGTCATCGCTTGACCATCGATTCAAGCACTCAATCCCCATTGAGTATCTCGAGCAACGAAGCATTGATGTTAAAGAGATTGAAGTAAGACAACTTGACTCATCTCCGAGTTGGCAGGACCCTTTTATCAATTACCTGGAGTATGGCATATTGCCTGATGGTCGATTAGAGGCTCGCAAAATCCCGATGAAGGTTGCACGGTACTATGTCGACAAAGGTCGACTTTTTCTAAAAAGCTTCTCAGGACCAAACCTGCTATGCTTGAAGCATCCTGAAAGATTGAAAGTCTTGGCTGAGATTCATGAAGGACATTGTGGGAATCATTCTGGTGGAAGATCTCTTACTCAAAAAATGCTTAGTGCAGGATTTTGCTGGCCCACTCTACACCAGGAAGCTCTGGAGTATGCCCAGAAATACGACAAATATCAAAGGTTCAAGCCTAACCAATTGGCACCACCGGAAGGCTTACATGCACAGACAAGCCCTTGGCCATTCATGCAATGTGGAATTGATATCGTGGGACCTCTCCCAAGCACTCCAGTACCAAGCAAAAAGTATTTGTTAGTTGCCACTGACTACTTCACCAAATGGGTGCAAGCGAAGGCCTTGGCCACCATAACTCAGACTGATGTTCAAAAATTCATCTGGAGCTAGATTATCTACCGATTTGGACTTTCCAAGGTCATTCTAACAGACAATGGAACTCAGTTCACTAGCGTCGTAATCAACGAGTTCTTTGAGTCTTAGAAGATCAAGCATTTCACTTCAACTGCGTATTACCCCCAGGGTAATGGCCAGGCAAAAGCTTCAAACAAGACGATCCTCGATTGTATCAAGAAGCAACTCGATGATAAGAAAGGCTTGTGGGAGGAAGAGTTGGATGGCACGCTCTGGGCTTACCGCACCACTCCACGTCTTACAACAGGAGAGTCTCCATTCACCCTTGCATACGGCACTGACGCTGTCATTCCTCCACATGTTGTTGTTCCAGCGCTCTTTACCGAGCTCGATGATCTAGTAGTCAAATCCATCGCTCTAAGAACTTCACTTGATCTCAACGAGGAATTAAGAGAGCAAGTGGTGAAGCGCATCTCCAGCTACCAGCAGCAAGTGAGAAGTTCCTACAACAAGAAAGCTCTACTCCAGCACTTTCTCCCAGGTGACCTTGTTCTCAAGAAAACTTTTGCAACACCCAATCGTCCAGGATCTCAAAAACTCAAGTCCCCGTGGGAAGAACCCTACCGAATCTACCAAGTAGGCGGAAAGGGAAGCTACACCTTAGAAAAAAAATGGACTGAAAATTAGTTAGTGGTTCCATGAACGCTCATCACTTCTGAAAATATTATGTTTAGTACAAACTAGAGCATAAAGCTAAGCTAGTCTTCAACTTTTTCACAATATAGACTTTATTTTCAAGAATGATGTATTTAGATTTATCAATAAAGCTATCAAGTCATTCCTAGTTCACCTATGTGTTATTGTACTTTCGGAAAGGTTCTCAAAACCTTCCTCCGGGAAGCATCCAAAGCCTTCTTCTGAGAAGAATTCAAAGCCTTCCTCTCAGAAGCATTCAAAGCCTTCCTCTCGGAAGCACTCAAAGCCTTCATCTCGGAAGCACTAGAATGCTTCCTCCGGGAAGCACCCAACATTTTCCTTCAGGAATAGCTCATAGCTTTCCTTCGGGAGGCAAGCAGAGCTTTATGAAGGAAACTCTTAAAACCTTCCACTAGGAAGCACACTAGGTCTTCCTCTGGGAAGCATTTCTAAAACCTCCTAACTCGAAGCGCTCGAGCTTTCCAGTAAAGCATTTCAAGCCTTCAGTTAGAAAGAGCAAAAGCCCTTTCCTGAAGGCAACATACCAAATACTTAATGATCTAACGCTTCACGTTAATTAGAGACCGCCATTGCACACCCATGGTTGCAATGGAGGCATATGAATGAGCTCATTCCGACACATTGAGAAGCATTTGAAAGTGTCCGCTTCAACGCATTAAAAAGTGGATAAAAGAAAGTTAACACTTGTGTTCCAACAATTGGTCCAACAATTCAGTATAAATGATTTTCTGATTTATTCATTCAGAGGGTGTTTGGAAAATCACATGTCGATTGCTCACATCAGTTATTAATTATTGGAATGAAAATTACAAACGAAAGGAAAATGACATAAAGAAACTACGGATGCATGTCTTCAAAACCCATTGTTTTCTGAACTCTTCCCACTCTTCTGCTAAAAGTAGGGAAGCGTCGTTAAACAATGAGTCAGCAGTCTCAGAGGCATCTTCTTTTCTGGTCTCATTCTCAGGCTCTAGTTCAGATTCTAGTGCAGGCTCATACTCTTCCTCCAGCTCTGGTTCCCGTTCTTTGGTGGTGATCCCATTGCAGCTTGCCATGTCCAACTTTTGCGCCTCATTTTCTTTTTGGCACAAAGTTGTGGGGGCATGTGGTGGCGGCAAATGGTCGTGTCTCGGAAACCTTCCAGTCTTCAGATTTTGGATTTCCACCTCCAAAAGTTTGATTTTCTCATTTGAGTCCTGCAAATGTCTCCGCAACAAAGTGATCTCATTTAGGGCAACGTCTCTCTCATTCTCTATCAGCATCCTCTCTGCACGACTTGTCTCTAGCTCACCCAGTTTGCCCTCCATTGTATGGATTCTTCCGACCATGGCTTCGTTGTTCCGTCTAGAGTGATCGCAGGCTTCTTGAAGGCGTTTGCACTCGCTTTTCATTCGTTTGTTTTCATATTCTAGGCTAGCATTCCCACGAAGCATGTCAACCAACTTACGGGCCCCAGCTTTCGCAATCCTAAGGTCTCGGACTACCTTGTCATAAGTTCCTTGTGGCACAGTTTTTGGGGTTTCTTCTGCTATGTTGGGGGCGACTATCACATCAGGAGTCTTGGATGACGACCGTGTCTCCTCCACTAATCGATCTGGGCCTTCATCTCTCAAAGCTTCAATCACATCAGGGGAAGTGGGGGTCGCGTTCAGCTTCTTAGGATGTTTGGCTCCATCCCCACATGGATCGTCTGAGGCTTTACGCTTGCTAGATGACTCTGTGGGACTAGAACGGTTAGGCTTGGAAGGAGCCTGATGATCGTGCTTTCTCTCTAAAGAGGGAATGGACCCCTACTTGTTGTTCTTCTTCTGGGTAACAGGTTTTTTCAAGTGCAATGGTGCACTCAGCCACTCTTTGATTAGGCTATCAGAAGGCCTCCCGCCATCCATGTCTCTGAGTGGAGAGAGTAGCCACCTCATGTTTCGAAACTTTGGAGGAATTTTCAAGGCCATGTCAATCTTTTTGAGATCATGATGACCATCAAACCCACTATACAACTCATCGAACATGAGGAAGTGCGAGGCAATCCTCAGGTCCGGGAGGCAAATTTGTCCCATGCGCCTCCTACTTCGATGCAGTTGAATCGATACGTGTTGTCATCAAACTCTATCCTCTAAAATAGCTCCACATTGGGAACGACTCGAGAAAGTCGGTCATCGGTAATCCCGTTGTGTGACACAGAGTAGCAATGCCAGAATTCATCTTCAGCAAGTACCAAGCCAAATAATTTGTTCAGGTTCTCAAAACACACGATGTGTCGATAGGCATCGACGTCCAGTTGAGCAGGGCTATATCCCATCCGATCAATAAACTTGGAAAAGAAATTCGAGAAGGGGAACTTAAAACCCCACCCAATGATCAGAGGGTGGAATTTAGTCCATCGACTGCCAGCATGATTTTCTCCTCTTCCATGCTTAAGAGCCTTCATGGAAGAACATCTGTTGCCAAGCTCCACAAAGAAGTCGTCCGGAAAGGCAATCTGATTACAAGCTTTCCACTCCATGAAGTCTTTAGGTTTCTCAAACTCTATATCCTTCCCCCGAAATGGACGTTGGCTACGAGAACCACCACGCTCCCATAGTGCAAGTTTACTAGACATATCCAGAAGAGCACCTTGACGCATCTTAAAGCAAATGCCTTGAAAAATGGTAGAAATCACATTTTGGATCGGTGCCAACAGATGACCAGCACTCCCGGAATGAGCAAAGGCGTGAAACTGCAAAAAATGAGCACGCTGGAATTAAATATATGTATTTATGAATACTTTACTAGTTAAAGGTAAATATAAATAAATATATATTTATAAAGTAAAAATATAAAAGGACGGGACCAGCCGAACAAATGCACACGGGATGTTTTTTTGCAAAAACAAGCCAATTGAACAAGGACGTGTGGCAACATCAGAGCTTCAGCGAGGTTATGCTAAGACCCCTTACTCGGTCACCGTTGCATCGTGACAGACAGGCCAAACCCCTCCACGCGGCGCGATCCAAGCTTGCCCCACTGACAACCACGGGGCCCACTCTTGCTCCACCACTCGAAGGTCACCACGCGGTGCGAGCTGCACGTTCACTGACGAACGGGGGACCCGCACCTCCGAGCAGCCAACCAACGCTCCCCATGTGGTACTTCCTGGTTGGCACTAACAGGGCCGCCTACAGTGGTGGGCCTCTTCTGCCTGATGAGCCACTCAACAGATGACACGCGGTGTATTTTTTGGGCATGCCCGACAGCCTCTGCCAGATGCTCCTTTTCCTCCAATTCGCTCCAGCCGTGTGGCGCACTCTGCATGCCTCGCTGACGGACAGGGGACCGGCTCCTCTGCGCATCCATTTACGATTAGACGTGTGGCCACGTCAGCGCAGCCTCTCCCGACAGGCACTGTGGTCGCGCCTGCTCCACCAATCCCAGGTCGCTGCATGGCGCATGCACCAGACGTTGCGTCACCGTTGGTCGCCTCACAGCTAGCCGACTCTTACCTTACTGCATGCCTTGTCATGCCCCGATTCCCAGAAGAAAAAAAATGAATAAAAAGACTGAAAAGAAATTTCAATTTTACCTCAATAACCCAGGAGAATTGGCGTGTAGCTTTTTCCCTTTCTCTCCAACAGCCAAGTTTCTTCCTTTTCACCCAAACCAAATAAAACAAAGGAATTAAGGAGTAAACCTTTTCCTTTCTTACGGCTATTTAAACGAATAGAAAACTTCAAACGGCTCAATTTGAGCTAAAATTCATTGGATTGAAATTAAAATCATTTAATTGGGTTAATTTCACTTAATTGAGTTTAATTTCATTTAATTCAAATTAAAACCACTTAATTGGTATGTTTTTTACTTAATTTGAAATTGACTAAAATATTTAAATCTCATAAAGGTTAGCTTGAAACATAAATGAAAACATACCTATTTTCAACACAAATATACGTGTGTGTGTGTGTGTGTATGTATATATATATATATATATATATATATGAATAAAACTTGCTAATTTATTTAAGAGCTCAACACTTTTCCTCAACACGAAGAAAGAGTAAAAATAAAAGAATTCCAAGAATGCACATCCTTTCGGATTCCCTAAATTCCGAAGCAATGTGGGGGCATTTGTGGAACTCAAAATCACTCGAAAATTGTGGAGCTGCCATGTGGCCAATAATTCCCAAAATGACCAAACTTCCCCTAACAGTAATGCTAATGACTTGAAAACACCCACATATTAAATAATCTATTTATCAGCTAAATGCGTTATTTAATCGGGTTAAAAGTCTCTGTAATATTAATATTCTCCTCGAGAGTTAATTGTCATTATTCTTAATAACGGACAATTAATATTAATATTAAATCACAATAATTATCATTATTATCATAATGAGCTATTATTATAATTATTAAATAATATATTTTATTAATAAATATATTATTTATTAATTACAAATTCAACCGACCAATCAGAATGCTTCGAGACTTCCAAGATTTTCCTATAAATAGAGGAGCACATTTCATTTCCAGGGTACGTCGATTCTTCGCTTCAAAGTATATCCTTTTCCTCGCTCAAAGCTAACTTAGGCATGTGAGTGTTCTTGGTCAAACAACCCCCTGGGTAATCGATCGAGGCAACGATAGCTAATTGTTTGCTGTTTGTAGGAACTGTGAGGATTTTTCGCGGCGGGTTCGATATTTGATTAAAAAATATCTAATTATGAAAACCTAAGATTAAACATCACTTTTCTCAGGGCAGTTTAGTGTCATTAAATTCTTTTAACACTCTTCTGTCTTTAAAGCCCCCATGTGTGTGTGAGTTTGTGTTTTTATTTTAATGTTAATAGGTCTCTAAGTTAAGTAATTAATCTAAGCAATAATGTGGATAAACTTTAAGAAAACTCCTTGTGGGATTCGACCCTTGTTTATTTGGTATACTATCTTCACGATTTTTATACTTGCAAAGTTAAACCGAATAGAATAGATTTAATATTTATTTATGTTTTATATTTTATCCACCAAATTTTTGGCGCAGTGTCTATATATGTTAGATTCATTAACTCAATTTTTGGGAGTCAACCCAACCTAGTTAGATCTCTCTTTTCCTTTATGTTTGTTTGCATTTTTATTTGATGCCATGCCTCAAGTTTACTATTTTCATTTAATCTTTATTTTATCACATTGAGAATAATGTTCAGTTTAGACTTGGGGATGTGAACTTTCATTTAAAAATTAGGAAGATTTATTTGGAAAGCGAATTTTTAACCCAAAAAAAATTGTTTTTTAATTAGTTATTTATTTATTTTGGGATCGTTAAAGCTTTACTAAGGTTATGCCTTGATTATTTTTGTATCATAATGGTACACTTCAAAATGCCATACTTTATGGGATTAAGTAGACAAGATGAGTATATGTAAATGAATTTTAGAAAATTAGTAGAGACTACCCTTGTGAAACCTTTGCGCTTAACTGTCATTATTTCGAAGTGATCTACTTGTTTCTATTCTTAAACACTCATAAATTTTGTTCATAATTACATGATCTCATTATATTTGCATTTATGTTTAAATTTGCTACATCCCATACTGAAAATACGGATCAAAACTTGTAAATTTACCATTTTACCCTTATCTAAACCTACGGGTCTTATTTGACCTTTTGTCGAATATTTGTTATTGGACTAGCCCTTGTAAATTGTTACTTGGGAGGCCCAAATCCTTGTGAAAACTTTATGGTTGACACAAATTGTGGGTGTTCCTTATTTGTGGTCCAAAAGAATGGTGAAATGTGCTTAAGGGAGAATGGGGAGTTCTTTTAGGCCCATGCCTTTAGCCCATAATGACTATTTCTAATATATCTCCCCCTCCACCTCAGTTAACGTTAGCCCATAACTTTTTTGTTTTTGACCCGTTACTGAAGCCCATAGCTCCCAATTGACTAAGGGTGATCACTCCCAACCTACACCCCTCTCAATTATCAGTATGCCACAATCTCCTCAGTTCTTGAACCTTTACGAAAAACCTGAGAGAGAGAGAGAGAGAGAGAGAGCACGATCGTGACCCATGGCGATTCTCACTCCAACGAACCTTGTGCTCGAATCACTATGCATAAGCACACACCACCCCCTATTCGAGACCCTAGCCCTATGTTGTCGACCCTCGCGTGTGATTGTAATGGAGAACCCACAACAACGACGATCACAAATCCTCTTCCAAAGCCCTTGAAACAATTCCAGGCCTCGACCTCCCACCAATGGTGGCGCCTTGACATAACTGTGAACCTTCCTTCAATTCCCCCTTCATCGACGGCTATTGATTGAGGACAATCGACCTCCACCCGACTCAGGACGTTGAACTGGACAATCGACCTCCACCCGACTCAGGACGTTGAACTGCTCGTTCGAGGGGGGGAAAACGACGCAGGTAATCTATGAACCCAAACTTGATGTTAATTTGGCTGTTTGGATGAAAACAAGATACCTAGTTGTGTTACGAGTATGCGATTCGATGCGACTCATGAGCAATTTGATGTGGGTTGATATTGAGACATATTTATGGATTCTGCATGATTCATATGTACATCCTATTTAGACTACTGTTGTTTGACTGTTATTAGATTCCTCGTATTACGTGCAAGTATATTTTAACTGTTTTGGGATTTATTTTAAAATGGGGGGTTACGAGTTGTTGTTGAAAATGGTTTTACACTGAAATAACAACAGGGTCTACTTACCCTTTGTGTTTTTAACCCCCCAGGTTTCTTTGGCGTGCACGTTCTTTGAGGAGGATGGGTTGCTGCTCTAACACTCACTCCCAGGCATGGAGAGAAGTTGTTACCGTAATCAAGTATTGGCAGGTAGTATTTATATGTATGATCATTAAATATGGTACATTCATCCTCTACGCTTCCACAGTGGGGTGAAGGGTACTCAATTTCTTTCGGGTAGGCTCTACCTGACACGTTAAAATCCGTCATTTTAAATTTGATTGGCCCCGTCATCTGGACGTCATCGTCCAGATGTTGGCTAGTACGCCTCACCCTACGTATCTTAAACATATTTTCTGAGTCGGGGTGTGTCAAAAGTCCTTTATCATATAGATGCTCTTGATTTGATATACGATTTTCTATAAGAAATTATATAGGCTATGTGTGGATTTCAAGGTGGCCAGGGACAAGGAAATGTCGAGCAACCCCCAACTAGGCCATGCGCTCTTCCACCTAGAGTTGTATATGTACGAAGTGAGCTTCCCTCTGCACCTTTGGCTATGAAATATGGTATGGAAGATAGGGGATGCCTTCAGTCAACTTAATCCCAATGTGTGGATTGTGCTGATCAGTCTAATGCAGCCTTCTGCAAAGCAGGTCAAGTCGAGTCAAGCTACGAGTAGGTGATGCATCTGTATGTGCTCGGTCAGTAGTAGCAGGGCAATGGGTTGGTGCATGCTCGGTGCAAGGGTCTTCGAGGGGAGTTCATCCACGGAATGCGGTGGTCCCAAAAGATGGATAAGACGAAGTTCACCTTTGTCGGTGGGGACTGAGTTGGGGAAGGAATTCCTTTCGTGTTCCAGGATCTAAACGACTCGGGTCAGTCAACGTATTTTTTTTCATTACATAGTTTGTGTATATGTATATATGTTGAATGTGTCTAACATGGATCAGTCTTTGAAGGTGTTTTTCTGCTAGTGGGTTGTTTGGATCAATATAAAGAGGTCTATACCTTGGTGAGAAGGATGTTCAATCTGACCAGGCGTGATCGGTACGTCTTTCATCTGTCGGGCACTCTCTAGGAGGTTGGCCTTATCCTCTCTACAGTTATGTGCAATTTTCCTTAGTGAATTTCATTAAGTACTAGGATCGGTGCATATATCTTTTTGTGTATTTGCAGTTGTGTTGAAGAACACTAAGAAGTGTATTGGAAAGGCAACTGATGATGTGCTAACCACTGTCAAGGGGAAGATGCAAGCTCCAACTGGGAGTGGCTCGGCGGTAGACCCTAGTATGACTCCTCTTTCTAAGGAGTCGGCTTCCAGCCAGAAGATGGTGGAAGCACCGACAACTGATGAGTCACCTATTAGTGAGAAAAGGGGGGCCAGGGAACTTGAGCTGAGATTCGCAAAGAGAATAGCTCTGTTGGTTGAGTAGAAGAAAGCCAAAAGGGTTAAAAAGGTTGCCATTGAGGTGAAGATCATGGTGGTCACTCCTCCTCCTAAGGCGATTTGTGAACAAGTCATACTGATCGTGCATTTAGACTAGGAGGAGATGGGGCAGAGTGTGTCTATGAAAAAAGTATCCACTCATTGTAACACCTTGTAAATTCGAGGAAGTGAAAAATGACGATTTTGCTCCTATAGGGTCAAGAAGTTGACTTTTTGATCGGGAGACCTTCTAAAAGTTTTGTAAGAGTCATTATGAAGGTTTTGAACTCTTGAATCCATTAAGAAGCGGTATGTCGAAATTGGAGGTTGGATGGACTTGATACCAGTCAAAAAATGACTAACGGTATTTTGGCCATTTTGGGCATAGGGGTATGTTGGTAGTTTTACATGGAGGACCTAGAAATTTCAAGCATTGTCTTCATTTTTCTCTATTATTATTTTCAACTGATCTATATTGTTATAAGTAGGTGTAGGATGCGAGTTGAGGAGAGATTAGTGGGTGGTGCCGAAAGTGATAAAAAAACAAAAAAAAAACCATGGAAGGCCACCAAGTAAAAAACTAGAGGGAAAGAGAGAGATCCAGAAGAAAAAGGGAAATAGAGAGAAGAGAAAGAGAGTACGTGATGAGAGAATGATGTGCAGTAGGGGCGTGTGAGGGAACCCGTGAGTTTTATTCTCAAGTCTCCTAGTTCTAGGACAAGAAACACAAAATTGAGAGTGGTAGCAGCTCTCTGAAGGTCTTATAGTCATCCTAAACTAAGAAAAACATTATTCAAATATAAGGGATGCAGTGGAGTAGACTTTGAAACCATGGCTGAAATATGCAAGCTAAGCTTCTTGTATCCCTAGTGCGGTTTTCATAGTTTTAAGGCCACAGTATAGTTTGAATGTAAAATGGTGACAAGAAAGTCTAGTTAACATCGGGGGTCGGGCGACCAGAAACCAGGAATTCAGGTGACCCAACAGAGGTTACTGGTGATAGGGTCTGGCGAGTGGCCACCATGCGCAAAGAGGGCCACCAACGTGTGGAAATACGTGGAGCCTTCTTTGGCTGGTCGATCAACATATAAATTTTGGTATTTAATTTTTTGAGGTTAATGGTACAAATTTCAAGTTAATTGGACATCGATTGAGTATAGTTTCAAGGGTTAACTTATATTGTTTTATATTTTAAATCCAAAATTAAATTGAGTAATTAAAGGTATTGGTATTAATAGTGAATATGTGGACTAAGTGATTAGCTAAGGCTTTACATATATAGTTATTGCCCTAATTACTATAGGATTATGATTTATGTTGTGAAAGTATAAAATTGGAACACACAGAGGGTTTATATTAGTATATGATTGATGTTGCATATTCTGATAGATTTAATAAGGAAAGTAAGGTTGAATTTGGTTAAACTAGCTAATTCCATTACTTGTCGGGGAGTGGGTTGGATGTGGGCTGTAACCCTGTAAGAGTGGATATTATTTGGTAAGTTTAGTATGACATAAATTTGGTTTAAAACGAAGATATATCCTTTGTCTGACAAGAATTATCAGATAGGAGTAGGACAGGCACAGTTTTTCACTGATCTTAAGGACGGGTCCTGTCACTAACCCCTCAGATGGCTCCGAAGTAGACCGGGCTCGTCGAAAGGGTCATCAAAATGGATGGGGCTAAATAGAGGGGTGTTGTGTAATGACTCAGAAGTTTAAAAAAGGTAATTTTTGAAATTTTAAAAAAAAATTGATGATTTTGCCCTTTTGGGTCATAGGTCGACTTTTTGCACCGGTATTTTTCGATCTTTTCACAAGGATATTTATGTAGACCTCCAAATCCTAAGTCCATAAACAGGCGGTATGTTAGAATCGGAGATCGAATGAGTTCGTTACGGGTTTAAGTTGGTAAAGGGTATTTTGGTAATTTGGCATTAGAGGTATTTTGGTAATTTCACAATGGATATGTTTTGTGATGTTAACAAGTATCATCCTTATATCCTTTCCCTCCCCTTATTTCTTATGCACCGACTTACCACACATGTAAATATACATATGTGTGTTTTGTGGATATTTCAGGGGAGGCAAAACCAAAAACTCTTGAGTAACCATGGGGGACAAACAAAGAAGAAAGCTAGGGAGAACCAGGGAAAGAAAAAGGGAGAAAATAAGAAGAAGAAGAAGAAGAAGAAGAAAGGAAGAAAGAAAGAGGAAGAGAGAAGGAAGGAAGGAAACTGAGAGAGGAAGGAAGGAAACTAAGAGCGGAAGGAAGGAGAAACACGAACCCCAAAGTCCAAAAAACCTAAAATTGATCGTGTGAGTTGTTTAAAGCTTCCTAGCTTGTAGGTACACTTAAAAACATTCTATTTGAGCTCTTGGGATGGATTTGAGTAAAAACTCAAAGTTTGGACATGGGAAAAGCTTGGAACTCAAACTTTGAATTTGGCCGAAAGTGAAAATGGAATACTATCTTCTTGGCTTGGTATTAAGTCGAGAAATGGTGTTAAATAATTTTTGCATGGTTCTAAACACGGTTGTTTATTGTACTTTGTGGAAATGGTATTTGGGATTCAAGCCCAATTTGGAATAGTATTTGACTTGAAATGTGAGTCAAAGGTTTGGGTCGAAAGTAAGGTGTGTGATTCAATCCATGGATTGTGTTCACTGTTGTTGTGATTGTTCCCAGACGGTGGAAGTTAGGGGTGTTTTCCCAGATGTCCGTAGCTTGGGGTTATTGTTGCACTACGTTTGTTCCCATGTAGTTGAAGCTAGGGGTATTCCTATATAGCTGATGCTCGAGGATTACCGTTTTTATTGTTGTGGTCATTCCTAGGCAACCAAAACTCGGTGTGTTTCCCAGATGGCTAATGTTTGGGGCGTCTACCTACCGGTAGTGCGGTTTTCTTATGATGACTATTATTCGGGCATTGAGGATTAATTGGTTGATTTGTAGTGGATTTGATGGTATGATTTATGAGTATTGATTGGTCGATTTTATTTATTGATATTGGATTGGTTGATTTGATGTGATCAATTGATTTCAATTTTGATTGTTCACGTTTTATTCTATGCATGCATCTTTTAGAAATTGGAGGATAAATTTTTTCTTTTCTCGAAAGAAAATATTTATTTTGTCCCTCACATTTTTCATGTTTTCGATGATCCTTCAAGTCGTTGCATAGAAATCGGGGCTGATCAAGAGGCGGAGGAATGAACAGTAAGACAATACAAGTATCCTTTATCTAATAAGAGTTGCGGGTAGTTTCGGTATTTTAGGATTATTGTGAGGCGGGAATAGGACCGAGTACGATTATTAAAGGGTATTAGGAGCAGGTCCTGTCATGTTGGGGCAGATTTGCAGCTGAAGGCCACATAGGAGGTAAGATAGGCATAGTTCTTGCTTAGTGGGGGGGTCCATCTCTGTTTTTCCCAAGCTGCACCCATTCAGTTTCTCATCTTCTCTATCCTTCATTATCTTTTTCCATTTTTCCTCTACCACCATCTCTTGGCCAGCATCATCCAGGTCGGCGTGAAGACAAGATGGTAGACCATGCTAGGTCAAGCTTGGGCCTTTCACTAAGCTTGTGCTGAAATGGGAGGATGTCTTAATCAGAGCCAGGGAGAATATTATGATAGTCATCAACAGTGTTGCGACTGGTTGTCCATGGAGTTGTCAATGAAAGACAATTTTTTTGAGGCCTTTATGTCCAAGAAAATGAAGAATTCTCTCTTCGTTGCTTACCGCGTAAGTGCGTTGTCATTTTCTCACACTTGTGTTTATTTTTCTGTGTTTTGCTAACATGTTGTTGCTCAGTCTGTGCAATCCTTCAGTGGGATATTCATCAGCTAAAGCCATACCATGAGGCGTGTGGTTGTTGTTGATGACTAGGAGAAGACCAAGTTCAAAGAGGAGTCGACAGCCTTATGCCAACAAGCTCAAGAGGAATAGCTAGCTTTGAAGGCAAAGGTTGACCATATGAAGAAGGTCCAGCAATAGTAGTAGACAATCAACCAGTAGGGCACTCAACTGGAGTTGTATCTAATATGAGACTAAAATGGCTCGGGCTGCCACAGCTGAAGCTGATCTACTGAAGACTGAGCTAGCTCGAGTGGAGAAGCAGAGGGATTAGAGAGGCTGAGCTAGAGTAGCTGAGGGCTGAGATGGTGGTCTATAAGGCTGAAATAGATATGTTGAGGGCTTGGATCGCGTCTACTAGAAGCAGCTGGATGACTTTGCCTTCCATGTTGAGCGGAAGGCTTATAGGAACATCTCCGCGCACTACCTGAACATGCAGCTTGATAAAACTTCATGACTCGGCTTGTAGGTGAATTTTTTGCTGGCAGAGTCAAATGACGAGGGGCAAGGTGATGACGGGGAGCCGAACGTTGACTTAGCTGTGCCTAGTGAGAATACGCGGGGGGTACAAACCAATGGTCCACTTGAGTAGAATGACTTTGTTTTTGTGGTTGAACAGACTAGTCCTTCTCTTGTGGATGATAAGGCAAGCCAAATGGGGTTGATTGATTAAGGTGTTAGCTAGATCGATCCTCCAGTTAATGTTTAAGCTTTTTTCTTTATGACGACCTATATGTCGAAATAGTGTAGTTTTTTTTTAGAAACTTTGGCAGATAGGTAGATCTCTGCCCTTTATCAATGGAATTGTATATGTTTTTGTTTACCAAAATTTTTTCTACGTGTTGATGTCTCCGAGCGTAGCTCTGTATATTGTTTTTGTATGTATTTAACTTGGTTAATGTATTCTTGTATAATCTGATCAAGAATGTGTTCAGTTTTCTTGTATTTAACTTAGTAAATGTATGCTTGGTTAGTCTGGCCAAGAATGTGTTCGGTCTACATGTATTTAACTTAATAAATTTATGCCTTTGTAGAATGACCGAAAATATGTTTGGTCTGCATGTATTTAACTTAATAAATGTATGTTGTTAGTCTGACCGAGAATGTGTTTGGTATACATGTATTTAACTTAATAAATGTATGTCTTTGTAGACTGCCCGAGGATGTGTTCGGTCTGTTTTTGTAAAGTAACCTTTGTAACTCAGTATTATTTTGAGCTTCTGCTATAGGAAATGTTCCAAGTGTTTTAGCATTGGCCTCGATCGTAGACTTGTGCTATACAAACCACTTAAGTGTTTGAACTCGATGTATATCCCTTAATCCCCTAATTGATTAGTCGATGAGAATGCGGAGGTGAGAAATTGTAAGTGTTGTACTTATTTTTCATGACATGGTCAGAGTGTAGAAAGGTTTTAGTGTGAGCTTATGTGTCCTCGGCCTGTTCGTCTGTATCTAGTTTTATTGATTGACTTAGATTTTAAGACATGGTCTTGCATGGTTGGTTAGTATCGGTTAGTAGACTGAGTGTATTGGGGACTTTTAAGTGTGAACCGACCAGTGTGTATTTTTTAATGCAGTTGGTTCCCTATGTACTTTGTACCCGTGGAACTAAGTGCTATGTTGTAGGTGTGCCCTCAGTGTAAAAGTGTTAGAGAGTGGCTCGGTGTGTGTTGAACGAGAGAGAAATATGTAAAAATATTTTCATTGATAAGTGTTTGGTCAGGTAAGACCTTTAAAATGAGAGCCTAAGTGCGGCTTTACAAGATTTGTGTTGATCCGTCAAGTGATTGATGTTGACCAATCTAGATGTAGTATCTTTTTAGGTGGTTGGAATTCCAAGGATGGTCAAGATGGTGGCCATTGGCATCACAGAGTGCATATGTACATGGTTGGTAGATCCAAGTGATCTTGTAAGGGTGTCCTTATTTTTATCCAAGGGTTCCGGCTAACTGGCGCCTTGTTGCTAGAATGACCTTCTTGAATGGCTAGTCACCGACCTGAAAGGTGCACATTTTGACCTTGGCATCATGGTACTTGTAGGTGTTTTATTTATAGGTGATGTCACACATGTTGCCCTACTCTCAGTGCTCCTCAATTAGGTCTAGGCTGAGCGGCCTTTGGTCATCATTCTGGTGGGCATCATAGGCCAAGACTTGGTATGAGGTCTCATGGACTTCTATAGGTACGTCTGCTTCAGTTCCAAATTCCATAGAGAATGGTGTTTCATTGGTAGCCATTCGGTATGACATTTGGTATGACTACAAGGTGTTCGGATGTCGGCTCATTTTCCCTTGGTTTCTATGAACTGGATTTTCAGGGTGTGCTTGATAATTTTATTCATAGTCTCGACATATCCATTAGACGAAGGGTGAGTAAGGGAGGCAAAGCTGAGTTGTATCTTGTTCCGTACAAAGAAGTCTCTAAATCAATGGTTGTTGAACTGCTTGCCGTGTCGGTTATGATGGTGTGTGGAAGGCTGAATCGGCATATAATGCTCTAAAGGATGAAAGTTTCGATTCGAGCTGTTATAATGGTGGCCAGTGCCTTAACTTTAACCCATTTAGTAAAGTAACTCATGACAACAACCACATGCTCAGTCTACCTCCTTATGGTCGATATTTTTCCAATTAGGTCGAGCCCCTATTGGACAAAAGGCCATGAGCTGAGCATAGGGGTCAAGTTCTCGGGGGTGGAAAAGGTATGAACAGAACGAAACGTTGGAGCTTGTCACACTTCCGAGTGAAGTCAATTGCATCGACGTGCATGCTTGGCCATTAAAAATCTTAATGGAAGGCCCCATCATGTATTTCCTCGAGGATGATCTTCCCGGCCTGTGAGTCGAGGCACTTGAGTAAGGGAAGTGCGTAGCCTCACTTGTAGAGATGACTATGAATAAGTATGTACCGAGCTTCCTAACAGTATATTTTCTTTGTCTAGATCTTATTGGTCAGTAGTGTTCCATTGGTGAGAATGCTAATCAGAAGGATCATCCAATTTGAGTTGTTGTTGATGAAATGGACAACCGAGAAGGTAGTGCTTGGCTATTAGAGGATCTCTACTGGATGTTCTGTCCCAACGTTTCATCAAGGGATGATGCTAGTCAGGCGTGTGCATCAACATGATTGTTCTCAGATCGGGGGATCCGTGTGATCATGTGAGCCTTGAAGATATTCAAAAGTGATTTGTCCATGGTTTTAGACAGGGCATAGAGGTATAGTCGGCCTCGAATTCGTCATTGACTTATTTTCCGATGAGCAAGGAGTCGTTGTATATGTGGATCTACTCAGCATCCATGTGTTAGGCCAGGCGCAGACCCGTGAGCAATGCCTTGTACTCAGGAAGCTTTGACATGAATCAGAGGGCATATTCAAGATTAATTAATGATTAATGACAGATTATCGAGGATTAATCGAGATTAATTGAGGATTATCAGACGATCGGGGGTAAAATGATGATTTTACCCCTATAAAGGGTGAAAATGTTGACTTTTGACTTGGGAGGGAAAATGCACGTGGACCGATGTTTATTACGTATATCAAGATGATACTAGTCCATAGATATGTGGCACGTCAAAATCGGACGTCGTACGGAAAAGTTACGGGTCAAGGATAATTTTGGGAAGTATTCATAGTTGCACGAAAACCGAGACAATTGACTTTTCACGTTTAAAAAGTGGGGCCCAAATATCTTGTGGGGACCAATAGATGAGTGACAAGTGTCATCAACCTGATAGTGAAAGTAAGAATAGGAAAGTTAAGTGGGAATGAACCTCATATAGGTTCTATATGACACTAGATGCCGTGTTTCAGTGAGGTTTGACCTAGAGTAGGGCGAATAGACCCCGAGTAGGGCCGAATAAACCCCGAAGAGGGTTGAATACAGTGATTTTTCCCTGTTGGGACCGATGATTGGTCTGAAACTAGGGCATCTAGTTTGAGATTGGTTGAACAAGTTACTAGGAGAGTGGCACTTGTAGATCGAATCTTGGGGTGGACCGATCAGTGGATTACACGCTGTTGAGCGGATTATACGAGTGATGAGTTACCGTTATGAGTATTTGATATTGATAGCGGAGCTTTCATGCATTGGTCTGCACGAGGTTTGTTGTAGACATTTCTATCGATAGACGTGGATGAGTCTTATCGATCTTGGTGTGCTCATGTTCCAACGATGACTGAGCTGATGAGGATTCGTTATTCGTGTCAGGTCTTTGAGAGGTGAGGTTCCTGCGTTTGGTGCAAAGGTATGTGATTGTTGCTCCGTATGAGCAGAGGTTTGGGGTTTTAGCTCAGTTCGCACTGTGTGCGATGACGATAGGGATGATGAGCCTTGGTTAGTGGCAATTGTGTTGAGATGTCACAATATCTTAGTAGAGACGAGTTGACGAAATCTCAGTGGTGATCGTGATGACTGAGATGAGTTGGATGAAATCCAGAAGCGATCCGATGATTTTGGATGACGCTGTGTGCTTCTAGAAGTTGCAGATGTGTGAGTTGCGGTAAGTGTTGAGTGGGACAAAGAGGATCCCGAGTGGCCTAATGAGGTCTCAGATCCTCCTAGTTGGTTGGCTTACTAGAGGCACAGGGTACGCCTGGATTGATGATAGGTACCATAGTTATCTTTGGACGGATTGCATGAGTGTTGGTGCCGGAGTTGATCCCATAGAGTTGGGACATGCGAGTTAGTACTTCGACTAGTACTATGTTGAGTGCAATTTGGTGAAGCAAGATTGTTCGATTTGGATAAGGTTTTGACTTTAGAAAGTTTGGTTTTCTAGGACATACAAAACTTGTTGTGATGTTCCTAATGGATTGGTGGACTAACCATTATTCATCTGTTGAGCTTCGAGGAACCAGAGGTAGTTGGTAGTCCTAAGTAGTCGTGATTGGTCCTTTGGTGAGACTAGAGGAGATTACTAAGAACAAGTATTTAGCTTTTTTCAAGAGTTTTACCGAGGACTAGCTAGAGGATACTCATTTCAAGATATACGGCTTGGGGGCCGAGATAATACGATAGAATACATGTTTGAGATATGGGACACGTGTTGTAAAGTTTCTAGATGGCTCAGTAAGCTTAAGGATGATGTCGATTGCGTCAACATCTCTAGTGGTGCTCCTTGTGGAATTTACCGGGATTACTACACCAGAGGGAGGTTGAGTTACAATAGACTTGATGATGTAAGACAGATACCCTGTTGAAATTGGTTTTGACTTGACTCGAAGTCAAGGAGTTGGTTGAAAGACATGCTTTGGATGCATGTATTGTATGATCAGATGTGTAATTCCCGAATTGACTTCATAAGTACAATTCCCGAAAGGGCTTACTATTAGTGCTATGGTGACAGTTGGCCATCGCGAGTTGGCAACAAAACATTAACAGTGAGATTGCTAAGGTATACTAAGGCTTCAAACATGTTGAGATGAAAATGGATTTCGAGAAATGTGGACCAGTGATGATTTCCTGGTTATGATATCATTATTGAGAGCGTATGGTGAACGCTATGGATTCCTTCTTTGTTACCGGGGTCAACCCCAAAGCCGGAAATCCTTCTCTATATAAGTTCTCGGACGAGGTTCTGTTCAGAACTTTGATAGGCGGGACGCGTAAGCATAGGAGCATTCGCCAGCAGTGTGAAGCGCCATCCGTACAAATCTAATTCTTACCAACTAATAAGAATGATTTTGGTAAGAATAATTACCACGGAGGTCCGATGTAGACTAGATGAGTGTTATTGACCTTCGAGTGGAGGTTTCCTTCTGGGATTGTAGCCAGTTGACTGGATTGACTCGAAAGGGAGTTAATATGGAATATTGATTGCTGCTTTAGTTTGACTATCTTGGACGATAGTAGAGGTTTGGAAATAACGGTAATACATTGATATGCGAGTTCAGATTGTATACTTATGCTCTATGAGAGGGTTTTCTTTTACAGTTAGATAGTTTAGGTGATCAGAATGAACTCAAAGTAGAAGAGAGGTCAGGGCTGAGGATTGAGTGTGGTACAAATCATAACCTTCTGGTCGGCGATGTCGTGAGAAAGGATGACCTCCTCTACTTCCTTGATGGGTTGAGGATTTGGTGTTTCCTAGCAATCTTGAGAATCCTCGACCGGTTCAAACTGTATATGCTGAGCAACCTAAGGGTCGATTGCGTAGGCCTTGAATGTGGACTTGGTGACCCCTATTATGTCCTTGGGTTGGGTGATGGCCTTCTTAACTAGGGTGGTTGAATTTCAAGTGCGTGCAACTATCTAGTCTCCTCGGACCTATCATATGCCCATGGGGATTGGGAACTTGACCAATAGTAAATCGATCGAGATGATTGCTCGAAGTTGGTTGATTAGTCTAAGACCCAAGATGACATTGTATATGATCGGACAGTCGACGACCAGGAATAGGGGCAGGATAATGACTCGCTTGGGACTAGTCCCAATGAAGATATGATTGTGCCAACCAGTATGATCGAGTCCCTAGTGAAACCAGAGAGTGGGTTGAAGATCAGTCTAGGTCAGAATCAGGGATGCCTAGTTGTTTGTAGGCCTCCATGAATATTGCATTGACAGAGCTGCAAGTATCAATCATAATATGATCAATTTTGAAGTTAGCGATCTTAGCTCGAATGATGATCGGTTCATCGTGTGTACTCCTCGTTCCTCTTCCGTCGAGAAGGATATGGTTTCCCAACTAGTCTTGTCGGCCTTTTGGGCTCTTCTCTCCTCAACATGGAAGACCTGGTTGTTGTGTTGTGCTGCATGGAGCAAATTCTTCTTCGCTCAATTAGAGGTGAAGGGTAAAAAGATGGATGGGCCACCACTAATTGTGTTGATATGAGGATGACAAGGTTGCCAAGTTGTAAGAATTAGTTTATCTTTTCTTTCCCGCACGAGTGCCTCCATCATAGCTCTGAAGGCGACACACTGGTCAATAATATGATTATTTTACTTGTAGTACTGGCAGTAAGTGCAAGTGCTCATAACCAATCGGCCTATTGCTGGTGCCCAAGCTAGTTTGGGGATCAAGTTCTCAATGTTCAAGAGCAGATTCTTGTAGGTACTATTCATGATGGTGTATGTCTCGTACTTCAATAAAAAAAATATGGTCAGTCTGACAGGACCCGCCCCGATCCCACAGGGACCACAAGGGGACGTGCCCTGCTCCCGTCTGACACCCAATAATTCATACCAATTTTAACCTCAAAACATTTAAAAGCATAAATAACCAAATTAAAGTCATACATAAAATCCGAATTAAACGAATGTCAGACAAGGGATATAATCCAAAATTACAAATTTGCGAGCACGACTCTAAAGTAATCCTGCGGGTACACCGCCCAGCAGGGGTTCAGGTACGCAGAAGTAGATCTATGCCTCAGCCTCTGGTTCCTCCTCTACCTCAGTTTCCCGACCTGGAGGGGTTATCAAAACAGTAAGGGTGAGTGGACCGAACACAAGTTTATGAAATCGTTTGATAAGTAAAACATATAATTTACCCCTCCGTTTTCCAAATATGCGTGCACCATAATTCCAAAATCATAAACCATATAATATGAACCATAAGGCATATAGCAAAACCATAACCATAATTTTAGTTGCTGCACTATACACTCCAATCCCGACATCCCTGATGTCTGACGTCCCTGACGTCCAATAAGGTCACAATCACAAGGCTACGCGTGCCACTCGGGTCTCAATTTCCGAGTTCAATCCCCGAACCCCGTTCGGGTACAGCATCCCCGATGCTTAGCGTCATAGACGCTGGACGTACTAGACGTCCGTGACCTCTCCGGGGTACCTCATCCGGAGGAGACAATATAATATGGAAGGATTTATACAGTGCAGTACTAAATACATTTTATTGATATCCACATACAAAACATATATATACCGAATCAATCATTAAGTTTCATCAAACGGGTCTCAAGCCCAAATACCGTGAAACGTGCCATAACCACATTTTCCATATCATCAAAACCATCATTGTTTTAGCATGTGAATAAGTATAATAAAACCAGAAAATATTTATGCACACAAGGGTTTAAGAAAATGGCCCACTCACAGTACAATCCTGCTAGAAACCGAACGTATACCCTCGTCCTGGTACAAATGTACAATCCCTGTCAAGTCCAAGTATTCGTAAAGGTCAAATTAAACCCCCAACATTCAACCATGAAAGCCTAGGTCGAAACCGACCCGGGAAAGCCGCCCGAACGCGCTTCCCAAGGCAATAAACCTTATTTTGACCAACTTAATGATCTCCGATCGACCCGAAACCACCGCCATTGGATCCGGATCGTCGAAACCTAAAGAATGGTGGTGGTCCCACCAGAAACACTGTTCACACGCGCCCCCACGCGCCGGTCAACGCGGCGGTCAACGCAGGAACAGTTCCTGCTGACGTCATCGCTGACGTCACTGCTGACGTCAGCATGACGTCATGCTGACGTCATCTGACAGCTGTCAGGTCTGACATGTCAGACTCTGACAGGTGCCACGTGTCACCATCTGATTGGTCCACCTCACTGATCTGTCAGACCACGTGTCAGATCTGACATGTGCCACGTGTCAGCACGGCACTGGTCCACGTCACTGACATGTCAGTGACACGTGGCAGTCCCTGACTGGTCCACGTCACTGACATGTCAGTGCTGACTGTGCACTGACATGTGACACGTGTCGGCTCACGGTTGGTTCACGTCATCTGACAGACTGACAGGGTGCCACGTCAGCACCACTGTCCTCAGACGGGTTGACCCGTGTTCCTGCAACTCGGGTCGATCAGACCCGCGATCGAGACCCGGTTGCCATTCCTTCATTTCTGGGTCATTTTGGTTCCTTTCAATTCGTATTTACTCGCCTTAAATCCTAGATTAGTTCTATGAAATCAAATTGAGAAAAACGGATTGAATCGAAGGCCTACCTCGAAGAACAGCCCTGGCCTTCCGTCGCCGTTTTGCTACCTCCCTGAGCTCCACCGGCCACGAGATCGATTCCAGTAAGTTCCTGGAGGTTCCTAGAGTTGGTTAGGATCATAATGGACTAAATTGAACGTGGGAAAAGGATTTACCAAAAATCTGGTTTCGAAACCGTTTCGGGTTCCCCTGCTTCCTCCCACGCCGCCGTCCTCCGCCGTGCTCACTGCCGCCGTTCAGCCTCGCCGGCAAGTCCCCAATACACAGACACAGAGAGTGGATGGTTTGCTGGAATGTTGGATCGAAATGGCTGAACGTGCTCTGCGGGTATGAATTATAAAGAAATGGAGGGAAGGAAATGGACGGCTCAGATTTGATCTCCAGATCAGATCAAGGGCTGAGATCAAATCTGGGGTTTTCAATCCAAAGGCTGAAATTTAAAGCTGATTCAAATGTTAATTAATTCAATAGTGGATCTGATCCAATCTAGCCAATGGGTGAGTGACACTTGTCACTCACCAGATGTCCTCCAATCAGATTTCCTGAATTTAATATTCGACACGAAAACCGAGACACGAACTTCCCGAATTCACGTTTCTGACCATAACTTCCTCGTACGAAGTCCGATTTCGACGTGCCGCCTGTCTACGGACTCAGGACGTCGAGGCCTACCCAACGGTCCTTGAGTCAACTGAAAATTAGTTGTCAAAAGAAAAGTCAACATTTTCCCCCGGAAGTCCAAATTACGGTAATGCCCCTGAACTTCCGATAGTCGTAACTTTCACCCTGATCGTCCGAATCGAACGTGCCACCTGTCTATGAACTCGTGACGTCCCGAACTACGTCACGGTCATAGGTCAAAGTCCATTTAGTTCATCAATCAAAAAGTCAATAATTTGACCATACCATTCACAAGGGTAAAATCGTCAAATCACACATTAAATTACAATATGGAATTCCTCGAATTTCCGGGGTGTTACAACCTTCCCCCCTTAAGAAATTTCGTCCCGAAATTTCAAAGAAACAAATGAGGAAATTGTTCTCGCATCTGAGCCTCAGGCTCCCATGTGGCTTCTTCCACGTTCTGGTTTCTCCAGAGAATTTTCACGAGAGGGATCGTCTTTCGACGTAGTACCTTGTCCTTCCGATCCAAGATCTGTACTGGTTGTTCTTCAAAGCTCAAATCCTCCCGCAGTTCGACAGGTTGTTCCCCAAGTACATGAGAAGCATCACGTACATACATCCGCAACATCGATACGTGGAAAACATCGTGAACTCTTGATAGTTCTGGGGGTAGTGCCAATCTGTATGCAACTCTGCCAATTCTCTCCACGATTTCATAAGGTCCGATAAAACGCGGACTCAGTTTCCCCCGTCGGCCAAAACGGATAATCCCTTTCCACGGAGACAACTTCAGGAAGACAAAATCTCCCACTTCAAACTCCAAGTCTCGAATCCGTCGGTCGGCATAACTCTTCTGGCGATCCTGTGCCACCTTCAATCTTTCCTTGATCACGCGAACAGTTTCCATGGTTAAGTCCATTATCTCCGGCCCTACAGCCGCTCGCTCTCCTACCTCCGTCCAGCAGATAGGTGTCCTGCACTGTCGGCCATACAGTGCCTCATAAGGTGCCATCCCGATGCTTGCCTGATAGCTGTTGTTGTAAGCGAATTCCATCAATGGCAAATGAGTATCCCAAGAGTCTTGAAACTGTAGTACGCATGACCTCATCATGTCCTCCAGGGTTTGAATGGTTCTCTCAGACTGTCCATCGGTCTGTGGATGGAAAGCAGTACTGAAACGTAAGGTTGTTCCCAAAGTAGCTTGCAAACTTCGCCAGAACCTGGAAGTGAAACGCGGATCACGATCAGACACGATCGATTCCGGCGTACCATGAAGTCGTATGATTTCCTTTACAAACAGCTGAGCCAGTCGGTTAGGTTTATAGGTTTCCTGAACTGGCAGAAAATGGGCTGATTTGGTTAACCGATCCACGATCACCCATACTCCGTCCACTCCACTCTGAGTCCTCGGTAACTTAAAGACGAAGTCCATGGTGATGTGATCCCACTTCCATTCAGGAATCGGAAGTGGCTGCATAGCCCCATACGGTCTCTGCCGTTCCGCCTTAACCTGCTGACAGGTTAAGCATTTGCTCACGAACTCAGCAATATCCTTCTTCATTCCTGGCCACCAATAATGATTCCGGAGGGTACGGTACATCTTTGTACCTCCCGGATGCATAGCATAGGCCGAACTGTGGGCCTCCTCAAGTATCTCGGCCCGTAACTCTGCCACTGCAGGTACGCACAAACGGCCCAATTTCACCAGTGCTCCATCGTCCCGGATGGTAAAATCCTGTCTCCCATCCGCATCGACCTCAATTCTGTAAATACAGAGTATCGGATCCTGCAGTTGTGCTTCGATGATCCGATCAATCAGTACTGGTCGCACATGGAAGCTGGCCAACAAAGCTCCATGCGCATCCGTACCCAAAATAACTCCCGTCTTCCGGAGTTCCACTAACAAGGGAAGATACACCATCCCTAGGTGTGCAATAGTTCCCGCTGATTTCCTGCTGAGTGCATCCGCCACCGCATTGGCCTTACCCGGATGGTACTCGATCGTACAGTCATAGTCCTTCAGTAGCTCCAACCATCTCCGTTGTCTCATGTTGAGCTCCTTCTGAGTGAATAAATATTTAAGACTCTGGTGGTCGGTGTATATCCGACACGTTGCGCCGAACAGATAATGTCTCCAGATCTTGAGAGCATGAACCACCGCCGCCAACTCCAAATCATGGGTAGGGTAGTTCAACTCATGAGTCTTCAGCTGCCGGGATGCATAGGCGATAACCTTGCCAGTTTGCATCAACACGCAGCCCAAACCTTGCAGTGAAGCATCACTGAAAACTACAAACTCTCCACTGTCGTCCGGCAATGCAAGGACAGGTGCAGTGGTCAATCGATCCTTCAACTCTTGAAAGCTCCGATCGCACTGCTCGTCCCAGATAAACTTTACTCCTTTCTGAGTCAGACGAGTCAATGGTGCAGCAATTTTGGAGAAACCCTCCACGAATCTCCGGTAGTAACCTGCTAATCCGACGAAACTCCGCACCTCGGTCACCGTTGTCGGTCTAGCCCAGTTGGTCACCGCTTCTGTTTTCTGGGGATCCATGCAAATCCCATCCGTCGATATCACGTGTCCCAGAAAACCAATACTGCTCAGCCAAAACTGACACTTGCTCAGCTTGGCATACAACTGTTCTTGTCTCAGTTTCTCCAAGACCAACCGTAGATGTTCTTCATGTGCACGGGCACTCCTCGAGTATACCAAAATATCATCGATGAACACAATCACGAACTTATCCAGGTAGGGTCGGAAGACCCGGTTCATCAGATCCATGAATGCTGCTGGAGCATTCGTCAAACCAAATGGCATAACAAGGAACTCGTAGTGCCCGTAACGGGTTCGAAAAGCAGTTTTCGGAATATCCTCCTCCGAAATCCTCAGTTGGTGATACCCAGACCGCAAATCAATTTTCGAGAAGCACTGAGCTCCCCGCAACTGGTCGAAAAGGTCATCAATCCTGGGTAGAGGATACTGGTTCCTCAATGTCACCTTGTTGAGTTGTCGATAGTCAATACATAAACGGGGACTTCCTTCTTTCTTCTTCACGAACAACACCGGTGCTCCCCACGGTGAAGTGCTCGGTCGGACATATCCCAACTCTACCAACTCCTGCAATTGAGTCTTGAGTTCTCGTAACTCGGCCGGCGCCATCCGGTATGGTGCCTGGGATATAGGTCGGGTACCCGGGAGTAGTTCAATAGTAAACTCAATCTCCCGCGATGGTGGCAATCCAGGTAAGTCTTCCGGGAATACGTCCGGAAACTCACAGACCACCGGTATTTCGTCGATAACCGGAGTATCGACCCGTTCCGACACGACATGCGCCAGATAACCCTGGCATCCCTTCTGTAGAAGTTTGGTAGCAGTAAGTGACGAAATCACTTCAGGAGGCGAACCATCACGTTCCCCCTGAAAGATAACTTCCGGCAAACCCGGGCTCCGCAAAATTACTTGCTTGCTACAGCAGTCGATGAGCGATCCGTGCTCCGACAGCCAATCCATCCCTAGGATTATATCGAAGTCGTGGATATCCAGAATAATTAAGTCTGCTGGTAAATCCACATCCTCAATTCTTACCGGGCACCTCCGAATCACCTGATTCACAAGGTACACGGTACCCATCGGGGTGCCAACACCCATTTCGCAATCTAAGGCTGATACCACACAATCAAGCAAACCCGCACAACTCTTCGAAATAAAAGAATGTGTAGCCCCCGCATCCATTAATACACGTACAAGAAAATTAAAGATATGTAGTGTACCTGTGACCACGCCTGGAGCAGTCCTCGCCTGCTGCTGGGTCATTGCAAACACTTGGGCCCTCGGCCCTCCGTTCCGTCCGCGCCCGCGCGCCCCACGTCCAGCACCACGGTCACCTCCCTGACCGCGACCTCCGTTAGTGTGGGACGCCGTGCTCTGCACCACACTCGAGCCCCCAGCGTCGTTGTTTTTGGACAACTGCGGACAATCGCAGGCATAGTGGCCTTCCTCTCCGCAAGCAAAACAAGTTACTGGCCTTGGCCTGCCCGAATGCCCACCAGATGCACCACTCCAAGATGAGTGCTGCCCAGAATTGTGTCCAGATCCTCTGCCCTGAGAGCCTCCACGTCGACCCGACCAGCCACGACCCTTGAAGGATGAGGGTGCTCCTCTGTAGCTCCCTCCCCTGTTGTTCTTTCGGCCCGATGGCCCATGATGTGGGCGATCCTGACGTCGCCCCTCCCCCGAAGGTTGTCGTGATTGGTGTGCCGCCAGACTGGCCTCGACACGCACCGCTGCGTCGACCATATCCCTCAGAGAAGCATGAGTGGTAGCAGTCACACTGGCCCGGATCTCCCCTCGGAGTCCAAGCTCAAACCGCTGGCATTTGTCCTCCTCCGTGCTTACGAATGAGGCAGCGAACCGGGAAAGTCTCCCGAATGTTTGCTCGTAGTCTGAAACAGACATGTCACCCTGCTCCAGCCGCAGGAATTCCGCCTCCCGCGCCGCGCGAAAGGATCGCGGGTAGTACTGATCCAGAAACCTGGAACGGAAAGCTTCCCAGGTAGTGGTATGGACAGACCACCCGGACATTTCGAGTCCATGCCACCACTGGTAGGCTCCTCCCTCCAGTAAGAAGGCCGCCAGAGTCACTCGTTCGCCCGGAGGGCAGTGCATCACCGAGAAGATCCTCTCCCACTTGGTGATCCAGTCGTGAGCATCCTCGGGGTTTGATCCCCCGCAGAAAGGAGTGGCTCCCAAACGTTGAGCCCTTTCGATGCTCGCGCATTCCATCTCTCTTTCTAGATCCTCGTCCGTTCGAGTATGCGGAATTCTCCTAGGAGGCATAACCAACTGTCAAGAGGCATAGATCAGAAAACAATATTCTTAAAAGTCGAAAAGTAACTAGTACTAATCGCTAGTCTAGCATGCAGACCAATACCCTAGTACTGACCACAACCTAGTGCTCTGATACCAAGCTGACAGGACCCGCCCCGATCCCACAGGGACCACAAGGGGACGTGCCCTGCTCCCGTCTGACACCCAATAATTCATACCAATTTTAACCTCAAAACATTTAAAAGCATAAATAACCAAATTAAAGTCATACATAAAATCCGAATTAAACGAATGTCAGACAAGGGATATAATCCAAAATTACAAATTTGCGAGCACGACTCTAAAGTAATCCTGCGGGTACACCGCCCAGCAGGGGTTCAGGTACGCAGAAGTAGATCTATGCCTCAGCCTCTGGTTCCTCCTCTACCTCAGTTTCCCGACCTGGAGGGGTTATCAAAACAGTAAGGGTGAGTGGACCGAACACAAGTTTATGAAATCGTTTGATAAGTAAAACATATAATTTACCCCTCCGTTTTCCAAATATGCGTGCACCATAATTCCAAAATCATAAACCATATAATATGAACCATAAGGCATATAGCAAAACCATAAACATAATTTTAGTTGCTGCACTATACACTCCAATCCCGACATCCCTGATGTCTGACGTCCCTGACGTCCAATAAGGTCACAATCACAAGGCTACGTGTGCCACTCGGGTCTCAATTTCCGAGTTCAATCCCCGAACCCCGTTCGGGTACAGCATCCCCGATGCTTAGTGTCATAGACGCTGGACGTACTAGACGTCCGTGACCTCTCCGGGGTACCTCATCCGGAGGAGACAATATAATATGGAAGGATTTATACAGTGCAGTACTAAATACATTTTATTGATATCCACATACAAAACATATATATACCGAATCAATCATTAAGTTTCATCAAACGGGTCTCAAGCCCAAATACCGTGAAACGTGCCATAACCACATTTTCCATATCATCAAAACCATCATTGTTTTAGCATGTGAATAAGTATAATAAAACCAGAAAACATTTATGCACACAAGGGTTTAAGAAAATGGCCCACTCACAGTACAATCCTGCTAGAAACCGAACGTATACCCTCGTCCTGGTACAAATGTACAATCCCTGTCAAGTCCAAGTATTCGTAAAGGTCAAATTAAACCCCCAACATTCAACCATGAAAGCCTAGGTCGAAACCGACCCGGGAAAGCCGCCCGAACGCGCTTCCCAAGGCAATAAACCTTATTTTGACCAACTTAATGATCTCCGATCGACCCGAAACCACCGCCATTGGATCCGGATCGTCGAAACCTAAAGAATGGTGGTGGTCCCACCAGAAACACTGTTCACACGCGCCCCCACGCGCCGGTCAACGCAGGAACAGTTCCTGCTGACGTCATCGCTGACGTCACTGCTGACGTCAGCATGACGTCATGCTGACGTCATCTGACAGCTGTCAGGTCTGACATGTCAGACTCTGACAGGTGCCACGTGTCACCATCTGATTGGTCCACCTCACTGATCTGTCAGACCACGTGTCAGATCTGACATGTGCCACGTGTCAGCACGGCACTGGTCCACGTCACTGACATGTCAGTGACACGTGGCAATCCCTGACTGGTCCACGTCACTGACATGTCAGTGCTGACTGTGCACTGACATGTGACACGTGTCGGCTCACGGTTGGTTCACGTCATCTGACAGACTGACAGGGTGCCACGTCAGCACCACTGTCCTCAGACGGGTTGACCCGTGTTCCTGCAACTCGGGTCGATCAGACCCGCGATCGAGACCCGGTTGCCATTCCTTCATTTCTGGGTCATTTTGGTTCCTTTCAATTCGTATTTACTCGCCTTAAATCCTAGATTAGTTCTATGAAATCAAATTGAGAAAAACGGATTGAATCGAAGGCCTACCTCGAAGAACAGCCCTGGCCTCCCGTCGCCGTTTTGCTACCTCCCTGAGCTCCACCGGCCACGAGATCGATTCCAGTAAGTTCCTGGAGGTTCCTAGAGTTGGTTAGGATCATAATGGACTAAATTGAACGTGGGAAAAGGATTTACCAAAAATCTGGTTTCGAAACCGTTTCGGGTTCCCCTGCTTCCTCCCATGCCGCCGTCCTCCGCCGTGCTCACTGCCGCCGTTCAGCCTCGCCGGCAAGTCCCCAATACACAGACACAGAGAGTGGATGGTTTGCTGGAATGTTGGATCGAAATGGCTGAACGTGCTCTGCGGGTATGAATTATAAAGAAATGGAGGGAAGGAAATGGACGGCTCAGATTTGATCTCCAGATCAGATCAAGGGCTGAGATCAAATCTGGGGTTTTCAATCCAAAGGCTGAAATTTAAAGCTGATTCAAATGTTAATTAATTCAATAGTGGATCTGATCCAATCTAGCCAATGGGTGAGTGACACTTGTCACTCACCAGATGTCCTCCAATCAGATTTCCTGAATTTAATATTCGACACGAAAACCGAGACACGAACTTCCCGAATTCACGTTTCTGACCATAACTTCCTCGTACGAAGTCCGATTTCGACGTGCCGCCTGTCTACGGACTCAGGACGTCGAGGCCTACCCAACGGTCCTTGAGTCAACTGAAAATTAGTTGTCAAAAGAAAAGTCAACATTTTCCCCCGGAAGTCCAAATTACGGTAATGCCCCTGAACTTCCGATAGTCGTAACTTTCACCCTGATCGTCCGAATCGAACGTGCCACCTGTCTATGAACTCGTGACGTCCCGAACTACGTCACGGTCATAGGTCAAAGTCCATTTAGTTCATCAATCAAAAAGTCAATAATTTGACCATACCATTCACAAGGGTAAAATCGTCAAATCACACATTAAATTACAATATGGAATTCCTCGAATTTCCGGGGTGTTACACAGTCAGTATTGTTCTCATTGGACCGATAATCTTGTCGATTCTGGATCTTATGGGGATTATTATGGTGACCATGGCTCTTCCACTTCTTCACTGGGCTGTATGAGCTTGAATAATCCTTCCTTTTCCTGCTCGGGGAGTTCTGATTATGGTTTTAGTTGGGGTTCGATTGCTCAGGGAGTGCTGAGGATTGTGTATAGGGGTTGCTTGATCAGTACATGTTGATCGAGTCCCCAACGCTGGGCTGGTAAGTGTTGTCTTGTACACTGTCTCCTTTTTGTTAAGTAGCTTGATCTTGGCATAAATGTTAGACTGTTTCATAATTTCAGTATAGGTAAACCAAACTTGAGCATGTGCGGTGTTGTCGAACTGAGACTCTTAGAGGTCGCCCTTAAAAGCTGTGAAAGCTACTTTGTCGTCTGTCTTAGCATACCAAGAGTACTCATGACTAAACTTAGCTGGGTATTTATGTAGTGACTCGATCTCACCTTGCTTCAATAGGAACAAGTCCTCGGCCGAAACAAGTGATCAATTTGTATCATGAACTGATTGAGGAAGACCATCTGGAGCTATTCGAATGAATTGATGGTTCCAGATCCCTGTCGATAGAACCAGTTGATTGCTACCTCAGTGAGGTCAAGCTAAATACGAGACACTAGGTCTCTTCATGGAGGTTCTTGAAGGCCACGGCTGACTAGTAGTTGTTGAGGTGTTATGGTGTCTCCCTTTCCTATGTAGAATGGGATCTTGAGGGGCTTGATCTCATGATCGTGTCTGTACTGGTTGATTATCTCTATGAATGGACCATGACTCGTCTTGCCCCAAGTCGATGTTGGGGCTACCTTTTCCCAACCTCGAGGGACTTTACTCGATCTAGGAATTGCTGAACGAGCGGATCAACACTAGGTTCCTTTCTACGATTACTATTGTTGGTGTTGTAGATAGGTCTGTTGGTTTCCTAAAGAGAGGAAGCTCTCTGGTGCTCCTTAGAGAGAATGTTGCAGGAGGATCGGTTGGAGTCTCGTATACTGACGATTTCTTAGGATGAGGCGGTGCCTTCCATAACCATTACTAGCATTAGCTGCGCAGTGTAAAAGGTTTATTATAAATCTGTCTCAAAAAGTATCCAACTGGTATGTTCTCTTAGTGGTTGAGATGACTCACCCTCCTAAGGGAACTTGAGCTTAATTGGATTGAGCTAGGTGCTATCTTAGTGTGATCCTATGCTCAAATCTTCCCTAGCATTGCGGTAGAACCTAGTCACCTTCTCGCCATTTCCTAGTACAGTTAGAAGCTAGAGGCCTTGTTGGTCAGTTCGGCGATAGCAAGACCTTGTATTTCCCCCTGGTGCAACATACACGCTCGACACTCTCGGTGTAGTCGGCCACTGCATTCTTGATCATACAAGTCTCTTTTTGAGAGCAGCAAGAGGTTAGCTCGGTTTGAGTGATTTTACTATGCCAGCACGTCGATGTACTGTTCACTCAACATCTGGTATTATGCATCAACTTTGGTTCCATTGGCCTTGTTCTCGGTCATATATTGTTGTAGCTTCTCTAGTGCTCGGGCTACACTGGGAGAGGTTTCCTATGTTAGCTTGCATGTTTATAAAGTGGTTAGGAGAGTGGTACTTGGCTTGGCGGAGTGGTGGGCAGACTTAGTTATAATTCCCATAGACGACACCAAATTGTTGATGAACAAAATATGTGACAACTTAGAACATGTCCCTTGTATGACCTATAAAAAGAGTAGATTGGTCGTCGGTCAGAGATAAGCACCGATGTGATGCCTTCATAATGGTACTCTGACGCCCAAGTTAGTGTAAATTAGTGTATATAAGGAGTGTGTGGTGAATAGAAATTTGTGGAGTAAATATGAAAAGTGAAACTTAGTTTGAGAAATGTGCCCCATTGTACGCAAGGGAGGAATACTGAATAGTTTTATATGGAAGAACGTGCTTCTATTGTGAGACTGGCACGTGACATCTTGGATAAATGGTATAGTTCTATCCACGTGTTAGATGGTGAGTAACCCTTGTTAAGGTTGTTTGGTAATGTTGTCTTGTGTCCATGTGTTTCTAGAGCTTGTTTGTAGGCCTTGGGCTTTTAGTGGTCTTGAAATTGAAATATTAGACACATCGAGTCTGGTCTAATATGGTGCCAACATAATACCCATTAGTCAATATGGAACGTGAGAGTGCATCATCTTCCCATTCACATGGCTCATCTATGGAAAAAGATGAAATGTTTTGAGTAGAAAACCTATTTACCTATTGGTTCTCCACTTCTCCTTGAGGAACATGTTACTGCACACTGATTCTTCTTCCAAATGGAATAGCATTCATGGTATGGATATATTCAAATGAATTGTTCAGTGAGTATTGTACTAGTGTGTACATTTTCCGTTATTTTTAGCCTTGATACTTTTGTTTTATTTTCAACATGTTAAGAGTTAAAAAAATTCTTGTTTAAAGGACATTATTTGTAGCCCTCTGGGAGGAGGAGGGAATCAAGAATGGGGATATAAGCATCAATAATATCGAAATGGTAGTTACTCAAGCTAAGGTATGCGCTGCTCCAAATCCAACTAACAATATTGTGCATATGAGCTATAAGGATTAGCTGAAGTCTTTGGTTGAGACAATACTCGAGACAGATGATGGATATCTAGTGTTGATGTCCTTTTATACCATGACTGATTATGAGAAGGGAAAAAATGTGTTTTCATAACTTTGTCAGTCAACTTCTCACTATTGTTAATGTTTTTTAAATGACTTATCTTTTTGTTTTTGAAGGAAATATTTCTGGAAACTGCTGCACCATCTTCTGCTTCAATCGCTTATGGAGTAGTTTGATTTCCTGGAGGGTGCTGTGATGTGCTTGGAGTTTAGGAGCAAAGCAAAACAGAAAAATTCCGTGGGAATAAAGTGTACGACTGGGCAGAGCCGAGAGCGCTTCAAGTTCAGATTCAAAAAGCAATTTGATATGTTTAATCTAGTTGGCAACACAAGCAGATTCGAGACCGTTCTTCAATCAAGAACATGTGGATTTGATTTTCCGGGTACTTCAATATGCAGTTGACTGCATGCGGGAGGTTAACAGTCATGTGAACAACATATGCATATGGATGCATTACTTCGTTTGTTTCTTTCATTAAATTTTTTACAGAAGGATTATTACTCAAAATACTCATCTAACTGGACCTTAGTATCACTTTGCTTTCTAAACCAGATTTAGTTCTAATGTGCTGCCATAACTACACTTATGTTACCTTCGTTTCTCCATCTGTTACTCCACATTAGTATATGGAACTAATGTGGCAATTAGATGGGCTACTCGTGGTCCCCACTATATCGACGTGGATCAGAGTAAACCAATTTTGCGAGTTGGGAAATCTAGGATTGGCGATTTGGGAAATTTTGGAGAAGAGGGAAGAGGAAGATAACATTGAATCTCGTTCAATCCATTGAATTTTGATTTAGGGATTGAATTGACTGGCAGACCCAACCAACAGGATAAAAATGACAATCGCTTGAAAGCCTGGAGCACGTAGCCTCAATATGGTAAGTTAGGGATTTAAATTTAATATTTTGAAATGTGGGTTCGAATTAGAAGTTGAGATTAAATTAGCCTAAATTTTCTTGGTGTTTGCGTGCAATGTGCAATGTTTTCCACTTCGAATTGTTTAAATTTTCTTGGTTGTTGGTTGATGTGGATGTTGGCTGTTTGGCTATTGGTTGTTGGTGGATGTGAATAAAATACGTTGTGAGTGTTGGCTTTGGAAAATGAGTTGTGGTTATGACAATGTGTGGGGTTAAGGGATGATCAATTTATATTTGAGCTAAGGCTTTCGAAATGGGCATTGAAATATGGCTTAAGCATTTAGGATTAAAGTGTTTAAGGTTGAAATAGAGACTTCATATTGGTATTTTGGATTATATATGATATTGTGATAGGGCATGGGACTGTGATGTTGGCTTTTGGTTTAGGCTTTATGTTTATACTTTAGGTTTAGCTGTAGGTTTAGGTTGTTCGTTTAGGCAATAGGTTTAGGTTTAGGCAATAGGTTTAGGTTTAGGTTTAAGTTTAGGTTTATGGTTTAGGATTATGGTTTATGGTTGAGGGTTTAGGGTTTAGGTTTAGGCAGTATGTTTAGGTTTAGGCAGTAGGTTTAGGGTTTAGGTAATAGGGTTTAGGTTTAGGGTTTAGGGTTTAGGGTTTTGATTGTGTGATATTTCATAGTTTTTGTTGGATGTGGATTCTTTATGCTTGTTAAGTGATGTTTGTTTTTTGATTGCTTGTTGAAGGGGACTGCAATGACATTATCTCCATTGCCTTGCACCACGGTAGAAGGATAGTACATAAACAAAGAGAGTGGAGATATTCAGATGGGGCATTGAAATGGTATAACTAGTGTTGTTGGGAGTACTCATCATTAGTTGAATTGAATGCCCTAGTGAAGCAGGAAGGTTATATTCAGAATAGTGTGGATTTTTACATACAAGATGAAGCTAGTTGAAAGTTTTCAAGGTATCCACAGATCAACAGTTATTGGCACTCATTAGAAAGTCTTCAAGGAAATTTGAGAAGGTCGTGCATATGTATGCTTCCCATCCCGTATACCAAATGACAGATCAAGATTTGGTGTATGCATTAGAGGCTGGCCCAAGCACTGGAGATGCTGGTCTAAGTGATGATACTGGTCCAAACACAACTCAGGAGGAAGATGTAGAAGATATGCCAGCTTATGCTAGTCATGAAGAAGAAAGTTGTGATGTTGATGCTGACGATAGTGATGATGAATTGTTTGAAGTTCGAGTGGATGATGAAAGTAGCGAAGATGATGAAGATGAATAATTAGAAGAATAATTGGAGGACAATGATATTGTCGATGAACTTGAAGATAGTGAACCTGAATTGAGGTAACCTCGGGTGCAACCAAGGGGTGTAAGGCGTAGACAGAGGCAAAGAGTGCAAGAAGTGGTGGAAAATGATACTGTTGATGAACCTGAAATGAGTAGGAAGAGACAAAGAGTGCAAGAAGTGGAGGTAAATGATACTTCTGATGATAATAGTGAGGAATCCTAGAATGAGCATTTTGAAGATGATGGTTATGGCGAAAAGGATGCACAAAAAATATGTCTAAGTGATGATGATGACATATTCCAGATGAATGAAGAAGGGGAAATTCCTCCTCCTCTATAGGCCGAGGATGACGTTGAAGAAATATCTATTCCCTTGACACTTGGGATTTATCACGACCGACTCCCCTAGCACGATATTGTCCGCTTTACGCCTAGCCTTCATGGCTTTGTTTCTGGAAACTTATGTGCAACTTCCCAATGGGTCACCCATCTTAGGATTGCTCCAACCCAATCTTGCTTAACTTTAGAGTTCCAACTAAACCCAAAGCTAGTGAGCTCCCAAAAGGCACGTGTTAGATAGATACATGTCCACACATATAAGGCAATTCACCTCCCCCCTCCTCCGCGGGAGCATTACAGGATTGTTCACTGGTCTTACTTCTCAAGCTCACAGGTCTTAAAATCCACCCACCTTGGGGCCCAATATCCTTGTTGGCACTCTTCCGATCGAGGTCCAGCTTTGATACCATTCTGTCAAGACTCAACTTCCTAGCACGATACTATTTTTTTTGGGCCTAGCCCTCACGACTTTATTTCTAGGAATTTCTCAGTGAGTCAACCATCTTGGGATTGCTCCAACTCAATCTCACTTAGCTTTGGAGTTCTAACCAAACCCAAAGCTAGTGAGCTCCCAAAAAGCTCGTGCTAGATAGATACGTGTCCACACATAGGCACTTCACCTTTCCTTCCCCAAGCGTTGTGAGATTTTTCACTGGTCTTGCTTCCTAAGCTCACGGGTCATGCTCACCGTTCCTTCTTCCCAAGCTCATAGGTCTTACAATCCACCCACGTTGGGGCCTAGTATCTGCGCTGGCACACTTCTAATCGTGGTCCAACTTTGATACTATTCTATCATGACCCAATTATCCTAGCATGATATTGTCTGCTTTAAGGCTAGCACTCACGGCTTTATTTCTGGGAACTCACGCGCAACTTCTTAGTGGGTCACCCATCCTGGGATTTCTCCAGCCCAATCTCGCTTAATTTTGGAGTTCCAACCAAACTCAAAGCTAGTAAGCTCCCAAAAAACCTCATGCTAGATAGATACGTGCCCACACATATAAGGCACTTCACCTTTCCCTCCCCGAGCGTTGTGGGATTGTCCACCGATCTTGCTTCCCAAGCTCACGAATCTTACTCACTGTTCTTGCTTCCCAAGCTCACGAGTCATGTTCATCGATCTTACTTCCCAAACTTACGGGTCTTACATATTACTACAGCTATTGGAGATTCAGATGATGACTTGGAACAAAAGAAAATGAAGAAGAAATGTCTGGCAAAGACAAGAGAATTTATTCCTGAAATGGATATGATGGATCTGCATTTTCAGCTGGGGCAGAATTTTGAATTAGCTACCTTTTTAGGGAAGCTGTTAGAGTCTATTTGGTTATTACACAAGTAACATTCAAAAGGAATCAACCAAAAAGAATTAGGGTGGCTTGTAGTAGGGATGGATATGATTAGACAGTATATGCATTGATGATAGGAAGCTCTAAGACAATGCAAATTAAGGAATTGAACAGTGAGCACAAATGTGTTGTAGTGACTAAGAACATACATGTCAATGTTGGGTGGAATTTCAGGATTTGGTGAGAGCAGAACATGGGATACGACCATCTAGGGTAGAATGCTTTAGGGTAAGGGCCAGTAGTGTTGAAGAATAATCCTGATTCTACGGTGATAATAAAGTCTGAATTCTAAGCTGATGGTTTGCCTCAATTTGAGAGATTGTATGGGTGTTTTAAAGCTTGCAAAGACGGTTGGATGAAAGGATGCAGACCCTTCATCGGACTTGATGCATGCCATATTAAGGGTATTCATCCCGGACAATTGTTGGCCGCAGTAGGAGTGGATCCAAACAATGGGATGATGTTTCCCATTGGCTATGCCATATGTGAAGCTGAAAACTTTAGTACTTGGCGATGGTTTATGAAGTTGTTGAATTAGGATCTTCAAATTCATAATGATAAAGGTGTAGTGATAATGACTGGTAAGAAAAAGGGGTTTTTAGATGTAGTGACCCAAGTATTTCCGTATGCTGAAATTAGGCATTACTTGAGGCATCTATGCAAGAACCTCAATGCGACACATAAAGGGTTAGCGGTCAAGCTGCAACTCAAGAAGATTGTGCCAAGTGAGGCAGTTTGATTTCCAATGTATTTCAAGTAGGTTGTGAAGTGTGATTGTATTAGTTTGTAAAGTATGATTGGCTTAGTATAGGATGTATGATTGACTTAGTATGGGATGTATGATTGACTTCGTTTGGGATGCGTGATTAACTCAGTTTGGGATGTGTAATTGACTCATTTTTTTTTATTAACTTAGTTTGGGAAGTAGTGTTCTGAGTGTGATTGTATTTGATTAGGCTTGAAGGCAGACAAGAAGCATGCCTCACAATCCTCTAGCAGCTGCTGAAACAGGGCTTGCACTAGCTGCAAGAGCACGGACAAGATGCCCAAATCCCTCACTAGCAGCAAAGCCATTCATTGCCCTAAGACAACGCACCAGCATCAAATCCTTGAGTGCAGCAACTGCACCAACAACAACAGCAGCAACACTGGCAGCAATTACACCAGTGTCAGCAACAACAACTGCACCTAGTACTCCAACAGCCACCAGCCAACCATCTTGTCCAACTCCACCGCCAGCCACTACCCAGGACACTCAGCCAAGTGGCAGTTCACCCGTTACAAGTGGAAGGAAGCTGAAATTCAAGTCACCCTCAAAACGTGTGAAGAAATAGTTCTTCCACATATGAACCTTTAGGCCACTTGTTAGTTATTTTGCTTTGCTAACTTTCAAACTATTGGCCTCTTTTGTTAAGTCTTGCACATACCATTAGGTCACTTGTTAGTTATTTGGAAGCCTAGTTATTTTGCTTTGATAAATTTCAAACTATTGTCCTTTTTGATATATAAAGCACTTTGAGACTAGTTTGATATATGAGATGATATATGGTGCTTCCATTCATACTAACTAGATGGAAAATTTTTTGCATCCAAAGTTTACATATTTCCACAATCCACCAAACAAACTTTCATACTACATTACAAAACCTTAACAAAGTGCAAGATACAAAGCTTACCTATCATACAAAGCTTACATATTCACAAATCATCATTGTTTGCATACAAAGCTTACATATTCCAAAATCATGATTGAAGATGATTATGAAGGATTGTGGAAAACCTAATACATAACTAAAGTGAAGGCTTGAAGATGATTCCAACCACTAAGACCCAAGTTACCAAAAGTGCAATCCAAAACCTAGTCACCTTCCTTTTTAACTTCAACACTTGTTTTTCTACTCTAGCAATTTTCCTTAACAAACCCAGAATTATCGTCATTGATCTCTTACACATTTTCGGATCAAACCACTCCCAAAAATCACAACCCATAGCTTTTCTTCTACCTCTACCTTATCCAACCTGTAAAACACATACAAATTCACATAAACCACCAATCCAACAAACAAAGAAAAACATACGACAAATTCATAAAATCCTGCAGTAAGGAACATAGCTGAAAACCTACAGAAACCTTAAATCCTTAAGTAGAAACATAACCCATAACGCATAGCCCATAACCCATAAGTCATAAACAAAACCCATAACTCATAGAACGAACCCAGAAATCAAGCCAAAAACGAAGCAAGGAACAACGCCAGCACCGTAGCAAAACCCATAAATAGAAAAAGGATGATTGAAAACCCATAAACAACAAAAGGATGATAGAAAACTGAAACCCATTACCAATTACCTTAGCATCTGGACAGACGACAAACCTTTTTCCTGGGTTTTCATCCGTCCAAAACGTTTTCATTCTCGCCATCTTCCAACAAAAACATCTTCGTGGGTTGTATCTTCCACTCTCGCTATCCTCCATGCTTGATTCTAACTTCCACTCTCGCGGGTTGTAACTTCCTGGTTCACAAACATTTATAGAGCCCCATTTGTCACGATTTTTGTTGGATAAGAGATGAATTTTTCAAATTTCCCTCTCTAGGGTTCTATTGTCGCCTCAATTGGGGTTGATTTTGCTGCCAAATCCAACTCCAACTTCAGCATATATCGTTTCCATTTGAAGTGTTCCCATATAAGCACCAGTGACGGCGTCACGAACATGGAGTAATGTTTTGGAGCAACGGAGGTAACAGAAGTGCAGTTGTGGCATCACATTTGAACTAAATATGGTTCGGAGAGTAAAGTGATATTCAATATCCGGTTATGAGAGCATTTTGAGTAATAAGTCTTTACAAAATATTAGGCGTTGACATGGACTTCCTTCGTGATCGTGATGTGATAATTTTCTCTTAAGCTTATTGTTATTTCCGTTTATTTTAATACCATACTTTTAGTAAGAGCAAATGAACTCTTGATTTTATTGCTTTAGGAAAATCATCATTGCCTTGCAGTATCCATAAAAACCATCGTCCTTTGTTCCTGTGCTTGAGTGATTTACAAGTTTTGGTTTTAACTAAAGGCGTTGAGGGAGTGAAATCAGAAGGGCACCTGTTCGGAATGAGACCTACTTTTCTTGTAACCTTAGTTCAGACTGATATGTCATCTGTGTCACCTAGTTCAGACATGAGCATGTAATTGTGGGTTCATTGCCGGCACAATCTAAATCTGGCCCTCTGAGCTGCGTTGTAACAGACTATTGACCATTTTTATGTATGGATTGATTTCGTCGTAAAAATAAGTATCGGGAAATTGAAGGTCTTCACTTCTTGTACTTGGGCTCCAAAGACCACTTGGGGGGTCATATAAGCACACAATGACCTTGTCACCTAATGAAAGAAAGTATTTAATCGTAGTCCATGTAGAACAGAAACTGAATTCAAAATTGATCAAAATTATTGTATACATCTTTTTAAACCTCAAACTGTGTGACATGAAAACACAAAATGCACTTGCATAAACAGAAACCGATTCATTCCATATCCATCGGTCTCGTTTAAAGCAAAATTAGGACAGTTGAAACTAGAAACCAAATTTATTGCAAAAAAAATCAACAATTAAGCAACAAGAGAAAGAGAAGGAAATCTCACTAATCAAAATCTGCTATGACAACAAAAGAAAGAAAAAGACGGGACCTGTAAAACTTATCTTCCAAAACCTTCTCAACTTTTTCTGACAGAAGACCACTGGTAAAACTGGAAGCCTCTGCTAAAGAATATAATGACTGGCCTAGCTGTGCACATCGTATAACCTCAAAAAAAAAAAAAAAAAAAAAAAAAAAAAAAAAAAAAAACTCTTTCCCCTCTGGTACTAGGTAACTCTGCTCTGTTTGGGTATGTATTTTATCTTTGAACCCTTTTCGGCCTTCGTCCTGCGCTTGGCTTTTGCAGTTCCAGCACTCGGAGACTCAAGTGCCTCGACATTTACAAGCCGGTTTTCTGCATTGCCAAGAATGCTGCGTTTAAACTTCAAGGAACGAGTCTCTGCTATTTCTTCCGCATTTTGATTGTCCAGGCATCTGGGAGATTCAGAGTCTGGGAACAGAACCAATTCTACATGGTCTGCAGCAATAGCCTCCTTCCATCCTGCACAAAACAACAAGATGCTTATCACTATATAATTTCTGGGTTAATACGCATCAGTAGGCTGTTTCTGTGTGTATAAAAGATACAAGAGGACAAGAAACACAATGAAATAGAACTCACTTTGTGCAAGAAAATCTTTTGCTACACGGCTAGAGAACCCCAAGCTTCCAGTTTCATCTGGGTAAATAGAGCCGTTCCCATTTCCATTGTCATGGCAATCCATGACAAACATGCTTGGAAAGTTTCCACCAGAAGGGTCCTCAGTGCTGCCCTTCTCAGCTACCACATCAATTTCAGATTCTCTTCTGCCATTCTGAATTCGCATATGAGCCTTTGTTCCATTCTGGCTCACTGGCCTCCAAAGCTTCACTGTTGATCGGTTTGTGCCACTCTGTACTAAATCAGGTTTATTGGTTTTATCCAGAGCATTCTCCTTTGGAATTTGATGGTCCGAAAGACAATCCCCATGAACTCCAACCAGATTGTTACTTTCTTGGCAACAATTTCCAAGAGTGACCGGTATAGAACCAATCAAAACCTCAGGGTTCTTGATTTGATCGGGTTCAGGTGATTCCTTCGGTACTCCAGCTTTCAAACTCCCCCCGTCATATTCGGGTTTAGGCTTTCGACTCCACACTCTATTGCCACTGGAAATAGGCCTTGAATCTCTGTAGCTAACATGATTGTGTACAGATGAAAGTTTCGATGTTTGAGAACTCTGACCTCCATGAAATCCATTAGGCGCACCCCGCTGTGATTTTGGCAACACCTGCCATCGAGCAATTGCACGCCGACTACTTCCTTGCACTATCTGCCGTTCAACATTTGGACCACCTGTCGAGTCAGCATGTCCACAGCTGAATCCAATCTGAGATTCGGGATCCACATTTTCATCAGTGTTTGAAAGTTCGAATGCTTCAAGAGATAAATGAACATGATCCAGCACATCTGAACTGGTCGTGTCGGAATCAAATGTTGCTGAAGGACTAGGTGTTTCTGCAAGTGGTACAGCCTCTAGTGTTTCTTCAATGTTCTGTTTAACATCAACCTTCTCCCCATGTCGTTGATCCCTTGCCTTCTGTTCTTTCTGCCTAAGCTTCTTCTGCCTTTTCCTTTCCAAGAGTTCTGCTTGCCTACAGAAGTTCAAAATATTATTTAAACAAATTGTGCAACTACTGAAAGACCAACATGTTTACACCCTATCATGCCTATATAAAGTGATTTGAAAGACGTACTTGTTTACAGAAGGAAAGAAACTAAAACAATTTCTTCAACACAATTGAACAACTAAAATGGACCGAAACCCCTATAAATGCTTGTTGTGTACCTTCTCTGAGCATCTTCTTCTTCCTCCACTAGCAACTTCTGCAACCTCAAAGCTTCGGCATCCTTGTCAGCATGCCAGGCTTTCACCTGAACAAAATCAATACAAGTTTAAAAACGATCAAATATGGTGCAATCAACTCTATTAAAATAAATGGAAATGAAAAACAAGAAAGGTTACCAATTTCTGTTCCACTAAGAAGCTGGTACAAGCAACTAAGTTCTTTGATTCAAGGCCAATCTTGCCAGCTTCCCCATCAAAAATATATCTTTGCATTGATATGGCTGTCCCGGACAGGAAGGTCTTCTCGCTTGCATCATCGAGGATAGAAAATAGCTCCTGGGAAGACATGGGAAACTTGGAAGGTCTTGCTTGGACAATATCCTAAAAAAGAAATACAATGAAATAATAATGAGATATCTCACAACCCCTATAACAGGCCACATGGAGGTTCATTACAATAAAAGCTGATAAACAAAAAGAAACGAATAATCTCTTACCAAAAGGGCAGAACCAGCCTTCAAATAAATGTGGGGCATAGAAGAAAATCCTGGTTTCCGAATAAGCGTCGTTAAGGCCTTTATGATTGAAGACCCTGGAACTTCCTAGAAAGTATGAAAAATAAATTAGGAACCCTACTTCAAAAAATATTCCTTTCAAATGATATGAACTAACTTCTAACACAATGAAGTCCATAAGAAATTAACTAATCACAAGTAATTAGAAGAGGAAAGGACAAACGTGAATCATGGTCAACTCAAAACTATGACTGATGGGGGGATACATTTACTGTCCTATCTTGGGTCATATTGTTCATGAATCTAAGCAGCAAAAGAAGCAAAAAAATAAATAAATAAATAAAAATCACGTATACCAACAGCATGCATACCACGGAACATGATTATAGTTTATGATGCATGCCATCAAACATACAGTCAAATAAACAGAAAATACCTCTAAGGTCACATTCTTGAATGATACAGCTTCTTTTGCCTCTTCTGGAGAGAGCTAGACATAGTAGAAATGATGAAAGGAGTGAGCACAAATACTAAGAAGATGCAGCCTCATTTATAAATTCAAAGAATAAAATGTACCTTATCCCAAAACGCCCCTAGAAGCTCCCTATTTTTAGAAGAATCCTACAAGACATAAATCAAAATCAAGCATTTTGAGCATCATGGAAAGAAAAAGAGGCTCAAAGTTGCAATACACAAAACTAAATGTGAAAAATATACAAGAAAGTAGAGAAACCTTATCAAGCTTTTTCAACCGATGGTGCACGCGAATGTGCCTTCTATAGTTGATAGATGAACAAAACTCTCGCGGACATTTGTCACACTTTTGCATCTGCACTTTAATGGAAGAGTGCAAAGGCCAACCCGGAAGTTCTGCCAACAGTAACATTTCTTTGTCAGCATTTACATCCAAAATACCTTCTTATGAATATAATATACATATTACGGCCACCATTGGGCTTAGAAGCAGTGGACCAAGAAATACGAGAACATCCTCAGGGCATTCCAACCCATTTAGTACAGCTGCATTGAACCAAGAATATAACAAAACTCAACAGAATGGTTCCCCACTTTTATAATCTAATAAAATGTTGTGTTCGGAAAAAAATTCTGGTACCTTGTTGATCTAAGGCATGAAGTAGCTGAATCCACGGGACAGGGCTATCCCCAGCCTTAGAGAAAGAAATCGAAGGCTCTTTTTCAACCTGTTTGATGATAGTGTCAAGGGCGTCATTTCCCTCATCTTTCATAGCATACAGACTGTTTGAGGCCGTAAGTTTAGCAATTGGCATTTATGGCACAGAAACTTCAAATCCACCAGAGAACTAGATGCCTCTGTGCAATATATTCGACAAATAAATTCAAGGAAAAGTACAACGACAAATTGAAATGCAACTGAACTGGAACAGGGGACAAATATACCACATTTGAAGCGGACATGGCAAAATAAAGCAAGCTCGGGGCACAATAACATCATCATTCATCAACATTACCTCTAAAAAACTTATTTCGAATAAAATAACTTTTGGTGCAAGTCTAAGAAGTACTATCATGAGTATATCAGGAAAACTAACAAACCAGTGGACATACAAATTCTGTCTCTTCAGATATTCTAAAATACAGATCCACCAGAGAGATGCATAGCTACAAGTGATCCACCCCGACAGATAGCGACATATCTACATATATAAATAACATTATCTCTTTAAAGAAATATAATCTTACAACAAATTCTAATAAAGTCAAGAGCATTTCCACCAGGCCGATACCCACTACGAAAAAACAAGAGGCAAAACTTCAAATCTCAAAAAATCGTCCGCAGTCGGGAACTTAATCATAAACATGCAATCAAAATAAACCAATCACGAGTTCACGACTCTAAGACATAGCTAGGTTGAAATAAGCCTTTCAAATTCACAAAAAATAAAATTCATATATCTAAATCATCTAATGTTTTCCATCACGCTACACAGAGAGTCTTCCATCAAACAGAGGAGCAATAAGATTAACAGAAAAATGAAAAAGAATAACAAAGCATGATATCAGAAGGCTCAAGGCAAAGCTCGGTCAGGTTTGAGAACACGTGATCTATCATCAATATGTGATTCTATATGTACATAGGAACAGATAAACATGAGAAGGCACCGAGGGAGCAATCGGTTTACGTACCAGTGGCGGTGTGAGGAGAGATCGGTCCGATGATAGAGATAAACGACAGGCGATCTGTGGGATCCGAAGCAGATGGGAAGAAGATTCAGGGTGTTTGGCGGGAAGGAAAACAGCCGAGAAAATGAGAGAAAGTGATGTACCGAACAAGAGGAGAGTCTCGACGGGAGAGAGTGTGCGTGTGAGTGAGAGAGAGAGAGAGAGAGAGAGAGGGAGAGAGAGAGAGAGCTCGTAGAGAAAAAATATTAAGGCGAGCGATGGAAGGGAAGGCACCCCATCAAAAATAAAATAGAATGAAATGAAATGAAAATAAATTCGAGATTACGACATGGGAGGGTAGTATTTGTTTCACGCGCTAACGGAGAGCGTGAAGAGCTCGTTGGGAATTGAGAGATTGACAGCCCTAAGTTGGTCCACTTGAAAAGAGTTCAGGTCTTTGTAGCGATTGGGCTTCTAGCCCGTCCCAATAATATTGGCGGCTGATTACTAAAGCCCGTCTAATATTCCTTTTTCTAGATCCCATAAATAATATATTACCGAATAAGAACCAATAGCATCAATTTTGATTTTATGGATGGAAAAAAAATTATTCATTTGAAGACCTATCTTGTGAATGGTACTGCATGATTCACTATGCAAGAATCCCAAACCACTCTTGAAGCTCATCATCTGTATCATCAATAATCTCTTTACCCTGAAATGATTTGGCTAAACATGCAAGACATAGGTTCGGTTTATGTGGATATCGAAAACTTTTGTATGGTGTTTTGTTTGTATCACACTAATACACCATCCATCTATTGGGTTACTTGGACCTTGTTGAAATAATCTTTTGGTAAAAAGGTGGAAAACATTATCTGATTAGAACGCAAAGATTCCAATGTTGTTCTTAATGCCATCTTCATCTTGAATCACTAGGAGTGAAATCAATTTTGGGATCAAATCATTTATTATAGATGATGATAATGAAAGAGACTGCCGGACTGGTGTAATCTCCGTATAGTATAAATACCAAGAGTAAAAAGGTGGTTATAAAAATAAAAAAATAATAAAAAAAAAGAAGGGAAATTCATGAATATTTTACAACTGTAGTTGCCACTGTTGAATTGCATGTTGAAGGGCGTGATTAGGGACCAGATTGCAGTGTTGGAGCTTAAGATTCGTCATGGGCGAGGTATTGTGGTTTTTCAACCATCCTCGTATTGCTTCTTCTTCGTACGTGAAACCATCTGCTGCTATTTGTGGATCTGTCATGACTTCCTGCAAATAAGAGATCCAATGCACAGTGAAAAAAAAAAAAAACTCAAAACTTGAGCCAATTGTGAACAATGAACACATATAGAGCATTCCAAATTTATTATTACCTGCAAAATGGGGCAGACGAAATGGGATGGTGTCCGAATAAGCTTCTTCGAAATCATACATGAAGCTGAGGCAGCAGATGAAGTTCTCATTACCTCGTGGACAACCAATAGGTCTGGCCGGTTAAAACGGTTCACCTCACAACACCTCAACGCTAAGTAAGCAAGCTCATTTGCTTGCTCCAGTGGCCAGTCCCCAGCTGAAACGTCCAACAATGGCTTCACGTTGCCATTTTCTAATGCGTGTTTCACATCCTTCACTATCTTAAAAAGTGGTCTTGTTGTTAGAAGTTGTAAGAGTATGATACCAAATGAGTAAACGTCTGATTCTGGTGTAAGTTTTCCAGTCTCAAGATACTCTGGATCTGTATAGACAGTTCCATTCGAGTGATTGCATGTTTTTGAGAAGTCAGATGGATTTTCAGTCTCTGTGATGAGGCCAATTACGCCCAAACCACCAAGCTTGCTGACAAAGTTTGCATCAAACAGAATGTTGGTGGGTTTCAAGTTCCCGTGGACAAGGCAAGGCATATTTGAGTGAAGGAAGACAAGGGCAGAACATATCTCAGTAGCAATTTTTGTACGGAATTTCCATGTAAGAGGTGGAATGTTGTCTTTGCAGGCAAGGTGGTCTTCAAGGCAGCCATTTTTGAGGTACTCGTACACGAGTGACCTGGACTCCGGACAGGTTCCAATTAGGGTTACCAAGTTTGGATGCCTCACTCTGCTCCAGACCTCTACCTGCCAAAATTCAGCCAAGATAAGGGATTCATGCTTACTGCTTTGTTAGATAACATATCACTATTGCAGAAACATAACTGAAGATTTACCTCATGTTGGAAGTCTAATTGTGATTTAGAACCATAAGAAGGCAACATCTTTATAGCAACATGCATGTGGCGAAGAATCCCTTTGTAAACACTTCCATATTTTCCTTCTCCAATCTTCCTGGATGGGTCAAAATTGTAAGTTGCATCATTGATCTCCATAAAAGAGAACACAGGGAACTCTGCCGGACAAAAGCTTGCAGCTTCTCCTTTTAACAATGTCCTTAGCTGTTTGACTTTTGTTGCTGCAATTCTATGCTCAATCTGCATCTTATCGCGTCCTTCCTTGAAACTAATCAGGAGTTCAACAGCTGAGATGATCTTCTCCTCTAACTCCTTGACCGTACGCTGTGACTCTCCTAGTTGGCTCTCCAGTGCTAACTTTGTGCCCTGGACTGTCTGAAGTTGTGTTATGAATCCATGACGTTCATCTTTCACCCCATCTATTTCTTGCCTTACCCTAGAGAGCATCTCTTCCATCTCTTTTTTTTGGCTCATCTCCTTTGTGCATAAACTTTCAAATGCTTTGGCCTGATCACAAATTCCAAATATTGACATCATTGTGGAGGAAGAAAGAAACGAGAAATGGGCTCTTTCTATCATCATCTCTTTCTCACCTTTCTCATATCTTTTTCCTCTCTTCCTTTCCCTCTTCAACTAAATGAAAAACAGGCTTAGCTTTTTTCCAAATGATTTCGGCAAAGTATATCCAAAAACCTTAATATTATCTCTTTGTTGAATCAAGGTACAGAAAGACCTTGCTATTTTCTTAAGAAAAAAACAGTTGACCAAATATAATGTTAATATAGAAACCCAACATTACCTGCCAAAACAATAGAAATGCAGAAAGAAAAGGAGAAATTGATTAGCAAAAGATAATACTTTACCTTGCATTTAGCCTCCAAGGCATCATCTTCCTCTTTCCATCGCATTATTGTCACTTCATATTCTTTTTGTTTTGAGTTCTTAGTGTCCACAATGGTTTGTTCTACTATATGATAACTTTCACATGCTGATTTGTCCTCCTGAAAAGATGAGCAATTAAAATCTAATCAAATGTTCTGAGGCTCTGATCAACATTTCTTCCATAAAGGGGCAGACTCTGATCATGAATTATAATCTTCACCTCATCTATCAGCAATGGGGTCAGCCTCTTTGATGTATCTTCTAATTCACCAGTATCTTCCTCAGCATCTGCAGAGCTCTGTACTAAAGTTACTTGTCTAGTACTTGTTTTTTACATTCGGACAAAAAATCATACAGATTTTATCTAAGACCGAACAGTTTCGATAGTGACCCTACCTATATCTTCCTGCCAATGAGTTGCCTCTGAATTTAAGTACTTGGGTTGCTGTGTTCCAATAGGCGAATTTGTAAGTAGCAAAGGAGAGACAATTTCTATTTCAGTTTCATCTTCTCTGTCTCCCCTACAAGTGCAGATACTCATCAAGCTACAAAGAATGACAATTTGAACCAAAATAGGAACACTAATTGGTCGTGAACAACAATACTGATCTGCGAATACGTTAGGATTCAAAACAAACACGTTAATGCATGATTTATTGCAATAGGTACCAATACTACCTTGTATAAATGAGATGCCCCTTACAAACAAACCAAATATGACAGGAACGAGCTGCCTGTTGACATACAAAAAATGCTTTCCCGGACTTTATCTCTGCCAGTCTCCTAAAATAGCAGCAAGCATGAGTCAGTCAACTTAAATTGAACCCAAAATGCAAGCTCACAAATCTTTCAATGCATCAAATGGAGCAGCTTCTGTTTAACTAGAAAATACACCAGAAATAGATTTGATTTAGTACAAGGAGTAACATTAAAGATACATTTCCAAATAACAAAATCTTCTTCTCCTAAGCCCTTAGGCCCTCTTACGTAGAATGATGCAACGTAAATCATGACTACTTCAACATGTGTTTTTATCTTCGAACGTGATAAAGATACATATTTTTTCCTTCTAATTAAAAAGAAAAATATATCTTGAAATAGTATAAGCATTGATGCATACTCAGAATAATATTCATCTGCAGCTGCCCCCATGACAAGCCATTTGATATTGTGCCTAGCAATTATTTCAACAATCCCCTCTTCAACATTTTCCATCTCAATCCATACTTCATTTGCTTGCACCTGTATAAATAACAAAGCATGTCAAACAATAATTCACCTCAAATCCTAACAAAGAACCCTAAAATTAAAAAATCCATTCCTTTTACAAGTAAAAGTCCTACAAATACTTGAATGTTCAATCAAAATTCAACCCCATGTCCTTCCTAACACAAATGACTAGAAATTAAGATTTTCATGAAAATGTGAAAACAACGAAAAGGGGACCATTACTCCTGCTTGTGTGAGAATCAGAAGGTATTGATTAAGAAGTTTGCGTAATTTTGTCCTCTCAATTCCTTGGTATGCCTTTAAAGCTCCTTGTCTCAATCTACCAATAGAACTATTTCCTTCTGCTGCAAATATAGTAGCAAAATTATAACAAGAAAACCGAAGTCTTAACTAGAAATTGAAAAAGGACACAGCTTAAAAATTCATTCAGAATTTCAATTTTCCTTGTGTTTCTTTCTATTTTCTCAGCAACCAAACAGAACTTCAGGTTTCTCAAAACAAGTATTGAGTTGAAAACTAACAGTCAGAAACCCAAACTCACATGGTGAAAACAGGCGGGGGGGCTTGTGAACATGGAGCAGGCAAATCTTCTTCCCTGAGAAGTTCCTGATTGCCCAAAACAATGCCGTTTCACTCTGATTCACGTCCTTCCCCACCGCAACGAATATAGTCTCTTCCACATCCAACACTCGCTCTTCCTCCTCAACCTCTTCTCCAACGGTCCCCATCCCTACAGCGTCACCGAATCTCATGGAATTTGGAATCCCAAGTTTTGGTGAATGGGAGGGTATTGAATCGGTATGTTCAGGGGATGTTGAACTCAGTGAGTCAAACTCGGTCATTGCCGAGTCATGACAAAGCTAAAAATGCCGGTCACTCACTGTATGATGTATAGTCTTACCAGCTTTGTGACAGACACAACTTTACTTACATTCATAGGTTTGCGTTTGGGTTCAGGGGATGTACTGTTTACTTTTATGCTATTTTTATTTCAATCCAGATGGAAAGAAAAACAAAAAGATATGATTTTTAGAAAAGCAAATGAAGAAAACAAAACTTTTTCTTATTATATATTTTACTTTTAATACATGCTAGAAAAATGATGTTCGACAAAGGGGAATTTAAATGGCTCTTATTTACGATATAAAATTATATTTTTAAATCAATAGATTTAATTCGAATGTAGTTTTTGAATAATGTGGTAGTTGGAAGTTTAAGTTTCAGAAATTGCTGGTGTTTATTTTCTTTATTCTTATACACAGTAAAATGTAACAGAAATTAGTAGCAATGGGTTGTTACGTTAATTTTTTCGATTACCTAATAAGTCCAATTTTACTTCATATTAAAAGATATTTTTAATTAAAAACTTGTAATATCTAATAATAAATCAAAGGGATTGAAATCATAAGTGGTCAATTATATTTAAAAAATAAATAAAGGTCATAAAAGCGATCACATTGGAGTTACATGGCAATTACGTGCGAAGTTAGCACCGATGGGATAAGATATGCAATTGAAGACATTTTTAATTCCTTTTTTGATCGTTGTCTTTGTCCCTACGGACTACGGTAGAAGAAAAGCACTACTTTCCTTTATAATGAGGGTTTAGACAAATAGGCATCGACAAAGTCTTGATGTCTAGTCACCCAAAAAAAAAGAGTCTTAATGTCCAGTATTCATTTGGTGAGGAAGTCACCCAATAATGTTCAATCACTTAACATCAAAGCAATACAGAGTCAAATGAACCAAGCAATACAGAGTCAAATTGAATCGGAAAAATGATCGGGAAATCAACTATTAAGTTCCAAGTAATAGATAAATTTGATTTGTTACGAATAAAAATACGCACAAATGAAAAACAAATGAATTTTGTTAGATTTTGATTTAAACCACCATGTCCCTCTGTTCATATTTAATCTGATCAGTCTGAACCAAGGTCGAGCAGTCTCGCCTTAAAATTTCCTAAGCCCTCCAATTTACAAAACGAACTAGGTCAAGCATGCACCCGAGCTACACTGGCCGATCAGATCCAACCGCCCTGCATAACCTCACCCAGGCCCTTTTTGGCCACCCATGCCATTCAACAAGAGGCCAAACAGTACATGTCGATCATATATGATCTGTTTGCCTCACTAATAGGCCAAGGCCCCTTATCAACCACTTTGACCACTCCGCAAGTGGCCAAAACAGTATAGGTCGACCACATCTAATCACCTAGACCTGCTGACATGTCAAAAACACTACTCAAGACCATATGAAGATATATGTCAGCTCCTAAGGCAACGACATTAATATGATATCGAACTATTTCAACAACAACATTCAATACTACTATAAACACAAGTGAACTCCCTCCCAAAAAAAAATCTCCAAAAGGTAATGACAATTTTGCCCTTACACTTCCTAAATTATTATAGTACCTTCCACACTTAATCCTACTCAAGTATTGGAGATTATTAAACTAATACCACATCGGTATCCTTTTTCTCTTACCTCTCTCTGCGTAGGTCTCATCCCCACGAGAAGAGTATCCAAAGGAATCTAGCGAAGCGAGTCTAAGTTGGTCCATTTATTGCATCAACAGTTTGGCACCATCTGTGGAAATTAGAAACGCCTCATGCTCTCATTCACCACTTATGTCGTCCTGGCTGCCCCTAGCACCATGTCAGACGAACAAGACAAAGAATAGCTCACTCACACCCCAACCCTACAAAGGAACACGTGGGACAACATCCCCGATGTCTACTAACAGACGCTAGAATACCTCAAATGTGAAGTGGCCGAGATCAAAGCTCACAGTGCCAAAATCGACGCCAAGAAACAAGTTCTGGCAGAATAATATGAAAGCTCCTTCGCCATCTAGAAGATGTCTTAGCGTGAGAACCATTGGGACAAGGGTCTTGTAACAACCCGTTCCGAATTTACGGAATTAATTAAGGATAATTAAGGATTAATTAAGATTTATCGTGACTAATTGGGAATTAGTCATGGAGTTTCGGACAATCGGTGTAAAATGACGATTTTACCCTTAGGAATGGGTAAAAAGTTAACTTTTGACCTGAGTGGTCAAATGCACGGGGACCGGAGACCGTTACGTAGATTTGGACGTTACGAGTACGTAGACAGGTGGCACGTCGAAATCAGACATTCGACGGGAAAGCTATGTTTCACGAAAGGAATTAGGAACTATTCACAGATCGTTTGGTTTTCAAAACGGTTTGTTTTTAATGGGACCCAAATATCTGGTTTTATGGGCCATTTCCATACACATACATACACACCATCATCATCTTCATTTTCATCCATCTTCATCATTTTCCTTCTCCAAACCCGAACACCCTTCTATTTCTCCATCATCTTCATCATTGGACGAGTGTGTGAGAGTGAGTGAGACCAGAGGAACGGAGAGGGTTGGTCGAGCATGGTGGGGACCACGGAGGAGGTGAGTGAACCCGAAACCCGAAAACCCAGTTTTTGACCCAAAAATGGAAAACCATATTTTGACATTTGATGGTCGATTTGGTGGATTGGGACATGTTCTAGGGACCAAGATGACCTGGTGGGAGCATATTTCGAAGGAAGAGGTGGCCTGAGTTGAGAGAAAGTAGAGGAGGAAGTTTGAGCTTACTATTCACCTTGAACCAGGTAAATTCTAGTCTGTTTTTCTTGATTTTGATTAGTTAGGGTTGTTGCTGGGTTGATGAGGATCATTTAGAAGAAAGAGGGATGAAAATGGTGTAGAAATGAGGAATCTGGGGTCGTGTCAGGGTCGCGGGTTTGTGCGACCCAATTCAGTCATTTGAGTCTGACCCGTCGCGAGGAAGAAGGTGATGGCATCATTAGATGATGTCACCATGTTAGATGTCATCATGTTCGATGTCAGGCCACATATGTGATGTTGTCAGCGCCCAGTTAGCCTTACATGTCAATGATGTGGACTAATTAGGTGGTGCCACGTGTCACTGACATGTCAGACACATGGACCAACGGGCTACTGACACGTGGCACCTGTCAGGTCTAACACGTGTCAGATCTAACAGCTGTCAGGATGACATCATGCTGACGTCAGCTAGTGACGTTAGCGTTGACGTTACCGTTGATTGTTGACTGTTTTACCAGTAAATTTGACCCACGCGTGGGGGCACGTGGGCATGAATCTCGAGGTAGGACTAGTACCATTCTAAAGGCTTCAACGATCTAAATCCAATGATGGTGGTTTCAGGTCGATCGGGGATTGTTTGATAAGTCAAATTGAGGTTTTTAGCCTAGGGAAGCGTGTTTGGGACACGTTAACTTTTTCAGGAGTTTTGGGGGTTTATGATTAGGACTGGTATCTATAGTTAGTGACCTTTGAGTGTGATTTGGACAGGTCCAGATGATCCGGAGAGGTTGGATTAGCCTGAAAAGGCTTACGGCGCCGCGTGGAGGCACGCAACAAGGACGGTTTGTGAGTGGACACTTGTTTTCTAAATATGATGCATGCATAACTATTTATACGTTTAATATCTATGATTTGAAATTCCTTGAGTGCATATGATCGTGGTATTTGGTATTTACGTATTTGCACGTATTCTGAGGTTTATGATTTTATATTGGGTTTATACGTGCTTGTGTTTTCAATAGTTTGATTAATGGTATCATTTCGGATTTGGAAATATGAACTATCGGACTTAAAGTCCATCTGATTTAATGAGGTATCAGGCTGGAGGCCCATTTGGTTTATATTATCGTGCTTAATGCCCCATTGTTTTATGATATCGGGTTTGAGTCCCAGTTGTGGTTTACGTATATGATATATGGAAATGATTTATGAAAGTTATACTTCGGGCATGAAACCTAGTTATGGATTTACGATGGTTTTATGGAAACAGAATGGATGAAACTATATTCGACGTGGGCCCTTTTGAGAGGTTTTGAGATGATTGGTGAAGTGTTTTCCATATATCATCCTTATGTGTTAATTGTCTCCTCCAGATGTCAAGGACACTAGAGTAGTCACAGTGCATTGCCTGAGAATGGCCGCTCTATGTGAGAAACCGTAGAGAGGCTCATATCAAGATTGTTAGAGGTTAAAACCTCCCCCTAAGGAAGGTCATTAGCTTGGGTGGACCTTGGGGAAACTCGAACTTGAGATCCCAAGTGGCACGCATAGCCTTAGAGACTGTGATAATGGTATTGATTAGTCATCTAGGATGCCGAGGATTGGTTAAACTGTATTTCAATGAACTGGTTATTTAATATTAATGGATTTGGGCAGTGATCCACATAAGTTGGTTTTACGGTTTTGGGCTAAGGTCTTAATGATTTGAGGAAGGAAATGACTTTACTTGAGAAGCATTTTTCACTAAGTTTGGATTTGGAAAACCTATGATTTGATTTAAAGCAAATGGTTGGGTTAAAGGGTTTTCGAATGCATCGATGCTTTTTAATGGAGGGTGTAAATGTCTTTCGTGAAATGTGTTTTATTAAACTATTTATTTTCGTCCACTCACAGCTTTTCATGATTTTTAATACCCTTCAGGTTGATCGCGGGTGTAGGTTGTAGCAGAGACCGAGAAATCATATGCCTCCACAGATTCTGGCACGCTTTAAAAGCCTCGAAAGAGGGTCAAGATTTGGTTTATCCTTTATCTGACACATGGTGTCAGACGGGAGCATGGAACATCCCGCATTAATTTCGCGGGGATTGGGATGGGTCGTGTCAGTGTGGTATCAGAGTGGGGTGTCAACTTGAAACCATAGCATTTGGGTTGCTCTTGCAGTGTGCGCTTGTGCAGGATGTGATCTCTCTATGAGTACGACAGCCCGTCATCAACCTGAGAGTTAGGGTAAGAGTAGGACAGTTAGTGGAAATGAATCATGGGTAGGATTTGTTTGGCATCTTATGTCGTAGTTATGCCATGGTTAGACCCGTGGAGGGTTGGATTTAACGACTTCTCAAGTCGAGACCGTTGGACGGTAAAGTTGGGGGTTATGTTACAGAGAGCAGCTGAGGCGGTGAACGCCTCTAGTTGAGAGTGTTAAGAATTGGGTGATGTTCGAGGAACGTTCTTTTCTTGTGTGGTTTGCCATAGTTGTTGAGTTTGAAGGTAGGCCGAGTTCCTCCGACATGAGTAAGGGATTGATTGTGTGCTCATCGTCTAGCCGAGCTTGCACGGTGGGAATTGTGTTGAGATGACAGATATGATTGAGATGACTAAGTGGTGATTGGGAGGAATCCCAATCCCAATGGAGAATGATTAGTTTTGGATGACGTGGAGACGTCATGGAAATTAGTAGATTTGGGGAGCTTGGACGAGAGTTACCGCTAGCTCCGGGACTTGAGTCACAGTTGGAGTTATGGGTTTACCTAAGGTATGGGATACCTGGTTTGGTGACAGGTTCCCTCATGGTGAGACAGGTTGAACAAGTGTTATACTCAGGAGTTGAGTCGGTGGTTGGATAGGAGAATATGGTAGCTCAATTACTACCCAATTGGATGTGCATAAACGGTATAATACTGACCGACGAAGTTGTCCCTTGTTGGTTTAAATCACAATGAATGCACATCTTCTTATGCTAATAACTATACTTCCTGAAAGTTCTTGGTGAACTTCTTATCACTCGTGATGGTATGGAATTTTAAGGGTTGAATTGATTCAAGGAGGGATACGGCAGTGGAAGGGTTCAAAGAGGGTGTAGGACCTTGCTTCCAGAAGGATTTTTGGAAATTCAATGAGTGGTAAAGGTTGAGCTGAAGTGAGGATTTACTTGGTCGTAGAAGATGTTGTCAACATATATTATTAGTTGGTGAATGCGACTTCTCGTTTTCTGTTTCTATGCTAGTGGCCTGGTTGCAATTCCTTTTGGTGTTGGAATGTCAGGACATGCATTGGGTTAAATTTGAATGAGTTAAGGAGCAGAGGGTGCTTGGTGTTATCAGAAGTGGGTGAGTGTAGTAGGATTGATGTTTACACTCACGTAGAATGGATTTTGATGTCATCATCTTTGATTCTCTTAAAGTGGGACATTGTCATGGGCTAAGTGAAGGAATCTGCAACCCATGAAGTAAGTGGTGACGAGTTCTATAGCTTATGAGCTTGGATCGCGATAATCGAGGAAGAGTTTGGGATTGATGGTGGCCAATCAGGACGATTGAAATTGGAGTCACTAAGAGATGATGAGTGTTTTAAATATTGGATAGAAGTTACCCCATGGTAAATGAAGCAATACTTGGAGTATCAATCAGGAAAAGATGAATAGTCGGAGTAGGAGGTGAACATGAGTGGTATCTCTCCAAATGAAGTGTTTGCGAACGAGGGCTGGTAACCGACAAGTCGGGGACTAGTACGTGTTGGAGGACGTGATTGGGATTGGACACTCTTCAAGTGTTGGTCAGGTAACCAGGAGACTCAAGATGGGCGCTAAGTTTGAGTGTATGATCTGTCTAGAACAGGATTGTACATACAGGCTCTAAAATTGAACCATGATTGGCTGGGAGCCATGTTCTGGACGTATTGGATCCGAGGATGTTGTGATTGTGTGGAGTATGCACCAGTGGTACTTTTGGTGGACGTGTGGGTAATCGGCTTAATTCTGATATTGTGGTTGGTTCTTGAGAACGTGGACTGGACATCAGATATTGTGCATAAGACCAGAGTGATTTGTGAGGGTTTAGTGATTGTATGAGTTGGAGCTCAGAGCCATGGTTGGCTAGTGGAACCCTAGAGTCCGAGTTGAGATATCACTGAGAGAGCAAGTATTTCACGAGGTCCAGATATAGTCAAGTTGAGTGAGTTGGTGGTTAGTGTAACCACAAGTTGAGTAAGATGTCAGTGTGGTACCTTTAGGGCTAAACGCTGAGTGGTACGAGTGAGGGTACAAGAAACTGTAAAAGTCTGTGTCCTGGAAAGAACGGTGAACAATCCCACATCGCTCGATGAGGGAAAGGTAAAGTTCCTTATATGTGTGGGCACGTATCTATCTAACGCGAAGCCTTTTGGGAGCTCATTGGCTCTGGGTTCGATTGGAACTCCAAAGTTAAGCGAGTTGAGGCGGGTGCAATTCTATGATAGGTGACCCACTGGGAAGTTGCACCGTGAGCTCCCGAAAACAAAACCCTGCGGGCTGAGCTGTTGTGTTCTGCAGCCCAAAGGGGACAATATCGTGTTAGATGAGTAGGGTCTGGACCGAAGAAAGTCGGGTCCTGAAAAATTGGCATCAAAGCCAAACCTCGACCAGGAAGTGTACCAACGAGGACGCTAGGCCCTAAGGGGGGTGGATTGTAAAAGTCCGTGCCCTGGAGGGAACGGTGAACAATCCCACATCGCTTGGGGAGGGAAATGTGAAGTACCTTATATGTGTGGGCACATATCTATCTAGCGCGAGGCCATTTGGGAGCTCATTGGCTTTGGATTTTGTTGGAACTCCAAAGTTAAGCGAGTTGAGGCTGGTGCAATTCCATAATGGGTGACCCACTGGGAAATTCCACTGTGAGCTCTCGAAAACAAAACTCTGCGGGCTGAGCTGGTATGTCATGCGGCCCAGAGGAAACAATATCGTGCCAGATGAGTCGGGTCAGAACAGAAGAAGGTCGGGTCCTGATAAATTGGTATCAGACCCAAACCCTGACTAGGAAGTGTGCCAATGAGGACGCTGGGTCCTAAGGAGGGTGGATTTTAAAAGTCTGTGTCTTAAAGAGAATGATGAACAATCCAACATCGCTCAGGGAGAGAAAGGTGAAGTGCCTTATATGTGTGGGCACGTATCTATCTAGCACAAGGCCTTTTGGGAGCTCATTGTCTTTGGGTTCGGTTGGAACTACAAAGTTAAGCGAGTTGAGGCTGGTGCAATTCCATGATGGGTGACCCACTGGGAAGTTGCACTGTGACATCTTGAAAACAAAACCCTGCGGGCTAAGATGGTATGTCATGCAACCCAGAGAGGATAATATCGTGCTAGATGAGTCGGGTCCGGACCGAGGAAGGTCGGGTCCTGACAGAAACAGTACGAGGACACTAGAGTAAGTTGAGTTGTGGAGTCAGGATCACAGCGTCGACCGCTGAGCGAGACAAGATTTGGTACGAGGTACACTAGTATGATCTAGAGTGAGTCGAGGGTTGTATTGGTGACTCGAGTAGTGACGATGGAGCAATGAGTACCGGCCTAATACGACGGTCTGCAATGATAAACTATCGGTAAGAAGTTGAGATTTGATAACTCTCAGTGAAAGAAGAATTTCAGCTTGGATTGATGACTGAGAAGAGTTGTCAGGCTGAAAAAGACGAAGGATGTCGATTTGAATTACGGAATGTTAGCTTGGTCTACTGCGATTGTCGGCCTGAATTACCAGCTGAGTAGGACGGTAAGTTTCCCTGTGAGCTTGGAAGGTGTCAGCGTAATAGAAGAATTATAAGTGCGGTACTTGTGTAGGTGACTAGTATGTCGGACCTACCAATGAGTTGAATTGTGGTTAACGTCGAATTACGTTGGGTACAGACGAGTATTATGGTTAATTAGTGGACGTGTACGTGGACACGCGGGTACACTGAATGTGAGGCCTAAATGTGAGGCAACTTTGAATTCCCACAAGATGGATGTGTACTTGGGTTATTTTGAATTTCAGGGACGAAATTCTTAAAAGGGGAAAGAATGTAACAACCCGTTCCAAATTTACGGGATTAATTAAGGATTAATTAAGATTTATCGTGACTAATCGGAAATTAGTCATGGAGTTTCGGACAGTCGATGTAAAATGACGATTTTACCCATGAAAATAAATAAAAACTTGATTTTTGACCTGGAGGTCAAATGCACGAGGACCGAGAACCGAGAACCGTTACATAGATCGGGACGTTAATAGTACGTAGACAGGCGGCACGTCCAAATCGAACGTTCGACGAGAAAGTTATAGTTCACGAAAGAAATCGAGAACTATTCACAGATTGTTCAATTTTCAAAATGATTTTTTTAGTGGGACCAAAATATCTGGTTTGGACCATAGGATGAGTGACACTTTTCACCCACCCTATGCCCATTTCCATACACATACATACACACCATCATCATCTTCATTTTCATCCATCTTCATCGTTTTCCTTCTCAAAACCCAAAAACCCTTCTATTTCTCCATCATCTTCATCATTGGATGAGTGTGTGAGAGTGAGTGAGACCAGAGGAACAGAGAGGGACGACGGTGCACGGTGGGGACCACAGCGGAGGTAAGTGAACCCGAAACCCGAAAACCCAATTTTTTTACCCAAAAATGGAAAACCAAATTTTGACAGTTGTTGGTCGATTTGGTGGATTGGGACATGTTCCAGGGACCAAGACGACTTAGTGGGAGTCGATTTCAAAGGAAGAGGTGGCCTGAGTTGAGAGAAAACAGATGAGGAAGTTTGAGCTTACTGTTCACCTTGAACCAGGTAAATTCTAGTCTGTTTTTCTTGATTTTGATTAGTTAGGGTTGTTGTCATCGGGTCTAACCCGTCGCGAGGAAGAAGACGATGACATCACCAGATGATGTCATCTTGTTAGATGTCAGGCCATGTGGCCTAGTCACAGGACGACACGTGTCTTGTTGTCAGTGCCCAGTCAGCTTGACATGTTAGTGATGTGCACCAATCAGGTAGTGACATGTGTCACTAACACATCAGACACGTGGACCAACGGGCTACTGATACATGGCACCTATCAGGTCTGACATGTGCTAGATCTCACAGCTATCAGTATGACGTCATGTTGACGTCAACGTTGACCTGACCGTTGACCTGACTGTTGACCATTGACTTTTTTACCAGCAACTTTGACCCATGCGTGGGGGCGCGTGGCACGAATCTCGAGGTGGGACCAGTACCATTTTAAACATTTCAATGATCTGAATCCAATAGTGGTGGTTTCAGATCGATCAAAGATCATTTGATAGGTCAAATCGAGGTTTTTAGCCTAGCGAAGCGTGTTCGGAACACGTTGACTTTTTCATGAGTTTTGGGGATTTAGGATTAGGACTGGTATTGGTAGTTAGTGACCTTTGAGTGTGATTTGGACAGGTCCGAATGAGCTAGACATGTTGGATTAGCCCGGAGAGGCTTACGGCGCAGCGTGTAGGCGCGCAGCAAGCCCGGTTTGTGAAGGGACATTTTTTTTTTTCTAAATATGATACATGCATAACTGGTTTATATGTTTTATATCTATGATTTGAAATGCCTTGAGTGCATATGATCGTGGTATTTGGTATTTACGTATTTGCATGTATTCCGAAGTTTATGGTTTTATATTAGGTTTATACATGCTTGTGTTTTCAATAGTTTGCTTAATGGAATGATTTCGGATTTGGAAATATGAACTATCGAACTTGAAGTCCATTTGATTTAATGAGAATCGAGTTGGAGGCCCATTTGGTTTATACTATCGGGCTTAAAACCCAATTGGTTTATTATATCGAGCTTGAGTCCCAATTGTGGTTTACATATATGATATGTGGAAATGGTTTATGAAAGTTATACTTCGGGCATGAGACCCAGTTGTGGATTTACGTTGGTTTTATGGAAACGAAATGTATGAAACTATATTCCGGACGTGGGCCCCTTTGAGAGGTTTTGGGATGATTGGTGAAATGTTTTCCATATACCATCCTTATGTGTGGATTGTCTCCTCCAGATGTCAAGTACACTAAAGTAGCACGGCGCATTGCCTGAGAGGGGCCGCTCTACGTGAGAAACCGTAGAGAGGCTCAAGATCAGGATTGCTAGAGGTTAAAGCCTCCCCCCTAGGAAGGTCATTGACCTAGGTGGACCCTGGGGAGACTCGGACTTGAGACCCCGAGTGGCACGCGTAGCCTTAGAGACCGTGATAATGGTATTGACTAGGCATCTAGGATGCCGAGGATTGGTTAAACTGTATTTCAATGAACTGGTTATTTAGTATTAATGGATTTGGGTAGTGACCCACATACTTTGGTTTTACGGTTTTGGGCTAAGGCCCTTTGATTTGAGAAAGGAAATGGCTTTGCTTGAGAAACATTTTTCACTGAGTTTGGATTTAGAAAACCTATGATTTGATTTAAAGAAAATGGTTGGGTTAAAGGGTTTTCGAATGCATGCATGCTTTTTAATGGAGGGTATAAATGTCTTTCATGAAATGTGTTTTATTAAACTATTTATTTTCGTCCACTCACAGCTTTTCATGATTTTTAATACCCTTCAAGTTGATCGCTGGTACGGGCTATAGCAGAGACCGAGACATTACATGCCTCCACAGATCCTGGCGTGCTCTGGAAGCCTCGAAAGAGGATCAAGGTTTGGTTTATTCTTTTTCTGACACGTGGTGTCAGACATGAGCATGACACATCTCGCATTAATCCCATGGGGATTGGGATGGGTCGTGTCAGGCCTGGCCAACCGAGCAGAGACCGACCGTGCTCAAACCATGAAGCTGGTGATCGAACGAATATCACCCGAAATACCGAGGAAGCAATATCCCAAAGCTAACCCTACCTCTTCCGGACGACTCCTCATTCAACCCTTCAACAATGTTGGTCCTTCTGGAACCAAGATCTACCGGGACTCCCACTAGCTACTAGAAGATCGCCAGATTAAGATGACACATGTATGATTGACCTACGAGGTATTTGACCACATGACAACATATCAGCGCCATCCTTCCAGCTCGCGTGGCTAACAGGCTATTGCAGGCATATTTGGCCGAGAAAACAGCAAGGGTCGTCATACGGCTCAGAGACTCGAAACTCGGCAATAGGAGAACCATGAGGTTTTGGATAAGACATACTCAACAGCGGAAAGTTACTCCCACAGTCGGAGAAAGGAAGGTGTCTCCCAAAACAAAATCATTAGCCGAACAAAGCGCCAGCCTGATCAGACAGCTCCGCAAAACGACAATGTCATAGAGAGCCTCCTGAGAAGATTACGCATCCTCGAAGCTAGGGAGGATAAGGGCAAGGCGCTAGCCTTGAAGAAGGCCAGCACTGGTCTTTTCACTAACTAAATCCTCCCGTCTCGACATAGGTCCGAAGTGAAGACCCTCAAGATCACCATGTACACAGGCAGAAGCGACCTTGTAACCTACTTGAACAACTATGTATCTACTTTGGCTTACAAGAATATGACAGATGGGGACCAGTGCCTCATCTTCAGCTTAACCCTCACCAACGCATTATATCGTCTGGCTCCCAACACCATTAACTCTTTCGACGAGTTACAGACAACCCTCCTCAACCAATTCATGATTCAGACAGATAGACTTGTCTCTATGGAAGACTTCTTCTCCATCAGGCAGGGAGATGAATAAACGATTTAGATATTTGACGCAAGGTTCAGCCTCGAGTACGCTCACTGACGGGACACAGACGACAAGGTTGCGGTCAATGCTTTCAGAAGCTACCTCAAGGAGTCACCCTTCGAGTATGCATCCCATACTGGAGATTGGGGGAGCAAAACTGAGATCATAACAAAGGCAACCATCCACGCCTAGGCCAAATTCTTCTACACTACCACGAAGGAGACCAAACCAATTTTATGCCCCACACCCCTTAGTAACAACCATCAGTGCAAGAGAAACCATGACTCAGGCAATTGCAATAAGAGTGGCAACCACTCGAGTCAGGGGAAAAGGAAGCTCAACTTCGTCGGGCAACACCATGATAAAAAGGGTCGAGTCCGTGATGATTAAGGCTTCAGACGGGGCAAAAACAACAACCAAAAAGGATGAGGATTAGTGGGAGACAACTCTGAACCTAGTGCTGCTTCGAAACATACACTATCTTGAACAGTTCCATGAACAACGTCATGCTAAATGTGGAAGACATGATTCCAAAGGCCAAGCAAGGAACCCCATTACCGCCCCATCGTCAACAAGGAAGCTTTCTGCTAGTACCACAAGTACAATGTTCACACCATAGAAGAATGCATCGTATTCAAAGATATCGTCGAGCAGCTCATTCGAGAAGGAAGACTCGACCAGTTCTTAATGCGTGCATTGACAGGATCCGTCCCTACTTTCCTTAGAAATCGAGTTGTTCCTGCTTCTGTCTAGCAAGCGTTGTTAGACAAGGGAAATTACCGATTGTATTTACGTTCGTAACTTATTAATTTTTCCAAATTAAATCTACCCTTGCGGGATTACCTCCCACATCCAACCCACTTCCCCAACAAGTAGTCGAAGTTTCTACTTCGGTTATCTTGATTTTCATATTCCATAAAACTCTACATATAAATCTTTAGCTAAATAGCCTTTCCATATTCCATAAAGTACTCATCATAAACTTTAAGCTTAATTACCGTTATTAAAACTCATTAACCGCATTGCTAACCATTCAAATGTCAACAACTTCATTTAAAATATCTTCATATTAACATTTCTCAATTTTTAGGATTTAATTAGGGTTTTTAGATAACACAACAATATACTCAATTACCCTTTTTGTTATATTTCCAAATATTCGCCCCTTAATTTTTATAATAATTTATCTTCATGTTTCCTTGCTCAAACTGTATTTCAACTATCTAGGAGTATATGTATATATGGAAACATATTTCATACTTTTTTCCAATGTTCACACCTTAATCATAATTAAACTTACTACCAAATTCTTAGAAAACATATTTAGAAAACTACTTACATAACAATCAAATTATAATTCTTTGTAAACTACCCATTGTAAAATAATCCATTCAAGAATTATATAATAATCAATATATTCATATCCAATTAAGGTTAATATCAAATCAATTAGTTTACTCAAATTAAGTTTGTATTTAAAATATAAACAATATAAGTTAAACTTTGAAACTATACTCAATTCATGTCAAATTAACTAGAAAATTGTGCCATTGAACTCACAAAATTAAGCACTAAAACTTTCATGTTGATCGCATCACCAAATACCACCAGACACGCCCTCACGCGCCGCCCTGGTTCTCTATGCGTAGGGGCCATGTGCCTGCAATGTCACCTTCTTCAACCTCAAGTGAGTCGAGTCTACGCGCAGGGCTCAGCCCAACGACCTGATTAGATCTTATTTTCCTGGTTTTACATGCATTTTCTTCCCTTTTCATCCATTACATTCTAATTGAACTTATAAGAAGGTCTTTTTTGTTTTAAGAGAGAAATCTCACCTCTAAACTCTTTGTTCAAAGCTCCCAGTTTTTGGCCAAGGCTTCTCTAGCCATTTTGATGGCTCTCCAATGTTTATCTTACCCGTTTTTTATTCCAAAACGACCCTATTAACTCCATTGGCACGTTAGGAACCTTACTTCAAGAAAAAATGCCCTAAAACCTACTTTGACAACTTACGGCCATTTTGAGTCCTCACGGGTTTGATCATGGTTGTAGGCCTAGGTACCCCTTCTCCCCAACACTTTCCGATCCTTAATTCTTCTTCCTTCTCCCTTATTTCTCTTCTTCTTTCCCTATTTACTCATGTCCTCACGAGTGAGGTTGGTGGCTTTTCCACCATTTCTACCACCACCCACTGATGCCCTCTACTAGCACGAACAACACGTATAAATAGCAGGGGTAGGTTAGTGGAAGGATTAGGAGGGAACTACGTAGAAAAACTTAGAACATTCTAGGTCCAAGCAAAATTACCAAAATACCACTACAATCAAAATTACTAAATTGCCCCTAGATAATTTTGCCCCATAACAAAACTATTCAATCTTTATCTTTGCCATACTGCCTGTCTACGGATTCAGAATTCCGAGACCTATGCAATAGTCTACCCGAACTGTCCAACAACAGTCTACCCGAACTATCCAAAAAGTGTCCAGGTCATAAAGTAAACTATTTGACCTTTAGAGGAAAAATCGTCTTTTCCACTTAAGTTTTTTTACTTTTATTTTCCTTGAATTTCCGGGGTGTTACATGCATAGACCTTCGCGGCTCACCAGTAGATTAATACCATCAGCGGAGGACCAAATCTTTCCTCCCCCATCACATCTAACCGAGCGAAGAAGAGTTCCACAGGGCTACACATGCCAATCACCTGGTGCTTAGCATCAGCGCAAGCCGAGCAATGAAGATAGTCAAGTTAGGGTGGCAACCAATCACCTTCTCGAATGAGGAGGAGAAGAGCATTGTCTTTCCACAGGACGACACCTTCATCATCAGAGCCCACATCTCAAAGTACGACGTCAGCAGGATACTCATCAACATAGAAATTTTAGTCAACATCCTCTTCTGGGAGGCCTTCATGCATATGCGCATTGTCGAAAAGGAGCTTGAACGAAAGGTCACACCACTTTTGGGTTTCTTCGGAGACTCAGTCTTATCAAAAGACATCATCTCTCTTCTTGTCTCCATGGGCATTGCCCACAAGACCACAATGATCATCACGACTTTCCTCGTGGTCGATTGTCCAACAACCTATAATGCCATCATTGGAAAAAGGCTACTCAACCAGATGTGAGTCATTGTATCAACCAACATATTACTGATGAAGTTCCCAACATCCTTGGGGAAGGGACAAGTATAGGGAAACCAGCTCTTCGCAAAAACATGCTATGCCACGGTCCTCACCAAGACAAGCGAACATGATTAGCTTGATCCAACAGAGACTCTCTCTATCACAGGGACGACTTTAGGAGATGATCCTATCAATACAAAGCTCATAGAGGAACTCAAGGATAACCCCCCAGAAGACCGACGAGACCTTACACACATGCCCCAAGCAGGTCTAGTAGAAAAGCAAGAAACAATCCCTCTTTCTGATCAACACACAGATCATATGGTACAAAAATAATCAAAGTTGAAGCCCAACATCCGAACTTCTCTCATCAAGTTCCTCAAGGAAAATGCAGAGGTCTTGGCATAGTCTTACGTAGATATGCCCAACATCTCCATCGACGTGATCTGTCACGGACTCACCATCGACCCCTCATTCAAACCAATCAATCTAAAGTAACAGAGACTGGGGAGTGTCTCTTCGTCTACCTATCAGTCTCCAGATTGGTCGTGAGCTCAGTCCTTATCACTTGACGTGAAGGAGTGAAACACCTCATCTATTATGTCAACAAAGCTTTCCAAGATGCGGAGACCAAATACCCTAACCTTGAGCAGCTTGCTTTAGCTCTAGTAGTTACTTCCAAGAAACTTAGAACATACTTCTAAGCACATGAGATCAAGGTAGTCACCAACAAGCCCCTATATCAAGTCCTTCAGAAATCAGAAACCTCTGGTCTCCTAATCAAATAGGTAATCGAGTTAAGTGAGTTTGATATCTCTTATGTTCCCAAGACAATAGAGAAGGGACATGCAATTGCTAATTTCATTGCAGAATACTCCTGCCAACCTACGCAATACATGCCACCAGAAGATACCCCCCAGGAAGTGCATTCAGGCAAGGCAGATTCATTGCCAACTAAGATACCCACCATCGATCCATAAACGCTCATGCTGGACATTGTCCGTCAATAGGTCCACTTGTTATAGCGGATCAGAAGCATGCTTAGTCCTCACATCTCCTGAACAAGCCAAGCTTGAATATGCCTTGCGCTTCAGCTTCAAGGTCTCCAACAACAAAGCAGAATCCAAGGTACTATTGGCTGGCCTATGCCTTGCCAAAGACCTGGAGGCCAAGCAGCTGCGAATCTTCAACGACTCCTAGTTAGTCGTCAGCTAAGTCAACATCGAGTTCGAGGCTAAGGACGAGCCCATGACTCATTACTTGGCCCTTGCCAAGTAACTCCTCTAGGCTTTTCCAGCATACAAAATCAAGAAAATTCCCAGATCAAAGAACAGCCACACTGATGCTCTGGCATGACTTGCATCCTTCTTGGGCGAGAAGAAAGAATGAAAGGTACTGGTCGAGGTCTAACATGTGCCAAGCACAAGGCCACACCTAGTATACACCATCAACACAAGTCCTACTTGGATGGACCATATCAAGGCCTACCTCAAAGATGGCACATTGCAAGACGATAAGCTCGTGGCCAAGAAGATCAAGCGATATTTTGTCCACTACACCATCTAGCACGATCATCTCTACAAATGTGGTTTCACCACCCCACTCTTGAAGTGCCTGGCACCAGACTTGGGGGACTATGTTGTTAGAGAAATGCATGAAGGCATCTATGAAGATGATAACGCCCAAACTACGCATTAAATTAAATACGTAATTCGAGTATTATGCAATTTAAACCCTTTTTGTGTAAATGTAGTATTGGTAAATAGGGATCGTTCTTAACCGGGGAAATTAGGGAACATTAATAATATGTTAGTGAGCAAGAATAATGAATTAAATAATTAAATAATTAAATAATAAAGAATTAATGAATAAATGAATTAATGAAATAAAGAATAAAAGAATGAAGAATTAAATTGGGGGTTTGAAAGATTGTAATCATAGAATAAAGAAAATAAGTAAAAATAATTACGAACTTAATTCTACTTCTACTTTAACTTTTGTACAAGTGAACTTTCTTCAAACTCATATTTTTACCAACACTTTAAACATTTTGCTCATATTGAACCAATCCCGAAATTCTACCTTTATCATCTTAATTACATGCATACATTTTTCAATATTATAAATGCACCGAACAGCGGTCATAAACACTTATAATACCATTCACCTTACGTTATTGATTTTAATATGCGTCAAACATTTAAATCTCTTCAACTCTATTCTAAGTGCACCAAACAGCGGTCATAAACACTTAGCTTTAAATTGGAGGTTAAGCGCTAAAACATATGAAGTAAATGAAATTCAAAAAGTAAAACACATGGAGATTGTATTCACATTTACAAAAGTTTAGAAAGAAAATACCAACACATATATTGAATTATAAGTAAACCGAAACAATAATAAGAATTTAAGTAAAGGGAATAAAGTTACACTTTCGGAACCCAAGAACAGCTTGTGATTCCGAAAGTGGATGGAAGCAATAAAATGTTATTCATAAGAAACACCGAACAGCGGTTGGAACCTTATGAAGATGGAGGATAAAACATAAGAATTCGAACTTAGATTCTAGAATTATTTCGGAAATACTCGGCCTAGGTATTTCTTAAGGAAAGTATAAAAATGTGTTTAAGAGATCTCAAAGAAAAATCACAAGAACAAAGTAAAGAAGAAATGTGAAATGAAATTAAGAACTAATATAAAAATAACATAAATTAATAACAAGAATTAAAAGAAAACTAATTAATAAGAAAATCTATAAGAAGTTAAAATGGTCCCCAAAAATAAAGAACAAAAATAAAGAAGATGAACTAAAAGAAGAGAAGAACTAGAGAGAAATATTAGAACCTAAACTAAAAAGAGAAACAAAATGAGACAATTGGGGACCCCTTTACAAATGAAATGGACCTCTATTTATAGGGAGAAAAAGCTACCAAAATTAAATAAAAATTAATAATAATGAAATGATGAACAATGATGACTAATGATGATTTTAGGGATGGTTTAGGGCTGATTTTGTGCTGGAAATCTGACAAAACTGAAGCAAAAGGGAGAAGGTGAAAGCAGGGAAGTGGTTCAGCAGAGAGCAGCTGAAAATCACAGTCTGAATTCGGTAGGTAGCAGCTGACATAGTGGGTGGAGAGTTGGTGGACTACTGCCAGGAGGAGTAGGTCAGAACAGCAGGCGTGCGCTAAGGTTAGGCCTCCAGTTCGGTATGCGCGCGCCGAGGTACTAAAGGGAGGTTCGGCAGGCGCGCTCCGCGGCTTGCTACTGGGCTGGGTGGAACTGTGACGCGGGCCTGGGCCTTTTGGGCTAGATTCATTTGGAATGGGCCCGGCGTCTGGGCTGAGTGTGGGCTTGACCGGAGTGGGCTTGCGGGCTTGGGCGCTCTAGGCTACTGGAATTGGGCTTGGGCTGGAATTTGGGCTGAGCAAAAGAATCTTAGTTTTAAAGAAATTAAATTAAATAATTCTACCGAATTTCGTCCATAATTTCTTCGTTATAATTTCGATCGAGACGATTCTTTCGGCAAAATGCTCTAATTACAAGCTTTATTTATTTAAATAAAAATATCACAAAATAAATTATTTTATCTAATTATTTATTATTTTAATATTAAAAGTCAAGTATAAAGGGTATAAAATAATATAAAATAATGCTTAATTAACTACCTATCAGAAGACCATTCTGGAGCGTGAACCTTGGCACACAAGGCATTCAGATAAGGCTACTATTGGCTAACCATGCTCGTCGATGCTAATACTCTCACCCAGAAATGCTACAAATCCCAATGACATGCACATGTTCATCACCTATCGGTTGAACACCTCACATCTATTATGTGCCCATAGCCTTTCTCTCAATAAGGACACAATTTGATCGGCTGGATGTTGGAAGGCAAAGGAAATGTCAATTATTCAGTGGTAGTAGTGCACTACTTTACTAAGTTTACAGAGGCTAAACCACTGGTAACCATCACAACAGCACAGATCAAGCATTTTGTCTATTAGAACATTATATTGCGCTTTGGGTTTCCACACATTATCGTCACCGATAATGGGAAGCAATTTGATTACAATCGCTTCAGGGGATTCTGTACAACCTATGGCATCAAAATCCTTTTCGCCTCTCCATCTCACCCTCAGTCCAATGGGCAAGTTGAAGTTGTCAACAAGAACATCATGTAAAACTTGAAGAAGTGGCTTGACGAAGACAAAGGAAAATGGTCAAACATTATCGATGACATACTTTAGTCTCATTGAACTTCCTACAAGACCACTACGAACGAAACACCTTTCACCTTGGCATTCATTATAAGGCCGTTGTACCCATGGAAGTTGGAGAAACATCCGATTGGGTTCGCCAGATACTACGACTCCCAGGTTCGCCATCGAAGCGTCAAGGTCGAAGACTTAGTACTTAGGAAGGTCAGCCTTGCTACTAAGAAAAGTTCCGTCGAAACATTCGCTCCAACTTGGGAAGGACCCTACAAGGGGTTCAGAATATGCAGAGAAGGAACCTACGAGTTGTAAAACTCAGAAGGCAAATTACTCCCACACCCATGGAATGTTGATCACCTCAAGTACTACTACCGATAGACAAATTTTAAAACACCGCGAGGTGATAGGCCCATAGCCAAACTTTTGTAATCATTCCTAGAATGCCCAATACATCTAATGAATGATTTTTATGATTTGAGGTAAATTTATTATATAAAAGTCATTTTTTTCCAACTTTCATCTGGTCAGCCTTATCTTAGGCTGAATCTCCAGCTCAAGCATATTCCAGGTACCACTCACCCTCTCTCGGCTTTACTTTAATTTTCACAATTGACCCATGGGTTACCAAAAATTATAAGGCAACTACCTTCGGCATCAACCTAGTGGACCTCAGCCTCATACTATATCTATAAGTTTCAAGCAACGCATTTTTTTTAGCCAGCTTCAACCTCGGCCTCACTCAAATAAGGCTTGGGCTCCCACAGTTCCTCTACCAAAAATATCACTCGACATACATTTAGGTAACTTTACAACACATATTTGGCCGACCAACGTACATCTATTATGATCGGTCAACCACTATTTAGTCAAACCACTTATCTTTTGACATGATCCATCAAACATTTAGCCTAACCACTTCGGTTTCATGCCATCTTATTTCCTTGATCGGCCTAATAAATATCTAATTAGACCAAGCACAACATACTTGGAAAAATATTAGCAAGTACAACATCCAGTCCAAGTGATCAATAAATACTTTGTCACGACCCGGCCCATCTAGTACAATATTGTCCGCTTCAAGCCTAACCCTCACAGTTTTATTTTTGGGAGCTCACGTACAACAACCCAATGGGTCACCCATCATGGGATTGCACCAGCCTCAACTCACTTAACTTTGGAATTCCAAAGGAATCCAAAGCCAGTGAGCTCCCAAAAGGCCTTGTGTTAGATAAATACGTGTCCACACTTATAAGGAACTTCACATTTCCCTCCCCAAGCGATGTGGGATTGTTCACTGATCTTGATATTCCAAGTTCACATATCTTGCTCATCGTTCTTGCTTCTCAAGCTCACGGGTCTTACTCACCGTTCTTGCTTCCAAGACTGGGTATTACAATCCACCCCCCTTGGGGCCAGCGTCCTCGTTGGCACACTTCCGATCGAGGTCTGGCTCTAATACCATTCTGTCACGACCCGACCCACCTATCACAATATTGTCCGCTTTGGGCCCAGCCTTCACGGTTTTGTTTTCGGGAGCTCACGTGCAACTTCCTAGGGGGTCACCCATCATGGGATTGCACCAGTCTCAACTCGCTTAACTTTGTTAGCTCCCAAAAGGCCTTGTGTTAGATAGATACGTCCCCACACATATAAGGCACTTCACCTTTCCCTCCCCGAGCGATGTGGGATTGTTCACCGATCTTGCTATTCTAAGCTCACAGGTCTTACTCACAGTTCTTACTTCTCAAGTTCACCGGTTTTTCTCACCGTTCTTGCTTCCAAGACTGGGTATTACATACTTCATATAGGAAACAAATATTATATATATATATATAATGGTTGAGTTACAGCAAGGCCCAAGGAAAATAACAAAATCATGTTGGAACATTCCCCTAAAAGAAAAGATTACTCAATTGAGGATCGACCTCCCTCTCCTCCTACTAATCGGCCTCCCTCCACTCAATCCCTTCATCCACTTGCCCGACCTCTTCATCAGGCCCCTCATTCCCTTATCCTTGTGGCTCAGCTTCCCTCTACTCGACCACCTCCTCTGAGTCCTCATCATCGTCATCCCTATCATTTGGGAGAGGATTACGCTTCTCATCATGGTAGTCCTCAAGCCTCGGTGGATATTTGAGCCAAGGAAATATGACCAGATTTTCATTGTTGATCTTCTTATACAAGCCATCTTCCAACTTGGCCCCAAACCTCTGGAGCACCTGGTCAAAAGCGCGAGAAGACTTGAACTCCTCCACGTCGACCTGCTTGTCTAAGACAAGTTGCTCGACCAACTTGGTGTTAGCTGACTCCAGCTCCTTTTTGCGAGCCTTCGCTACTTCGAACTCTTGCTCCTTCAACTTGAGCAGCCATTTGATTTTCTAAGAATTTCACTTTGAGCTCGACCTTTATTTCTAAGGCCTGGTTGAACATCTTCTGCTGATCGACCAAAGCATAGGCCTTGCTCTCGATCACCCTCTTTAGAACGGTCGCCTGCTCTCGGATAAGGTTTGCATGCTGAAAGGTGGTAAAGACCTCACCAAGGAATTTCAAAACAACAAGGATGATTTAGATACACGTCGAACAAAAACAAAAAATGAAAAATAAATCAAGCCGACACACTTACATGAGCTCCATTAGGCATGATTTTGTCGCATCGGTCTGCAAAGTCCTTCTGCTACAAGGAGGCAATCGCATCCAACTTGTATTGAGACCAACAAAAAATGATGTTTATGTAGCCTAGTTGGGAAGGATAGAAGGTTGTGGATAGTTGCCTCCAGCTCTCATTCACCTCTTGGGTTCTCATCAGGTGGGACTCCCCTTCGGCATCCACGAAGTAGGACTTGATCGGCCTATCAAGTCTTGGCCTCTTCAATTTCCTTGGCACCTCTCAGCCTGCTTCTTCTTGTATACCTTGTCCTTAGGCTCTTCCTTCTTCTCGTCCACCTTCATATTCCTCTTCCTTTTACATCTTTCCTTGGCCATCAACCTCCTACGCTCCTCGACCACATCATCTGAAAGGACCCATCCCTATATTCCTTGAAAATTGGACTGTTTCTGCTCCCGTCTGACTCTCTTGTCAGACCAAGGATATTTCTTTAAATTCTCAAGTTTCACAAATTAACCAAACTAAGTGCACAAGTGTGGGGTTACCGCCCACGTCCAACCCACTCCCCGACAAGTAATGGAATTACTAGTTTAACCATGTTCGATCTAACTTTACAAATTAAATTTTTCGGAATAGGAAACATCAATTAAATACTAAAATAAACCCTTCGTATGTTTCGATTTTATATTTGCACAACATAAATTATAATCTTATATTAATTAAGGTAATTATAATCTTATAATCCTTAACTAAACAACTTTTCCATATTTCCATAAAATCCTTAAACTTAATTCCATATGTTGTTCATTTATCATCAAACATCATAGATTCAACAATATAATCATCAATATGATCACCACCATATCATTCCATTATAACATGACATTGTATCATATCACATGATCATCATGTTATATATCATACATTATACATTCATCACCATAAAAAGTTTTAATTATAACAATAATCTCTCTAATCACCACCATAATGTTCACTAGCCATCCTTATGAGATGATCAAATATAATCACTTATTAATATAATCTTTCCTATCATGTTTATCATCACTTATTAACATTAATATTCATCTCACATTTTAAATCTTGTAATAGAAGGATATTACATAGTATTTCATGCATCCATTCCTTCACACCTTATGTTCTCTTTACAATTTGCATAAAATTCCTTCCTCTATCATAATTAACTTTAATTTTTCAACTAGGATTAAAACCAAACCTTTGAATTCTTCCAATTTAATTTTTGATTTAAAACCTATATAACTATGGAAATTTAGAAATATACTCAAACAAGGTCCAAAACTATACAAGTTATACCACTAGGTATGTGAGCACGAGAGAAAGAACTTTCATGTTGGGCAGAGATCCAAGAACCACCGTACGCACACTCACGTGCTATCATGGTTCACTGTGAGTGGCTTTCATGCGCCTGCGACTGTGGTCGCAGGCGTACCCCTGGCCTATAGTTGGGACAGTGCCCGACTCGGCGACCTGGCCCGACTCCAACTTGATCATTTCTTCTTCTTTTCTTATGATTCGAACATGTGTTCTAATGAATTTTGGGAAATTTTCTACGAGTTCAAAATCGAGAAAACTTACTTCAACATTATGGACCAACTCTCTGAACTTTCGGCCATGGTGCTCCCAATAGTTTATGGCCACCCTTATGTCCAAACGCTTCCCTTTTTCAACTTAGAATGATTGCAGGACATCCAAGAAACTACTAGTTTGTTTGTTATCTAGTTTCCTGGCCCAAATCTAAAAACCCAACATGGGGACCTACGGGTCCCTCAATTTTCTTCACATTTCTTTCCTTTCGTACCACTTGTTCTTCCTTTTCTTCTCACAATCATTTCTCTTTTCTCTTTGTTTCTCCTCCATTCTCCCCTCCTAGCTTCTCTCTCTCTCTCTCTCTCTCTCTCTCTCTCTCTCTCTCTCTCTCTCTCTCTCTCTCTCTCTCTCTCTCACACACACACACACACACAATGGTGGCTGGTTTCATGTTTTCTTTCCTTCGGCCACCACACCCCAATCCATTTATCACACACACTCTTAACATATAAATAATGTACTACGTCAATGAATAATTAGGGAGGGAAATGTCCAAAATAATCTGGACAAGTGTCACCTCCAAAATATCTCCTAAGCAAAAAGACTAAAATGCCTTTCAAGTGAAATTTACTATTTTCCCCTAGTCCATTTTTTACCCATAACGTACTTATCGGAACTCCTTTTTTCAGCGCACCATCCGTCTACGTATTCAGGGGTTCGAGACCTTTATAATGGCCCTCACGAAACTTTCAGACAATTTTCTGGCCAAAAAGTCAACATTTTGACCTTATATGGGCAAAATTGTCAGTTTTCATTTTCTCAAATGTTTGTGGTGTTACAACCTACCCCCTTCAAAAAAAATTTGTCAATGAAATTTTGGAACAAGCAGTCTTATTTTCACAATTAAATTGAACAACTGAGCTGCTCACAACTTCATATGTGATTCCGGGATCCCCTATATTCCACCTTACTACTCACAACCTTACCCGAGGCATCCTTCGAGTCATCTTTAAGAACATAACAATACTGAACACAACTTATACTCCACCAATCCATAACTAACCTTAACCAATAAATATATCGAGTAGGCTTAATTAATTCATAACTAATGCTCAACCAATTATATTCGAATGCCAGCCACATCACTCATAACAGCACTACACGTAGGCCATCACCACAACCATCATCTGAGTCAATCCAAAAATATTTCCAACATATCATCCAGACACTTATTCCCCTGGGAAAGGAGTCTAACTCGGCGTCTGGGTTGTCTTTGCATTTCCGGTAGTAGGTAAACCACCTAGGAAAGGAGCACAGCTCGATGTTCGAGTGAAAACCGACTCAGGAAATGAGCCTTACTTGATGTTTGAGTCGTTGCAGTATTAGGAGAGGGGCCCATCCTGACTTCTGAGACCAAAAACTACCAACTCAGGAAAGGCGCCAAGCCCGACATCTAAGTCATCACCACAATGCCAATCTCAGGAAATGAGTCTTAACTCAATGTCTGAGATTGCTCACCACTCAGACAGTAGCATCTATTCACGAACACAATAACATAAGTATCGAAAAATATATGTGTACAATATACATATAAATTCTTCAGAAGCAAATCCACATTTTTACATATAGTCTTTCCTTAAAACTCAATCATCACTTCAAACTCCGGGCCTAAGCCCAAACATAACTTTGTTATCCTTATAAAACATATAATTAAAAATCAATTTCAAAATTCCCAAAAATCGTCAATTATTAATAAGAAATCAAATTCCAATCATTTTCACATACCCCATCTCATACCTCACACAAAAATCTTAACTCACCTTTCAAATCAAGCCCAAATCTTAAACCAGACTTTAGCCCAAAATCCCGTAAAACGTGCTCTTTTTTCAAGTAAATTCGATAAAATCAGTGAAGAATTGTTTTAAAAATATAATCATACATAAGCCACTATCATATAAATCATATTAACTAAAATCGAATATTTGGTAACCTTGCTCTGAAACCAAGTTGACAAGACCAGTCCCTATATTCTGTGAAATCCGTGCTGGTCCCGTTCCCGTTTGACTCTCCTGTCAGACAAGAGATATTTCTTTAATTTCTCAATTTTCAAAAATTAAAAATTAACCAAACTAAGTCCACTCTTGCGGGGTTACCACCCACGTTCAACCCACTTATCGACAAGTAGTGGAATTACTAGTTTAACCATGTTTGATCTTTCTTCCCTTATTAAATTTGTTGGAATATGCAACATCAATTAAATACTAATATAAACCCTTTGTATGTTCCGATTTTATATTTACACAACATAAATTATAATCATATAGTAATTAAGGTAATTATCATCTTATAATCCTTAGTAAGCACCTTTTCCATATTTCCATAAAATCCTTTTATTAAAGTTAATATTGGCCTTAAGCTTAATTCCATACGTTGTTCATTTATCATCAAACATCAGAGATTCAACAATATAATCATCAATATAATCATCAATATGATCATCAATATAATCATCAATATGATCATTCCATTAGAACATGACATTATATCGTATCACAGGATCATCATGTTATATATGATACATTGTATATTCATCACCATAAGAGTCTTAATTATAAAAATAATCTCTCCAGTTACCACCACAATGTTCATAAACCATCCTTATGAGATGATCAAATATAATCACTTATTAATATAATCTTTCCTATCATGTTTATCATCACTTATTAACATTAATATCCATCTCACATTTTAAGTCTTGTAATAGAAGGATATTACATAGTATTTGATGCATCCATCCTCACACCCAAGGATTGAAATATCAATATCGACGGATATATCGCTAGTCAAATTTACAGATATCTCATCCCAAATATTGATATTGATATTGATATCGATATCGTTTACGGTTAACAAAAATGACGGAAATTCGGTCTAAAAGTTGGAAATTTGGAATGAAATTTTGGAAAAAACTTAAGCACCCAATGATGATTCTATAAGACTAATAAAAACTATAAAATGACTTCGGTATAATAAATATATGATGAATAATATGATATAATAGGATTCTGCCGATGACTAATAATATAAAATTTTAAATATAAATATAAATTGAAGTGAATTACTATAATTAAATGCTAACATATTTAAAAACATAACAATAAACATAAAAAAATAATCAATGGAAGAAAAATTATAAAATGAGTAAATATATTTAAAATTGGAAAAAAAGATGAAAAATAGAGCCAATCTTTGTTCAAAAATTGGAAAAAATTCATATATTTAAAATTGGAAAAAAAAAGGAAAACATTTGAAAAACGAATTAAAAAAAAAAACCAAAGGGGGATCATGGATTCGAACCCAGGACCCCTGGTCATTTAAAGAGAAATTTTTAAATGCCCAGCCAACTCAACTAGCCTAACATAGTTGACAATATAATAACGGTATAATATATAAAGTAAACCAACTAACACTATTTCAGAGTCGCCTTTTCCCTCCCGCGGGTCTGCCATTCGGATTTTTTGACCCGGCGGCATGACCCAACTGGAATTCGCATGTTTTACGTCCGATTTTCATGAACTTTGATCCTATCTCAATCCCTTTCATCAAATAATGAGATATGTGAGCTTAAAACAAGACGAAATGTCGAAATTTCGCGAAATTTCTTCCCCCCGTCTTATGTGCCCTCGACCAATTTTAGTGAAATTTCGGTTGATATATCGCCGATATTGGCGACATTTTCAACCGTGCTCACACCTTATGTTCTCTTTACAATTTGCATGAAATTCCTTCCCCTGTCATAATTAACTTTAATTTTTCAACTAGGATTAAAAACAAACCCTTTAATTCTTCCAATTTAATTTTGGATTAAAAACCTATACAACTAACTTTGGAAATTTATAAATATACTCAAAAAAGGTTAAAACTACACAAATTATACCACCAGGTCTGTGAGCAAGAAAGGAGGAACTTTTAACTTGGTCGGAGGTCTAAGAACCATCGCACGCGCGTTCATGCGCCGTCGTGGTTCACTGTGAGTGGCCTCCACGTGCATGCAACTACGGTCGCAGGTGTACTCACCCCTGACCTCCAGCTAGGTCTGCAACTCAAATCGCCCGAACTAGCAACCTAACCCAACTTAAACTTTATCATCTCTTCGTCTTTTCTTATGATTCGAACGTCTAATCTATTCTAATGAATTGCAGGAAACATTCAACGAGCTCAAAATCGAGAAAACTTGCTTCAACATTATGGACCAACTCTCTGAACTTTCGACCATGGTGTTCCCACTAGTTTATTGCCTCCCCTATGTCCAAACTCTTCTCTTTTCCATCTCAGAATGATTACAGGACATCTAGGAAACTACTAGCATGCCCGTTGTATAGTTTTCTGGCCCAAATCTAAAAACCTACATGGGGACCTACGTGTCCCTCAGTTTTCTTCATTTTTTCTCTCCCTTTGTACCACTTGTTCTTCTCTTTCTTCTCACAATCATTTCCCCTTTCTCTTCCTTTCTCCTCCATTCTCTCCTCCTGGCTTCTCTTTCTCACGGTGGTGGCTGGTTTCACGTTTTCTTTCCTTCGACCACCACCCCCCGATCCACTTATCACACACTCTCCTAACATATAAATAGTGTACTAAGTTGGTGGATAATCAAGGAAGGAAATGTCCAAAAAATTCTGGACAAGTGTCACCTCCAAAATATCTCCTAATAAAAAAGGCTAAAATGCCCTTCAAGTGAAATTTACTATTTTTCCCCTAGTCCATTTTGACCCATAACGTACTTATCCGAACTTCTTTTTTTGGCATACCACCCATCTACGTATTCAGGGGTTTGAGACATTCGTAACAGCTCTCACGAAACTTTCAAACAGACTCCCAATCAAAAGTCAACATTTTGACCCTACTAGGGTTAAATTGTCATTTTTTATTTTCTCGAATTTCCGGGGTGTTACATCATCAATATAGATGACCGAAACTAGGACAACCGAGGCAGATGACTCTTCTTCCTCAACCTCAGCATTGGTCAGCTTGAGTGTAATCTGAGGAGCTTTGGGCATAGGTATAGCCTTATCCGGCTCACGATAGTCGACCTTGGATGAGGCGCCAACCTTCTACACATCGGCCTTAGTAGCATTGGCCTTCTAGAGAATTTTCTTAATTTTTTCTATTCTCCAAGCGATGTGTTATTGCTCACCGTTATTGCTCCCCCGAGCATCGAAGTTGACAAGATCCTCCCATAAATTTCTGTTAAAAATCGAATTGGTCCTGCTCCTTTCTGTCAAAAGATTTTCTCATTTTTATTCTTATTCTCATTTGATATGCTAACCAAACAGAATCCATCCCTTGTGAGGTCTTCACCGACATCCAACCCAATGACTCCGTGAAGTAATGGAAGTTGCCATTTTAAACTCTGTTCATACATAAGCTCACTAACTAATTATGTTAAATCATTATTGAATATTATTTTTATACCATCTCAACAAAATCATCATACCTTCACTCATATTGCAGTTTTTAACTAACATCATAGTTATACAATTTTATTAATCGTACTCAAACCGTATCTCAAATATCGAAAAGTATATATATCTATATACACACACATTAATTAGAAATCCAATTTATTACTTCTCAAACACACAACCATAGATCAAATATTTATTTGAAAATAATAGTGAAATTACATAATAATCATGCAATAATTCTTTGTAATTTCCTCCCATGAAGATAATTTGCTTTTAAGGGCTATTAATGATCAAATCAACCTTAAATTTATATACCCAAATTCTTTATATTAAGTTTTAAATATAAACATTTGTCTATTGAAAGTTCGGAAATATATTCAAATAATGCCCAATTAATTCAAAACTTCTACCATTAAACTCTGAATTTTAAAACAAATATTTTTCATGTTGGCCGAATGGTGAAAGGCCGCCGCAAAAGCCACTATGCGCGTGGTGGCCACGCATTAGTCACAGAGGTCATCGTCTTCCTCAATCCAGACCCGTTTGTTTGGTTTTTGGGTCTGTTCGACCCGCAGACACAACCCAGCCGTATCTCGATCATTTCTCGTCCAAACTGGATGTTCTGATAGTCCATCTTTATATACTCAATCTCAGGAATAACTCTATGATGTTCAAATGGATAAAAACATACCTGACAACATGTTTTGATTGCTTGATCGTTTGGCCATGGTGCTCTTAACAATCTAACGACCTTTTCAGCTTCCAAACTCTCATTTTTCTGTCTCAAAATGATCTTAAGATCTCCAGAAAGATATTGTCATGCTAGTTCCTAAGTTTCCTTGCCCAAAACTTGGAACTCAAAACAGGAACTTATGGGTTCCTTATTTTTCCTTACTATTTTCCCCCATTTTCCTTCACTGCTTCCATCATTTCTCTTCCCTTCTTCCTTCATTTCTTCTCTTCTCTTTTCCTTTCCTTTTCTAGTCCTTCTTTTCTCTCGAGTGGCTTCCCTTAAGTCTTTTCTTGGTTTCGGCTCCACACTCCCAAACTCCCCTTCACACACTTATATAGTATATATATATATATATATATACACATACAGACATACCAAGGTCGATGGAAGGAAGGGAATGAGAAATAAAACTAAAGAAGGCTCTAGAATCCTATAAAATTACCAAAATACCCTTGGTGGAAAAATTACCATATTGCCCATAGTCACTTGTAACCCGTAGCATACCTATTCAATATCCATTTTGACATACTGTCAGCCTATGAACTCAAGAGTCTGATACCTTCGTAACGGTCTTCGCAAAATATCTAAAAAATTTCTAGGGTAAAATTGTCATTTTTATTTTTCTCAAATTTTCGGATTGTTACATGCTCGTCAAGAGAACATTGTGTCTACTCTGCTCTGCTCTGTCAAGCTTTTCAAACAACTCAACACAATCTGCCTTCTCTTACTTGGTAATAGGTGGACACTTGAATACCTCTACCAAAAAAAAAAAAACAAGTCAGTCAGCAACGACATATATCACATATAAGACACTGACTACACATAACAGACTTAGATAGACCGACATACAAATCAAGGCTCATGGCTACACCTTTCGACTGATAGGTTCGAGGTATCCACCTATTTCTCTTGGTTAGTTGGCTCCCTTCCCAATTTCCAGAGACGAACACAAACTTGTGCTTGCATGCCTTCTGGGTGGTCGGTATGTCCTAAATGAACAGCCCCATCGCTCTCCTATCCTTGGCCTCCACATAAACCCACCCAGTTTTGTCTCGGCGGAACTTGTATAGGCAATTGATATGCCCCCAATTCGGTTCCCCTTTCCTGGTCAAGTTGAAGGCTGTGTAAACGCCAGTCAACATGATCTAGCTGTTCAGATTAATTTGGCTAAGGGCCACCCCCACACGAGCTACTATCTTCTGGAGTCACAGATGCAATGGCAATGTCACACCGTGACTCGAGACGTCTGGATGGAAGGTCATCCAGGTCTTTTGTGGATCACTTGGCATGTCCTTCTGGCCAACCAGCTTCATCTTGACCTAGTCTAGAATCCGGAAGACCTCTCTATAGGCTACCACATCCTCCCAAGTGACCATGTTCACCTCTCGATCAATTTCGTACCATGGCTTCGCAAGGGTAACTTGTTTCACAACCTTATCTATGTCTATGTCCATGGGCTATGGCATCGAGCTCGATCCCTCCTCGGCCTTACCCTTCATCCTTCCCTTACCCTTCATCCTTCCCTTACCCTTCCTTTTGGATAGAGAACAAACTAGGATGGCATTAAAGATTGTGTTCTTGTCGACCGACATCACTTCAACCACCATCTGTTCGACCCCATCAACAGTCAAGACAAACTTAGTCTCAATCTGCTCAAAAGCTCTATGGGGCTCGTCATGCAAATCTTGATATGATCCATCTCCTTGATCTTCCTCAAGGACTGGTACCTTCAACGTCAAATTATGGTCGAGATAAACGAGACGTATAGGTCAAATCATTAGTATTCAACCAAGAATCTGAATCGACCTAGCTAGCTATCGATTCACCTTCAACGACATTGCAAGACCAATCTTTCATGCCTTGAGAATCTTCAGAGAACATGTACAGTTGCAAAAAGGAAAACTCCTAAGAAAGGAAACATGTAAAGACTCAACAACTACGACCTCTAGATGATCAAAACACCAACACATGCACATTCATGCCCAGTTCATGTCATATTCTTACCAAACACTACTTTCAATGATAGAACCTCTCCAGATAACCGAGGAGATCCTGCTCCCGTTTGACAATTAACCCTATAATCAAAGCTAAACACAAAGTAATACCAACAAAGATAGAAGGTTCACTACTACTAGACAAGGGATATTTTACAAATCGTTTACAAAGCATAAGTTTTAATACTAAATTAAATAAAAAAGGGTTCAGTCCTACCCTAATACGATGTGGAGTGCGCAAAGTCTAGTATATGTTTCTAGCTTTGGTCATTAGACAGATCCTCGTCCTCAAGTCATGGCCTGAAGGGTAAGTAAAACCTTAAAAATATGAGTGGACGAAAAAAATCCTTGGAAAACATATTTTGAAAAAACATACGTTTCTATCTTTCGTTTTAGAAAACTATGCATGCACATAAAAACTGTTTAAATCCCAAATAAAACATAACATGGTCCATGATCTGAAAAAACATGTAAAATAGCCATAAAGCAACAAACGTCAGTAATCATCTCAACCATCATGCAAATCACCACAATAGTCAACAAAAAACCACCAAAGCAATCACACACAACCAATCCATATCCAACCTATCCTTGATGCACAATATCAATCACCATATCCAATGCACTACTGGTAGGTCAACCACTCGGGATCTGGAGCCCAACTCGACATCCGAGTGTAATCTAACTCACTTAGGATCTGGAGCCCTGCTTGACATCTGAGTGAGGACTGATGCATGATTTGAACCATGGCTCGATGTTTGAGTCAGCACTAAACCAGTCTCAGGATCAAGAGCCCTACTCGACGTTTGAGACTAATCAACCAACAAGTATCTCAAGAAGGGTTTTCCATCACACATCATCACAACATTTCACACATCAGGAATATCGAGAAATCACATACTTATAACACATATTATGACAGGACCCACCCCGATTATCGCCCCGATAATCGGGAAGCATCCTGCTCCCGTCTGACAATCGAATCAAAAAGACCGGAAACTAGTTAAAATTACAACACACCCATTGTCAGACCAGGGAGATTAAACAAATACATCCGACTGGACGTCAAGTCCACAGTTTCACAGAGCAATATTACAAAACAAATTAAAGAACAAGTCCTACTCTGTGAACTAACTACTCCGCAACGGAAAACGTTATGCCTCCGCCTCTGCCTCGGTGCTTGCCCCCACGCTTGTACCACGACCTGGAGGGAATTTAAAACAACAAGGTGTGAGTGGACCGAAACATAAGTTTAACAGGAAAAACAGTTTTTCCGAAATTGGGTTCGCCCTCCAGTTTTGTAATCCGCATGCATAACTAAGTATTCAAAATTTGTGTATTAAACTTTTGAAAACTCTTTTTCCGAAACACAAGAAAAACGTTACAGGGATCGTCATCACTCATGTAAAACCATATAATAATACCAGATTCCAGAAATCGTCATTTTTGCACAAATCAAGTGAAACATAAAACAATAATCACGATTATGCCGTTGGATCCATCCGAGTCTTTAAACTCAACATTAGGCCTTCCCGGGATATCAACGAGTCTTTAAACTCAAAACACGATTAGTAGGCCTCGGGGGTATCATAATAATCGAGTCTTTAAACTCACGAGTCTTTAAACTCAATTTTCGGGCCCGCCCCCAGAATCAACATACCGGGTCTTTAAACCCAAAACCAGATCCAACCATCAACCGGGTCTTTAAACCCAAAACCGTTTTTTAAACATATTAAATCAGGATTCATCACAAATCTCTTTCCAACATTATTCCAAAACATTTCTCATCGTAACAGGACTCATGCCCGAATTCACATGTAAATTCCAACACATGCAACTAACAGAAAATTTCTTCACAATATGATCAAACATCATAAATCCGAAACATGCATATTCATAACCAGATACTTCATCAAAAATTATCACGCATGCGTAGGCAAAAACCGAAATCTCGAAATGCGTGAAATACGATAATTACCTCGAAAAACGTGAAAACAAGTAAAACCGATATATCATCACACCATCGTAAAATCATATGTAAAACCATGAGATAAATAAGCAAAATAGTCATGCATGCCCAATTTAAAAATCAAAGAATCCACTCACAGTCTTAGGACACGTCAATCGCGTCCCGCGTGCTCCTCCGTAGCTTCGGAAGTGTCCGGGCCTGTGAAAACGTACAAGAAGGGTTACAAACATCCCAAAATAACTCGTAGGATTTTTCCTAATTTTTCCGGATTTTTCGGCGAAAATAAACTTAAAGACTTAATCTTCCGGACTCCCGAAGTTATCCCGAATGACTCCCGATCGATTCGAACTCTAAAGATAAAATGTTATTTAGACTGTAAGGATCAATTCTCATGTTGACCGTGATCGGAGTTGACGCCACATGCGCCGTCACGCGCCGCCCAAAGTGGCTGCGCGTGAAGGCCACGCGCCAAGCTACAGTGTCATCTCCCTTACCCGAACAGCCTGCTAAACGGGTCTGATACCCGCGACTCAACCCGATCAGTTAGCCCTCAATTCTCAGTCAAAACTACCCGTTTTCAATCCTATTATCTTCCCTAACTCATTTATTTTAGGTCTGCAACACTGGTTAACCTCGACTTACACCAAATCGACCCAATCCAAGCTCGAACAGTCGAACAAGTCGACTCCTGGAACTCACCCTACACGGTTCCATTTCCAAATTAACTTCACCAGTAGCAATAAGGGACCCATACGCACACAATGACACTAACAATTTAGCTCGCCGTTACCTGGAAGTAGTCGTCCACAGCACTGGTTTTCCCCTGAAACTGAGACTCAGGTTCCCGGCCAAACCGTCCTCCTCCTCCTTCAATTCTTGCACGGTTGTGCACGAAATGACCCCAGAAGTCTTACACGGCCTTTGGTTTCGATCAACAGGCTCCAGAAGTTGAATGAGATTTTTCCCTCCAACTGGTTTTTCCTTCGAACTGGACCTTGGGTTCTTGGGCAATCCGTGCTCGAATCCCTTCAATTCTTGCACGGCTGAGACTCTATCACTCCCAGAAGACTCACTGTGTGTTTAGAATGATCCCTCGACCCTTAGAAATTGAACTCTGCGATTTCCCCCCAAAAACCCGAAACAGTTGCTCACGGTTTCTCTCACAATTCCTCTCACGCTCAGCTTCCAAATTGAACCAAAATGATCCTAACTCCAACCTCACTCCAATCCCATACTCAGTTATTCGATCTGTATGGCCAACAGCCCGTGGGAGACCAACTGAGGCCTCTGAAACTGGTTTCCCGCAAACACAGAGACCACAGCCATTCCCGTTCCTCCCGTGCACTCAGTCTCTGCCCAGACACGTCTGGCTGCTTCCCACAATCCTCAAAATCCATAAACTAACCCACTCACCAGTCCACTTAGCCTTAAACAAATGCACGCTCAAAACCACCACGGCCGCACTCTGTTTCTCACGGTGGTGCTACAGTAACCACCGTGAAATGACCAAAATGCCCCTCTGTGCAATAATTACCAAAATGCCCTCCAACTTCCGTGACCCGTAACTCGGTCGTCCGACGTCCGTTTCAAGCGTGCCGCCTGTCGTTGTACTCGGGGCGTCGAGATGAACATAACGGTCTTCGAGTCAAATGGATATCAATTGTCAAACAAAAAGTCAACTTTTTCCCCTTATAACGCCCAAATTACGGTAATGCCCCCGAACCTCCGAACATCATAACTTTCACTCCGAGCGTCCGAATCGGACGTGCCACCTGTCTATGAACTCGTGACATCCCGCACTACGTCACGGTCATCACCCAACGTCCGTTCGACCTCCAAAACTAAAAGTCAACAAATTGACCACACAAACACAGGGGTAAAAACGTCATTTTATTCAATATTTAATAATATTACAATACCAGAACGTCCGGGGCGTTACATATTAATTTCACAAATCACGTCTACAACTTAAAACCTGAGCCTAAGCTCAAAACTCAACTCAAACACAAACCTCATAAAATGTGTCATAAAACAATATTCATAAAATAGTCAAAAATCATATAAAAATCCCAATTAATTAAACATCACTAAAAACATGTAGAAAAGCATTTAATTCACATAAATATACATGCATAATCTTTCAATAAAAATAAACATCCACTCACAGTTTGACTTCGTAGTTAATTCCGAATTCGTACGTTCCTCGTCCGCTTCGGGGGTTGTATTCCATGTCAAAAACATAATTTAGATTACTATAATTCCACATAACCCCCCAAGTACAACCCTACATGCCTGGAATTAATTTACGAATTTTCTAAATTTAAATACACAGTTCGAACACTCAAAACTACCCTGAAATGGTGTCTGATCGTCTCGAAAATTGCATTGTTGAATTCATAGCATCAAAATTTATAAAAAAGTATGTTAATCGGAAGGCAGAATATGGTGGCACGCGACCCCACGAGCCACCAGAAGTGGCCGCGCATGGGTCTCACGTGTAGCCACTATTCATCGTCTTTTTTAGTACATCAGACCCGGTAGTCTGGTTTCGGGTCGCCCTACCCGACGACCATGAATTGGTCCAAAAATCCAAGTTTTTTTTATCCATTTTTACTTTTTCTTTGTCCCAAACACTCTAAATCATACTAAGAAATGATCCATAAACCCAAAAATTGAAGAACTCACCTTCTAGATCATCCACCAACCTCTGACTTCTCGACTGCCCACCACCCTCATTGTCTGGGTGGTTTCAGCGCCTAAAATTCCCTTCTTTCAATCCCAAGAGGCTCAAAAGGGACTGTAAGACCCACTGCTAGCTTGGTTTCAAGCTCAAATGGCCGAAACTCGATTGAGATATTCAAAGTGCAATTTTTCCTTTTCGGACCCTTGCCTCCTTTCACCGTCTTCACTCTTCCCTTATCTTTCTTATCAAGTTTCTTCCCCTCTTCTTCCTTCTCTCTCAGACTAACTCTAGCTTTCCCTGGTTCTTCTTTCTCTTTATCTTCTTTAGCTCATGGTTGTTCTTTCTTTTTTTTTCTCAAAACTTCATCACACACAAAATTAAACATGAAAACATATATAACAAACCCCTCAAGTAAGTCAGTGTACAATGAAGGATCAGGAAAAATCTAGCCATATGTCAACATCATGTTATCCCTTAAGCAAAATGACCAAACTACCCTTATAGTCAAAATTACTAAAATACACCTATAATATTTAGACCTAAACCGAACTTGTCTAAACTCCATTTTTGGCATGCCACTTGTCCACGTACTCCGGAGTTTGAGACCTTCACAATGGTCCTTACGAAACATCTCAAGAAAGCTTGAGTCAAAAAGTCAATACTAGACCTCTCAAAGGCAAAATCGTCATTTTCCTTTATATTTTTCAATTTTACTTTTTCTCTATATGTGGTTCGTTACATTCAATCGAAAAACAAGAAAAAAAAAATCAACATACCTTGTTTTTCTAAAAAATTGGACATGAACACCGTCGTGAAAGCAAATCGAAAATTGCCCTAAGGAAGCAAAAAATCGCCTTAATTCTCACTCTCAAATTCACTCAAAATGCTAGAAGTGAAAAGTGAAAAAAATGAAATTCCTTCTATACTTTTTCAAAAACTGGCCATTAGAAACCCATTTGGGCAGTTGAGGGGTCGCACATTTACTATGAACATGTATGCATGATAGTTGGAAAAGCATTCATATGTGACAACACATGACGTCACTCAGCCATACACAAGCCGAGTAAGGTGACATACACTCACTTTTTCTCCAAGTGGTTTTCCGTTGGTCACTAGCCATGCCAAGACCAATCAGGCACCTCATTGTGCGAGGTCTGATGCAAGTGGACTGAGTAAGGTGACATACACTCACCCTCGGTCGGTGGCTGGCCATGCTAAGGCTGATCAACCACCTTATCTTGTAAGATCCCGCACAAGTGGGCCAAGAAAGGTGACATACACTCACATTTGCTCCAAATGGTTTTTGATCAGTCACTAGCCATGCCAAGGTCGATCAGCCACCTTATCATGCGAGCTCCCATGCAAGTAGGCCGAGCAAGGTGGCATACACTCACCTTTACTCCACGTGTTTCTTGCTCGGTCACTGGCTATACCAAGACCGATCGACAACCTCATCGTGCAAGGTCCCCCGTAATTGGACCGAGTAAGGTGACATACAGTACCTTGGCTCCAAGTGGTTTTGGATCGATCATTGTCCAAGCCAAGTCCGATCGGCGACCTCATCGTATGAGGTCCCACACAAGTGGGTTGAGTTAGGTAACATACACTCACTTTTACTCCAAGTGGTTCTCAATCGGTCATTAGCCATGGAGGCCGTTCGGCCAAGATAGGTCCCGACCCTGAAAACACATCGTAAACCACACCCGGGCCTTGCTCCCTTATGACAAGTAACCCACAATAATAAAATTACCCTCAACTTGTCAGACAAGGGATATTTGTCTCATTAATCATGCATCCGCCTCTAGTTCAGCCCCGAACTTCGTGCAACAGTTCTGGAGAGTTACAAAAATAAGAAAACTGTGTGAGTGGACAAAAATAAAAATAATTTTTTTTTCTAAACTATGCATGCACACAAAAAATTATCAAATTCCAGCTAAAACAAAACACAACTCATGGCCTTGAAATATGTGAATAGAATCCACAAGTCAAAAGTAGGATTAAATCGTCAAAGCATCAGTAACCTAATATAATCATCATACAAGTCACCATAACAGTTAACACAAAGCTAGCATAGCCATCACACACAATCAACTCACATCCAACCCATCCTCGATGCACAACACCCATCCCATCACCATATCAACTGCACTACTAGTAGGTACACAACTCACTCGGGAACCGGAGCGCAGCTCGATGTCCAAGTCATCAATATCAGGAATCGGAGCCCTACTCGACGTTTGAGATCACTAATCAACCAACACGCATCCATGAATATCGAGAATTGGCATACTCATATTACAACTCAATTTCATAAAATAAATCCATAATCAGAATCTCGAGCCTAAGCCCAAACCACAACTCAAATACATACCTCATAAAATGAGCCATCGAAATAACGTCCGTACAACCATCCAAAAATTATAAGAAAATCATAATAAGTAAACATCACAATATCTCATGTCACAGCCCAACTTTACACTCTAAACGAAATTCGGAAACTAAATCTTAAGAACCTCGTAAAACGTACAATATAACAATTTTCGTAAACACCGTAAAAAATCATATAAAATTCCCAATCAATAAAATATCACAAAAAATCACCTAAAACAAGTAAATATGCATGTATAATATTTTAATAAAAATAAATGCCCACTCACACGTACCGTACACGCAATCAAACCGAATTACACGTCTTTCTGTAAAATTCGAGAACGCCACCTCCTATAAAAAAAAAACATGTCTAAGGTCACTAATCATCTCAATAAGCTCATATTTTAACCCCTTCAATTTTTTGAGATTTTTACACATATTTAAAATGACGCCCAAACCTTCGAATAGCTTAAACTGCTCTAAGACAATACATGATCATCTCGAAAATTATATCGTTGGATTCGTAACATCTCAAACTACAAAAAGTATGTTGACCGGAAAATGAGACAACGTGGCATGCGCCCCCACGTGCCACCAGAAGTAGATGCACGTGAGTCTCACGTGCCACCACTGTTCATCTTTTCCTTCATGTGTCGGGTCTGCAACTCCGGTCAGGACCCGATTTCTTGACTCGGTTCAGCTTTCATCCAAATTTTGTCCCTTTTCACAATTAATCACAAGGAACTACTTAGAATTAACCCCTAAACATGATTCTATGTCAGGACCCGACCCTCCTCTGTCAGGTCCCGACTCATCTAGCATGATATTGTCCGCTTTGGGCCTCCTTGGCCTTGCCTTCACGGTTTTGTTTTCGGGAGCTCATGGTGCAACTTTCCAGGGGGTCACCCATCATGGAATTGCACCAGCCTCAACTCGCTTAACTTTGGGGTTCCAATCCCCCCCAAAGCCACTGAGCTCCCAAAAGGCCTCATGCTAGATAGGTGTGTGCCTACACCTTTAAGGCACACCACCATTCCCTTCCCAGACCATTCCCCCCTCGCAGGAATGTGGGATTGTTCACCGTTCCCTACAAGACACGGGTCTTACAATCCACCCACCTTAGGGCCCAGCGTCCTCGCTGGCACACTTCCCGGTCGGGGTGTGGCTCTGATACCAAATTGTCAGGACCCGACCCTCCTCTGTCAGGTCCCGACTCATCTAGCATGATATTGTCCGCTTTGGGCCTCCTTGCCCTTGCCTTCACGGTTTTGTTTTCGGGAGCTCATGGTGCAACTTCCCAAGGGGTCACCCATCATGGAATTGCACTAGCTTCAACTCGCTTAACTTTGGGGTTCCAATCCCCCCCAAAGCCACTGAGCTCCCAAAAGGCCTCATGCTAGATAGGTGTGTGCCTACACCTTTAAGGCACACCACCATTCCCTTCCCAGACCATTCCCCCCTCGCAGGAATGTGGGATTGTTCACCGTTCCCTACAAGACACGGGTCTTACATTCTAAGCCCAAATTAAGGATCAACGCACCTTCAATCCTTGAACTCGTTTAAAGTTCAAACTTCGAAATTCAAATTTTGAACTCAATTCCAAGTTCATCCTTGAGTAATTGCCTTTTGTTTTTTGATGGTTTTGCTCGTAATGGTACAAGGAAAAGACTTCTAATCTCAATTCGAGCAACAACAGTCCAATTCCTCAAAATAGATTTCAAGCTCACGAGAAAAATTTCTTAGTTTATACTCACGGGTCTGTTCCTTGTTCCTCACTAATTTCTTTCAATTTTCTTTCTCTATTTCTCTCACTTTTCTCTCTGATTCTATTTTTCTTCTTCAATTCCTCACAGTTTTACACCATGCTTACAAAACCAACTCAAACTCATAACATATGTATATACACACACACCACCCACTGCCATACAAGGCAGCACACACGTACCAAAGCAGCATGGAAAACGTGGAAGGAAAGGATAAGCACAGGTGTCACCATCACCTTATCCCTTAGTGTGAAGTTACAAAAATGCCCCTAAAAGCACAATTGCCAAAATGCCCCTACTTTTTCTAGACCTGCAATGAACTTATTCGACCTCTGATTTTGGCGTGCCGCCTATCTACGAACTCAAAATCTTGAGACATATGCAACGGTATTCACAAAAAGTTCAAACAAGAATCCAAGTAAAAAAATCAACTTTTGGCCACATATGGGAAAAATGGTCATTTCTTTTAAATTTTTTAATGTTACTTTTTCTCGAGATTCGGGCGATTACATGCCACCTCATCGTGCTAGGTTCCCATGCAAGTAGGCCGAGTAAGGTGACATACACTCACCTTCTCTCCAAGTGGTTCTCGGTTGGTCACTTTCCATGTCAAGGTTGATCGGCCACCTCACCATACGAGGTCCCGCGCAAGTGGACCGAGCAAGGTGACATACACTCACCTTTGCTCCAAGTGGTTCTTGGTCGATCATTGACCATGCTTAGGTCGATCAGCCACCTCATCGTGTCAAGTTCTGCGCAAGTAGGCCGAATACATTTTCCCTTTGGCATCACTCCTCAGCCAAGGGCTTGGGGGACTGGGGACTGGCAAAATGTACATCTACACAGGCCGACATGTACCTAACAACCCCTTAACTGAGGAAATCCACCTCAGTCAATGACTTGGGGGACTTCTGGTCATACCTAATCTAGTCAGCATGTACCAAGGCCGAGCAATCCCGCCTTAGAACTTCCCAAGCCCTCCAATTGACAAAACGAACAAGGCCAAGCATATACCCGAGCTACACTAGCCAATCATATCCGATATGCCTGCACAACCTCGACCAGGTCTCTCTTTCAACCACCCAAGCCATTTGGCAAGAGGCCAAAATAGCATATGGCCAAAACAGCCACTCTAACCACTCAGCAAGTGGCCAAAACAGCACTCGACAAGTGGCCAAAATAGCATAGGCCAACCAATCGACCACTCTAACTACTCAGCAAGTGGCCAGAACAGCACAGGCCGACCACATCTGATCGGTTAGACCCACTGACATGTCAAAAACTCTGCTCATGACCACATGCAGAAACATGTTAGCTCCTAAGGCAATGACATTAATCCCACATCGAACTATTCCAACAACGTTCAATACAAGTGTACCCTCTCCAAAAGGTAATGATCATCTTACTCTTACACTGTCTACATTATTACAGTACCTTCCACATTTAATCTTACTCAAGTATGAGAGATTGTTATGTCGGCACTACAACGGTATCCCTTTGCTCTTATCTCTCTCTATGGAAGTCTCACCCCCATGAAAAAAAGCTTTCAAAGGAATCCAGCGAGACGAGTCTAAATTTGTCCATTTATTGTATCAATACCCCTCTATAAGTTTGAAGGATAGATAACTGATCAGTTTTCTTATGCTTAATATACATTTTTAATTCCGAAGCTTGGCACCAAAAGAGTCCGTCAGTAGGTCACCGGTCCTTTTGAATTTTCGTCCGCCGATTGCACCAGCCCATACTTAGAGGAAGGCCCAAAGTGGCTTATCTATCACCACTACGTATTTTATTTTCTGTCTTGCGCCGAAAACCCAAACCCAAACTTGAAATTCCCGACTTGACTCTACCTCTAGCTCCCTTCATTGCTTTGACTGGTAGTTCGGAAACTCTCGCACGCACTCACGCACTCACGCACTCACGCACGCTCTTCTTCATGCTGATCCGCAATCATCTGCTACTCTATGGACCATGCAAAGCTCCACAGGAACACCGCCAGAAACCCAATTCAACCGCGCCGATCCGTCGAACTCCACAGAAATCTCCGTTCATCATCTTCCTGCGGAGCTCGAGTCCCTCCGCCAATCGCACCAGAGCCTCCTATCGAAGTTGGCGGCTATTGATGGTGAATTTAATCTCGCCGAGAAGCGAAGAGAGGAGGCCCTTGCTCAGAACGCCGACCTAATCAAAGTCGTCGGCGAAATTTGCGCCGCAAGAGACTCTCTTCGTGACGAAATTCACAAGCTTGAAGCTTGTCTGAGAGAAAGAGAGGATGGGTTCGCGTTAAAAATTGACGAGGAGTTGAGAACAAAGGAGGTGCTCGAGAATGAGGTTCGAGTTTCTCGGGAGACGATTGAAAGCTTGGTTCTTGAAAGGAAAGAGAGAGATGGGTTTTTGTCGAAGTGCTTGGACTCTGTCCGATCGGCCAAGGAAATCATAATTGGAATAATTAATGGCGCTGGTGATGAAAAGGTTGAAAATGGGGTTGAAAAAATTGAAGGGGTTAGAGTGGAATCGCAATTAAACCAAGAATTGAGGGCAGTTTGGGAGGAGATCATGGCGGTGGCGAGGCTGGCGGCTTCGGCTGAAGCGAAGGTGAATGAGTATAAGAGCTGAGGAAAAAGGAGAAGAATGAGTTGGAGAATAGTGTGGTGAGTTTGACGGAGGAGAATAGGGATATCAGCAGCTTGCTCAGGATTGCTCTAGTGGAGAAGGAGGCCGTGGAGAAGCGGTGGAAAGGAAACACCGATCAGAAGAGGGTGGCGATCTTGCAGATTGCAGAGAGAAGTTTGCAGAGAGTTGGGTTTGGGTTTATGATGGGAGGTGGGGGCAACGAGCAGGCAATTGAGAGTTCTGGAGAGAAATTGGACTCCATGGGATCCACCACAGGAAGTAAATCTGATAGTAGCGACTGTGAAGATGGGGTTATCAGTCTTGTGAGTTCAAATTCGCTTTCTTTAAATGTAGTTATTTTTTTCTTGTCAAGTAGTTTATAATTGTTGTTGTTTGTGATTGTTTTGATCAGGCATCTACTGTAGATAAAATAATGAAGAATCTGCGGCTTGAAATCACTCAATTGAGAAGATCCCTAGAAGAATCTAGGTAATTCTTCATCACAATATGGGACGGGTGACCCACAATTGAAACTTTATTAGCCGTAGAAGATATAATGTTGCTTCTGTGTTGTTTCGAAATTAAAAAATATGTGCTTCTTATTTCTTAAGAACGGTATCAGAAATGGGAGGAAACTGTAATCTTTTACTATCGCCGGTTTAGTTTTCGACTACTTATTATCAATTCATTGCCAGGTCAGACACCGAGCGCCTACAGAGTCTCACAGAAAAGCAAGCTCAACAAATTGAAGACAACACACAGTACATCAAGGAGTTAGAAGATAGAGATAGACTGTTAACTCAAAAAGTAATGCTAGTTCTATAAAAAGATTCAATGATTGTGTTTCTTTGCATTCCCCAAGCACGTTCTGTCTTGTTGCTGATTTAATCCCTTGTTTTATTATGGCTTTAAGGTTGAGGAACTCATGTTCAAAATAAAAGAAAGTGAAGCCGAGGTTGCTAGATGGAGAGAAGCTTGTGAGTTGGAAGTTGAAGCTGGGAAAAATGAGATTCGAGAGCGTGAGAAAGTGGTAAATTTCTTGTTGCTGACTTGATCCCTTGTTTCTTTCTTATTTGGGGTTTTCGGATATAGATTAGGAAAGTCTTCTCATTTATAAGTATTGGGATACAATTCATTAGGCATCTAACTAAAAACGATGAAATCTCATTGCGGTTTTGATTAGATTGCCATTCTGAAACAAGAATTGGAGAAGGCAAAGGCTTCGTTGGACATATCAAATGGAAAACTGAAGATGAAAAAAGAACTTGCAGCGGCAGCCATGGCTGCCCAGGCAGCGGCAGAGAGGTCCCTGCAGCTAGCTGATAGCAGGGCAGCAGGACTGCATGCGCGGATAGAGGAGCTATCAAGACAGGTAGAAGAAGCAGAGAGCAGAGAGCGCAATAACCGGAAAGTGAGGCGCATATGTTGGCCATGGCGACCCATGAAAGTGAACCATCCACAGAATAGAGTTGGGGCTGTAAGACGATTGCTTCCAGAAATGCAAGCGTTGCTTCACTATACTGGATGACTCGGTAAATCAGTAGCTTTGGTTCAAATGGGGTTTCTTTGGATTTTTTTTTTATATTCTTTAAAAAAGAAATTGATCAAAAGAAACCTACTTTTGTCTCTCCTATAAATTTTATTGCATTATAAATAAAAAGAGAGTACAAGATTTCACAACAAAGCAGATTACATAAACGTTGAAGGCAATTTGATATTGCCAATGCCATGACATGATATTTCTTTTGTTTTTGATACAAAACTGACCAAATAAAAGAAAGGAGATCTGAAACGCTTGATTCACCTTGATTGGCTAATTGAAAAGCCCTCCAACTTCCTTCTTCATCAGTCCCTTGATCTATAACAAAAAAAAAAACTCAGTAGTCAAATTCAAGATTATTATATATACATGAATTCGTCTTAATGAATCAAGTCAGCTACAATAAGTTGAAATGGACAGAAATACCTGCTTTGCTGAGAGTCCGATCTCTTTCAGATCATCAAGCTGAAAAGGAAAAATTGGCTTAGAAAATCAACCATAAAGCTTTCACTACATAGAAATCTTGAATTGTGTATTGAGAATGTACTCACATTCTTGAAGGGCTTAGGAGAATCATCACGCAATTCGAGTATGTAGGTTGCTCTTTTCTCACCAATCCCCTATAATGTAATTCTCAAATCAGTTAAATACGGAAACATGATAAGTAACCACAATAAGAACGGAGAATTTCAACTCCTCACCTTTAATCTTTTCAGCTCTTCCCTATAAAGAGAAGAAAACCGAGAAAATGTTAGTCTTGCAGCAAAATGTCTCAAGGTACACAGCATATAAAGAAGAGAAATAACTGCTATGCTCAACAATGGAATATTAGAACAACGCATATGCTTACTTGCTAGCAGTATTTAAGAAGCTAAGATATTCTTGAACAAGGGTTTTCTGCAACGACATAATGACATTAGAATCAACGTCAAGACAAGAACTTGATAAAGACAATAGACAGATCCTACCTTCACTTCTGAATTATGCACACTGAGGAATTGCCAAGGGCTGCTGTTGATATTGGCAACCTCCATTCTCCCATTTTTTACATCTTGATTGACAACCGGAGTTTTGGGTTCTTCGTCGTTAGTAGGGGGGTGATTGTAGGATGAAACATCATTCTCCTCTGCCAAGGGCATACTTATGCTCACAGGAGTTGCAGTAAATAGTGATTTCAAATGATTTGAAAGTTCTTGCAATCTTGAACTTATTGGTGGCGATTCATCTTCATTAACTTGTGTGTCCTTGTTTTCCTTTTCCATGTTATCAACTGTCAAATGAAAGTGCACTTTAAAACAGTTATAGTACCTTGCGAATGATGATAATTCAATGCATAAGAAACTCACCTTCTTCAACCAAGGACAGTACATTTTTATTGCTGCTATTGACACTTGGAGTAACTTCCTCTTTATGACCATCATAATTACTAGAAACATCCTGGAAGAAAATAATAAATCCACTTAGAACATATCCCACTTATCAAAAGACATGATCCTTGTGTAGTGTAAATGCACCTTTCCTGGGATCAAACTACATTCTGCATGCTCAAGAGGAATATCTTCTCCTGCAGGTTTCAGATCATCTGGTAATGCCTTCTCCTGCATAGACCATTAGTTGAAGTAAATCAAAGATTTCCGTGCATAGACCTTAGTTGAAGTAAATCAAAGATTTCCGGAAAAAAAATATGATGCAATGTCAAAATTAAAGGTAATATAGAAGACCCTTGCCTCCTTATCTATAGTAGTTTCTGTAGTCGAGCTAGTATCTGAGATTGCACTTATCTGCGTAAAAATATAATAAGCTCAAATTCGGGTTGGAAAACCATATTCTCATAGTGCCTAATACTCATCATTTTGCACAATTCGTGGCATAAAAATGTGAATCATACTGTAAAAGTTGATAAGGTGGTTCTTCCTTTGAACTAAAGTATAAAATAGGAAGGTTAACTGAGATCTTACAATATTCAACATAAAGTAGGAGACTAGGTACCTTCTTTGGTTTTGCCAATTGACTTGTTTCATCAAACAGTTTCCTTGGAGATTTTTAGAAATTAATGTCAGTACAATTGAAAGGGGAAATAGGATCCAACGATAACATAGGGTACATTCATAACACACCTTCCTTTCAACACAGAAGCCATACTACCACCATTGATCTTCTTATCAGAAAGAGGCACTCTGGAGATGGTTTTTTTCTTTTCTGTAGCAAAAGTGGTCTTCAGTATATGGCCCTTGCGTGATGAAGGCACCACCGATCTTGGCAAGTTTTTTTCTTTCTTTGCGGAATCCATGACATCCCCATTGTTGTTTTGACAAGAGCGAGACACCAAGCTTAACATATAAATTGAATCTTGGCAAAATGATGGTTTCTACAATGAGACAGAATTGAGGTGATCAAAGCCATTCAAAGATGACAAACATCAATAAACTAGAAAAAATAAAATTCCAACCACACTTAAAAGCCTTACCAGGCAAGTGATCATCAAAACTCTACTTGTTCCACCAAGAGAGTCTTGCAATAAGTGTGTGAGTTTGCTTTCCCGGTAAGGTACATGATTTCCACCAGCATTCAAAGCATGGAGAACATTCAACATAGCGTATATAGACTTATGAATTTTGCTGCTCTCGACAAGATTAAGGTTATCAATGCTTTTCCTTTTGGTACCCTCATAACCTATTAATGGCATATAAAAGAAGGTTATCTCTCACATAACATTGTTTGAAAAAACAAGGCTGAATTTGGAACATGGCCAAAAAATACAACCTGCCAAATCAACGAAGTTCAATTTTCCCACATGAAGTATGTTTGAGCTTTCACAAGGAGATGATATATGCAGTATCAAGCCCTTGTGGCCTCTCCGAGGAAGTTCAAGTTCTGCCTTTTGTGCTGGTTTATGGGAACCAGACCCACTCATACATAAATTATAGAATTCGGAAACGGAATTAACACGAACCTGGAAAAGATGAAAAGAGAAGTAATGATGAAGGTAAAAGACAGACATACTCTTTCTATATTGACAAAACCAAATAACTTGCCTTAGAAAGTCCTTTGAGCTGAATTTTTCCTTGAGCATCACGCTGTACCAAAACTAATTTGCGTTGCGGATCCAACATATCATATACATGGTCTTGATAAACCTCATAAGAAGATATAGCAACTGAGCTTCCATTTTTCTCAGTCAGTGAGAGAAATTCAGCCATTGCCAGTGCTCCCAAACCCGGTTTCTCAATAGAACCCTACAAAATCAAGTGTTTCAACTCATAATTTCCCAAAAAATACAGTTAAAATTGGTCTTTGTTAAAAGTAGACCAACCTGAATTAAGCAAGTCTTTCCACTGTCTCTTGCTCCTATTGCAACAACAGTGGCATTACAACCACCAATAATCCCGGTAATTAGAGGCTGTACTTCCCGGGAATAAATCATGCCATTGTCTTCATATTGATCATAGCAATAATCAATTTCATAAGATTCCTTGCGGCTGCAAGACCAAAAAATGTTCAACGAAAAAAAAAACTTGTAATCCAACACAATTATATCAGAAAATAAAACGAAAAATATTTAATTTATCCAATTATCGGTGTGCCTAAATAAGACAAGATTGTAGATGAACCGACCTAAGAAAACCAAAATTACCTTGCTGATTGCTCTCTAAAAGAGAGAGTGACACTCTCAGATTCCTCCCCGTTGGGCTTGTTCACTGAGATCCAAGGAAGCCCACCTGAAAAATCAGCCTTCGGACCCAAAAAATCCCGAATTTTTGCCACAACCCTCACCTTCCGGGATGATCTGCAATGACTTGGAGTTTTCTTTCGGTCAGGATGGTCGCACAAAGATGAAGCCATCTACCAATTCTCAGAGATTGTGAATATAGGGTTTCAATTTGGGACCTGAATTGGTAAAATTCGATAGAGGGGGCAATTGCACATTTGTATTTCAGAGAGGACAACAATGAGAATCTCCAATTGGGAGAAAATGGGCTTTGAACCTCCGATTTGGTTCTGGACCTCTGGTTTTGATAAATTATTTTTGTTTAAATTTTTTTGGTAAGAACCAACGAAATTAGCCGTTTAAAGTTTGGGAGGGAATTCAAATTTTGCTGACGTGGCGTTCATCTTGCGCTCCATTGCGTCTCCTGAAAAGGATATGAATCATAATAAATGGGTCTGCAGAGAACCTTTAGCATTTTAATTGACAGCCCAAGCGAACTATACAAAACGCTGCGTTTTGTCGGGGTCGAAGTCTCTATTTCCTTTGGTTTTTCTTAGAAGAAAAGTGCGCATTTGCAATTTTCTCAGCCGCTAAACAACAGAGAGAAACCAATAAACCCAGGACTCGAATTGGTTTAACAAATCCGGAAGCATAAATGGACGAGAGAGCTCCGGTATCGAAGAGCGGCGAGAAGAAGAAGATAACTTCTGCGTGCGACGTCGAGGCTCTGAAGAAATGCTTGGAGGAGAACAAAGGGGACTACGTCAAATGCCAGTCGCAGATCGAGGCCTTTAAATCTTCATGCTCCTTGAAGAAACCAAACCCATAGTTCAATATAGGGTTGTTTATTTTCAGTAATCTGTATGTTGAGTGTTTATTTGTATTGGATGTAAAAGCTCCACAGAGCTCAGAGTTTAATTTGCCCATCTGGGTGTCTATAGTATTTCATCATCTTCAGATTATTCGAAGCTTGGTTTCCAAGCGATGCAATTATTTTAAATTTTTTACTGTGGCTTAATTAGCTCAAGCAGAAGTAAAATCCTATTTTTTACAAAATGAAACCAAATAACAAAATAGATATTAACACTGAAACTTTATTCACCACTATGCAATTGCATTGTGAAACAAAGTGTTCTTGAGGCACATCAGATCAGCACACATTGCAACTCTTCCGGCATGTACCATAGTAATCCGGTGAACCGATCATGAACACGGGGTTCCTTTGGCACTCCCCACTAGAAGCCCAATTGGGGCAGTTATTGTCTTCATCAGTGCATTCACTGCTGTCGAAATTTGATGAGAATTTTTCCTCAGTGATGGCTTTTGCATGGAGAAACTTCGTGGCACACCACATTTCCCCTTCAAGCACAGGGCATCTGGTGTGTGAGCTGCTCTTGTCCGGCGATGCATTAGGATGGAGAGTGAAAAGCAGAATTGCGTTCCCTTTAACGGGTCTCAAGATGCTGCTGCTACTACTCTTTTCACAATCGGACCAAATATTGCTCCCCAGCTGAGACTTTCAACATGATCAACATTTGACAGCAAAATCCCATAATATAACGAAAATGCAGAAATAAAGGGTATTTTGGCAATAAATCCCGTACCTCTGACTCAGGGAATAGAATCTCACCACCACGAGTGACGTTTGAGAGATAGAAAACAACCGTTGCTATCAAGAGCTCACTTTGTTCGAAGGTGGATTTGTTACCAAAATAGTCGAGACTCTTCTCAGCCTCCTTGGGGTTATAATGGAATATCTTTAAACCCCTGCTGTTCTCTGAAGGACAAACAGAAACAATATGTGTAAGCTACAATGTAACAAGTGAACCAGTTAAAGAAGAAAAGACCGGACGAAGCAGCAACACTAAGGGGAGGAGATACCTTTCGGAAGGAAAGTCCAAGCTGAAATTCTTTCCTCAATCCTTGAAACTATCTCATCCTGGAAACCAAAGACAAACAATCAGACAATTTTTTTGGTCCTTTGGAGCAATTGAAAAATTCCATGTTGGTTGGAAAACTGGCATGAGATGATTAGCAGCGCACACACTACAGAACATGGAAAACATCAAAAGTACCTCCTTGTTCAAGGGAATTTCTAAACTTTTAAGCAGCTTGAGCGTGTTGGTGTTTCGTAAATCATCATAATCTGTCAATGGTTTCTCTTCCATGTCGTGTGCCTGAGACCAAAACATCGATTTAGAGCTATTGAGGAGCCTAAGCCAATTTATATGCACTGAGGCTAAAAGGAAAATGTGAGGGATGTACCAAAGAAATAAGGTGATCACACTCCTCATCTGATAGGAACCCTTTATATAAAAACACCCTATTGCAAAGAAGAATGTAGTCAGAATCTTAAAGCAACAAGTCCTTACACATTCGCCGAACCAGAACTTTTATGCAAAACTCAGCTTATAGGAAATTCATCAATCTACCTGACCTTGGTCGCCAAGATAGTTGTACAACCCGTGAAGGGTTAATTCTGTTAGAACGAACTGAGTGGCCAAAATGTATGACAGTTTCTTGGTTGACTTCCTTACTCCGCAGTTCCTTCCTGCTTCTGAAGCAAAATGATTGTAGCAGAAAAGATGAATGGAAGGCAAAGTCCCACAAAATACAAAGGAAATTACTTGGTTCGGTAAAAAGGGGTCCGACCCACGATCCGGAACACCCGACCCCAAATGGGGTACGATTCCGATCCAAATCGCCAAATCGACCGACCCAGAAATTCAAGGTAAATTGAGGGTAAAAGATGACTTAGTTACCTATGCGAACTGAATAAATGTTGAGTTTATGGAATCATTTCTTTAAAATTCTGTACTGATTATATATAGCATAACGTACCGGGGTCTTCTTAATCTATCGTACCCCGTACCTGAACCTATTTTTCGTACCGAACCGACCCGCGAACCAGGTAACATTGGATCTAAAAAATGGAGAAACTCCCTCAGTTTATGACACAGGCATTGCTCTTTTACTTAATTTATGGCTATTGGCAACTTAGATAACAAGATTGGGGCTCACATCATAATCTTTTCTTAGGGTCTTCTAGGATTCCCAAAAAGAAATATGGAATAAAATGAGCAACAATTAGGCAGAGTACCGGAGACTAATGTATAATTCCAGAAAATGTAAACTCAATTTCATCCACGGATCATAGCACTATGGATTTGAAGCATTTTACCCAGAGTAGCTAACATTTACAGGGATAGAGTAATATTCAAATGATACTCATTTATTAATTAAGGTGAAAAGGGAAAACAACGGGGAGATGTGAGAACTAAGAAACCCATAATTGCAAAATTCACTAATCATTCATTAACATCATTTAGTAATAAGATTGAGTTATAAATCAATTGTAAGGTAGAACAAGAAAAAATCGAGATGAATTTCTTACATTTCTGCAGACAAGCTGGAGAAGGAAGATGTGAAGGCCAAAAGAAGAAAAATAGATAAAAGAGAAGCCATTAAAACTGCAGCTCTTGTGGTGCGTGAACGGATTTTATGTGCTGATTTGAAAACGCATCATAAAGGTGATGCCTTTAATTATCAGACTGAACGGACCGGTGATTTGTTAGACTACTTGCCTCTGCTGCAGCAAAGCTTTCCTATTTATTTTCTCCTTTTTTTTATCGGATAAAACTGAAGTTTTTTCTTTTTCATACTTTTGTAGTTTTGTTTATTTTTTCTAATTTCAAATATAATGTTACAAACAAAAATTAAAATTAAAATTAAAATTAGAGGAAAGATTGTGATAAGCTTACTCTCGTAAAATATGTTCATATATTAGAAATTTCAGAAAACCAGAACTCAAGTTAATATTTTCATATACTAGAAATTTCAGAAAATTATAACTCCACTTGAGTTCGACTTTAGTTAAAAAAATCATATATCACGACTCGGTGAGTTTCAAAAACCACACATTTATGCCAAGAAGTACAAATGAATCAATGAATAGATATATTAGGTCGCAAATTTATTCTTTTCTCAATGCTTGTAATTGAAAAAAAAAAAAACAAATGACAGATCACTAATTACTCTCTTTTTTCTCTCAAATAATTTTAATACAATCACTCCTTTTTTGTTCCTTTTTCCTCTTCAAAACACCACTGCAAATGTTATCTTTTCCTAGTCGAATCAAAAGAAGATTCCCCACTTGATTCATACGAGTGATCCTCCTCATCCTTCACATCAAAAGTTCCATATTGGGATGGTGAATATGCATGCGGCACGGCCAATGTGACGGCCCTCTGTAACGCAGCCTTGTACTCCTCCGTGTGTTCTTTGGCCAGCGTCACCTGCCGCTCCATTCTTTGCTTCGATGGAATCTCCATAATATGATCTTTCTCCAACATTAACTGACAGGATAAGAAGAAAGAATGGAGAGGTTAAAACTTGAGACACAGAGCAGGATCTTAAAGTACACGACTAGAGCTATAAACTTACATCTAGAGCTCTTTGGGCTTCCCTCTCTATCCAAATGATGGCATGGTCTGAAGTAGCATTACAAGAAAGAACAATGCGCTCGAATCGCCCATCTACCGGCACAGCTGTCTTCACAACTGGGGGAAACCTTCCTAACCTGCAATGGAAAGTTGTTCTTATTAACTTTAGTATAAAATAAGTTTCTGCAGTTGGTTAAGCAGATGTTCGCGAAAGTAAGCTCACTAATGCTGATCATACTTAAAAGGCTTTCTCTCAACAATGTGATAGAGGCGGCCAGGTGCGTATAGCCTCCTTGGATCTTTAAGCATCTTCTCCTCGGGTATACATGTGTCCCTCATGCACCGCAAGCACAATAGGCATGGCAAACTGTTTAACAAAATAAAACCTCACTTTAACAATATATTTATATAACATTCAAAATGTGAAACCCAAAAAATGATGTCATCACCGAACGAAATCTTAGTATTTCCACTAACAGGTTATAAGTTTTGGCTTGTTTAATGATGAATTAGCAACCCGAAAGAAATCAGAGAGGGTATTGATTTCCTGTCTAGCTTTGAAAAGGACATAATATACATAGTATTATCATTAGTTGAAAGGAGTGATAAAAGGCAACTAACCAGAAAAGTGACTTGAAAATGTCTTCTAAGGGGGTTGCCGTCCGTGGTAAGAAGTCATCCTGGTTCAGCATAATGATCAGATCAAATCAAGGACTGTGATGACAAACTACTGCTTAAAATTCTAAAAAACTATTGTATGGTATAATGGCAGAATATATCCTTACAGTGCTTAATTTCTCAGACAACAAGTCCATGCATCGCCAACAAACAATGAAAGAGGAAAAAGGGATAAAATTCTACCTACCAAAAACCTGAATGAAAAAGGAGATTAAATACTTGCCTGAAGCACAACTGAATTGATGACGTCTGCATATCTGACGGCTAAGTTCAATGACATACACCTGGCGGGTGCAATAGCATAGCCCCTAATCCTCTTCCTATCAATGTCCCCCAACCTATTCCTGTTCTGCACCACCACCATTGTCAACAATGCTGCTACGCCGGACCCTAGGGAGTGTCCAGTGAAAGTCAAAGTATAGTTTGGATACTTCTCAACCAAATCTTTCAGCATATCACATTCGGCATCCAGAACCAATCCAGCAGCCTTCAATAGCCCATTGTGAACATACCCACCATCAAATTTCCTCTTGCCCAGCTTATTGTCCATTAGAACCACATAGTCACTCTCTTTTGCCAAATTAAGCCCTCTAAAGGCAAGAACTATATCAGCATGATCATGATCAACATACAATATATAGGGAGGAGCTTGTCCTTTGGTATCTTCATAAGTTTTTCTCAAGATTAACCAATCTGGGTTAATTCCATACCCACCAGGGGGTTCCCAGAGGGGGTGCCTAAGGTCTTCCTCATAAACAGCTAAAATGTAGCGGCAGAGGCGAGGCACAGGCTCAAATTCTTCAGCAGTGGCAATGCCCCAAGTCTCACTGTCATGTCCCGCAGTGTGGAGGCACCGCTTCCACGCCCAGCGGGTACATGCCAGGCAATAAACACACTCGAGGAGAGGGCACCCGCATAGTATTGACATTGAGCCCTACAATCTAAGCATCCTATGACAGATCAAATCTCACAGAATACAAGAAATCGAAAATCCAAATCTCAGAAGCACATACAAATTGGAACTTCAAACAAAAGCGAAGGTACGCATTGATTAATGCCACAAGAACTCAATGGAGTGAGTAAATCAAACAAATTTGAGTCATATGAATTTAAGAGTACCTCTAACCAGAGCTTGATAATCAAAATTGCAACCAGAGCTAATATTTTTCAAGACCCACAAGCTGAAACTTGATAATGAACTCAATTGGATCTCAACCATTACTGTTTTTTGAAGCACTGAAAAAAAACTTAAGCAGCAGAATATCACAATTTCTACAGATACCCAGGATCAAGATTTCAGCTTTGATCAAATACAGGAACCAAACGAGATTTTAGCATGCAGAATTGGAGATTGAGAACATGGACTCCGTTGTCAAGATGAAAATAAAGAATGGGTTTTGCGCATGAGCTGGTGCTTAGATGTGATCACAGATATAATACAAATTTGGCAGCTATATTAAAATTTAAATTGAATTTTAAAAGAGATTAAAGAGGAATAGTGTGAAGGGGCGTGTGTACCTGCAAGTCAATGCCCATCTGGGTCTTTATTGCTTGAAGAAGAGTTGGGAGGAAGGGGAAGGAAACATGAAAGTACACGATCAAAGGCAATCATCGTCATTGCTGGCTTTGATCGCAAGTGTGAAAGAAAGTTCTGTAAATTGGCTCCACTTACGGTGTCATTTCTATTCTTGTCTTTTTACCTTCTGCTTTCCCTTTACCATTCTTGAGTCAAGCCTCACGTGCTCCCCACGCGACCGTAAAAGCCTTTCCTTTTTTACAACAATATTATGAAATTTGCTTTGGTAAATAAAGTGTAATTTTCATAATGTAGGCATGTTTTTTCCGGTGATTTATGGCGAGTTTGAATTTTATCTTTACAATATAATAAAATCACATGTTACATTAAATAATTAAATTCTTGTATTAAATTTAATTGATTAACTCATAAAAGGTATTATAATTTCACATGCTAGTTTTCCTAGACATACTCATTTGAGTGTGTTTATACCATATCGGCCCAGATCGACCCAAAGGGCCCAGACCGATCTGTAGGCCCAATCCACTACCAAATATCACATTAGTCCAATCCGATTTTGGCGGCCCAGTTCTCTGTCGGTCGGCAAGCCGGATTAGACCAACCAAGGGGGCCCAGCCCTCTGTTAGCACTATGCCACAAGCCGACTCTGTAGGCCCAATTCTCTATCGGTCGGTGCGTCGGCCCAGACCAAATCTAAGGCCCAGTACTTCCGCCCAATATATCTCCGCAAGCCTAGGGGTCCAGACACCCTCAGATTAGCAAACCCTAGTAGGGTCTAGCTAATACCGACATGGAGACAGCCCCACTTGCCACGTGTCGGCCCCACAACAGTCAACATTTGTCCCACATCGGAAGAATACAATTATTATTATACTCATCACACCCATACAAAAGGGTCCATTTGTCATATAAAGATAACTAAGTATTTACTTTTCACAACTACTTTTATAGTACACTTATTACCACACCCCTTACACCTCAGACCGACTATTGACTTGGGCGTCGGAGTACTTTTGGGCTGATACCACATCGGTGTGCCTATAATTTGACCGACCAACCTCACCGGGCTAATCACCGTCACCGGGATTCCCAAACCTATCCAAATCAATCTAGAGGGTTACTAACTACCTTATTAACCTCTCATTGAAGCCCCGTAATTTTCTCAAATTTTTAACTATTTTTAAACTCGATCCTAAATCTTCGGATGTCCCGAACAATATCGAGATTGTGTCCGATCGACATGAAACCAGTCCCAAAATGTTTGTTACATCGAATAGATTAAGAGTCATGTTGAACACTTCCCCAAACTACCCTCCACGCGCCCTCACGCGCTGCCCAAAGGGGCTGCATGTGAAATCCACGCGCCTACTACAATGTCACCCCTAACCTCTGTCGAACAGGGTTCTCTGGTTTGGTCCGGTTCAGTCGAACTAGCGAACCGACCCGACCGGTTCTCAGCCAATATCCAGCCATTTTCGATCATGTTTCCACCTATGTGTTCATGTCATTCCCCTCTACCCATTTATGGGTTCAAAATCATAAAACAAAGCCTACAACTCACCTTCCCGATCGAAGCTTGAACCAGCCACCTGCAACCCTCTTTTGCTGTCATTTCCAGCCACCCCAGTCCTCGAATCCGACACCAATCGACTCCTCTGAGTCCTAGGAACACGACCCAATCATTAGACCAGATCGAAAAACCATAAAAACCAATTTTCAATTTTTAAACTAAAACTCGTCGTTTTGGGGATCTCCAGCCACCGTCCACGACGGCTCGACCCACTGCCACCGTTCAACTCGCCTCCCTTCACTCTCTCACATCCGTTCAAGGTCCAATAACAATGGACCAAGGTTGGAGGTTGTTTGTGGGGTAGTGTACGTGTGTGGTTTGTGAGAAAATGAAAATGATGGTCGCGGGAAAGGAGAGATAGATGAGAGATTAAGTTTTATGATGATAATGATGATGATGATAAAAATGGATGGTGAGGATAAGTGAAAAGGGTAGAGATGGATGGCTAGGATGAGTGGTGGGTGGAAAAATATATATATTATAATACAAGTGGACCAATCACACTTGAGATCCACATTTTGAGGTTAAGGGCCAATGGGATGAGTGTCACTCATCCATGGGTCCCACTTAAAAATTCAACCAATCTGATTTAGCCAAGTGTCTCCGCCTCGTAATGCTTGCATAGTGAAATTGAACTTCCCGTGACCATAACTTTTCCGTTCGACGTCCGATTTCGGCGTGCCGCCTGTTTATGGATTCGTATCGATCCAATCTACATAACGGTCCTCGACCCTTGGCCATCGGACCTCCTGGATCAAAAGTCGACCTTTCACCCTCGTTCAGGGGAAAAATCGTAATTTCGCCCTGAACGTCCGTTAATCCTCAACTAATTCCTGATTAGCCTCGCTAATCCGTCATTAATCTTAATTAATCCTTTAAATTTGGGACGGGTCGTTACATGAACTCCCCCCGATTCATCTTATCTTTGCGCCGAGCGTGCACCTAGCCTGTGCTCTACTGTTGATGGGCGAACTCGTAAAGATGGACGATCTGGGCATAGGTCGGTGGTTTTTCCCCCACGCTGACAAACGCCGCACACAAGCTGACCAGAATGATCCACACATTCGGGTTTAGCTGATCGAGGGCCATGTCCAGTCCTCGAACCATCCTCATCAGCCACGGATGCAAGGGTAGCTGGATGTCGTGACTACACAGCTCGGTATAGAACAGGGCCCAGCCCTCAAGCGCCTCACTCGGGAGCTCGGTGGGACCGACCACCCACAGCTCAACATCCGACGGCATAGACCATGCCAACTGGAATTTCTTTATCGTGGCCTTTATCTCTCGGCTCTCATACACGTCTATCGACCACAAGACCTTGTCGATAGGCTCAGCGGTCGGTACCTCCTACTCAATCGCCTCCTTAGTGCTCACACCAAAGGCCTCAATCTCCTACTCGACTGAGCCATGTCCTCAACCCTGGACCAACCAGACGTCGACACTCCGGTCTGATCACCTCTGATGCTTTTCTTCGTGGAGGACCTCGTAGGTGTTTCCTCCACCGAAGGCCCCGTGTGTAACGACCCGTCCCAAATTCCAGGATTGGATTAGTGACTAATCAGGATTAACGAGGTTAATCCGTGATTAGTTTGGCGAAATCGAACGAATGATGCAAAATAACAGTTTTGCCCTTGGGTGTGGGTAAAACATTGAATTTTCGTTCTGGCAGTCAAATGGACTTTGACCGATGACGTGACGTAGTTCGGGACATCACGAGTTCATAGACAAGTGGCACATTCAATTCCGACATTCGAGGAAGAAGTTATGACGTTCGGAAGTTTAAGAACAATTTGGTAATTTTGGTTAAAAGGGACAAATAGTTGACTTTTGACCGGGAGGTCCGATGGCCGAGGGATTAGGACCGTTACGTAGGTCGGGATGATACGAATCCGTAGACAGGAAGCACGCTGAAATCGGACTTCGAACGGGGAAGTTATAGGTCTCGGAAGTTCAATTTCACTATGCACGTACTTCGAGATGATGATGATTTGGCAATATCTGATTGGGCAGATATGGGACCCATGGATGAGTGACAAGGGTCACTCATTCCATTGGCCTAAACCCCTAATTTGTGGATCTACATAATTAAATATTATTATAATTATTATTTTATAATTAATTTACTCATCCTTTCAAAAACCGAACACCCGGTTTCCTCACCACCATTCATTATCTGTGCTTGTGTGTGACCGTGAGAGAGTGATGAAGGACTGAGGAAGACAAGAATGGTGAGGGCACACGATGGCGGTCCACGGCGGGGAAACCCGAAAACCGTGAGGTAAGCTTTTGAAAATTGGAAAATGAATTTTCGGGAGTCTTAGATGATTTTAATAATGGAAATGGATTTCTGGAGGTCGTAGAAACCTCTTGGAATCAAAATGGCTGGGACAGCCAGAGACCACGGCGGAGGAGTAGTTGCAGGCGGCCGGTTGTCCTTCGTTCATGGAGGTATCATTCCAACTGATTCTTCTTGTTCTGAATAGCTAAAATGATAGGGAAATGAATATAGGAAGCTTTAGGGATTAAAAAGGAAGGAAAAGGACCGAAAATGGACGGGTTTAGGTGTTGAACCGGTCCAGACCAGTTCAGCCAGTCCAGAACCAGTCAAACCCGGTCCAGTCGAAGATTAGGGATGATGTTATAGTAGGCGCGTGGGCTCACGCGCAGGAGCCTTCTTTGGGCGCATGAGGGCACGTGGTCCACATTTCGAGGATACTTCCAACACACGAAATCTTCTATTCGATGTAACAAACATTTTGGGACTGGTTTCGTGTCGATCGGACACCGTCTCGATAATATTCAGGGCATCAGAAAGTTTAGGTTCGGGATTTAAAATAGTTAAAAATTCCGGAAAATTACGGGGCTTTAGTGGGAGGTTATTTAAGTAGTTAGTAACCTTCTATTATGATTTGGACAGGTTTGGGAGTCCCGGTGACAGTGATTGGCTCGGAAGAGCCGTATGGCACGCAAATCGAGGCGGCAGCTCGGACGATCTGTGGGTGGACCTTGTTTTCTAAATTGGTGCATGCATAAATTTTTATTATATGTTTTATTACATGTTTTGTGATGCCATGAGTGCATTTAGTTGTGGTTACGTATAGGCATGTATTTCGAGGTATCGGCCTTATACGGTGCCTATACGGGTCTATATTTCTTTGATGGTCTAAATGAAATGGATTTGGATCTCCAAAAGGATAAACTCGGGTATGAGACCCATTTGGTATTGTCTCGGGCATATGACGCTATTGATGGCCTATGGGTCTGAATCGTGGTCGCGGCGAGTGCTATGTGTACGGCGACCGACGATACGACGCTCGCCTCCGGATTGGGATGTGTTCCTTCCGGAGAGGTCACGATGCACGATCTATGTTCGGGCAGCTGATGGAGGCTCGACTTCGGAGTCCTGACGGTTCAGGATATCGATCGGTGATGAGTGCACCATGATCTTGTGGTGGTCGCGTCGGTTGATTCGTTCACGGCGACATACCAGGATTGAGGGCAGTCATGGATGGATGGTTGCACGCATCACTACTATTGGAGTCGTGACTGACCCTTAGATATCGGGCACGATGCCTAGCTGATGTCATATGTTCGGGCACGAGACCCAGTTGTTTTACATTGATGATTTTGGGTCAGGGACCCTAGATGGATTTCCAAGTTCATGACGGTTTATGGGAACCTGGCATGAACCCTAGAAAGGTTATTATGGTACGTGACGATTTATGGAAACCGGGCATGAACCCATAAAAGGATTTTATAATACATGACGGTTCAGGGGGACCGGGCATGAGTGTTTATGTTATGTATATACATATGTTCATATACCTTCCTTTACTTCTATCATCTCTTCCGGGGAGGGTCGTTGGCCTAGGTGGACCCCGGAGTAGTCACGGATCACCGACTGAGTGGAGTCGCCCCCCAGTTGGGTTACTTACTCTTAGGAAGGTATGGATCATAACCTCAGGACGGGTCATTGGTCTACGGACATTGACCTTGGACTCTGAGAGACTTGGGTTTGAGACCCCGGGTAGCACGCGCGTAGCTTTGGAAATCGTGACAGGATTGGTTGTGTGAATTATATATTTGTATGATATATGGTTATGAGATATGATATGTGATATGCACAGGTTTTAGGCAGTGGGCCGTGTACGTGGTTTCATTATGGTTTTGGGTTGAGTCCCACATGGATTTGGGTTGTGGCCCGTACGGTTGATTCTTTATGATTCTTTCATTATGATTTTGGGCTTAGTTCCCAGTTATGGTTCTTTCGGATAAACGGTTTTCGAATGCATGCATGCTTTTTAGTGAAGGGTACAAATATCTTTCGATAAACTATTTTTATAAACTCTTGTTTTGTCCACTCACAACTTTTAATGTTTTGACTGCCCTTCAGGTTGACAGCGGATGTGGACTGTAGTAGAGACCGAGATATCACATACCTCCTTCGGATCCTGGCGTACTCTGATAGCCCGAGAGGGCAAAGGTTGGAAAAATCCCTTGTGTGACACTACGTGTCAGATGGGAGTAGGGTCATCCCGCATTAATCCCAGGGGGATTGGGATGGGTCTTGTCACCTCATCCATGGATGAGCTTTGTCGGTCCCCCTCATCATAGTCCCGTACTTCATTGGATTGACTATCCCTGTAACAATTCATCCTTAATTTTAAGGATTAATTAAGAGCTAATTACAGATTAGCGAGGCTAATCGGGGATTAGCCGAGGATTATCGGAGGTTCAGGGCAAAATTACGATTTTACCTCTAAATGAGTGTAAAAAGTTAACTTTTGACTCGGGAGGTCTGATGCACGAGGACCAGGGACCGTTACCTAGATCGGGTCGATACGAGTCCGTTGACAGGTGGCACCTTGAAATTGGACGTTCAACGGGAAAGTTACAGGTCACGGAAGTCCGAGGTACTATTGCACGAATTACGAGACGGAATGACATTTATCACTTAGTGGGACCCAGATATTTTGAACAGGCCCAATGGATGAGTGACAAGTGTCACTCATCCATTGCTCCTTGCTCTTCATACATGTATCTACCATTTTCCTTCGTCCATTCGAACCAACCCGAAACCCCCCTTCCCCATTTCATCCATCTTCTTGTTCTGGACCGAAGGGTGAGTGAAGGACTAAGAGGCGGCAGAACCGCCGTGGATGGCGGAGGAGCCCAGAACCCAGGTAAACCCGTAACCCCCTTTTAATTCGAATTTGGATTTTCAGTTTTGGATGTTGGGGTGAGTTCTATTAATTGGTTGATGTTCCTGGTGGTTGTATGAGCATCTGGGAATCAGGATCGTGGCCAGAGGTGGTTGAGGACGGTTGGAAACATAGGAGGAAAATGAGGCGAAGGTTCTTCGATTTAAAGGTAAAAACTTTGGCCGTGTTTCACATTTTTAAGGGCATGGATGAGTAGGAAATGATGAGACGAACCTATAGGAATGATGACACGACCCATCCCAATCCCCCCTGGGGATACCATGGAATGTGTCATGCTCCCGTCTGACACGAAGTGTCAGACAAGGGATAACCTGATGCCACTGCCTAAACGAGGCTTCTAGAGTGTGCAAGGATCGATGGAGGAGGTATGTGATGTCCCAATCTCTGCTATAGTCGCATCTGTGATCAACTTGAAAGGCATTAAAACAACAAAGGCTGTGAGTGGACGAAAATAAATAAGTTCATAAACACACTTCATAAAGACATTTATGCCCTTCACTAAAACGTATGCATGCCTCGAAAACCAGTAATCAAAACATTTACTCAAACAAGCCATTAGGGCCTTAGCCCAAAACTGTAACTCAAAACCAAGTGTGGGAACTCAGCCCAAAACTATAGAATACCAAATCCGTAAATACAAAACCCCGTGGGCCACTGCCCAAATCCATAAACACAAATCCAAAAGAAAACCATTTCATAGATCCAATAGTCCATATTTACCACATTACCATCTTTGGTATCCTAGATGCCTAGTGTCCCAGACACTACCACATAACCATCTCCGGCATCTCAGATGCCTAGCGTCCCATACGCTTGACATCCCAGACGTCATATCTCACGGTATAAGCAACGCGTGCTGCCCAGGGTCTCTCCGGGTCCATATCTCTGACATCTCAGATGTTTGACGTCCCAGACATCTAATCATAGCAATCCTGCTCGTAAGTCACTATACGGTCTGGTCGCTCCGTGCAGTGACCCCTTGTAGGCAATGTACCGTGACTTCCCTAGTGTCCCAGACACCTGGAGGAGACCATCACATATCCTTGTATTAAGATGGTATATGGAAAACAGTTTTATTAAATCATTTCACAACATCTCAATGGGCGTTACCCGAAATCTCCATAAAAATTCACAATTCCATTTAGGGTCTCCAACCCGAAATCACGTTTATGAAACATAGGGTCCCAGACCTGAAATCACATTTATAACCCAACTGGGCCTCATGCTCGATTCTGTAAACCACTGGGCCCACGACCCTAATTCGTAAATCAACTGGGACCCTGGCCCAATTTTGGAAATCAACTGGACCCCTAGCCCGATAATATAACTCAAATAGGTCTCAGCCCGATTCTGTAAACAACTGGGCCCCTGGCCCGATTTCATAAAGCAATTGGGCCCCCGGCCCGATTACGTAACTCAAATGGACTCTAAGTCCGAGGTTTTCAAAATAATTGGGCCTCATGCCCGAGTTCATCTTTCCAATTTCTAAACCATTTCATCACATTATTCATGAAACCACAAGCACGTAAAACCACAATAAAACTATTAGTTTCGATATACGTGCAATACGAAAAACATCTCGAAATACGTCCAACATACGTGAAATCAATAATCACAATCACCATCATAGAAATCATGTATATAAAACATATAACACAGTTAGGCATGCATAGTATTTATAAAATCAAAGTCCACTCACAGATCGTCCAACGTTGCGCCTCGATACGCGTGTCATAGGCCTTCCCGGGCCATACCACTATCACCGGGACTTCCAAACCTGTCCAAATCACATTATAGGGTCACTAACCTCTTCATTAACCTCATATTAAATCCCCGTAATTTTCCCAAATTTTAACTATTTTTAAACTCGATTCAAAACCTTCGGACGTCCCGAACAATATCGAAACGGTGTTCGATTTTTTCGAAACCAGTGCCAAAATGTTCGCTACATTAAATGGGACAAAAGTCATGTTGACCTCACCTCGGGATTCGTGCCACGCGCTGTCACGCCCCGTTGTGAGTGGCTGCGTGTGAAAACCACGTGCCTGCTACAGTGTCATTGTAACGACCCGTCCCGGAAGTTAGGATTAGATTAGAAGTTAATGACGGATTAACGAAGATAATTGGTGTTTAGTTGGACACTTTTGGACAGTCGGCGCAGAATGACGATTTTGCCCTTAGAATGGACAAAATGTTGACTTTTAGTTTGGACGGTCAATTGGGCATTGACCGATGACCGTGACGTAGTTCGGGACATCACGCGTCCGTAGACAGGTGGCACGTCCAAATCCGACATCCGAGGAGGAAGTTATGATGTTCGGAAGGTTGAGGGCACTTTTGTAATTTGGTTAAAAGAGGGGAATTTGTTGACTTTTTGAACGACAAGGTTTCTTCACCCAAATTGAGGACCGTTAGGTAGGTCTCGACATCCTGAGTACAACGACAGGCAGCACGCCTTTATTGGACATCGGACAAGTGAGTTATGGGTCTAGGAAGTGAAGGGTAAAATCGTAATTTGAATAATTAGGGGTATTTCGGTCTTTTTACACCTTGGGAAGTGTGCCAATCAGATAAGGACATGTGTGCAGTGTTTATTGGATATTTTGGGGCTGGTCCACAAGGTGTTTGACACCTGGCTGTTTTCCAGTGGGTTCTAGCCACTTACACGGGTTCCATTTAATTGTTTGGGTTTGTTTAAACCGTGCATTTGAGAGAAACAGAGACCGTGTGACAGGAGGAAATCGATCGGTTTCAGCGAGTGTGTGAGTCCTTGTAATCAAGTGAGTGTGAGCAGAGAGAAGTTGAGAGACTGGTGAGTGTTCTGGGCGAGTGAGTGAGTGGGAGACTCAGAGGCCGTGAGGAATTTCAGAAAACAGAGAGGAGTCGAGAGTCGTGGTGCAACCACAATCGATCAATTCGATCTAATCTGGTTCGAGGGATTGCTAGGAAGGATGAGTACCGCCTTTTGAACCTAGAGGAACACGGCGGCGACCACGTCGGAGGTCAGAACACGGGTGAGTTCTCGATGTCCCCTGTTTTTCCGTTTAAATTCAAAATGAAAGTCATGGGTTTTGGAGCTTAGTCGAGTTGTCCTATTGGTTCTAATAGGTGTAGGAAGTCCATAGTAGCCTGAGGAATTGAACCAGTGGCCGAGGAGACGACGGGTGGCCGGAAAACCGTGACTGGTTTTCTCTGAGTTTTTGGTTCGCGTTTGACAGGTGAGGATTATGACTCTAATTCGTGTTTTTATTACTTGAATCGATTGTTAGGAAGAGGACGAAACTAGTGGGATCAAAAGGGTTGAAAACGGGTTGGATTTGAGTGAGAACCGGCCATGCCGGCTCGGTTCGACCAGACCGGTCTGAATCGGGTGGACAGAGGTTGAATACGATGAACAGTGCCAGCGCGTGAAGCCCAAGCGCAGCCCCTTTGGACGGCGCGTGGGGACTGTTCTGGGGAAACGTTCAACACGGTTTTCACTCTAATCGATGTAACGAACATTTTGGGATAAGTTTCGTATCGATCGGACACCGGATCGAGGTAGTTTTGAGTGTTCAAAGGTTAAGGGGTTCGTTTAATTACGTTTAAAAATCCAAAAAAAATTGGGGAAATTAGGGTAAGCTTAAATGAAGTATTTGTGACCCGGATTGATGACTTTTGACAGGTCGGGACATCCTTGAGGCAACCAAGGAACGTACGGGACGCGAGTGAAGTGCCCGGAACTATGAGTGGACTTTTGTTTTCCTAACTGAGCATGCATAGCTGTTTTAATCTATCATTTCTCATGATTTTATATATGGTTTCGTGTTTCGACTTATGATTTATCTGTTTTACATAATTGCACTTTTTTCGAGGCATTTCTTCACGTTTTACGAGTTATGGTTTGATTATGAATCTGATGCTATGCTTTTGGGGCTTTAAATCTATAATTGGTTTTCAATTATTAGAAATGGGTTTTGAAACATGATTTGATAATCAAGGTTTCGGTTTTAGAATCGGATTTTGGAAATTGAGATTTGGTTTTAAAGCTTGAAAAGGGATTTACGGATTTGGATTCGGAATGACAAGTTCTGAACACCGGAATTGCTTCAAAATAGTGATTTCGAATTCGGGTTTGGATATGGATTTAGAAATGGTTTTTAAACGGTTTGGATTGGATTTGCTGGATCTGGTTATTGGGTTTAAAGACCCGGATTATGATTATGACTATGACGGGGGCGGGCCCGGATTGGGTTTAAAGACCCGGATTGAGTTTAAAGACTCGGATATTATGATTTTCCACCGTAGGCTTGTTGAGTTTAAAGACTCGGGAGTTTAAAGACTCGGATTATATTTGAGGCTTGGATTGAGTTTAAAGACTCGAGAGTTTAAAGACTCAGATAGATCCAACAGGTTTGATCGAATGATGATATTGGTATTTCATGCTTTTAATGATAAGGTTTTCATAATGATTATCATACTGTTTATATAGTTGTTTCTGATACTTGGTTATGCATGCATGTGTTTAAAACGGAGGGCAAAATCCTGGTTTTTTATTAAACTGTTTTTGAAACTCTTATTTATTTTTAGTCTACTCACACTTTTCTGGTATTAAATACCCTCCAGGTCGTGTTGCTAGCACTGGGGGTAACGTTGAGGCAGAGTCAGAGGTATAGAGTTTTCCGGAGTTTTCCGTTGCGAGTTTTCTCCATTGCGCGTGTAGCCAACTTCTTGTAGGATTTATGTCTTATCCTATACTGTACTATGCTTTATATGACAGTTGACTCGTTGGATTTTAAATTCTACCTGGTCTGGCAATGTATAAATTGTGGGTTGTTCTGACGTCTTTTTGGTCTTTTGTGTTGGGTTGTCAGACGGGAGCAGAGTTTGTCCGAGTTATAGGGGTGATAATCGGGGTGGGTCCTGTCAGTCATCGTCCCAACCCGTATCTCTGTAAAACGGGTCCGGTTGGCCCGCGAGATGACCCGACTAGTTCTCTGTCAAATCTCAGTTTAGTTTCAAAATTGATCAAGCCAATAGCATCGTTTTAGGTCCAAATAAAGTTCTGTAAACTCAATTAGACGATATCTTACCTTAATTCTTCAATTTGAAGATGAACTTTCGAAGAACACCTGGACACTGTTCAACCTTCGAAGTTCATCAATCCCACCAGTTTTCTTTCAATTGATCCACCCAGAAGCTTCATTGGACCCAGATAACTTTGTTTTCGAGTCCAATTTCATCGTTTAATCCCTCTAGAATCACGACTCAATCCTCAAATTTTCTCACTGTCGCCATGTCTGTGCAGAATCAAACAAACATCAATTTCCTTCGTTCTTGAGGTGATTCTGATCGTGGTAATCCCAGAAAGCTTAACTCAAGCTCAATTTCGATCCTCAGTGCTCAAAGCATGAATTTCAAATCCCCCCCCCCCCCCCTAAATTTCCAAAATTCGATTCTCAATTCAATTCCCCTCTCAGTCCCTCAGGTTTTCCCTAGCTAATCACAATCCTCAATTTAGTCAATTTTTCCCTCTCAAGATCAGCTGTGGAAGGACTTAGGGATGGGAAGAAAACTCACACTCTCACCTCTGTTTTTGCTTGTTCACAGTTCAAAGAAGAAAACAAAGAAGGTGAAAGATAATGCAGGTAGACAATGATGATTAAGGATGATGATGATGTTTAACAGAAACATGGACCATAATTTAGAGTCCTCAAAACATGGGATGAGTGACACTTGTCACTCATCCAAGTGTCCACAATCATCGGTCACTGTTCACTATTTTAATATTATTTTAATCGAAATCCCGGGACGTAAGTTTAACCGATCTCAATCCCGTGACCATAACTTTCCCGTTCGACGTCCGATTTCGGCGTGCCGCATGTCTATGGATTCGTATCGACTCGAACTTCGTAACGGTCCTTGGCCCTTCACCATTGGACCTCCCGGGTTAAAAGTCAACATTTCATCCCTTTTCAACCAAATTACCAAAATACCCCTCGACTTCCGAACGTCATAACTTCTTCCTCGAATGTCGGAATCGGACGTGCCACCTGTCTATGAACTCATGACGTCCCAAACTACATCATAGTCCTCGGTCAAAGTCCATTTGACCTCCCGAACTAAAAGTCAATATTTTGCCCACGCCCAGGGGTAAAACAGTCATTTTGCACATTTCGTTCGATTTCACTCAACTAATCCCAGATTAGTCATTCTAAACCTTAATTAATTAATATTTAATTCTGATACTCGGGACGGGTCGTTACAATCTTCCCCCCTTAAATAATTTCGTCCTCGAAATTCCAACTATCCTTATTCCACATCCACCTCATGGAAACAAATTTGGCCTCACAACACGTGTACACGTGCACACCCACTAACCAACACAACACTTATCTGTACCCAGACATCCCATCATAGTCTCACGTCGTACCGACTACACTCGACCACCTCGAGTGAAATTGATCACCTAATCCGCGTTAATACCGCTTGACAATTTCACCATTAAGCTGACTCATTCAGCTTGACGGTTCCTTTCAATTGCTAATACATCCTGACATCTGCTCCCATTGGGAGTCACCAAATCTCACTTGTCAGTCCACGCTGATACTACCAGCCAAACTGTTACCACTAAGCTTTACCACCCTAGTTAAGCTCCAATCAACAACCAATTAGTGACATCACCTCTTACTACAACTCCCTCAATGTAGCGTATGATCAACAACATGATCTCACCTCGTAGGGCAAGCTCAATCCTGCGATAGATATCGATCTCATTGTCCACAACTGTCAACTCCCTCAGCGATCCAAGACACTGGTAAAGTCATGGCATGATAACCTCACACAAAGTAACTTATGGTTACACTAACCACCAACTCACTCAACGTACTGGTAACCACAATCATCGTCTGCCACGGGCAGGAATTAAGAAGTCACCCCCAATGACTTCAGAATATCTATCACCAATACGGAAACGAGCACTCCTCTCATCTCCTCAATCACAACTCTCCTCGAATCTGAAGTTCCAACCATGTTGGAAACAGACATGCTCCCAACGAGATGTCAAGTCCAACCACTGGACTTCCCATATCCTCAACTCACTTGGACAACCACGTGTCCGTAGTCAATCCATTACTCAAACCTCAAATCCGTTCATAACTGTATATGCACATCCAAAATGACGTAATTCAATACTATTTCGTTCTCAAATCCCAACCTTTACAGGTTCAACACTCGAGTTTCCCAAGTTATTCACAATCACGAAATCCCACATCTACACCACCAATGATTTTCCTCGACTTTTCCAATTTCAATAATCTCCTTGTACTTTCTAGGGATATTAGAAACATACAATCACACCAATCTCGGAGTTGACAACAACTCCCCAAATCCACTAATTCTCATGACGTCCCCTGCGTCATCCCAAGATTCCTCAAGTCTCAATCATACCTCTTTCATCCATTCATCACTTGTCATCTCATCACTGTTGGGACTTATCCCAACACGTCACAATCTCCACGGGATTCCATCCAGTCCATCACTCAACCACTACCGAATCTCAAATACCGAACATATATTCATCATGACGGAGTCACATCCCAACTCGTGGCTCATCGTCATCACAATCACCAACACCAGCACACTGTGTGCGAAATAGACAACCCTGAGTCGTTACTCATACCGAGCAAAAACCCCACATCTCCACTCAGGTGAAAGGAACTCTGCCTCACTCGTACCCCCACAACTATGGGTACCACCATTCTGACAATCCAAATCAGGATAATGAACGTTCCCTAAACGTCCCCTGATTCTCAACTACTACAACCACACCAAATACCCTCGATAGCCAGTCATCGTTATCGAGATCCGTATCTACACATCACACTATTACCCGGTCTAACTCGGGATTCCATATCTTATCTCAACCCGTACTCGTGGATTAAATCCCATCATAATATAGGGTGCCACAATCTCACCATATGGTTCCTCTGAACCCCACTGTCCTCTGCAGTGTAATCCACAACCTGACCGACCCCGCGGTCTTGACATCGTATAGGCGTCAATTCCAATCCTACCATCAAGTCAACATGGGTTCCACCACTAAGGTTATCGGCTAACTCCGATGTACCAACATCCCTCACACTAGCAATCACCACTAGGGTTCACATTTTTAGACCATTACTCAAATGAGGTTCACATTTCCAAATCACTACTCAAATGGGGTTCACATTTTGTCCCTTTTCTACCAAATTACCAAAATACGCCTCTACTTCCGAACGTCATAACTTTTTCCTCGAATGTCGGAATCGTACGTGCCACTTGTCTATGAACTCGTGACGTCCCGAACTACGTCACAGTCATCGGTCAAAGTCCATTTGACCGCCCGAACTAAAAGTCAATATTTTACCCTCGCCCAAGGGCAAAACAGTCATTTTGCACATTTCGTCCGATTTCACTCAACTAAACCCAGATTAGTCATTCTAAACTATAATTAATTAAAATTTAATCCCGATACTCGGGACGGGTCATTACAAATGAATTAGGATGAAAATGGTTGAAAAATTGGAGAGAACCGGCCTTGCCAGTTAGGTCAGACCGAAAACCAAAGAACCGATTCGGACCGGTTCATCTTGAGGTTGAAAATGATGAATAGTGCAACACGTGGGCCTCACGCGCAAGGCCTTTGGGCGGCGGGTGATGCACTATTTGGAGATGATTTCAACATATTAAATCATCCTTTCAATGTAACGAACATTTTTGGACAGGTTTCGAGTCGATCGGACATCGTTTCGATATGGTTCGGGATGTCCGAAGGTCAAGGATCAAGTTTAAAATATGTTAAAAATCCCCGAAAATTAGAGGGCCTTTATGAGAGCTTATTGAGGTATTTAATAACCCTCTAGTATGATTTGTACAAGTTTGAGAGTCCCAGTGGCGGTGAGTTGGCCCGGGAAGGCTTATTGCGAGCGTATCGAGGCGCAGCATGGACGGTCTGTGAGTAGACTTTGTTTTATGAATTTGATGCATGCATAAATGTTTTATATGTGTTTATGAACATGTTTTGAGATGCCATGAGTGCATACGATTTAATTATAATTATTGGGAATTTTCGGAGGAAAATGCACCATTGCACGTAGTTCAAGTTTCTATTTTATATGATGTTTGGGCTTCAGCCAAGTGTAATACGTGCATATGTTTTACACAATTTATATGTGATTCAAAAAGTTTCTCGGAGAGGTGTGAAACCGAGGAACTGGTTTACGGTTTCGGAAGATTTCACAGAAGTGCGTGAAATCGAGATTCAGGCCTGAGTCCCAATTGAAAGACGATTTGAAAGGGGTTTTGGAAATATCTTTCGGGCATATGACCCATTTGATTTGGAAACTATCGGGCTTGAAGTCCATTTAGTTTAATGAGAAATCGGGCTAGAGGCCCATTTGAGTAAGATGATCGGGTCGGGGGCCCAGTTGGTTTACGAATCGGGTTTGAGGCCCATTTATGATTCATAAACGTAATTTCGGGTAGGGGACCCATAAATGGATTTATGATGGTTTTATGGAAAACCCGGGCATAGCTCTTTGAACGGTTTTGAGATATTTTGTAAAACGATTTTTCATATACCATCCTCACGAACGGTTGCCCTCTAGACGTCCCGTAGTATCCTGGAGTGGCGGGTTGTCTCCTTCAGATGTCTCGTAGTATCCTGAAGTAGTGATAGGGTATTTGTAACAACCCGTATCTTCAGGAAGGGTAAAAATGTAATCTTGTAAAAGTTTTGTATAAAAGAATGGTTTTGCCCATGTGAATAGTAGGCCAAAAGTTGACTTTTTGAATTACCGATTGGATGAGTGTAACCCTTGACTGTGACGTATTTTGGGACGTCACGAGTCCGTAGACATGTGGCAGGTTCGATTTGGACAATCGGAGAAAAAGTTATGACGTTCGGAAGATTGGGGGCGTTACCGTAAATTTGACTAAGCGAGGAAAATGTTGACTTTTTGGAGGACTGGTGATTTTCACGTAGACCGAGGACCATTAGATAGGTCTCGACGTCCTGAGTATAACGACAGGCGGCACGCTGTCATCGGACGCCGGATGAAATATTTACGGGTCTGGAAAGTGTGAGGGTAAAATGGTAATTTGTGCAAGAGGGGTATTTTGGTCATTTCCCTCAGCCCAATCAGATAAGGGCAAGTGGCAGGGATATTTTGTGCTGACCTATGGATGCTGGACACATGGGGGACACTGGATGATTCCAGGCCGTTCTCAAGTGTGCACGGCCACACTTTGCACAAAATGGAACCGTGCAATCGTTTGAAACACAGAGAAACAGAGGGTGAGATTTTGGGGAGACAGTGATCGATTCGAGGGGTGAGTGAGTACAGAGTGATTGGTGGAAGGGGAAGAGAGACGAGGGTGAGCTATTGATCACGGTTTGGAGTTGCAACCGTGCACGAAGGCTAGACGGTGGACGACTGAGTTTTTGGGGGAAACAGAGAGGCCGTGAGCCTGGGGTGGTGGCTACGCCGTGTGGTGGCTCAAACCAAGGCAGTGGGAGCCGTAGGAGGTTGCAGGGAGACCAACAAGCACCGTGGTACGCGGCGGCGCTTACGGCGGAGACGGAATCAAAGGGTAAGTGTTCTTCCTCTGTTCTTCCCGTGTTTTTCAATTTGAAAGTCGTGAAGGTAGGATGAGAATCGAGGGGATTGATGAGTGCAGTGATGTTTAGGGAGGTCCTAGGAGTGGGTTGTAACGGTCGCTGTGAAGGGGGAGTACACGGCGGAGTTCAAGCTACGGCGAGTACTCTGTACTCTGTTTTGGCCGTGAGTTCAAACGGGAAGTCGTGGACTTCAGGGGTGAATCGAAGGTTTCTGTGAGCTGGGAGTGACTCAGTGAAGTCCTAGGAAGAGGTTGGAATCGCCACCGTGAGGGGGGAAGCACTGGACGGCCGGGAAGGAAAACAGGGGTTGTTTGTGTTTTCTTTCGAGCTTCAGTCGTGAAGCTGTGGATTGAGTCGAACCAGGAGAGTGAGGGGGATGAGTTCGTTGTGACTGGACGAAGCTTTGGGTGAAGGAAGGAAGTAAAATGGTGGTCGGACGGCGGAGAATGGCTCTCGCTGGTCTGGGTTGCAGCCCTGGTGCGAACCGGGTTCGATCGAGGAAGACGGTGGCACTGTAGCAGGCGCGTGAGGCCCACGCGCAGCCACTTTGGGCGGCGCGTGGAGGCGCGTGGGGAGGAATCCGGCCAAGCTTCCAACATGGTTTTGGTTCTAAATGTCCTAAGGAGTCCAATGGTATAAATTTCGGGTGAATCGGACGATGTTAGGAGGTTGTTCGGGAATTCGGATGGTTTAGGGTCTAGGATTAAAATATTATTTAATTCCCGAAAAATTGGGGAAATTAGGATTAGGATCCTTGATGTATTTGTGACCCTATTTGGTGCATTTTGACAGGACGGGAGACACCCGAGACGGTCGAGGAGCGCACGGAACGCGACTGACTTGTTATGATGTGTGAGTGGACTCTTTCTTTCTTTCGAGCATGCCTAACTGTTTTATTGACGTTTTATGATCTTAAATATGTTTTTATGCTTTTGAATGATGATTATATGTGATTGATGAGTTTGCACGTTTTTCGAGACATTTCTGAGATTTTGCACGTTTTTCGAGAAAAAGCTGGTTTTCGAATTTTGATGCCACATTTGCGATTTCAACCTATAAATGTTTTCTGATGATGATCAATGGGTTATGAAATATGATTTGTGATTATGTGTGATTTCGGGGTATAAGAATGGATTTCCGGATTTGGGTTCGGAATGTCGGTTCGGAACACCGGAAGGGCTTCGAACCGGGGATTTCGAATTCGAGTTTGGCGATAGACTTCGAATTGGTTGTACACTGGATATGGATTGGATTTGCTGGATCTAGATATTGGGTTTAAAGACCCGGATTGATATTGACGGGGGACGGGCCCGGATTGAGTTTAAAGACTCGGGAGTTTAAAGACTCGGATATGTTGATATTACCCCCATAGGCCTATTGAGTTTAAAGACTCGGGAGTTTAAAGACTCGGATTTCATTTAAGGCCTGATTGAGTTTAAAGACTCGGATAGGTCCAGCAGGTTTGATCAGAAATGATGATTGATGCTGATGCTATGATTTCTATATCCGTTTTATAGTGTTTCTGTTTCTTATGGTATTTTACAGTGTATCTGTTTCTTATGATATTTTATAGTGTTTCTGTTTCTTATGATGTTTCTTGGTTTAGAATTATTTAATCACTGAGTTAGACATGTGATTTCCAAAACGGAGGGAACAGAGTGTTCTAGTTTCTTAGCGTTGATTTGAAAATAAACGGTTTTCAAACTTTCTGTTTTTTTTTCTTTTAGTCCACTCACATCTTTTGGTTAAAATTTTTCCCTCCAGGTCGTGGTGATAGCGCTGGGGTGAACGTTGAGGCAGATATCGAGGCATAGAGCTTCCGACGTTCTTCCGTTGCGAGACTAGCATTGTAGGACTTTTGTGCCCATTTTGTAGAACTATGCTCTGACTGACTGTTGTATATATTTTACTCCTTCGTCTGATAGTTATACTTATAGTTGTATGAAGGTTGTTTTTTTTTGGTACTGTAAGTGTGATTGTCAGATGGGAGCAGGGTTTGTCCCGAGTATCGAGGCAATATTTGGGACGGGTCCTGTCAATTGGTATCAGAGCATAGGTTGTCGATTTGTGTTGGGTCTAGGTTGTTTGACTAACTCTATGCCTCTTTCAGCGTACGATCGATCATGCCTCCGAGACGTGAACCCCCTCCACGACCTGAAGATGAAGCGGCGAGAGGGACTGAGAGCGCTTCGATCGAGAGAGCCCAGCGACTTGGGGCTACTACTTTCAGCGGTGGGGCAGATCCCGAGGAAGCTCACCGATGGATCACCCGGCTCGAGCGTATTTTTGGGGTGATGCACTGTCCTCCAGAGGAGCGGGTCTTGTTAGCTACTTTCTTACTGGATGGAGCCGCATATGAGTGGTGGTACACGTTGGAACTGTCTGGCTGGGATGCACATACCGTGACATGGGAGACTTTCCGGGAGCGGTTTCTATATCAGTACTATCCCCGTTCTTTCCGGGATGCGAAGGAGGCGGAATTTCTTCAGTTAAAGCAAGGGAACTTGACAGTTGCTGAGTATGAGCAGAGATTCCAGATGCTATCTCGTTTCGCTCCTGCATTTGTGGCGACCGAGGCGAAGAAGTGCCGCCGGTTTGAGTTGGGTCTTCGGGGAGAGATCAGGGCCATTGTGACAGCCGACTCTTTTGCTACTTTCCGAGAGTTGTCTGATGCTGCTGTCAGGGTTGAGGCCAGTTTACCTGCTAGACCACAGTACTCGGGCAGTGTGTGGCGCCGAGAGCATTCATTTCCAGGAGCATCGAGGCAGAGGCCCCCGAAGCGGGGTAATTTTGGTGGATCATCATCGACTGGTGGACCCCGGTATGGCCGACCAGGGAGTTTTCAGGGCTCGGGATTTCGAGGAGCTAGGGCACAGCCGACTCCTCAGGCGAGTGCGACTTCAGTGGCTTCTACGGGGAGGCATACCGGTGGACCCGGTAGGGATGCTTGCTTCTATTGCGGAGAGCGAGGACACTTTCGGAGGGAGTGCCCATTGTTAGCTCCGGAGGGTGGAGCAGGCAGAGGTGCAGTGGAACCCGGGCGGAGTACTGCTTCAGTGTCAGGGGCAGCAGGCCCTAGGGGTGGCGGTGGTGCCACGAGCAGTTCCAGGGGGCGCGGTAGGTCATCGGGACCTCAGGCGCGATTTTTTGCTATGACTCAGCAGGAGGCTAGGTCAGCACCGGGAGTGGTGACAGGTACACTCACCATACTTGGTCACACTGTTTTTGCTTTGATAGATCCCGGGGCTACCCATTCATTTATAGCTCGGAGTTGTAGTTTGGTGACGAAGAGGGAGGTGTCTACTTTGGATTGTGCTTTAGGGGTGAGTACACCTACTGGAGAGGTGTTGGTAGTGACTCAGGTATTGAGAGAGTGTCCGGTGATGGTAGGTGAGGTTGAGTTAATGGCAGATTTGTTACTCTTGGATCTACGAGACTTTGATGTTATCTTGGGTATGGACTGGTTAACGAGACATCATGCTTCTATCGAATGTTTTGATAGGAGAGTGACTTTTCGGAGTCCCGGGTTATCAGAGACTACGTTTCAGGGGGATCAGCGTGCACTTCCTACTGGAGTTATTTCGGCACTTGAGGCTAGCAAGTTGTTGCGTAAGGGATGCCAAGGTTACATAGCTCATGTGGTGGATACACGTGCTACGCCAGTGAGGGCGGAGGATATACCAGTGGTGCGGGAGTTTCCCGATGTTTTTCCCGAGGAGTTGCCAGGACTACCCCCACACCGAGATCTTGAGTTTACGATTGATCTTCTTCCAGGTACACAGCCTATCTCACAGACTCCTTATCGCATGGCACATGCAGAATTGAGGGAACTTAAGGCCCAGTTGCAAGAGTTGGTCGATATAGGGTTCATTCGACCGAGTATGCCACCTTGGGGAGCACCTGTATTGTTTGTCAAGAAAAAGAACGGAGGATTGAGATTGTGTGTGGATTACAGACAACTGAATAAGGTAACTATTCGGAATAAGTATCCCTTACCCCGGATTGATGATTTGTTTGACCAGTTAAAGGGGGCGCAGTACTTTTCGAAGATTGATCTTCGCTCCGGTTATCATCAGTTAAGGGTTAAAGAGGAGGATGTACCGAAGACAGCTTTTCGGACCAGGTACTGTCATTATGAGTTTGTTGTGATGCCTTTTGGATTGACTAATGCCCCAGCAGCTTTTATGGACCTTATGAACCGAGTGTTCCGGTCATATTTGGATTGTTTCGTGATTGTCTTCATTGACGACATTTTGGTGTATTCGAAGAGTGCGAAGGTGCATGAGGAACATCTGCGAATCGTGCTTAAGACTCTGAGGGAGCATCAGTTATATGCAAAGCTGAGTAAGTGTCAATTCTGGTTGACCAGTGTTGGATTTCTTGGCCATGTGATTTCGGCCGAGGGTATCAGCGTGGATCCTCAGAAAGTAGAGGCGGTAGCAAAATGGGAACAGCCTAAGACGGTGACGGAGATCAGGAGTTTTCTGGGTTTGGCAGGTTATTACCGGCGTTTTATTGAGGGCTTTTCTATTCTAGCAGCACCGTTGACGAGACTGACTCGGAAAGGAGTTCGGTTTGAGTGGGATGAGAACTGTGAACAGAGTTTCCAGGAGCTTAAAAGGCGGTTGACATCTGCTCCTGTGTTAGCCCTTCCAGACGATAGTGGGGAGTTCGAGGTGTATAGTGATGCTTCTTTGCAAGGTTTGGGTTGTGTCTTGATGCAGCACGGGAAAGTGATTGCGTATGCTTCCCGACAATTGAAACCCCATGAGATGAACTACCCTACACATGACTTGGAACTTGCTGCGGTGGTTCATGCCCTGAAGATTTGGCGGCATTACTTGTACGGCGAGAGGTGCAGGATCTTCACGGACCACAAGAGCTTGAAGTATTTGTTCACTCAAAAGGAATTGAATCTGAGACAGCGCCGTTGGTTGGAGTTGCTTAAGGACTACGACTGTACTATTGAGTATCACCCAGGGAAGGCTAATGTGGTAGCCGATGCTCTGAGCAGGAAGTTAGCTAGTTCTTTGTCGCATTTGAGGATGGTACGACTGCCTTTGTTGGTTGAGCTCCGTAGGTTGGGAGTAGAGTTGACTGTGGATGACCAGGGAGCACTCTTAGCGAGTTTCCATGTGCGACCTGTTTTGATTGATCAGGTTATTGATGCTCAGTTTGAGGACCCCATTTTGGGCATCATTCGGATTGAGGTCGAGGCTGGAGAGAGACAAGACTTTGAGATTCGTGAGGATGGAGCCTTGGTTAAAGGTGGACGGTTGTGTGTACCTGAGGATGAAGCATTGAAGAAAGTGATACTGGATGAGGCTCACTGTTCAGCTTATGCGATGCATCCTGGTGGGACCAAGATGTATCGTACACTACAGGAACATTACTAGTGGTCAGGGATGAAACGTGAGATTGCAGAATATGTCAGTAGATGCTTGATCTGTCAGCAGGTGAAAGCTGAGCGGCAGAGACCTTATGGAGCAATGCAACCCTTGCCGATCCCCGAGTGGAAATGGGATCACCTGACGATGGATTTTGTGTTCAAGCTTCCGAGAACACCGAAGGGACACGATGGCGTATGGGTGATTGTAGATAGACTTACGAAGTCTGCTCATTTCTTTCCAGTACGGGAGAACTTCAGGTTGACGCAGTTTGCACAGTTGTTCATAGATGAGATTATTCGGCTGCATGGGACTCCAGAGTCGATAGTGTCTGACAGAGATCCGAGATTCACTTCCCGATTTTGGCAGAGCTTACAGGAAGCTTTTGGGACTAAACTGCATTTCAGTATTGCATTTCATCCTTAGACCGATGGACAGGCTGAGCGGACTATTCAGATTCTCGAGGATATGATGCGAGCTTGTGTCTTACAGTTCCAAGGTACGTGGGAGTCTCATTTACCTTTGATGGAGTTCGCCTACAATAACAGTTATCAGGAGAGCATTGGGATGGCTCCTTACGAGGCTTTGTATGGGCGACAGTGTCGGACTCCATTTTGTTGGACTGAGGTTGGTGAGAGGAGGTTGACTACTTCTGAATTGGTGGACCTTACTCAGGAAAAAGTGGCACTGATCAGGGATCGATTGAAGGCAGCTCAGGACCGACAGAAGAGTTACGCCGACCGTAGGATCAGGGATTTGGAGTTTGCCGTAGGAGACTGGGTTTTCCTGAAGTTGTCCCCTTGGAAGGTAATTGTGTGGTTCGGCAGACGAGGGAAGTTGATTCCTCGTTACATTGGACCTTATGAGATCATAGAACGGATTGGTCCTGTTGCATATCGATTGGCTTTACCAGCAGACTTGGAAAAGGTACATAATGTCTTCCATGTTTCTATGCTTCGGAAGTATATTCGAGATGATTCGCATATTCTGGAAGCACAACCAGTTGAACTGAGGGAAGACTTGAGTTTCGAAGAGCAGCCTGTAGCGATTTTGGATCGGAAGGATAAGGTTTTACGAAGGAAAACAGTTCCCTTGGTTAAGGTATTATGGAGAAATCATCAAGTGGAAGAAGCTACGTGGGAACCTGAGGCATTGATGCGGGAACAGTACCCTTACTTATTTCACTGAATTTCGGGGACAAAATATTTTTAGGGGGGTAGATTGTAACAACCTGTACCTTCGGGAAGGGTAAAAATGTAATCTTGTAAAAGTTTTGTATAAAAGAATGGTTTTGCCCTTGTGAATAGTAGGCCAAAAGTTGACTTTTTGAATTACCGATTGGATGAGTGTAACCCTTGACTGTGACGTAGTTTGGGACGTCACGAGTTCGTAGACAGGTGGCAGGTTCGATTCGGACAATCGGAGAAAAAGTTATGATGTTCGGAAGATTGGGGGCGTTACCGTAAATTTGACTAAGCGAGGAAAATGTTGACTTTTTGGAGGACTGGTGATTTTCACGTAGACCGAGGACCATTAGATAGGTCTCGACGTCCTGAGTATAACGACAGGCGGCACGCTGTCATCGGACGTCGGATGAAATATTTACGGGTCTGGAAAGTGTGAGGGTAAAATGGTAATTTGTGCAAGAGGGGTATTTTGGTCATTTCCCTCAGCCCAATCAGATAAGGGCAAGTGGCAGGGATATTTTGTGCTGACCTATGGATGCTGGACACGTGGGGGACACTGGATGATTCCAGGCCGTTCTCAAGTGTGCACGGCCACACTTTGCACAAAATGGAACCGTGCAATCGTTTGAAACAAAGAGAAACAGAGGGTGAGATTTTGGGGAGACATTGATCGATTCCAGGGGTGAGTGAGTGCAGAGTGATTGGTGGAAGGGGAAGAGAGACGAGGGTGAGCTATTGATCACGGTTTGGAGTTGCAACCGTGCACGGAGGCTAGACGATGGACGGCTGAGTTTTTGGGGGAAACAGAGAGGCCGTGAGCCTGGGGTGGTGGCTACGCCGTGTGGTGGCTCAAACCAAGGCAGTGGGAGCCGAAGGAGGTTGCAGGGAGACCAACAAGCACCGTGGTACGCGGCGGCGCTTGCGGCGGAGACGGAATCGAAGGGTAAGTGTTCTTCCTCTGTTCTTCCCGTGTTTTTCAATTTGAAAGTCGTGAAGGTAGGATGAGAATCGAGGGGATTGACGAGTGCAGTGATGTTTAGGGAGGTCCTAGGAGTGGGTTGTAACGGTCGCCGTGAAGGGGGAGTACACGGCGGAGTTCAAGCTACGGCGAGTACTCTGTACTCTGTTTTGGCTGTGAGTTCAAAAGGGAAGTCGTGGACTTCAGGGGTGAATCGAAGGTTTCTGTGAGCTGGGAGTGACTCAGTGAAGTCCTAGGAAGAGGTTGGAATCGCCACCGTGAGGGGGGAAGCACTGGACGGCCGGGAAGGAAAACAGGGGTTGTTTGTGTTTTCTTTCGAGCTTCAGTCGTGAAGCTGTGGATTGAGTCGAACCAGGAGAGTGAGGGGGATGAGTTTGTTGTGACTGGACGAAGCTTTGGGTGAAGGAAGGAAGTAAAATGGTGGTCGGACGGCGGAGAATGGCTCTCGCCGGTCTGGGTTGCAGCCTTGGTGCGAACCGGGTTCGATCGAGGAAGACGGTGGCACTGTAGCAGGCGCGTGAGGCCCACGCGCAGCCACTTTGGGCGGCGCGTGGAGGCGCGTGGGGAGGAATCCGGCCAAGCTTCCAACATGGTTTTGGTTCTAAATGTCCTAAGGAGGCCAATGGTATAAATTTCGGGTGAATCGGACGATGTTAGGAGGTTGTTCGGGAATCCGGATGGTTTAGGGTCTAGGATTAAAATATTATTTAATTCCCGAAAAATTGGGGAAATTAGGATTAGGATCCTTGATGTATTTGTGACCCTATTTGGTGCATTTTGACAGGACGGGAGACACCCGAGACGGTCGAGGAGCGCACGGAACGCGACTGACTTGTTCTGATTTGTGAGTGGACTCTTTCTTTCTTTCGAGCATGCCTAACTGTTTTATTGACGTTTTATGATCTTAAATATGTTTTTATGCTTTTGAATGATGATTATATGTGATTGATGAGTTTGCACGTTTTTCGAGACATTTCTGAGATTTTGCACGTTTTTCGAGAAAAAGCTGGTTTTCGGATTTTGATGCCATATTTGCGATTTCAACCTATAAATATTTTCTGATGATGATCAATGGGTTATGAAATATGATTTGTGATTATGTGTGATTTCTGGGTATAAGAATGGATTTCCGGATTTGGGTTCGGAATGTCGGTTCGGAACGCCGGAAGGGCTTCGAACCGGGGATTTCGAATTCGAGTTTGGCGATAGACTTCGAATTGGTTGTACACTGGATATGGATTGGATTTGCTGGATCTAGATATTGGGTTTAAAGACCTGGATTGATATTGACGGGGGACGGGCCCGGATTGAGTTTAAAGACTCGGATATGTTGATATTACCCCCATAGGCCTATTGAGTTTAAAGGCTCAGGAGTTTAAAGACTCGGATTTCATTTAAGGCCTGATTGAGTTTAAAGACTCGGATAGGTCCAACAGGTTTGATCAGAAATGATGATTGATGCTGATGCTATGATTTCTATATCCGTTTTATAGTGTTTCTATTTCTTATGGTATTTTACAGTGTATCTGTTTCTGATGATATTTTATAGTGTTTCTGTTTCTTATGATGTTTCTTGGTTTAGAATTATTTAATCACTGAGTTAGACATGTGATTTCCAAAACGGAGGGAACAGAGTGTTCTAGTTTCTTAGCGTTGATTTGAAAATAAACGGTTTTCAAACTTTCTGTTTTTTTTCTTTTAGTCCACTCACATCTTTTGGTTAAAATTTTTCCCTCCAGGTCGTGGTGATAGCGCTGGGGTGAACGTTGAGGCAGATATCGAGGCATAGAGCTTCCGACGTTCTTCCGTTGCGAGACTAGCATTGTAGGACTTTTGTGCCCATTTTGTAGAACTATGCTCTGACTGACTGTTGTATATATTTTACTCCTTCGTCTGATAGTTATACTTATAGTTGTATGAAGGTTGTTTTTTTTTGGTACTGTAAGTGTGATTGTCAGACGGGAGCAGGGTTCGTCCCGGGTATCGAGGCAATATTTGGGACGGGTCCTGTCAGTATTGCCTGCAAGGGGTCATTACACGGAGCGACCAGTCTGTATAGTGACTTAGGAGCAGGATTGCTAGAGGTTAAACCCTCCCCCTAGGGAGGGTCATTGATCTGCGGGTCATTGACCTGGGTGGACCCTGGGGAGATTGGGATTTGAGACCTCAGGTAGTACACGTAGCTTGGAATCGTGACAGTGTTGTTGATTGTGATATCTGGGATGTCAGGCATCTGGGATATTAGGCATCAGGGATGCCAATGATTGGTTTTGGGCTGAGACCCATGTGTATTGGTTTTGGGCTGAGATCCACATGTACTGGATTTTGGCTGAGACCCACGTGATGTGATTTGGGCTGAGTCCATACGGATTTGGTTTTGGGTACTCACAGCTTTCAATGGTTTAATTTACGATTTTTGGCTAAGCCCCTAATGGTTTGATGATTGATAAATTGTTTGATAATTGGTTTTCGAATGCATGCATGCTTTTTAGTGAAGGGAATAAATGTCTTCTTTGTGAAATGTTTTAATAAATTATTTATTTTGTCTACTCACAGCTTTCAATGGTTTTAATGCCCTTCAGGTTGATCGGGGATGCGGGCTGTAGCGGAGATCTAGACACCACACTCCTCCTCCGATTCTGGCGTACTCTAGAAGCCCCAGGTGGGGCTAAGGTTGAAATTGTCCCTTGTCCGACACTTCGTGTCAGACGGGAGCAGGCACGTCCCGCGTTAATCCCGGGGGGATTTGGGACGGGTCCTATTAATCCCTCTCAGACATCGGAACAATCCACGAACATAGAAAAAAAAACACTTTTGGGTCACGGACCGTTATGTTCCCAGGATCGAACCGACGTCCGACCCTCAGTTCATCCATAGTTAAAAAAAAAACACACACACAACACATTGAATAGGAAAAAGCAAGAGAAAGAGGCCATACCATGTTAGTCTGTGACGGTCGCCCTCACCGGAAATCACACAACCGTAGAAGTTATCACAAAAAATGCTCGTTGGAAATCGCCTAAGCACAAAACAATCTCAGAAGGAAAAAATGTGTGAAAGTGAAAAGGGTAAAAATGCTTTCTTACCCACTATTTATAGACGCAGGTCAGCAGCCAAAGAGTCACCTCGTTTTGCGTGACATTTATTACCATGTCAGCTGTCTTCCACAGACCCCACGTATCCTTGCACGACTCGCTGGTACCTAACGGTCGCAAATCCCAACGGTCACACCGACCGACCTGCAACACAGACGGCTCCTTGACTTCCCAACCTACTAACACAACACGGGTAGGCCTTGTTTTCCCCACCCACACCGACGGCCTCACATCTGATCGGTCTCCTCTCCACCTTCCACCATAGACTACTACGCTTGGTACACTCCCTCGCCTGGGGGACTTGGGGGACTGGAGGCATACACATCTAGTCTGGGCACTCTTTTTTACAAGTCCCCAACCAAGAAATTCCACCTCGGTCACGAACTTGGGGGATTTTTGTTTATACCATATGGCCCAGACCCACCCAAAGGGCCCAGGCCAACCTGTAGGCCCAATCCACTGCGAAATACCACATCAGCCCAATCTGACTTTAGCGGCCCATCCCTCTGTAGGTCGTCAAGTTGGATCAGACCAGCCGGGGAGGCCCAGCCTTCTGTCAGGACTATGCCACAAGCTGACTCTGGAGGCCCAGTCCTATGTCGGTCGGTGTGTAGGCCCAGACTGACTCGAAAGCCCAGTACTTTTGCCCAACATATCTCTGCAAGCCCAGGGTTCCAGATCCACTCAAATGAGCAAACCTTAGTAGGGACTGGCCAATACCGACACGGGGACAGCCCCCACTTGCCACGTGTCGGCTCCACAGCAGCCGACATTTATCCCACATCGGAAGAATCCAATTATTATACTCACCACACCCATACAAAATGAGTCCATTTACATATAATGGTAACTAAGTATTTACTATTCACAACTACTTTTACAGTACACTTATTGACATGACCCACCGTCAATCCCCCGGGATTAAGGGTTAAGTCATGCTCCCGTCTAACTCACGTGTGACATGAAGGCGAACCGATGTCCAACCTCTGTGTAACACGTAAGCTGGACAAGGGATTCTTAATTAAACCGTCCAAAACTTTCCGGACTTTCCAGAGTGCACAGAGCCTGCTGTGGATCGCGCATGTGATGTCTCCGTCTCTCTCACAACAGCCAGCACCGTATCAAACCTGGAGGGTATCGAAAACACAAAAGACTGTGAGTGGACAAAAATAAAAGATAAGTTTAGAAAACCGTTTACAAGAAAAGACATTTATAACCTCCATTTAAAAACCAATGCATGCATATCAAATGACAGGACCCATCCCAATTATTCCTCGATAATCGTGAAAGATCCTGCTCCCGTCTGACCATGACTTTAAAATACCAAAAGTAGTCCAAATATATATATAAATACACAACACAACAAACAACACACATAGTCAGACCAGGGATAGGTACGTCTTTAGGACCGTTGACTACCTCAGTTGTCAACCGGTTTACAGAGCATAAGAAATATTTACAAACAAAGATCAAAATCCTACACGGTCAGATACTTGAGTACGCAATGGTCTGTTTATTCCTCTGCCTCGATACGAGCCTCAGTACCTGTGCACGGGCCTGGAGGGTGCAAAAACATTAAAGGTGTGAGTGGACAAAAATAAAGATTTAGAAAAATGTTTATCAAAATAGTCTTACCCTCCAGTGTTCAAAAACATGCATGCATATCATATAAAACATGAGTTATATAAATAAAAGGTAAAAGAAAACGGCTAATACAATGCAAAATCAATCATGATACCACCATCCTCAACATCCAATCTCAATATCCAATAACCCGTCACGATATCAATGCAACGCGTGCAACTCGGGTGTCTCACGTCCGAGTACCTCCCCAGGATCAACGACGTCTGGGGTGATATCATCTCCAGGATCAACGACGTCTGGAGGATATCATCATAAACTCACACTCCTGAGACTGAGCCTCTCCTCGGAGCTACTCATCTACAGGAAGTGGATCGTGACTACTCCAGGATCTACGACGTCTGGAGGAGACCATCAAATCACCGAGGATGGTACCAATAGCCAATATTCTCATTTCAAAACCATTTAAATCTCAAAGTCAAATCAATAGTTCAATAGGGCCTCTACCCGAAATATAGCGTTTCCAAAGCACAAGTAAATTCCATAAATCCAGGTCTAACATATCATTTATAATTCAATTTCATCAATGGAATCACATAACTTCAATTCTGAGTCAAAATCCACCTCAAATCTTAGGCCATCGCCCAAAATCACAATTTTTTAATTTTCTCGAAATTCGTGCCCAAAAGTAATATAAAATAATATAATATTCCCAAAATTCGGAAATCATCATATCACCTCATTAATCATAGCAAATCAATTTAAATCATATCATAAGCATTTAAAAGAAGTTAAAACATATATGCATGCATTTAGGGTAGAAAACAAAAGTCCACTCACACACTGTCCAGATTGCTCGGATTCGAGATGTTCGTTCTCGTCCGATGTCCCGAGAATATTTCGGCCTGTCAAACATGTAATAGAGGGTCTAGAGTATCATATAATATTGTGTACGAATTTCCTAATCGTCGGAATAAAATAATATTATTTAAACGTAACCTATACGCTTCGGATACGCCAAACTATCCTCAATTTATATCCGATTGACCCGAAACTAACGTCAATAAGTCCGTATCATCGAGAACATCGAAAAACATGTTGAACCCATCTTCAAATTCCCGGTCACGCGTCCTCACTCGCCGCCGCAAGCGGCTGCGCGTGACAGCCACGCGCCGTGAACAGTGGCTGCTACAGTTCTCTATCTCGCCCGTTTCTCTGGTAAACGGGTTGTAGACCCGCGATCAGACCCGACTCGGTTTTGATCAATTTGAATTCAATTCCTCCCGTTTTTTCACTCATTAGTATCAATCCAATATAGATTACAGTTCTGTGACATCAATTTACTCAAACACGTCCTAAAACTCCTCGACTCAAGATGAACACCCGTCGGATCCTAATTCGGGTTCTACTCAAAACTGACCCATATCATTCAATTGACGACACCAGAAGCATCCTAGGTCCATTCTAAATACGAAATTGAAATCAATTTCACGAATCATTACCTCCAATTGATCGAACGCATGCTCAAATTTTCAGAACAGTTGCAGGGCCTGTTCGTCACCAATTCACCCCCAATTTTCATTCCAGTTGATTGGGTTCGAGTCGTCTAGTTCCCAGAAGATGAAATATCACCTCAATTGCGACCGAAATCGTTCAAGAATTCAAATTCGATAATTTTTTGTGTTGGGTGATTTTCGGGTATTTTGTTCTCAGAGGTTTCCCAGTCCAATTTCTCCCAAATTTTCACTCAGGTCTCACTTAATTCCTCCCTTTTGTCCTCTGTTTAGTCTCTCTCACTCTCTGGGATAATTGATCGATCAAGGGAGAAGAAGATGTTCATGGTTTGTGTTTGTACTAACTATGGGTTAATATCCCTTCACATGAATTAATTAATTCTAATGGCAATCAAGTGCCACTAAGTTGTTTCTTAACATAGACAGGTGTCCACAACTGGTATAAAAGGTAGTGAATCAGCAATTAAATGGATTAATCAGCCCTTGCACCGTTTATTCTCATATGCACAATTACCATTTTACCCTTTAAGCACAATTACCATTTTGCCCCTACATTTCGCAACCCCGTAACTTCTTCATCCAAACTCCGTTTTCGACGTGCCACCTGTCTACGGATTCAGCGTTCCGAGACCTACACAATGGCAGTAGAAAAATGTACAAAAAGTATTCCAAACAAAAAGTCAACTTTTAGCCATGTCCCTCTAGGGGTAAAAATGTCATTTTCACATTATTTTAATATTTTACAATTTTTGGATTTTTCGAGGTGTTACATCAAAACCCATGTCATAAAACCATTTCATATTCAATTACGAAAACCGAATTTATTTCTTTTTTCTCAAATCCCGGGCCTTAGCCCCAAAACCATCAAAATCCGTATCATCCGGGTCATAGCCCAAAACAACAGAAAACCCATTATTGAAAACCATCATTATCAGCGAAATGTAAAACACATTTGAAAGCCATTTTACATCATTTGCAATCCATCTAACCTGTTGGATCTATCCGAGTCTTTAAACTCTCGAGTCTTTAAACTCAATCTAGGCCTCAATATAATCCGAGTCTTTAAACTCTCGAGTCTTTAAACTCTCAAGTCTTTAAACTCAATCCGGGTCTTTAAACCCAATCCAGACCCGCCCCCGTCATGTATCATATTCGGGTATTTAAACCCAATAACCAGATCCAAAAAATCCAATCCAAAACCATTTAAAAACCATTTCCAAATCCATGTCCAAATCCGAATTCGAAATCACCATTTCGAATTCCAAGCCGAATCCGAAATCATCATCCCGAATCCAAATCCAGAATCATATCCATAATCCATTTCCAAATCCGAATCCGAAACAATCATTCCGTAAGCCGGCATCCAGAATAATTATTCCGAACCCAAATCCAGAAATCCCCTTTCAAGTTCCAAAATCGAATCCTGAATCGTCATCCTGAAATCCGATTCCAAAACCCGAAATCACTTTCATCGAAATCCCTTTTTTGAACAGAGCTTCAAGCCCGAAATCACTTTCCAAAATCCATTAGAAATCATTGAAATCAAATCATATTTCAAATCCCGAAATCAAATCATCAAAACCTTCATCAAGCCATAGTAGAAAACCATATCTCATAAAGCGTGCAATTTCATAATTATCTCGAAATACGTGTAAAACCGTAATTCACCAAGATTAAATCATAAACATAGAAATCACATATAGAAATCATATAAAACATTTATGCATGCATCATGAGTTAGAAAGCAAAGTCCACTCACAGACTATTTACGCCGCTGCCTCGATACCCATGCATTACGTCGTTTCTCGGCTATTCAACTATCACCGGCTTTCCCGAACCTGTCCAAATCCTATAATAAGGTCACTAACTACTTCATAATGTTCATACTAAAGCCCCGTCATTTTTATGAACTTTTAACTATTTTTAAACGAGTCCTAACATATTCGGACAACCCGAAACATATCGAGACAATGTCCGATCGACTCGAAACCAGTGCCAAAATGTTCGTTACATCGAATATATTAAAATTCGTGTTGGAAACTTCCCCAAAAGAAGCCCCACACACCCTCACGCGCCGCCCAAAGGGGCTGCGCTTGGGCCTCACGCGTCTGCACTGTTCATCGTCTTCTTCCTCTTACTGACCCGGTCTAGACCGATTCTGACACGACCCATCCCACTCCCCCCGGGATTACCACGGGATGTGACGTGCTCCCGTCTGACACGAGGTGTGCGATGTCCAGAGTGCGCAAGGATCAATGAAGGAGGCATGCGATGTCCCGGTCCCCTGCTGCAGTCGCATCCGAGATCAACCTGAAGGGCATGAAAAAAACCAAAAGCTGTGAGTGGATGAAAATAAACAAGTTCATTAAAAACATTTTATAAGACATTTATGGCCCTCAGTAAAACGTATGCATGCATCAAAACCCGGAAAACAAACATTTATTAGAAATAACCATTAGGGCCTTAGCCCGGAAATCATCAATCAAATCCGGAAACCCATCATAACTCCAGTTCATCAAGTCTCATAAACCGGGCCACTACCCCAACACGTTTCAAACGATCAGAAATCAACAATACTTCATAAACAAATCTTAAACACGGGAACTCAATCCCAAAACTCATCAAAGCCAGTTCATACGGGTCGCTGCCCAAAACCAGTGAAAAACTGTAATCACACACATTTGCTGGATTAAGTGCGCCCGAGTCTTTAAACTCAAAACCATGCACATAAACAGGCCTTCCCGGGATATCAACGAGCCTTTAAACTCAAAACATAGTCAATAGGCCTCGGGGGTATCACAATAACCGAGTCTTTAAACTCACGAGTCTTTAAACTCAATCCGGGTCTTTAAACCCAATTTTCCGGGCCCGCCCCCGTCATCAGTTAACCGAGTCTTTAAACTCAAAATGTGTTCCAGCAATGGCACCCGGGTCTTTAAACCCGAACTATTTTATAAGACACAATCAATCAGGATCCCTCACGATCCGTTTTCCGAAAAGCACCCCGAAATCACATATATAGAACAACTGGGCCCCTGGCGCGAATTCACTTAATCAATCTGTAACTGTCTCATAAAATCATATCCAACCACAATTATGGAAATCAATACAAATCCAGAAAATCTCGATTTACGCGCATACCCGTAAATCGCCTCGAAATGCGTGAAATCATATAAATTCACCGACATCCAAAATAAATCATATAATCACAATTATAAAAATCATGAAACAGTTATGCATGCATAGAATTTATAAAACCAAATGTCCACTCATAGACCGTTTAACTGAGCGCCTCGATACGCGTGCCACCGGCCTTCCCGGGCCTCGTTACTAACACCGGGACTCCCGAACCTGTTCATATCACAATAGAGGGTTACTAATCTCTTCATTAACATCCTATTCAAGTCCCGTAATTTTCCCGACTTTTTAAGTATTTTTAAACCCGACTTAAAACCTTCGGACATTCCGAACAATGTCGAAACAGGGTCTGATTGACACGAAACCACCGCTAAAATATCCGCTACATTGCGTAGATTATTTCCCATGTTAGACACTTCCCCATTGGACTCCCCACGCGCCCCCACGCGCCGCCGCAAGCGGCTGCGCGTGAAGCCCACACGCCGCTACAGTGTCATCGTCTATCTCTGGTGAACCCGGTTCACCAGGTTCAGACCGGCGTTCACGGTTCTCTGGTTATTCTAGGTGGTTTTCAGTCCTAATTAGTCCATTAGATTCGTCCAATCACAATCTATTGATTTAGGTAATTGAATCACGAAGATTGAGCTTGTTTCTACCCTTCCAAACTTCGAATTTTAAAACCCGTCAAAGCCCTGTTTCGACTCCCAGCCACCAGAGGTTCCCCCCACCACGGCGTCACAACCACAAGGTTCCTAGGGACCCAAGGAGTCCAACCGAACTGACAGAAACCTTCGACTTACTCCCAAACCTCACGACTTAACGATTGAACCAAAACGGTAAAACAGAGCACCTAGAGGAAAATGAGAATTACCTGCCTGCCGTCCGCCACCGTGCTCCGCCGCATCCTACTGGGTTCCCAGAGCCGTCCTAGCCTCCCCTCGAACCAAATTGGTTCAACTTGATTACTCCTGGCCGCACCACCCTGTCAACACCTCTCGGTTTTTCCTGAGAGCTTACTCACACACAGAGGCTTGCCCTCACACGATTCTCAGCCAACATTACTCACCAGTCTGTCTGATCGCTCACCCTTGATCACAGAACCTCATAGAACTCACACAGACACACAAGGACGATCAATTGCTCACGGTTCCCATCTCTCTATTTTTCAGTTCAGACACAGTCAGCCAACGCTCTAAGTCTCTCACTCAGTCCTTACCCAAAATGAATCCCCTCAGCTCACAACTCAGCTAAACACATAATGGGGACGACAACTCGTGGGAACATTCTCAGACCCACTGGGAATTTGCTTCCCGTAAACTGAACCCCACCGGAATTTGAAACAACCCGTGCACTGTGCACGACTGATCCTCCCAGTACCACTCAGCCATGTTTCCACTTCCTCAATTCTATTTAACAATCCGTTCTAACCTTCCACTACAAATTAAACAATGCAGGATTTCAGTCCACTCACGACATCGTGCTCTGCCCCTGCTTCCCACCGTGTTCCACCGTGAGTGAACAGTACACGGCCCAAAAACACCCTGTGAAATTACATTTCTGCCCCTGCGCAGAAAATTACCAAAATGCCCCTCACGCAACTAGGCCCGTAACTCGGTCATCCGGACTCCGATTGATGCGTGCCGCCTGTCCACGGACTCAGGGCATCGAGACCTCCCTAACGGTCCTTGGTCCTTGGCCATCGGACCTCCCGATCAAAAAGTCAACATTTTCCCTTATTTCACCAAAATTATGGAAATGCCCCTGGACTTCCGAACGTCATAACTTTCACCACGAACGTCAGAATCGAACGTGCCGCCTGTCTATGAACTCGTGACGTCCCAAACTACGTCACGGTCACTGGTCAAAGTCCATTTGACCGTCCGAACTAAAAGTCAACGTTTTGCCCACGACTAGGGGCAAAACGGTCATTTTGCACCGTTCGTTCGAGTTCGCCCAACTAATCACCGATTACCCCTGCTAATCACGATTAGTCCGTATTCTAATCCCGAATTCCGGGACGGGTCGTTACAGGTTCGAACCGGCCCAGTTCGACCGAACCGGTGTAGGCGGTTTTCCACCATTTTCAGGTCCGATTTCAGTCCATTTTAATCCCTTAGGTTCGTCTAAACATATGTGATCGATCCAGCTAATGAAAACATGAAACCAAGCTCGAAGATTACCTTCCCGATTTGAAGAAAAAACCTGAATTACTCCTCCTCCGTTCTTAGCCATCACCGTCGTCCTCCAGCCACGGTTTCGCTTCCTCTGAGCTCGTCTTAACTTCCAAAAGCTATCCTAGTCAGCCAAGTCGTTCCTTAACTGTTAAACCACAGGTTACCATTCTCTGAATAAAACAGAGAAACAGAGCTCTAGAAATGGCTTACCTACGCCGTTGCTCCACTTTGGACACCACCACGATCCTCCCACCTCCCAGAGTTCTCTTTGTTTACTAAGTACGACTCCAGCTGAAGCTCACACAGAGGTTTGTATGTAGAGGTTTTCACGGCTAATGTCACAGTTCTTCTCTGCCTCTCAAACTGCCTCTCTTTCCTTCCTCATTGTCTTCTATCTTAATCTTCACTTCCACACATTATTCTCTCTGGTTCTCACTCAGTCACCCCCACACCACTACTGGTAGCCCCCTTTCTGCTCAATTTTAAACCTCAAGCATGACTCACAATTGGGCCAACTGCATGATTACCCTCACTGTCTCTGTTTTCTCTTATTTAATCGATCAAACACTCTTGATTTGGCTGGAACCAACCAGAAGTAAACCACGTGTCCCCATCTCCCAAAGTCTGGTGAAAATATCCAAGAAAGTAGGGATAGATGTCCTCATCCAATTCCTCACACAATTCTAGGTTGCCAAAAGACCATTTTACCCCTCACGCATTCAGCTCCATATTTAAATCGTCTGACGTCCTATGACGGCGTGCCGCCTGTCGTTGTATTCAGGGGATCGAGACCTGCCTAACAGTCCTGATATTACGTGAAAAATACTTGTCGTGTAAAAAGTCAACAAATTTCCCTTTTTTAACTAAATTACCAAAATACCCTCAAACTTCCGAAGAACATAACTTCTTCCTCGAAGGTCGGAATCGAACGTGCCACCTGTCTACGGACTCGTGACGTCCCAAACTACGTCACAGGAATCGGTAAAAGTCCATTTGACCAGCCAAACATGAAGTCAACCGTTCGCCCAATACTAGGGGCAAAACCGTCATTTCGCACCGTCCGTCCGAAAGCATCTAACTAATCACTGATTAACTTCACTAATCCGTCATTAACTACTAATCTAATCCCGGTTTCTGGGACGGGTCGTTACACTTATTACCACACCCCTTACACCTCAGACCAACTACTGACTTGGGCGTCAGACTACCTTTGGGCTGGTACCACACCGGTGCCTATACTCTGACCGACCAACTAGCTTTCCTCTTTTTCAGGTCTATTCAAGGGCATGTGGCAGAACATCATTCGCTCCCTAAGTTGGTACATTTCGTGCATCAACAGAGTGTATTCCAAAAATCACTCCCCATTTGCATCATTTACCCTATTTTCGATTTAATTTAGTAATTTCATTTTTGTATAATTCGAGGACATATTTAAAATTTCGTTAACTTATTTAATGAAGTAATATGTACTTCTAAATTTTAATTTAGGGTGGCATTTTTATCAAATCTCTATTTTTCTGTAATTTTCATCTAATTCTCCAATGCTACTAGAGAAGATATCGAAGGCTTGTGTCCTTCCATACCTTAGATAGATAGATGGAGGGGCGGGTAGAGTTTTTGGTTTTTCATGTTTGATGTTATTCAAGTTTCATTTACTTTAACGCTTTCTTCTTATCTATTGTGATTGCCTATTTTGATAAATGATCGTTCAAATTTCTTAAAAAACTGATATGCCATTTAGAATATGAGCGAACCTAATGAGATCATATTAGAAGATGATAGATCCATGGAATATGTCAATAGTACAACTCTATATAAGAAATAAAGATGTGCTTATTTTTTTTAAACAAGGGGACAAAAATTTAGAGGTGTGTGTCCAAGAATTTCAATTAATATCAAACTAAAATTGAAGATTTTCAAATTACGATAACGAAATTGAGAAATTATAGAAACTACATGGATCAAAAATAAATTTTGGAGCCTTAATTCTAACTGTATAAGAATCAACTTCAAAATTTAATTTTTTGTCTGAGAAAGTTATTGTGAAGAAAGAAAAACCCAAAACCCTAGTCGCTCGACTCCTCAAAACCCCAAATGCATGCCGTGTTCCACTAGTGTTTGGGAGTCGGTGACTCCTTCCCACCCCTTTTGTGGGCTTTGCTTGAGCTTTTTTCTCAAATTTGGGGTTGAAATGCCTCATTTTCTCTTGTATTTTCGTTATTTTCTTTCATTTATGTTCAATTTTCGAACTCCAAATTTACATATTTTCATCAATTTTTCTTCCTTACACCCATAAGCATGGTGTTTGAAACACCATTTTCTACTTCTCCGAATCTTTTACCTCCCCTTTGTGATGATATTGCTCCATGTACATCATTTGTTGCTTCTTATTGTGGGTTTTCAATGACCTTTCTCCATTTCTCAGCTCCAGGTTTGCTTTCTCCTTATGCACTATATGGCTAGATAATATGAGCATTTCTTGGGCAACGATTTGCCTACCCTTATTTTCCGTTTGGGTCTTTAGCTTGTTTGCTTACAAGGTACTCTATTGGGTGGTTGTGAATTGTGATCCTGCGACGGATGTGGTGTGAAAGAGACAGTTGGTTTATTTTCTTAGATCTAGGGTTCAAGTTCTGTATTAATTTGGTTTTTTTTGGTAGGGGCATCAGTAATAGAATTGAAAGCTTAAAAAGTTATTAAAATTATTTGAATTTTTTTAATCCAGTAGTGTTCTTTATTTGAAAATTATTTAAAATAGTTAAAAAATTAGAAGTATTTTTTTTCTTTGAATTTTTGGAACTCACAAAAGATTAGAGTTTGTGAATGTAAATCATAATGAGTTTTGGAAATGAAAAGAGTGTTTGTCAAAAAGAGATGATTAAGATATTGAATGAGAGAAAAGAGAGAAATGAGACGAAGAAATAGTTAGTGAGAGATAGCTAGTCATTTGAAGTTAGTCCCACTATAAAAGTTAAATTTTTACTTATTCTACTGCTGTATTTTTTTTTATATTTTTGGATAAATATTTTTTTAAAATTTGTTTAAAAATTAAATTTAACTACACTTTTGCTATTGCAGATGTTAAGATTATGAAAAAGGTGAGGCTCATTTCTTATCTGGGCCCTTCTTTGTACATGTTTATTTAGTTTGAGCCGTTTTTATATTTGGGCTCTCCTTCTAACCTCTTAATTTTAATGGATGTTGATATTTGGACCAAAAAAGTTTTTGTGAAGCCCAAAACAATACCCATGAAGGCCCGAACTTGAGGACCCATCTCATAGTCCCAAAATTGGGCTATAATTGGCATTGACCTAATCACCCTTAAACCTTCTAAAGTTTCCTCATCCAAACTATAAAATTCAATCTCAAACGAAAAACCCTACGCCTTCGTCCAACTCGTGTGAGACCCTCAGCTCCGATTGAACCAGAGGTAAAACCCTAAAACCCTTAGCTCTCTATCTCTCTGTATTCCCCCTCCATCTAATTTGCTCATGTCATAAAATATATACGAGTTCTTTTACTGTTTCTTTTATGAGAAAGAAATGCTTGAGCCTTTTTCTCCCTTTTCATTGTGTTCATCTTTTTTTTTTCCTGATCTGAGAAGCTTTGCACATTAAAAATTTATTATGTTGGCTTATATGTAATTGATTTCTGAATCTACGAATGCATTTAATGAATTTGGCGAATTGATATTCTGAATTTCTTTTAGTAAAAATGGGCATGTTGTAATTTTTTTTTTGTTTTACTGAAGCAGGCAATGGCCCCAACACAGCCAAAGACTGGGATCTTTGTGGGTTTGAATAAAGGTCACATAGTGACCAAGAGAGAACTAGCTTCCCGCCCGTCTGATCGTAAAGGGGTAATTTGATTTCTAGTAATGCAAATTTTGCATCTTTATCAAGTTTTGATTGTTCAAATTTTCTTTTTTGTCAAAGCCATCTTTATATATTCAGGTTAGGAATTTTTAGTTAGTATTTAATTCAAGTTTCTGGAGGGTTTATCCGACTAGTTTATATATATTTTTTGTTCCTTAGGTTGTTAGAATGCTTCAATTGATGATCTTTATATGGTATGCAACTTAGGAATTTTAATTACTATTTAAGTTATTCTCTTGACGGCGGATGGATTGCTCACTAGTTTTATAGTTTTGTTAGGCATAGGTTGCTGAGAATGCTTTACTTGATGATTTTTTTATATTTTAAAAGTTAGGAATTGTTAGTTAGTGGTAAATGTAAGATCTTGTCTTGACGGCTGGAAGGATTATTGACTAGGTGTGTAGTTTTGTTAGGCATAGACCAGGAAGAATGCTTAATTGATGATCATATTTACTGGTGCAGAAAACTAGTAAAAGGGTACACTTTGTTAGGAATTTGATCCGCGAAGTTACTGGTTTTGCACCGTATGAGAAGAGAATCACTGAGCTTCTGAAGGTGGGCAAGGACAAGCGTGCTCTGAAAGTTGCTAAGAGAAAGTTGGGCACCCACAAGAGGGCAAAGAAGAAGCGTGAAGAGATGTCCAATGTCCTCCGCAAGATGAGGTAAACAAGATTCTATAACGTGTTTCTGTTGAGCTGGTTTGAGAATTCATGTCAATAGTTTCTTATTATCTTTTGTGAATTTTGATATAGGGCTGGTGGCGGAGCTACGGAAAAGAAGAAATGAGGAACATGAAAGCTAGTCTCCAAGTCTCAAAATCTTCAATTAGAGCCTATATGTTAAAAAGTTACCTCTAATGTTTTTCCAATCTGAGGAGTTGAAAATTTTGTTTCAAGATATTTTTAGGTTTTGACTGAGTATGAAATTGGGAAAAGCTGCTTGATCATTCTTTTGTTGCTATTTGCATTTTGTTTCTCGTTAGTGATGTTGCTAATAATAAATCTTGTAGCTCAAACGATTATCATTCACCTTTATGAAGTTTACTTAAAATTTGACCTTTTTGCAATGGGCAAAGAACAGAGCAATTTGTCAGTTTGTTCATATTCGGCATGCGTTGTTAGTGAACAGTCCACTCATATTTGGTTGAAGATGAAGTCATGACATCAAGAGAAAAGTAATTATAAGTCAAATCTTCTTAAGATCTGGATTTAAAGAGGGCAACTTTATTAAGCAAAAACGTGGTTTACATCTTTGCCCCGAACAGAAGAAAAGAAGTTTTACATCAACCACACAGAATGATCCTCCTCCAATCCAAATCATCCATTAACTACATTTTCAAGTGTGTGATTGTCTTTATTACAAAGGTCTACATGCTTTCAACAATGGTATAGTAGGATTTAGATATTCATGAACAGATTCTCAAAACTGTTATACATCTCTTGACTTCTCAGCGGCCAGCACTATGAAAAATTGTTTTTAAGTGCTACACGGGTCATGTTTTGAACTTTTGGGTGAGCTTCTCCACTCCTCCCCTACAATCTTCAGCGACACGCTTTGCACCTTCTTTGAGGGCGAAGCTAAGCTCCAACGTGCTTTGCTGCAACTCGTGGGCTGATCTACTGGCCTTTGAAATGGCTGCATCTTTCAGTTCTCCAGCCCCTTTTCCAGCTTTGGAAATCCATTCCCTCAAATTGGATATGAGCAAGGATATCTTTTGAATGATTTTATCGATCGTATCTCTGGATTTGCCTTTGACGTTTGCTGCTATTGTCTTTATCTTATCCATCAAATTCTCTGCCCGGCTGACAGTTTCTTCAACTGAGAACTTCTTGCCAGCATCAAGCCATGTAACTTCAGCCAAGGCCTCTTCCTGGAGATCATTGTCAACAACTACCTTGATGCCCTGCTTCTCCCAGCGATCCCTAGCCTCCTCCAGTGCTTTAGCTTGTTCTCTTGCTCTTTTTGCTTCATCTTCAGCCCAAGTCCTGGATAACACGATTAGAAGTCTTACAAAGTAGTGTAATATAATGAAGTTACTGGACACGTAGCAGATACATGAGATATGCCATTATGCCATCAATTGTAACGCTATTTAACCATAAGCCTTCAAGAAATTATATACTAAATACCTGGCCATGGACAGGGCTTGCCGTTCAACCTCCAGATCATACTGTAGGCGGGCAATTTCCTGGTTTTCATTTTCTGCTTCTGTCTTAAGTTTGCTAATTCTTTCTTTTTCATAGGATATCTCTACTCTGTTACTCATTAGGCTCTGCAGTTGTTCCTCCACCTCATTCCTTAACCTTGACAAAACTTCCATTTCTGATTCAACAGCTGCACGTTCCTTCATCAAGGCAATATTATCTTCCTCTCTCTCCGATCTTAACCTCTCCAATTCGCGTCTTGCTTCTTCAGCCATTTTCTCCACAGCATCAATTTTTTCCCTCTCCAAGGAAAGATCCTTCTCAAAACTTGCATTCACATCCTTTTCAACTTGAGCTACTAAAGCATTGTGTGCATCCACAGCATTTTCTGCTATAGATTCCGCTTCAATACGTGCCAGCTCCTCACTAACTAAGTCAGAATACTCACCAGTTGCAAGTGCAATAGCAGCCTGGGCTTTTGTTACTGGCTTATCCGGCTGGAAAAGTCTGGTATAACCTTGAAGAGAAAAGAAAGGAATGTTACCTAGCAAACCCATAAATTGTGTGAAAATTTAAAATCTAGTTATGACTCACCAAATGCAAGAGCAATAATACCCTGTTCTCCAGAGAGGTCAGCCACGAGTGCAGGACATGCATCTGGGTGTATCTTGTCAGTGTCTATAAAACCAGAAATTTGGTAAAGGACCTATCCAAGTGCACATAATAAGAAGAGAATTAATAATTCAGAAATACAAGCACAAGAGTAAATCCAAAAGAAAAAAACCCAAAGCAAGCTTATATGTCAACAACCTCCTTGCCAGCTTTCGGGAGATGTCTTTTCTCTAGGGTCATCTTCCAACTTACAAGATCCTGGCGTGATAAAGGGCTGGAGCAAGGAAATGCAGAGTAAAACAAGAAAGATAAGAAAACCATGAACTATGAAATTCACTCTCAGTTCCTTAAACACAATGAAAATTAATGATACACGTAAAATGCAGCAGAGAAATGATAAGCCATAAATTACTATAGATAATCTATCCAAAGGAGACTGGGCAATGAAAGAAGAACTGTAGAACTTCTCTCATGGACGGAGGAGATACAAAGATGTAAATGTAGCCAGTGTATTTGAGATCAGACAAAGGAAAAAAAAAGTTCAACACCAAGAGAAAACTGAATAAATAAATTATTGAAAAGAGACCATGCAATGAAACAAGTACTTGTAGAGCTTCAATCATGAATGGCCAGGTTAACTGGTTTGGAAGAGACTATATTTGGGATCAGACAAAAATCAACACCTAGAGAAATTGGATTTCAAGGAAACAGCAATCTAAAGAGTACATGATATTTCCAGGAATCTATTGTATGACCTTCCAGGAGAGAAGTAGAATGGACGCTCATCTTCATCTAAGGAAGAAAGCATATCATTTCTTGACAGTTTGCTTGAAATAAGTCCAGCTTCAGCCAAACCTGAATGGATGCAAGTAAATATTAAGAAACAAAGCCTATCACACTGTCACTAATGCTATAGACCACAAATCAACATGTCTGCACCTTGAATGGATGGGAAATCAGGGTCGTCTGGTTTAATATCATCAAATGCAAGCTCAGTAACATTCTCAATATACATTGCAGGATATACTTTAGAAATTGAGTTCCTGTATGCAACAAGAAAATATTTCAGTAAGTGCAGAAATATAATACGGCTCAAAAATTGAAAAGCAGAACTGATCAGTCACCAGGGGAAAGGAGGTTTTTTACCTTGAAAGAGCACTACTTGCAGCAACCAGCCAACGAGCATATTCGCAACGTGTACACAAATCACCAGGTTGAACATCAGCCTCTATGACCTGAAAACAGTTTTCAAATTCAAAATACATATTTCTAACTGGTTTAACATCTTTCAAGCAACACTAATATGAACATTGGAACTTGGGCCAAAGATTTCCAATTCAAAATTTTCGGATCTATGGAAACAAATGCTTTTTTGTAAATAACAAGATTGAGCAGCTGCTAATGCCAGGAAATCAATGCAAAATATGACAACGTTAGTACCTTCAACACTTGCAGCGCTGCTAATGCCTGCCCCTGAACCTGATCAACAATGGCAGGAACCAAAACCTTTCCAGGAAGCACCTGTAGAGCTGCAGAAACCATAGTTGGAGCAGGTATTCCAGCAGAAGAGAAGGATTTTCCAGCATCAGGTAATTGTGATTTGCTTCTAGATGACTCACTTTCAGTTATGGTATTCCTGTCGAGGGATGAACTAATTCCCTCATCTAAGATCTGCAGTGTTTTGCTGAGGTCAATGTTTTCTTTGGTTGAAGATGAGGCTACTGTCCCATCTTCAGAAAAAATTTGAGATTCTAAAGTTATGTTTGACTGTGAAGTAACAGAGGAATCCAGAGCTATAGGTTCATTTTGTTCATGTGCAAAGTCAATAGAAGTAGAAGACTCAAAAGTGGAAATTTGAATTTCACTTGTCGTGGGTATTTCATCCTGGGGTTCAATGTTATGGTTTGAATGATAAGCATCAGAGGCTTGCAAGTTGGTTGATTCCACACTGTCTAGGTTCTCTTTAAGTTCAGAAGTCAAATCTCCTAAACCTACAGCGAGGCTGCTGTCAACATTCTCAAGCCCAGAGGCAACAAATGAATCATTTCCATAACCAGATTCAGGCTCGACCGACTTGCCATCAGGAAGTGATTCAAGTGGCAAATTTTCTTGAATGGAAGCATTATTTATGGTATCAGTACCCCTCAATGTGTTTTTTAAATCTTCTACCGAAAAACCCCCTATATCATAATCATTACCAACTCTAATTTCACTCGAAGAAGGATCAACTTCAGGAGATGAAGAAGAATCCTCGGTAGTACCTGTCCTTCTTTCTGGACTACTACTAGCATCATGCTTCATATTGCTTTGGTCATCTAGATCTCCTGTACTTTTATCATTTTCTTCATCATAGGTTAATGAGTAGTCCTGCTGTGTTGTTAACGGGTCCATTTGCTGCTTCAGTCCTGAGACAGTCACACATCTTTTAGCATACAATTCAAAACTAGAAATATGTTGAATTCTACCCAAGTTAAACTTGTTGTATAAAATGCAGGATCTCACACGAAACCATAAATAATACAAAAAGATTAATTTTGAGAGTTAATAAGGAGCAAATTGAAAGGTCTCATTCCGTTCTTGGTTTGAAGTGCTTTCGGGTTCCCCTCTATCTTATTCGTAGTTGGGAAGGGGCAAGGTGTCTAAAATTCTAAATCAATGAACATTGATGTACCATCCATACATGAGAATTTACTAAATTTAAGTCAACAACAATCAAATTTGCAGTCATATTCAAAGCTTGATGAAAGAAAGAAGATAGCTACTGACCGGAATTGTTCCGTTTGCTCAATGAAAATGCTGCAAAAGTTAGCCCAGCAACAAGAACAACTCCTGCAACTCCAGCTCCCACAGTCCCTGAGAGCAAACTACTCCACAACTGTTAGCAGCCAGACAGAGTATAACACATCAGATAAGCGGCAATAGAGTCAAACAATCATTACCTCCAAACCATTTCCTTTTCTGTGAGTCCAATGACTCTTCTTCATTATCGGAATCGGACCACCCTTTAAACCCATCAGTTGCTGATTTTGAGCCGACCCAAGAACTCCCATTGCGACGGGGCTCCAATCCATTCCCAGACCTCTCTCTGCCTTGAGCAACACAGAGCACCCGAGTGCGATGATCCAGCTTCCCCATTCGAATCCGTACGAGAATGGGGGAGGGTTTATTGCAATTTCCGCAATTGAAAGCTAAGCGGAGCTGGGGCGAGCTCGGAGACCATGTTGCAGTGACAGTAGCCATGCAATTTCACTGATGCTGGTTAAGATTGAGTTAAATTACACCAAATTGAAACGCATGGAGACGAGAGCTAATGTTGGAAACCTGAATTAGGGTTCTTATGAGCTTGAATTGCAGAGAGAAAAGATTTAATTGCAGACAATTGGATGGAAATTGAAGAGTTATTTTCTCCTTTTTCCTCTTATTGTTTATTGAAAGGGATTATAGGAGCAACATTAGAGTCTGTCTCATCTTTTTACTTATCCAATATTTTAATATTATTTGTCTATTGGTGGAAAACAAGGGAGCCCTTTGTTCCCCATAATTAAGAATGAAAATATTGATATCGACGGATATATCACTAGTTAAATTTACAGATATCTCGTCCAAATATCGATATCGTTTATGGTCAACAAAAATGATGGAAATTCGGTCTAAAAGTTGAAAATTTGGAATGAAACTTTAAGAAAATCTTAAGTATCAAATAATGGTTATATAGGACTAATAAATTTACAGATATCTCGTCCAAATATCGATATCGTTTATGGTCAACAAAAATGATGGAAATTCGGTCTAAAAGTTGAAAATTTGGAATGAAACTTTAAGAAAATCTTAAGTATCAAATAATGGTTATATAGGACTAATAAAAACTATAAAATGACTTTTATATAATAAATATATGACAATTGTTTGATGTAATATGATTCTGCCGATGACTAATAATATAAAATCTTAAATATAAATATAAATTGAAGTGAGTTACTATAATTGAATGTTGAAAGGGTTAAAAACATAACAATAAACATACAAAAATTCAATGTAAAAAAAATTATAAAATAAGTTTAAATATATTTAATATTAGAAAAAAATTTGAAAAAAAAGGGTCAAATTTTGTTTAAAAAATTGGAAGTAATGGATTATATAAAATTGAACAAAAAATGGGAAAAAAAAACAACCTTTGAAAAATTGGAATAAATGAATAAAAAGGGAAAAAACAAAAAAAGTAACAATTAATGGCAGGGGGGTCAAACCCAAGACCCCCCAAATGAATCCAAAAATCCAAACCAACTCTGCTGGGCTGGATTTTGTTAAGTTATATAACATCAATTATATAAGTATACATATTAACCGGCTAGCAACAGTCTCCCCCTACCTCCAGCCGGGTCTGCAACTCGGGTTTTCCGACCCGGCGGCATGACCCAACGATATATCCCTCGATTTAAGTCTGATTTTTACGAATTAATAGTGCATTTTCATCGTTTTGATCCTAGGAAAAGATCGGTGGACTCAAAACATGTCAATTGTTCGATATTTCGTCGAATTTCTTTCCCCCTTCTTATATGCCGCCAGCCCCAAATACTCAAATTTCGGCGACATTCATCGATATTTTCATCAATGCCTATAATTAGTGGTTTGATCAAATTCATTTTCATTTAACCACTGATTTTTCCAAAAATACACAAACTACCAGTTTTTTTATTTATTAAAAAAGTGCTTCATTGAATAAGGAGTAAAATAAGAAGTACAGTGATTAAGTGCACTACATGTGGTATTCGGGGCCTCATTGTAACCCTCGTCATAAAATCAAACTAGTACATGAAAAATTCGATGAGGGAAAATGAGTATCCAAAAAAAACCCTATAAGAAAAAACAAACATTAAACCTCAATATCTTTTGCTAAAAGCAGTGTTAATCAAGGAGGGAATATAGGCCCCCAACTGATCTGAACCTGAGTGCGCTCCCCCTCTTAGGCCAAAACGCGAGTAACATGGTTAGCTGTCCGACGGACACATGCTAGAGAATCGAGAGGTATCTGTAAAGCATCCATCAAACCCTAAGCTTCACGAGCTAAAAGACCTACCGGTGTCCAAAGATATTTGGTTGCTTTAATGGTACTAACCGCCTCCAGGAAATCAGCCTCCACCACCACATCCTGGACACCCAACCACTACACCTGAAGAAGGCCACGTAGAATTGCCTCAATCTCAAGCGCGACCACAGACCCTCATGCCGCCCCTTGTCCTGATAAACCAACCAAAAACACAGCCCCAAAAGTCTCTTAACTCCCATCCTACACCACAGTGAAGCAAGTCCTTATCGATTGCAGTGTCACAATTAAGTTTCAATGTCCCCACTACTAGCTTGGTCCACTTAGGCTCACGCTGAAGCGGGGTCCCCACATAAGCCTGCTATAACCTTGTAAACTCTGAGTAGGCAGCCATAGCTGATTCATAAACCTCCTTAATCTTTTAAACCTACAAAGCATGTACTACTTTATTTGTCAAATTCCACACATTATAGCAGATATAAACAATTTGGTCTAACTGAGAATAGGTTAAGTGAGACAAACTATAAGCAAAGTGGTCTATGAACACCCCCGAAATAGGGAACCTCGTCAAAGGGAGATCGACAAGGCTCCAGAACATTTGACTATGTTTTATAGCCCTATAAGGCATGGTAGGCACCCTCCATACTTTTCCCAAATTGGTAGCAAAAACTCGACGCAAGTAGCTTGTGAGTGACCAAATTGTGAGTCGCCGATAAGATCTCAGAATAAGCCTGCTAACAAAAGATCTTTAGTTTCTTTGGGACCCTCAGTTTCCACAAGTGCTTACATATTGCCATAGTCTATCCACCCATTGAGCATTCACCCCCACCATTCACATCAACTTGACTTATGGTGAAGGTTAAATGGTGCCCATATTTTACTGTATACTTCCCATCTTTTGAGTAGAACTAGTACTGTCCATCAGAAAAAGATGCTTGATACGGGAGAGCAATACTACAGATATCATGAACATCTTCCTCATAGAAAATCGACTCCAGAAGGCCTATATCCTAACATCCAAAGGGAAGGATGTGGGACACCACTGAAGCATTTATCAAAAGTCCTCAGTTCAGAATAGGAAAGAAAGTCCATAACCTTGGGATCCATCTGTCACAAAACACACCAATCAAGACTCCATTGCCCACCTAAAAATCAATCCTTATTTAACCACCTCTCACCCCCAAAGAATAAACCACCACACAAAAGATGGCAAAGAACCAACATCAGTTGCCATAAAATTCTGATTAGGGTAGCAGCGAGCCTTCATAATCTGAGCTACCAGTGACCCCAGTCGGGAGCTATCAATTACCATAGCTTAATTGAACATCTCAAAGTTTTTAAATCCCAACTTTCCCTTGCTCTTAGGGCTCTACTTAGTCCATCCTAGATCATTGAGTGGATACTTTTCTTCCCAGCTTTACTCCTCCAAGACCTAGCTGTAACAACTCGTCCCGAGAATAGGGATAAGTGGAGTGATTAAGGTGTGCTTCAGTAAGATTAATCAAGGGTTAGGTGGTCCCGAGGGGTCCGGGAACTTAGGATGACGATTTTGCCCCTGGGTCGGGCAGAAATGTTGACTTTTATTTCGGGTGGTCAAATGGGAGTTGACCAGTGACCAGGACGTAGTTGAGGACGTTACGAATCCATAGGCAGGTGGCACGCCTGATTCCGACATCCGAGGAGGAAGTTGTGATGTTCGGAAGATTGAGGGCATAATCGTAATTAGGGGGAAAAGTTGACTTTTTGAATAATTGAGGTTTGGTAGGTTGACCTAGGAGGGTTAGATAGTTCTTGTCGTCCTGAGTTCGATGACAGGCGGCACGTATTCATCGGACTTACGAGGCGAGAGTTACGGGTCTAGGAAGTTTCGGTAAAACCGTAAAAATGTGTTAAAAAGAAGGGTATTTTGGTCATTGGGGCACATTGGGATTTGTGCACAGAAGAAAGGAATGGACGGCTGGGATTAGGCCATGTGGGAGTGTGTGGAGTGGATGGTGACACATGGCATGTGTGTAGAGGATTCTGGGAGAATCCTGTGTGGTCTCAGCTCAAATAATTGGGGTGCAACCGTGCAGTCCTTCGACAAACACAGAGAAACAGAGTGAGTTTGTGAGGAGGAATTGAGGACTGATCGTGGCTGGTGACGAGTTTTGGTGAGTGAGGGAGGAACGGGAGATTGAAAGGGAGTTGCTGATCGGGTTTTGGTGGTGTAATTGTGCACGGCGGCACGGCGGAGGTGCGGAGAAGTTTTGACGGAAACAGGGAGGCCGTGAGTTCGAGGTGGTGGCTACGCCGTGAGGTGACTCAAACCAAGGCAGGGGAAGCTGCAGGAGGTTGCAGGGAGACTAACGACCACCGTGGAAGGCGGCAGTGCGCACGGCGGAGCTGCAATCGAAGGTGAGATCTTTTGCTCTGTTTTTCCCGTGCTGCTCAATTTGAAAGTTGTGAGGTTGGGCTTAGAGTCGAGAGGAATGGAGGTCAGGGTGAGGTTCAGGAGGGTCCTAGGCGTCGACTAGGATGGTCGCCGTGACGGGGGTGTACACGGCGGAGGTTAGCACGACGGGGGTACCTGTATGCTCTGTTTTGCCGTGATGTTCAAACAGCTAGTCGAGACGATTGGGGTTGAGTCGAAGGTCTAGGCGAGTTGGGTTAGGTTCAGTGAGGTTCAGGGCAGAGTTTGGTGATGCCACCGTGAAGGGGGGTGAGCTGGGTGGCTGGATCGTGAAACAGGGGTTGTTGGCCGTCTGGTTTCGAGCTTCAGTCGACGGGATTGAGGCGGTGTCGAGGTCTGAGGAGCTGTGGAATGGTTATATTGGAACTGGACGAAGCTTTAGGTGAAGAAAGGGAAGGAAATCGTGCAGGTACGGCGGAGAACCGTTGACGCCGGTTCAGCTGTAGCCTACTGTGTTGAACCGGGTCGACGTGAGGTTGAAGGTGTACTGTAGCTGGCGCGTGGGGCCACGCGCAGCCACTTTGGGCGGCGCGTGGGGGCGCGTGCGGCGGCGGATGGAGAAACGGTCAACATAGTTTTTGGTCTAGGAGTCATGGTGAGTTCAATGGAGTTGGTTTCGGGTCAATCGGAAGTTGTTTGAGTTGAGTTCCGCGAGGGTGAAAGTTTAGGGTCCCGGGTTCTTATGTTTAGGATTCGGGGAAGTTTGAGGGAGTTTAGGTGAACCTTCGTAGACGTACTAGTAACGTAATTTGGCGGTGTTTGACAGGATCGGGATTTCCCGAGGAAGCCGAGGAACGGGCTGGACGTTCGGGACGCGAGTAGGGCTCAGTACTGTGAGTGGACCCTTTCCTTAAACTCGAACATGCATAACTATTTTTATATACGTATTTTATGGTTTTACTCCTAAATCTATGTTTATTGAATATGAAATGATGATTTTATGTATTTGCACTCGGATATATGTGTTTATAACTGCTGGTTATTCATGTGGTTTCAAAACGGAGGGTTTAACTCGGTTTTCTTATAAAATGGTTTTTGAACTTTTGTACTTTTTGGTCCACTCACATTTTCTGTTTTAATTGCCCTCCAGGTTGTGGAGCTAGCGCGGGGTCTTGACGTCGAGGCAGAGTCTGAGGCATAGAAGTGACGTGAGGGTTCCCAGAGTAGAGTGAAGGCTTCCGTGTGCGTGTAGTTATCGGTTTTATTTTCTTTGTATGTTCGTACTATGTTCTGTAAATGCTACCTTCGGGACTTTGTGTCTAATTACTCCTGCGTTTGACTGGTTAGAATGTGAGTGAGTTTTACTTGAGTTTTGCGTCGGGGAGTCAGACGGGAGCGGGATTTACCTCGGGTTTCGGGGTGAAACCGGGGTGGGTCCTGACATAGCATTTTCAGCAGGGAGTTTATGACATAGAGATTTGGGAAGCTAGAAGACACTTATCGAGTAAGTTGGGAGCGCCTTAGCAACAACCTTGACTAGTACCTATATCCTATCCATAGATAAATACTTTGAATTCCAATGGTTAACCTGCTACGTAAAAAATCTCAGACTTTCCCTAGCATTTTTTTTTTATTTCGGTCAATGACAGTAGGAAGACCCAGATATTTCTCATGGCAGTCCAAAATTATAATGCCCAGCAAATTAGAGATTAATCTTTTCATAACAGGATTTGTACTAGGGATAAAACATGCAGCTGAATTTTTTAAATTGATAAGCTGACCAGAAACACATTCATATGCTTTCATCACCCCAAGTAACTGAGAGCATTCCTCCAACCAGACATTACAAAAGAGTAAACTATCATCTGCAAAAAAAAGGTGAGAGATTGAAGGGTCCCCAAGAGCCACAGTCACACCATGAAGCTGCCTAGTACGCTGGGTTCGAGATAACAGTGTAGAGAAGCCTTCAAAATAAATGAAGAAAAAATAAGGAGAAAGAGGATTACCCTGCCGGAGCCCCCGAGGTAGGGACGATGTGACCAAGAGCCTATCCTCGAACCTGCACTGCATTACTGATTGTGGACACACAATTCATAAGCAGCCAAACAATACGATCACTAAAATCTAACTTTCAAAGCATGTCATCTAGATACGACCATTCAACCAGGTCATAAGCCGTGGACATATCCAACTTTAAGATCATCTTTTTTAACTTACTATTGCTCTATCATCGAATCGTGTGTGTGGACTCAAAGTAGCCAAAATATTGTTATTGATTAGATGGGAGGGAATAAAAGTGCTCTGAAATTCTGAAATAACCATGGGCATCACACCCTTCAACCTGTTCACAATGGTTTTGGAAATAATTTTATAAATTACCCTACCTAAAGCAATGGCGAAAGTCAGTAACCTTAGTAAGGCTATCCACCTTTGGGATCAGGAAAATCAGAGTATGATGTATAGATTGAGTACTTGCACCATCATTAAGCACCGCAAAACAGACACTGGAGAAGACATCACCACCATATCCTAGAATTTATGATAGAGCAATACAGGTACCCCATTTATTCCTGGAGCCTTCGTTGGAAACATACTGGTAAGAGTCGCCCCCAACTTAGGATGAACAAAAGGCTTATCAATATTTGAGGTTTCCTTTGGTCCCAAAACTAGAGAGGCCACCTCTGACACGACCCATCCCAATCCCCCTGTATTATCGTGAGATGTATCCAGCTCCTGTCTGACACTACGTGTCAGACCAGGGATAAGAACATAACCCACACGGGATTTTCAGAGTACGCATCGTTGTGTGATGTCTCGGTCGCTACAACAGCCCGCATCCGCAATCAACCTGAAGAGTATCAAAAACATTAAAACTGTGAATGGACAAAAATAACAGTTGGAAAAAAATTTCCGAAATAACATTTATACCCTTTAATTAAAAACATGCATGCATCAGAAATCGAATCGTAGCTCAAATACTTTCTTAAAGCCAAATCATATTGCTTTTCAAATCAATAAACAGTGAAAATATTCATTAAATCAAATCAAGTATCTCAATAGGGTCTCAGCCCAAAACCAAATCATATAGGGTCTTCGCCCAAATCCAAATCACGTAGGGTCTCAGTCCAAATCAAATCTCAAAAATCACCTCAATAGGGCCTTTACCCGAAACATAGCTTTTAAGCACACATGGACTCACACTCGGAGTCGTATGAAAACATGAGCAACCCATCCTAAATATCCAATATCCAACATCCATACAATAGTCACGATATCAATGCAGCGCGTGCGACTCAGGATTCTACGTCCGAGTATACACCCAGGATCTACGACGTCTGAGTTATGGCATTCCCAAGATCTTCGACGTATGGGTAATGTCCATATCTGACACTCCTGAGCCTGTGCCTCCCCTCAGAGCTACTCACCTCCAAGCAAAGTAATCGTGACCTCTCCAGAATTTACGACGTCTGGAGGATACCACTTCGAGATTTACGACGTCCGAAAAGAACAATCACATCATAGATGATGGTCGTGTGAAAAATAGTTCACAAAGACTCACAATTGAGTCGAAATAATTTCCAACAGGTTCACAAGCCCAAAATATCATTTCATAAATCCACAAAAGGGTCACAAGCCCAAAATCTCATATCATAAATCAGAAATGGGTCACAAGCCCGATATATCATTTCCAAATCAAAACATTGTTCAGTTTCACGTTTGACTATACTCTAAGTCAAATCATACACCAACTGGGACACAAGCACAAAATATTATTTCCAAATCCAAAAACCATTTCACTATTCAAATCACTATTCAAAATCACATTTGACTGTAATCCCAGTCAAAGCCAATAACCAACGGGGTCTCAAGCCCAAAATTCCAATTTCACGCATCTCCGTGAAATCATTCAAAACTGATAATCAAATCCTCATTCAAATCATTGAAATCTCATGCACGTAGAAAACTCGGCCTAAGCCAAAGTATCACATAAAACACAAATCTCGAAATACGTGCAATATAACATTTTCTATGAAAATGCTCAATCATCAACACAAATCATATTCAAATCATATTCAATTAGTGCATCTCCAGCCATGTTGGTAAAACATATAAAACATTTATGGATTCATCATTTTATAAAGCAAATGTCCACTCACTGACTGTCCAAGTTGAACGCTCAAAATAAGCATCGTAAGCTAATCTGAGGCTAATCCAAGGTTTATGGAAAATCCAAACATGTCCAAATCATACCCAAAGGTCACTATCAACCTATATAAGTCCATAACAGAAATACTCAAAAGTCCTGGTATAGTAAACGTGTCTCGAACACGTTTTTTGAGGCTAAACACTTCAAAATGACCTATCAAACGATCTCTGATTGACCTGAAACTACCACTATTGGATTCAGATAGTCGAAACCTTTCGAACAAGATCTGTTTGACTTAGAAATTCGTTCCCACACGCCCACACGTACCAATCAAACCTCACATGTGCCTGGTCAACGCTGAGGTCATCTGTTGACGTTAGCCTGACATCTGACAGCTCTAACAGATCTGACAACCTACCACGGAGCACACCCTAACTAGTGCTATGTGCCACCCTTTTTGACAAGACTCACCCTGATCGCCCTTGGGGACCACCGGGGGCAAGGCCTGCTCCCGTTTGACATGTAACTTAAAATACCACAACTACCCTTACTAAAGTTATACTACCACAAATACCCTTACTAGGGGTTCCAAAATACACACTGGTGTTTAATACAAAAGTATTTTCAAACAAGGGACAAAAGCACTATGTTCGTACTAATAAAATAATTACAAATACCTACCCCGCAAGGTGAACATAACGTAACAGTACTATTTATGCCTTGGCCCCGGAGTCGATCCCTGTCTCGGTCTCACCGCTTGGAGGGTCAAGAAAACAGTCAGAGTGTGAGTGGACAAAAAATAAATCAGTTATAAACTCATTTTGAAATATATATATATATATATAGTCTGACCCTCCATTTTAGAAACATGCATGCATTCAAGATAAATCGTATAAACATAGTCAAACCGTACATATAAATATCTATACATGCATACGTCTGGACACAAATATCAATGAAACATAATATATATAACCCATCCTCGACATCCCAGATGTCCAACCATTATCCGTCACGATTTCTCTACAGTAAACGTACTACTCGGGGTCTCATCTCCTAGTCTACCCCCAGGATCTACTACGTCTGGGGTGGACCTGCCTCGGACCCTAACATGTCTGAGACGATATCATAACTCACACTCATGAGCTTGAGCTCCTCCTCTGAGTCACCCATCCCAAGCAGTGGATCGTGACAACTCCAGGATCATCGACGTCTGGAGGAGACTAATCTGCACATACATGAGGGTATATATAAGTGTGAAAACATGCAATTCGATAATACCATATTTGAAATCCGTCTGTTCTAAGATAAAAAAAAACCACAGTTTAAATTGGGACTAGGCCCGAAACCTTCCAAAACCTTAGTCCAGAAATCCATTTCAAAAACTCGTTTCTCGAAAACTGCTCTTCTCGGATCACTGATCAAATCAATTGAATCAATCTTTCTTTCAAAACACCGTTTCCACCTCAAAACTCGAGCCCACGTGCGGGTCAACCCTGTTGGTTAAAAGTCACAGTTAACTATGCTAACGCCAGCATGACGTCATTAGACAATGTCAGTTTGACACATGTCATACTCTGACAGGTGCCACATGTCAAGTTCTGACAAGTGCCACGTGTCAACAACACACTAGACCACATCACTAACATGTCAATGACACGTGGCACACTCTAATTGGACCATGTCACTAACATGTCAGTGCTGACTGTGCATTGACATATGACACATGTCATACTCTGAGTGGTCCACATCTTTTGACAACCTGATAGGTGATGTCGTCAACTGATGATGTCATCACTATTAACCTCTCAATGGTAACTGTGTTCGGGTCACCCAAACCCGCGAACCTGACCCGGCTATAACTCGCCCAAAAGTGACCCATTTTTAAAACCGTTACTTCTTACTAGATCATCTAGGGGTCTAGATTGGATCTATGGGTTCAAATTCGTCTAAAACGCAGTAAAAAGATACCTTAGCTCAAGCAACGATGAAGACTATTTTCCCGATTTGCTTCCCGTCGATCACCATGCCATTGTGCCTGTTTCTGGGTTCCAATCACTTGTACAAACCTTAAACAAACTATCTGGGCCCTTAGACTCATTTAACAAGGCATAAAACCCAAATCCTAACTTTGACCCGATCATGAGTTTCAGGTTTACCTGTTGACGTGCCCTTTCCGCCGTGCGCCATCGTTATCAGCCCTCGAGTCACTGTCAAACACTCTCTCAGTCACTCACCAGGGTCACAAAATGAAGGATGGAGGTTTAGGGAAGATGGGTCGATGGCTGTGTGAGTTTTTGCAATTACTTGGTGCACGAGTTGAATGAGTAAAGCAAGGGGAGGACAGATACATGCACCCCAATCTTTTGGGTAAATGGGCCAGTTAGATGAGTGACACTTGTCACTCATCTGATTGGTCGAAGGAACTAGTTGATCAATCCAGTAATGTCACTTGGCCCCAAATCTCGGAAAATGAAATTGTAACCCTCGAACTTCGTGACCCGTAACTTTCGCGTCGAGCGTTCAAATCTGGCATGCCACTTGTCTACGAACTCGTGGCGACACGATCTATGTAACAGTTAAGGGTCAACAACCAAACAATGTCTCGAGTCAAAAGTCAATATTTTACCCTGAATAGGGGCAAAATGGTCATTTTACATGAAATTTCCAATTTACAAATATAAAGAAAATTTGGGTCGTTACACTTTTACACTGCCATGTTACATGATGACGTCATCATGACCACGTGTCACTGATAACTCAAACACCTCTCTAACACACTGCCATGTGGCATCGCCTCACTGGTCCACGTGGTCTGACATGTCTGATGTGGGCTACCACGTCATTTGACACGTCACCTGACAGCTCCTAACACGTTGCCACGTGGCACCACCTCACTACTCCACGTGGTTTGACATGTCTGACGTGGAATTTCCATGTCAGCTGCTAATTGGACTGACACCTAGCCACGTGTTATCCTCTGGTTGGCCACGTGGCCTGACAGTGAGCCACGTCATCATCCCCTACCTCTAGCGGGTCGACTTGTTTCACTGTAACAGATCGTTCGTCCTGCGACCCTGACCTGGTCGTATCTCAGTCATCCAACCACTAAAAACCACCATTTTTCTACCAATGTGATCGTTTTCCTCCTAGGAAGAGATCCCTAACCTCAAAATAAGAAGAAAGGACTTGAAACTCACATGTTAAAAAGGATATTTCACGACCAAACTTTGAATCTCCTTCCAGGGCGGTTCCAGCATCCTCAGCCTTCTATTTTTGGTTCCTCAGCCTCGCAGGGACTCAACCAACATGTCCATGGCATTAGAACACGCAACAAACGTCCAAAAATCTAAAATCCAATTTTAACCCACACGGCTTACTTGAGGTTCACGGTTTCCACCCACCACCACGAGGGCTCCGCTGTCTCTGCCATCCCACTCAGTTTCTCAGCCTCTCCCTCATTCTTAGTCTCTTTCTCAGGCCAGCACCAGGTGAGGAGGATAATGGTTTTGGTTTAAGGTGGGTTTCGAGTAGAATGAAGAAGATGATGGTTTTGGTTTGGGGTGGGTTTTGGGAGAAGGATTAATGGATGAGTGACACTTGTCACTTATGTATTGGTCCCCACAAGATATTTTGGGTCCCACTAAACAACAAACGCAAAAGTCAACTCCTTGTAAAATGTACAATCGTAAATAGTACGTACAACTATTCTAGACCAGTAAATTTCTCGTACGATGTCCGATCTCGACGTGCTGCCTGTCTACAGACTCGTATCATCTCGATCTACGTAATGGACCTTGATCCACGTGCATTTGACTTAGGAGTTCAAAAGTCAACATTTTCACCCGTCCAAGGGTAAGATTGTCATTTCATCTCGATCGTTCGATAATCCTTGATTAATTCCTAATTAATCCTTGATTAATCCTTAATCAATCTTGATAATTATGAAATTTGGGATGGGTCATTACAACCTTTAACATTGCTATCAGATCAACCATCCTAGAAGTAGCAAATAGCCCATAAAATAGCCTACAAATTCCATACCAAGTGCTGGATCCGAGGTCTTCCACACCCCTGCACATCAAAGATCCCAAGAATAAAATTCCACTTCTCCATTTCCTTTTCAGACTGATGAAAAAACATATTATTCCTGTCCTCCTCTTTGAGTCAGTTGACCCTGGAACGTTGTCGCCAGAGTAGCTCATTTTGAGCCCTTAATCTATCGAGCTCCTTACCCGCCCCTTTAGCAACCAGTTGATCATGAGTTGAGGGCGACGAAGTGGTAAATTCCTCCAACCGTGCCTGAAGCTGCTTAATTTTTTGAGTCATATTACGAACCGTATCACGACTCCAACTCCATAAGACCCCCTCAACACTCTGAATTCTTCCTAGCACATCACCTCCTTGGCTGTCCCCCCAACCTACCTGGATAACATCCTTACAATCCTCAATGGACACCCAAGCCTACTCAAAGAAAAAACGGCGTCGTCCTATATTTCTAAGAACATTCGTAAGAAGGCAGATCCATATGGGTAATGATCAGATGCCCAAGAGTTCACAAGCTGAGTTACCACATCCGGGTAGCACTGAAGAAAAGCCTGGTTAACCACATCCCTATCCAACCGAACTAGCACCAAATCACCCTCCCCCCCTCTCATGCCACCTATTCTCCATGTAAACTTGTGCCCCCAAAACAGTCATTAAGCCACGATTCTCTAGAGTAGAGCAGAAATCACGCATCTAATTGAGAGACTGGGGGCGGCTACCCTATTGCTCCCCCACCACCACAATTTCATTAAAATCTCCACCCACAATCCAGGAGGTTTCACAATCATAATCCAGCCTCTGTAGCAACTCCCAAGAACATCTCCCAAATTGAGCCTCCAGATTGCCAAAAAAACTAGTGAACCAAAATAGGAAGTCCCCTACCCACTCAATCACCTCATCAATGTGACCTGTGGAAAATGAACGAATAGAAACCCAGATACCCGGGGCCCACAACAAAGCTAGACCTCCCCCAAAATTTCCCTGTCAACACAAAATCCTCCCTCGACGCCTAAAGTATGTTTCAAAAAATCCATCTGTCTAACAGTTTTTTTTTAGTTTCCATCAAAAATAAAATACTCGGTTGCTTTGCTCTGAAGAAGTTCCTCAGAGCCCTCATCACACATGGGCATCCCAGCCCATACACTTCCAGCATAAGAGACTAATTGCTCATGATGGGGTGACCTCATCGTTTTTGTGGATTTTTTGTCCACCAACTGTCTAATAGAGACACCAGACTTCAAACTACCAAAAGTTATCCTAGAGGACGAAATTGTTTGGGGACCTTGATTTAATCTAGAGCCCCCCAAATCTATCTCTCAGTGAACACCATTTCCCTAACTACCATTCTCCAACTTGTGAGACTTTGCACCATTAGAAACCATAGAAGAAACTCTACTTAGAAAAGCCATAGGAGAAAACGAAGAGCCAGAATCTGTTTTCAGTAGCAGGGGCATAAAAAAAGTGGGGGGAGCTTATGAAAAACACACTGAAGAGTGCATATGGGTGGTTAGCAGGTGCCCACCGAAGCGTGGAGCTTCTACCTCCATCATTTCTACATAATCCCCCGACATGCCACCAGAACCCGTCACACAGCTTGAGGCCATGCCATCGTGCAACGGGTCACACCTCAGCCTTCTCTATTTGATAACCCCTTCCCCCATCGACCTCGACCCCAAGAATTCAGTAGCTGTATTTGATGACCCCTCACTGAAAGTAGCCCCAAAGCTGCGATTTATCTCGTGAGCCACACCAGTATCCGCCAGAGTGCCATTAATGCCCTTCGTCCTATATAAGATCCCAAAAACAGCCCCTTTAAAGCCACCTTATGATTGAATACAAAAACAACCTTATCCAATGTCTTCCACTGCCTATAAGGAGCTTAGCCTCTACCTTCGTCGACGACCGTGGAGACCTGCCATGAACATGGGTAAGACGGTTACACCAAAAGAAGAAAAATGGGAGGCGCTCGTACTCTATTTCATATTTCTTTACAGGCTCATCACAAAGGAGTTTCAACATGATGAAATGTTTGAGAGGATCCCCCACCCGCAAGGCCAATCAATTGTGAAGATAACTGCCCAAAATATCCTTATTCCTCCCTTTGTCCACCATCACAAAGCTCCCCACATGGTTACCCATCATCTCTACTAGTTCCGGAATCAAGAAAATAGGGGGTATTTTACGTAACCTAATCCAAAAATTCTGCACCTCTAAACAAACCTCTGATGGATCAACGAGGCCATCTGTCGTAGCCACCGCGAACAACACCATGTGAAAGGACCATGGTGACCCTTGGGTGACCTTGTTTTAATCCATCGCATTTGCAAAGGAGAAGAGTAGGCAGCCATCCACCGAGACCACCGAGAATGGTTCTCGTGTAAACCAAATGTGGCGAAGGGTCTGTATCAATGCCTTACGATTGTACCCCCTCACCGTCAGTAGGTGGCCCACAAGGAGAAAATGTTTTGACAAGGACACCTTCTCCCCACCGCTGACAACCAATTCCATACCCTCATCTGCCGAGATAGCCAATGAGGACTCCATGCTGCTCCTTAAAGCCTCCATACAACTCGCCTACTCAGAGAACTACAACTTGATAAGTCTACTGACTCCCACCCACATGCCAAAACTAGGAGCAGCCGTCGTGCTTGTGAACAAGGTCCAAACCAAGAGGGTAGACGCCACACCTCCTACCCGTTCCACGTGAAAATTTTCTAAACCCAACCTTATGCAATGATCTCACACCTATATAAAGAAAAACTCAACGCTTGGATCACCATAAACCCAGAAAACCGCAGCCGCGACAACATTGACGCACACCCCACTATTCTCTCGGCCAGGAAGAAGACGACAAGGTGCACACCACCACTTACTAGCACAGGAACAAAGACCAGTCCCACACAAACACGGGCTCACGGCCTCCCTACAACCACACCAGCCGCCTAAGACAAACACTTTTGGCGAGGTAGGAAAAACCTTTAAAACTTTTAAACCCTAACCCTAGTTGAGCAGGAGGAACTTTTTGTTTGTTTTCAGGATTCGATGATCGAAGATCAATGAGAATCCAGGATTGGTTTGCAGGGCTTCTTCTCCTAGCTTGAAGTAATCAACTCACTCAAACTCTCTAGTTGAAAAACATTTGGTTAGGATAGTTTAGGATCAGAATATAGTGATTTGCATTCTAGATTAGTAGGATAAGAAAAATGGATTGATGATTGATGAGATTGTAGTATTTTCCTTCACATTTTCAATGGTGCACTGAAGGTGTTTGATGAAATGTACTTAAGAACAATTTTTCTGTATTTATTGTGCTCTAACCATTTAGAGAGAGTCACAACTGTTCTATTGATTCTTTGATCATATTTTTTTTCTTATATTCACTCACCCTTCTTTTTACAATTTGGTTAGAAGAAAGTGACATCATCACTCACACATATTTCATGCTTTCTTGCTCATTAAGTCACTCACACACCTCACTCATGTGCTACAACTAATTCTAACGATTTTAACAAGTGCCATGATTTCACTTGGAGAGTTTGATCAGCTGCATTGTAGCTTGATCAACTCTGATCCAGGTGCAGCTTACATGCCAACACCCATTCCTAAGCTGCACACTGATTTAACCCTCAGAAGACCCCTTAGGTTGTTAAACCTTGCCTTAGGAAGAGCTTTAGTAAAAATGTCTGCTACCTGGTCCTCTGTCCTGCTGTATTGTAGTAGGATTTCTCCATTTTGCATGGAGTCCCTGATGTAGTGAACTTTCCTACTGATATGCTTAGTCTTGTTATGAAACACAGGGTTCTTAGCCATTGATATGGCAGATTAATTGTCACAGTTAAGAGCAGTACGCTCTGACTGCTTTTCTCCAAGATCTTGTAGGATAAACCTAAGTCACACTGCCTGTGTTGTGGCCTCATCAACACTTACATATTCTGCCTCTGCAGTTGATAGTGCTATACAGTTTTGCTTGATTGATGCCTAGGAAAACACACCATTTCCAAACGTGAACACATAATCCGAGGTGCTTTTACTGTCATACTCAGAACCTCCCCTCCCAATCACTGTCACAATAACCCATTAGGATAGTAGACTCACTCTTCTTGTACTCTATGTCATAATCCAGTGTCCCTTGAATGTATCTAAGAACCCTTCTTGCTGTTCCAAGATGCTTCTTGATTGGATATGCATATATCTTGACAGTAGGCTAGTAGCATACATCGCATCTGGTCTTATGGCAGTCAAGTACAACAGGCTGCCTACAATCTATCTGTAAAGCTGTTCATCAGCAGCTTCACTCCCATCATCCCTTCTCAGCTTTTCATTAACAGCTAGGGGTATACTCACATCCTTACACCCTTTCAGTCCAAATCTTTCAAGCAAGGAAGCAGCATACTTCCTTTGCTGAATGAAGATCCCTGTATTAGTCTGAATAACCCCCATACCAAGAAAATGATGAAGCAAACCCAGGTCTGTCATTTCATACCTCCTCATCATATCTTGTTTAAATTCCTCCATCATTGCAGCATTGTCACTAGTGTAGATGATATCAACTATATAGATAGAGACTATTCGATTTCCTTCATCCTTTCTCACCTTCAAGTACAATGTGGCTTCACTTGAACTCCTTAAGAACCCACAACTAAGTAGATAGCAGTCAATCTCAGAATGCCAGGCTCTAGGTGCCTGCTTCAGTCCATAAAGTGCTTTCTGCAACTTATAAACCTTGTCCTCATGTCCCTGTCTTTCAAAACCCTCTGGTGGGTCTACATAGACCTCCTCCTCTAAGACACCATTGAGGAATGCAGACTTCACCTGACTCCAATAATAGGCTTCTCAGTAGGTCTATCCATTAGGCACCAACTTTCATTCTTTTCAATCATTTCAATCTCTGTTTCCATAGCCTTATGCCATGGTTTCTCCAGTACTGCTTCTTGGAAAGATTTAGGTTCCACAATGGCAAAATGACATCTAGCATAGAACTCATCCAAGCTTCTGATCTTTACTGGTGTTGAACTAGCTTTTGAAACAGTTCATTCACTTACATGTTCTGTAGTAACTGGTTGAGTCTGTCTTGGTGCAACTGGTTCATAGTTTTCAGTACCAATTTTAGTGTGGATATCAGGGAAATATGGAACACTGACTTCCATGCTTGTTTCCCAAGTCCAAACTGCACTTTCTTTGAATGTTACTATTCTAGACACCACAACTCTTTCGGTTTCTAGATAGTAAATTCTGTACCCCTTTTCACAGCTACTATATCCCACAAAAATCCCCTTGATTGCAGAGAAATCCAACTTCTACCTTAGTTGATTAGGAACATGATAAAAACTGATTGAACAAAAAACTCTTAGGTGACTAACCCCTGGTTTTCTTCCACTATATGCTTCAAAAGGAGTTTTCTTCTTTATGGCCTTGGTGGGACACCTGTTGAGTAAGTAAACAGCAGTGTTCACTGCTTCACCCCAAAACATATAGGGCATCTTCTTGTCATCCAAAATTGCCTTAGCCATCTCCACTATAGTCTTGTTCTTCCTCTATGCAACACCATTCTGTTGTGGAGAGTAGGCAACAGTAAGCTGCCTTTGAATTCCCATGTCTTCATAGTAGCCTAGGAATTCCTGAGAGGTGAACACCCCACCCCTGTCACTTCTTATCATCTTGATCTTCTTTCCTGTTTGAAGTTCAACCATAGCCTTGAACTTCTTGAATGAATTGAACACCCCTGATTTGTGCCTTAGGAGATAAATCCAGCACATTCTAGAGTAGTCATTACTAAAGGTGAGGAAGTACTTATTCCTACTTAGTGTCTCAGTCTGCATTGGTCCACAGACGTCTGAATGTATCAGTTCCAACATCTTTGTTGACCTCCAGGCTCCTTTCTCAAAACTCTCCACATGCTGCTTACAAACAATGCAGCCCTCACATCATTCTTCACTCTTAGACAGTCTAGGCAGATCAATCACCATAGCATTAGTGACCAGTGTAGACAAACTTGAATGATTTAGGTGCCCAAATCTCCTATGCCACAGCTAGGAACTTCCCTCTTCAACTACAACCTTAGCCACTGGAAGGACCTGTTGGAAGGATAGAGGGAAACACCTGTTACTAGTCATAGAAACACTAGCAATCTCATGTCCTTGATCATAGATAGTTGCTTTTCTCCCTTCTCCACCATCTGTCCAACACTTAACAGATTCTCATCCAATCCAGGCACTAACATCACTTCTTTTATCAATCTGTCACCTCCTTGAGTCTTGATAACCAGGGAACCTTTGCCTTTGGCTTCCACCAATTCTCTTATTCCCATTTTCACCCTGCACTTTAGAGTTTTGCCAAGATCAATCAGTGCTGATTCTTGTGAGGTCATGTGGTTGCTGCAACCACTGTCTAGGTACCAAATATCAGCACCTTTAGAAGTAGTGACTGAATGGCATGCATAGAACATGGCTCCATCATCTTCCACCTGCTGAACAACATTGACACTGCCCTTGGTATGACAGTCTTTAGCATAGTGCCCCATTTTGTTGCACTTGAAACATTTTATGGTCTTAAACCAGCAATTCCCAAAATGTTTCCTGCTGCAAACTTTACAGGTTGGCTTAGTCTCACCATCACCCTTCTTTTCACCTTTGTGATGACCAACATTATCATTCTATGTTCTCTTAATCCATGACTTACTTCCTACACTTGTACCATTCTTAGGTTTGCTAGCCCAAGATTTAATATGACTTGAGAAAGCCTTTTCAGTAGAACTTTCAGAGTGAAGTTGTAGCCTGTGATCATAGGCCTTAATGGAAGCAATCAGTTCCTGGACATTTACCTCATCTAGATCTTTGGTTTCTTCTAGGATTGAAACTCTAGGATCATAGGCCTTAGTCAAACTTATGAGGATTTTCTGCCCCATTCTAGTTTCTTTTACATCTTCACCATAGGACCTCATTTGACCTACTATAGAATACAATCTAGACAAATATGCATGCAGTGATTCATCATCCCTCATTCTAATGTACTCAAAATCTCTCCTCAATCCTTGCAATTTAACAAATCTTACCTTCTGATCCCCATGAAATTCTCTCTTCAATAGGTCCCAAGTAGCTTTAGAACTCTCTTCATTTGCAATCCTTGAGAAGATAGAGTCCACCACAGACATCTGGATGAATCCAAGAACCTTTGCATCCTTGGTCAGGTCAGCACGGGAAGGCACCACCATTGCTCATTCTTCTCCTTTAGGATCTGCATTGAGACCTCTGTTGACAAGCTCGCACAAGTCTTGAGCTCGAAGCAAGGTAAGCATCTTAATGCTCCAAAACTCATAGTTGTTGCCATCAAACATAGGAACACGCAGCTCACTACTAGCTCTTGCCATTTCAGGTACTTCTACACAGTCCACGCCCCAGTTCACAGATCAGAACCGAAGCTCTGATATCATGTTGGTTTTCAGGATTTGATGATCGAAGATCAATGAGAATCCAGGATCGATTTGCAGGGCTTCTTCTCCTAGCTTGAGGTAATCAACTCACTCAAACTCTCTTGCTGAAAAACGTTTGGTTAGGATAGTTTAGGATCAGAATATAGTGATTTGCACTCTAGATTAGTAGGATAAGAAAAATGGATTGATGATTGATGAGATTGCAGTATTTTCCTTCACATTTTCAATGGTGCACTAAAGGTGTTTGATGAAATGCACTTAAGAACAATTTTTCTGTATTTCTTGTGCTCTCACCGTTTAGAGAGAGTCACAACTGTTCTATTGATTCTTTGATCATATTTTTTGCTTATATTCACTCACCCTTCTTTTTACAATTTGGTTAGAAGAAGATGACATCATCACTCACACACATTTCATGCTTTCTTGCTCACTAAGTCACTCACACACCTCACTCACGTGCTACAGCTAATTCTAACTGTTTTAACAAGTGTCATGATTTCATTTGTAGAGTTTGATCAGCTGCATTGCGACTTGGTCAACTTTGATCCAGGTGCAGCTTATATGCCAACACTTTTTACGCTTTACTTTGCTAAACCGAAATGGTTTAGAAATAAGTATTACCCAAATTGAGTTATATAATGGTAAATTCTATTAATGTTAATTAATTTTTCTTTTATATATAAAAAAAAGAGAATGGGAGATTATAAGCCGTCCTAGTTTTATAAGCATTGACATCGATATCATTTAAGATGCTCTATTTGTTTTAAATGGAATTTGGATATATATTTGGATTTGATTTTTTTTAAGAGAATATACGAAATTTTATTGATAAAGAAAAAAATATATATTGAAAATAATAAATTAAAGTACAATAACTTGTTGGTGAACATAAGTAAATACTTCCCGTAACTAAATTTGACATTAATTAAAACGATAATTTAATTTTGAATCATACACAAACAAATACAATTTGAATCCGTAAAACATTATCAAGTCCAATACTGACCAAATAATTGACCTTTAAAGTCCCACAAAAGGAACAAATTAACACAATAAAAAGAGTCCTGGACTAATTGGTCAAACCAAATTAAAAAATAAAAAACAACAAAAAAACGCAACAGAAAGCACGAATGGGCCATTTCTATCGTCACTAATTATTATCACTATTGTTGTCCTCACGGAATACCGAATATGACAAGAAATACCGTCCACGCGTCTATCACCGTATGCTTAAGCTTCACTTTAAGTGTTCTAATGCCTACCTGTTTATTGTGGCTTGGCGATCTCTGGGTTCTCCTCTCCTCTGAATATACATTAACTTCTAAGCACAAATAAAAATAAAATAGCTTTCGCTTTGGATGATTTGCCTAGTTTAGTTGGGCTACCATGTTTGCTTTGGTTGATTTACCTGAATTATGCTTTTGGTACAATGAAGGGCCGAACCGAAGCCCAACAAACTGTTGTGCTTGATTCATTGAATTATCTTGTTTGTTTCGAACTTTCACTTTCACCTAATTATGCTATATATTTTTCTGGTTGTTGATTGCATCATAACACATTTTGACACGAAAATCCACATAAATACTGGAATTAAAGATGTTGACTGACACCCAAACGTTGAGTTTTTGTGATGTGATGAAAACCAAACTAAAATGTTGCATTTTAGGATGTTAGGTGAAAGGCAAATAGTAAACTCTAATTAATCGTTCCATCGTGTCTACAAAAAAACCCCAGAGCATATTTAAGTACAAAACGCCAAAAACCAATTACAACCATTATTACACACATCTAAGGGTTACAATTTTTGACACGACTCGAAACTCGTACGAAATTTATCCGCGTCAACTCGCACGATTAAAATTTCGGGTCATTTTCGGGTCAACCCGTTATGACCCGTTTATTAAACGGGTGAGTTTCGGGACAAACTGTTAACCCGTTTAATAAATGGATAAATTTCGGATTAACAGGTTAACCCGTATATTGGCTTATATATTAACCCATTTAATAAACGAGTCATTACTAACTCATATATTTACCAATTTACCTACCTAAATATCTATTAAATCTTTTAATTTAAATATGTTAAACATATTAAACGGGTCAAACGGGTCATGTGTTAATTGAGTTTTGAATATGACTTGTTTATTAAATGAGTTAAACGGGTTACACGGGTCATTAACAGGTCGGATTTGGGTTGGACGTTTTTGATACGATTATTAAACGGGTCGGATTCTGGTTGGGCATAAATAGGTAAAACAGAATTCATAACACGACACGAATCAGACACGACACGATCCATTGCCACCCATACACACATCACTATGTAATCTTAGAGATGTCATTGTAGGACTTCTCCTCAATTCCGCAAAGCTTTCTCTGAGACATGAGGATGAAAACAGAAAGGTGAGTGTACCGTAATAGTTTTTCTAATGAAGAATAGTTTATAAAACATATAATATCTCCTCAACTAAAATAAAACTCAGAAACATATTATTATAGTCATATACACGTATAGCACATTATAAACATAAAAACACATTCAAGTACATACAATACAACCATAAAACACTTATCAGTAAATCTTCAAACATAGAAATTGACGTGACAGGACCTGTCCCAAGTTTCCATGAAACCGGAATGGTCCTGCTTTCATTTGACAAGTTTTATCAGACAAGGGATGTCAGGACCCGACCCTCTTCTGTCAGGTCCCTATTCATCTAGCACGATATTGTCCGCTTTGGGCCTTCTTGCCCTTGCCCTCACGGTTTTGTTTTCGGGAGCTCATGGTGCAACTTCCCAGGGGGTCACCCATCATGGAATTGCACCAGCCTCAACTCGCTTAACTTTGGGGTTCCAATCCCCCCCAAAGCCACTGAGCTCCCAAAAAGCCCCGTGCTAGATAGGTGTGTGCCTACACCTTTAAGGCACACCACCATCCTCTCCCAGACCATTTCCCCTCGCAGGAATGTGGGATTGTTCATCGTTCCCTCCAGGACACGGGTCTTACAATCCACCCCCCTTAGGGCCCAGCGTCCTCGCTGGCACACTTCCCGGTCGGGATTTGGCTCTGATACCAAATTTTCAGGACCCGACCCTCTTCTGTCAGGTCCCGATTCATCTAGCACGATATTGTCCGCTTTGGGCCTTCTTGCCCTTGCCCTCACGGTTTTGTTTTCGGAAGCTCATGGTGCAACTTCCCAGGGGGTCACCCATCATGGAATTGCACCAGCCTCAACTCGCTTAACTTTGGGGTTCCAATCCCCCCCAAAGCCACTGAGCTCCCAAAAGGCCTCGTGCTAGATAGGTGTGTGCCTACACCTTTAAGGCACACCACCATCCTCTCCCAGACCATTTCCCCTCGCAGGAATGTGGGATTGTTCACCGTTCCCTCGAGGACACGGGTCTTACAATGTTGTAACGCCCCGAAAAAATCCAAAAATTGTAAAATATTAAAATAATGTGAAAATGACGTTTTTACCCTTGATGACATATGGCTAAAAGTTGACTTTTTGTTTAAAATAATTTTTACACATTTCTCGAGGACCGTTGTATAGGTCTCGGAACGCTGAATCCGTAGACAGGCGGCACGTCGAAAACGGAGCTCGTATGAGAAAGTTATGGGCCTGGGAAGTTCAGGGGAAAAACGATCATTTGTGCTGAAAGGGTAAAATGGTAATTATCTGTAAGGGTTTTAATTAAACGGTGGATAGGATTTCTATTATATGATTCAAGTGCTGATTCAATTCACTTCAAGTCAGCTAATGACACCTGCCTATGTTCAGAAACCAATTAGTGGCACATGGATGCTTAGTTGTTTCTTAATCTAATTAAAGATCATTAACTAAATCAATTCGTTCCTTGGTACTGTGCTCGACTGAGAACACAGGGAATACACAGAACACCTCTTCTCCTTAACTTGATCGATTAGCAGCAAAACCAAGTGCACTAGAGTGATTATTAGCTTGAATTGGAGAGAAAAATCGAAGAGGAATCAAACCAACCCGGATTGGAACCTTGCTGAGCTTACCCGAAAATTTCCTCAAAATCTTCATTTTCGAATTTGAAATTTCAGACGGTTTCATTCCAATTGGACGTGAGATTGAGCTTCCTGGGAGCTAAACAACTCGAACCCAATCAAATAGAACAAGAATTGGAGCTGTAATGGTGATGAACAAACCCTGCAATTAGTTCGGAAAATCGAGCTTGAGTTGAGTTACTTAGAGGTAAAATTTCATGAAATTGGTTTCGAATTTGTGTTCATTATAGCCCTATGAAGCTTCTGGTATGAACAATTTAAGGAAACAGATCGATTTGAGGTCAAACCCGAATTAGGATCCGATGAGTGTTCTTCGTGAGTCGAGGAGTTTTAGAGCTTAATTGTTTAAATTGAAGTTACAGAACCATAAGTTAGATTGAATTGATGTTAATGAGTGAAAGAACGAGATGAATTGAGTGCAAATTGAGCACAATCGAGTCGGGTCTGATCGCGGGTTTCAGACCCGTTTATCAGAAAAACGGGCAAGGAAGGAGCACTGTAGCAATCACTGTTCACGGCGCGTGGCTTTCACGCGCAGCCGCTTGCGGCGGCGCGTGACCGGGAATCTGAAGGAGGGTTCAACACACTTTTTGATGCCCTCGATGATACGGACCTATTAGCGTTGGTTTCAGGTCAATCGGATATAAACTGAGAGTAGTTTTGCGTACCCGAAGCGTGTAGGTTACGTTTAAAATAATATTATTTTATTCCGACGATTAGGAAATTCGTATAGGGGATTATGTAACAAGTTAGTAATATTATATTCCTTGTTTGACATGCCCGAATACTTCCAGGATATCGGAAGGAAGCGAACAACTCGAAACGGAACAATCTGGACGGTGTGTGAGTGGACTTTTGTTTTCTACCCTGAATGCATGCATATATGTTTTAAATGCTTTATAATATGATTGGAAATGATTTGGTACGATTGATACTTCGATATGATGATTTCTGGATTTTTGGGAATATTATATTATTTTTGGAATATTATATTATTTTATGTGCTTTTGGACACGATTTTCGAGAAAAGCTGTGAAACTGGTATTGCGAGCTAAGGCTCGGGGTTTGAACATGATTTTGACTCGGATTATGAGTCTGATATTAGATTTGATGAATTTATGTCATAAATAAGATTGTGATTGCGCAGGTTTGCGTGGATTGGTTTATGGATTTGAGAAAAGTGTTTTTGGGCTTAAAGCCCAGTTCAAAAATGGTTTTGATATTACATGCAACTGTTTTCACTGGTTTTCGTGATGATGATATATGAGGGCTTTCGGTGTGGAATATGTTTCCCCCCGAAATGAACCCTGGAGATAACGCTCGCCTTCGGGATGGAAGTGTTTACCCCGAAGAGGTCACGTAGCACGATCTTTGTCGAGCAGCCGAGGGAGGCTTGACTCAGATCAGATGTGCTAGATTATATATGGATCGATAAGTGATGTGTTCACGAGATCCGGATTGCCGGCTGGTGATGTGTTCACAGTGGCGGATGCTCGGGATTTGAGCGGTCCTTGAGCCTATTGATTTGCACGCGTTGCAGGGATAACGTGACTCTATACTGAACCTGGATTCTGTGTTTTCATTGACTTTGAGATTTATATTCATATCTTAATTATTTGATTTATGAGTTATGATATGCATGCATGTTTGGGAAAACTGGAGGGTAAGACTATATTTCGATAAATGTATTTCTAAAGGTTATTTTTGTCCACTCACACCTTTGATGTTTTATTTGCCCTCCAGGCCAGTGCACAGGTACTGAGGCTCATTTCGAGGCTTAGGAATAAACGGACCGTTGCGTACTCAGACGCTTTGCAGCGTAGGATTTTGTTCCCTGCATGTAAATATTTCCTATGCTCTGTAAACCTGTTGACTAGGTCAACGGTCTCGGAATACTGAAATATCCCTTGTCTGACAATGTTATCGTTTTTATGTGTTATATGTATATACTTGAAACTACTTTTGGTATTTTCGAGTTATTGTCAGACGGGAGCAGGATCTGTCACGGTTATCGAGGGATAATCGGGATGGGTCTTGTCAAGGGATATCTTTACCTATATCCATATTATATCTGATTAATTAAACATAGTTCGTCCTTGCGGAGTTACTATCCACATCCAATCCACTCCCCGACAAGGAGAAGAATTCATTAATTACAAGTTGTTTCCTTCCTTATTATATGTTTTCCATTTAACATCAACTTGTATATAAATTAATTAGTATTTGATTATGACTGTAATCGGGTCCATAACCTTTGCTTAATATCACACACATCCCATCTTATGTTACATCATGGTACCTTTAAACATTCTTTAAGCAACTTTGTACATACACACCTTCCTAAATCCTCAAATATCCCATTGTAAAATATCGACCATAAGTATCCAGGTTAATGTAATCATTATCAATACCACAAGTTTTACCACTTTAATTAATCATCAATTAATTATACTCAATTAATATCCAAAATAAAATCTCTTTAATACACTAATGTGCAATTTATAGTTTCTCTAATTAAACATGTGAAACTATCAAGTTAGACCACTAATTACTTATCCAAATACATAATCACAATTCCCAATTCTTTAACCATAACCAAGACCATAAGTATATAATACCACTTCCATCATAACTTCAATATACTCATCATATAACATACCATTACCACATATATAGCAAATAGGTTTAAACATAACAATTAGATTAAAGTATCCTTTTAAAGAGAGAGTGAATTTTCTATAAGCTATTATTGTGCATGCTAGTACCACACTCAGTTCTAACATTTCCCCTAATATTAGCACAATAAATCCCTAATTAACCATAATTGAGAAAGAATTAAATTTATAAACAAAACACATTAGATACTCAGAACTTTTTCCAAACAGTGTCCAATTAATCAAGAAATTATATCAATAAACTCATAAAATTAAAAGAAGGAACTTTCACTTTAACTAGATGGCCAACAGACGCCGCATGCGCCGCCACTTGCCGCCGCAAGGCCTCTACACATGGTGTCCACGCTCCTGCACAATCATCTCCTTCCTCAGCCTAGGCCCGACTATCTGGTATTCGGGTCATTTGACCCGCGGTCAAGACCCAGCCATATCTCAGCCATTTTACATCCATTTTCGACATTCCAAACATTAAAGTCTACCTAAATTAGCTAAGAAAATTATCTATGAAGTAGAAGGGAGAAATACTCACAAAACTCACCGTTCGATATCACCATTTCTTAGCCATGGCTTCCAAGAGCAACCCTGCAACTCCTCCACATCCAAAGTCAATCTTCCTTAACTCAGGAGGGTCGTACAACCTTCAGAAACATACTAGCACACATGTTAGCTCATTTCCTGGTCCTGAACTGGAAACCCGACATGGAGACCTACAGACTCTTCTTCGAGTCTTTCGATTCCTTTCACCTCAATTTTCCTCTTCTTTTTTTCTCTCCCTCTCTCCCTATCCTTTATCTCGCCTCTTCTTCCCTAATTTCCCTTGTTTCCCATCACATCATCATTTTTATCACTTTTTCTTTATTTTGATGCCTTCCTACCAATACCCCTTAAATTCACATATACACAACATATATTATAGTGTATGCCTAAGTCAGTGGGAGAAGTAGACAACATGGGAGAATTATGGAGAACCTTCTAGAATACCCTAGGAAATTCTTACAAAATTACCAAAATACCCTTATAAGCAAAATTACCAAAATCCCCTTGATCGTTTTTGACCTATGAGAAATCCTTTGACCTCCAATTTTAGCGTGCCACCTGTCTATGGACTCAGAAGTTTGAGACGCTTGCAATGGTTTTTACAGCACGTCCAACAGATACTCGAGTCAAAAAGTCAACTTTCAACCCTTTAGGGGAAAAATTGTCATTTTACTTTTCTTTCAAACGTCTGGGGCGTTACATGGCACATCTACACAACATACGTTACCAGGATCATCTTATCGTCATCATCTCATAATACAACTCACTGTAACGACCTATCCCGAATTCCTGGATTTGATTAGTGACTAATCATGATTAGTGAGGTTGATCGGTGATTAGTTGGACGAAATCGGACGAACGATGCAAAATGACCGTTTTGCCCCTAGGCGTGGGCAAAATGTTGACTTTTCATTCAGGCGGTCAAATGGACTTTGACCTATGACTGTGACGTAGTTTGGGACGTCACGAGTTCATAGACAGGTGACACGTTCAATTTCGACTTTCGAGAAAAAAGTTATGACGTTCGGAAGTTAAGGGGCATTTTGGTAATTTTGGTTAAAAGGGGTGAAATGTTGATTTTTTGACCGGGAGGTCCGATGACCGAGGGCCAAAGACCGTTACGTAGATCGGAACGATATGAATCCATGGATAGGCGGTACGCCAAAATCGGACTTCGAACGGGGAAGTTATAGGTCACGGAAGTTCGATTTCACTATGCACGTACTTCGAGACATTGATGAGGTGGCTTATTCTGATTGGGTAGATATTTTGAGTGAGACCCATGGATGAGTGACAAGTGTCACTCATCCCATTGGTTAAAACCCCTAAAATATGGACCTAACTTAATTAAATAATATTAATTTAATATTTTATAATTAATCCAAGTACCACTCAATCCTAGCCATCCATTCTAACTTAATCTCTCAAATCCTCACCCTTCAATTAATCCTCTCCTCTCTCATCAGATTCTATTATCTTCTTTGTTCATCTTCAAAACCCGAAAGCACTCACCCTCTATTTCTTCATTTTCTCCCTAACACACATACCACCACACCTCACCACCATTCATCATGAGTGACCATGTGTGACCGTGAGAGATTATAAGGGTAGGACTGAGAAGATGAGGACACGATGGCCAGCCACGGCGGCTCACTGCGGGAAAACCCGAAACCCACGGGTAAGCATGTTTGAAAATCCAAGTTTGGTCGTTAGGTTTTTAACGGTTCTCTTTGTTTGGGTTGACTTCTGAGGGCCTTAGGAGGAAGCTATGAATCGGTTTTGAGGCCTAGGACGGCCGGAGGCCACGGCGGGGACGACTTGCAGGTGACCGGTTTATGTATGAATATTCAATGTGAGTTTCCAACCTTTTCTCTTCGCTTTTAATTGCTAGGTTAATTAGGGTAGAAGGTAGAAACCCATAGGAGTCAAAATAGTATAAAAAGGACTGAAAAATGGACAGTTTGGGCCTTGAACCGGTCCAGACCGGTTAGAGACCCGATTCGACTTGTGAAGAAGATGAACAGTACACTCGGTGTGTGGGCTCACGCGCATGGACTAAATAGGGCGCGTGGGGGCGCGTGTCCAATAATTTGGCAATGTGTTCAACATGTGAAATCTTCTATTCGATGTAACGAATATTTTGGGACTGGTTTGTGTCGATCGGACATCGTCTCGATAATGTTCGGTGCATCGGAAGGTTTCGGATCGAAATTAAAAATAGTTAAAAATTCAAGAAAATTACGGGGCTTCAATGAGAGGTTAATAAGGTAGTTAGTAATCCTATAGATTGATTTGGACAGGTTTGGGAGTCTCGGTGATGACGATTTGCCCGGTGAGGCTTACGGCACGCAAACCGAGGTGGCAACTTAGGATGGTCTGTGAGTGGACTTTGGTTTTATAAATCTTATGTGTGCATAAATGTTTTATATGGATTATGATTGTGATTATATGATGTTGATTTGAATATTGGTGAATTATATGGTTTCACGCATTTCGAGGCGATTTACGTGCTTGCACGTAAATCGAGGTTTTTGATTTTACTCTGATTTTCCGTACTTATGGTTTGGAAATAGTTGAATGAAATGGTTTTGAAATTGGAAAGATGAACTCGGGCATGAGGCCCAATTGTTTTGGAAACCTCGGACTTGGAGTCCATTTGAGTTACCTAATCGGGCCGGGGGCCCAATTGCTTTACATAATCGGGCCAGGTGCCCAGTTGATTTAAGAAATCGAGCCGTGGGCCCAGTTGATTTACAAAATCGGGCGTGAGGCTCAGTTGGTTATAAATGTGATTTAGGGTCGGGGATCCTAAATGGATTTGAATAAATGGTTTGGATTTGAAAAATCAGATGTTTGGACTTGTGATGGTCTTATGGAAATTCTGGGCAGGGCCCTTGAAATGTTTTGAAATGATTGATAAACAGTTTTCCATAAACCATCTTAATACGAAGCTATATGGATGGTCTCCTCCAGGTGTCTGGGACACTGGGGAAGTCACGGTGCATTGTCTGCGAGGAGTCATTATATGGAGCTACCGGACCGTATGATGACTCAGGAGCAGGAATGCTATGATTGGATGTCTGGGACGTCAGGCATCTGGGATGTCAGAGATATTGACTCGGTGAGACCCCGCGTAGCATGCGTTGCTTGATACCGTGAGATATGACGTCTAGGACGTTAGGCATCTGGGATGCCCAGGATGTGGTATTTATGGTTATGGTTTTGGGCGGTGGCCCACTTGGAATTGGAATTTGGTTTTACGGTTTTGGGCTGAGTACCCACATTTGGTTTTGAGTTATGGTTTCTAGGCTAAGGCCCTAATGGCTTGTTTGAGTAAATGTTTTGATTACTGGTTTTCGATGCATGCATACGTTTTAAGGAAAGGCATAAATATCTTTATGAAATGTGTTTTATGAACTTATTTATTTTCGTCCACTCACAGCCTTTGTTGTTTTTAATTCCTTTCAGGTTGATCACGGATGCGACTGCAACAGACTGCGACATCGCATGCCTTCTCCATCGATCCTTGCGTACTCTGGAGGCCCCGAGGGGGGCAGTGGCTTTAGGTTATCTCTTGTCTGACACTTCATGTCAGACGGGAGCATGACACATCCCACGGTAATCCCGGGGGGATTGGGATGGGTCGTGTCAAGTGGTATCAAAGCAGGTTTGCTCTTTTTGTGTGCGCATGTCGAGGATGTGATGTCTCAATGGGCTGCAGTTCGTTATCAACCTGATAGTTAGGGTGTCAGATTGATAGTTGTGAAAATGAATCAAGAATAGTGGATAGATTATGATTGGCCCAATATGCCGTGCGTTAGTGTGATTCGACCCAAGTGGGGTTGTTTATGACGACTGATATTGTGGGACCGTCGGTTCGGTCATGTGACATTAGACTGTTGTGCTGCTGGGCGCATCTGGGTTCGGGGAATCCCATTTGAGTAGTGATTTGGAAATGTGAACCTCAGTTGAGTAATGGTTTAAAATGTGAACCTTAGTGGTGATTACTAGTGTAAGGAATGTTGGTACCTCGGAGTTAGCCAATGACCTTAGTGGTGGAACCCACATTGAGTTGATGGTAGAATTGGATTTGGCGTCTATATGATGTTAGGACCGCAGGGTCAGTCAGGTTGTGGATTATACTGCAGAGGACAGTGGGGTTCAGAAGAAACCCTAGGTGTGATTGTGAAACCCTAAGGTAGGATGTGTATGGTTCAGAAAGGTAAGTTGGCGAGTGGTTTGACTTGACTACTATTCGGATTTGAGGTCGTTGGTCGATCTAGTCATGTCAGGTTGTGATAGGACTGCACTCCGCAGTCGAGGTTGTACTTATCGGTTAGACCTAACTGGTTGTCGTACTAATTAGTTATGATGGATTGTTGGTACGACTAAGGTCGTGGATGACCTGGTAGACGACAATGGTTTTGTCGAGTTACGACTGGTTAGAGTTTGGTTGGACAAGTTATCAGGGTTGGCACTTGTCAATGGAATCCATTAGTGGGGATACGGAGTAGCTGGTACAGGCGGTTGATTCTATTGGATGCGGAGTTCGTATATCGAGATGTCTGGTGGTTAGGTCTGTATGAGTCTGTGGCAGGCACTACCATCGAGAGTGGTTGTAGTTACTGTTGTTGGGAATTGGGGACGTTCAGGGGACGTTTACTTTCCTCGTATGAGTTGTCAGGGTGACTATACCTAGAGTTGTTGGGTACGACGGAGGTAGAGTTTCTCCAATTTGAGTAGAGATACGGGATCGTTGCTCGGTATGAACGGAGATCTGGGGTTGTCTGATTCGCAAACTTTGTGTTGATGCTGACAGGTGATAGTGATGGTACTGGTACTAGTGCTGGTACTAGTGCCGGTGATCGTTCGGTATCTGTGGTTCGGGAGTGGATCACGAATATTGATGGACTGGATAGGATCCAACGGTAGTTGAGACGTGAGGATCGAGTACTGTCATGGGGGATTAGTGACCAGTTGGTCAGTGTTGGCCAGAGTTGGTCAGTTATGGTGGTATGCAGAGATTTGACTGCAGATCACAGTAGGGGTCTGTTGTGACTCTCCAGCTGAGCGATACATCAGATTAGGATGAATTGACATCCTTTTGGATGAACATATACGGTCGTAACCGGATAGACGAGTTGATTGTTTACTGACACGTGGATGATGTCAAGATGAGCTAAGGACTTGAGAATTCATTCCAGATTGGTTATGGTTGACTGAGGTTGACCATATCTCCTGAGTTGCAGATAGACTTGTTGTGGAGAAATTAGATTGTGAGAAATGAAATGGGTCATTATAGTAGTTATCGATAGTCGTTGTTGGACGGAAAGGTCGGAGAAGGATTTTCTAGCTCAGGAATAGAAACTGTTTAGCGTGGTTCCTATATAGTAGGAACTTCGAGATCGAGAGATATTGTGATTGAGGTGACACGAGGAATGCAAGTTTTCCACATTGGTAATGGGTATATCAGAATCATTTTGGGTGACTTCTCAGGTTCTGCTAGGGCAGATGATGGGTGTATCACTAGTACATTGGTCGTGTATTGGTTGGTGGACCCAGGATTTGTTTTGGGTCATCAGGTGGAGTTGAGTATATCGAAGTTAGGTGACTGAGAGTTCTCATTTTCTGCTTGGTGGCAGACGATGTGAGGTAACATAACGTGGTGAGTGCAACGAGTGTTGTTTGCATTCACGTAGGATGAGTGTTGATGTCATCGTGTTGGATCATCCTTGGTTTTTCCTAGGTGGAATGACAAGCATTGATACAAGGTAATCAGTGGGAACCCACAGTCTCGACGTTTCTCGTCGTTGACTGATCTATTTAGATATGGGATATAGTTGGGGAACGATTTCACAGTATGCAGATTCGTTGAGGGTGTAAGACCCTATGGTTTGGAATCTGGTAGTTAACTGTGTGGATCCTAGGTGGATCAGGATGGTGATGTTGAGGACTTTGGACCTCGTGACGTTTACGATCAGGTGACGTATTGATGGATCTGGATCGTGATCTCGATGATCCAAATAGGTGGAGAGTTTATCACTCTTACTTGGATGTTTGAGTTGAGGATGTTGGGACTGAACTTCTTTTCGAGGTAAGTCCTGTATGGTATATTACTCGGGTGAGTAGGTTTCCGTTGTGGTCGGATTTTTTCAACCTTAGACGTGTGGATGTCGGGATTGGCTTCCCTATGAAGTCAATTGAATGTATTGAGCAGGTAACTGATAGGTTCGGTTTTGGTGTGTCTTGGTAGACGTGAACGAGATTTCAGGTTTTGGAATCGAATTTCTGGGTGACGATTTAGGATTCGATTTTGGAACTTGAAAGTGGATTTCTGGATTTGGGTGCGGAATGATTATTCCAAATGCTAACTTACGGAATAATGATTTCGGATTCGGATTTGGAAATGGATAATAGGTTGGAGTTTCGATTTGTCTAGTACCGGATTGGACAGATGGACTCTAGAGAATAGAAACGTGATTGGCTACGTCCTAGGTGTTTGTAGACTGGTTTATGGATAGATGTACGTACCTTGTGCGTATTTCGAGGTACGATACTGGACGGGCTTGTGATGCTTGGTGACGGTATATAGGTTATACCAGTGGTACGTTGGTGAGCATGTTAGTTGTCGGCTTAGTTCCGATACCATTGGATTAATCGAGGACGTGGACTGGACATTGGATACTGTGCACTGGACATTGTTGGTGATTGTATACTCGGGATGAGTGTGTTGGTGGTTGGTGTAACCGCAAGTTGTTATAGTGTCAGTTTTCGACTAGCAACTGTCAAGTGGTGACAGTTTGTCGGATGTTTCATCGTGGATCGATGAGTGAGTTGGTGACTCCCGGTGGGAGTAGATATCAGGATAGATTGGTGATTGAGAAAGGAACCTTCAAGTTGTTCGTGTCAGCGAATTGGTAGATTTGACAAGTGGTGTCAATTCGGAACGTGTGGTTTTTGTCATTCGACGGGGTCGAGTGTAGTCGTTGTAACGTGAGTGTTAGTGGAACGTCTAGGTATAGACTGTACTCGTGTACACGTGAGATAAGATCAAATTAATTCCACGAGGTGGATGTGAAACCAGGATAGTTGGGATTTCGAAAACGGAACTAATTAAGGAGGGAAAAACGGTTGGAATCAGGTTGGTTGGAATTTTGAGGACGAAATTAATTAAGGAGGGAAGGTTGTAACGACCCGTCCTGATTTCCTGGATTTAATTAGTGACTAATCATGATTAGTGAGGTTGATCGGTGATTAGTTGGACGAAATTAGATGAACGATGCAAAATGACCGTTTTGCCCCTAGGCGTGGGAAAAACATTGACTTTTCATTCAGGCGGTCAACTGGACTTTGACCAATGACCCTGGCGTAGTTTGGGACGTCACGAGTTCATAGACAGAAGGCACGTTCAATTCCGACTTTCGAGAAAAAAGTTATGACGTTCGGAAGTTAAGGGGCATTTTGGTAATTTTGGTTAAAATAGGTGAAATGTTGACTTTTTGGCCGGAAGGTCCGATGGCCGAGGGCTGAAAACCGTTATGTAGATCGGAACGATACGAATCCATGGACAGACGGCACGCCGAAATCGGACTTCAAACGAGGAAGTTATAGGTCACGGAAGTTCGGTTTCACTATGCACGTACTTCAAGGCATTGATGAGGTGGCTTATTCTGATTGGGTAGATATTTTGAGTGAGACCCATGGATGAGTGACAAGTGTCACTCATCCCATTGGTTAAAACCCCTAAAATATGGACCTAACTTAATTAAATAATATTAATTTAATATTTAATAATTAATCCAAGTACCACTCAATCCTAGCCATCCATTCTAACTTAATCTCTCAAATCCCCACCCTTCAATTAATCCTCTCCTCTCTCATCAGATTCTATTATCTTCTTTGTTTATCTTCAAAACCCGAAAGCACTCACCCTCCATTTCTTCATTTTCTCCCTAACACACATACCACCACACCTCACCACCATTCATCATGAGTGACCCTGTGTGACCGTGAGAGATTATGAGGGCAGGACTGAGATGATGAGGACAAGATGGCCAGCCACGGTGGCTCACGGCGGGAAAACCCGAAACCCATGGGTAAGCATGTGGGATGACTTGCAGGTGACCGGTTGATGTATGAACATTCAAGGAGAGTTTCCAACCTTTTCTCTTCGGTTTTAATGGCTAGGTTAATTAGGGTAGAAGGTAGAAACCCAGAGGAGTCAAAATAGGATAAAATGGACTGAAAAATGGACAGTTTGGGCCTTGAACCGGTCCAGACCGGTTCGGCCGGTCCAAGAACCAAAGACCCGGTTCGACTTGTGAAGAAGATGAACAGTACACCCGGTGCGTGGGCTCACGCGCAGGGACTATCTAGGGCGCGTGGGGGCGCGTGTCCAATAATTTGGGAATGTGTTCAACATGTGAAATCTTCTATTCGATGTAATGAACATTTTGGGACTGGTTTTGTGTCGATCGGACACCGTCTCGATAATGTTCGGTGCATCGGAAGGTATCGGATCGGGATTAAAAATAGTTAAAAATTCGAGAAAATTAAGGGGCTTAAATGAGTGGTTAATAAGGTACTTAGTAACCCTCTAGATTGATTTGGACAGGTTTGGGAGTCCTAGTGATGACGATTTGCCCGGTGAGGCTTACGGCACGCAAACTGAGGCGGCAGCTTAAGACGGTCTGTGAGTGGACTTTGGTTTGATAAATCTTATGCGTGCATAAATGTTTTATATGGATTATGATTGTGATTATATGATGTTGATTTGAATATCGGTGAATTATATGGTTTCACGCATTTCGAGGAGATTTACGTGCTTGCACGTAAATCGAGGTTTTCGATTTTACTCTGATTTTCCGTACTTATGGTTTGGAAATAGTTGAATGAAATGGTTTTGAAATTGGAAAGATGAACTCGGGCATGAGGCCCAATTGTTTTGGAAACCTCGGACTTGGAGTCCATTTGAGTTACCTAATCGGGCCGGGGGCCCAATTGCTTTACATAATCGGGCCAGGTGCCCAGTTGATTTAAGAAATCGAGCCGTGGGCCCAGTTGATTTACAAAATCGGGCGTGAGGCTCAGTTGGTTATAAATGTGATTTAGGGTCGGGGATCCTAAATGGATTTGAATAAATGGTTTGGATTTGAAAAATCAGATGTTTGGACTTGTGATGGTCTTATGGAAATTCTGGGCAGGGCCCTTGAAATGTTTTGAAATGATTGATAAACAGTTTTCCATAAACCATCTTAATACGAAGCTATATGGATGGTCTCCTCCAGGTGTCTGGGACACTGGGGAAGTCACGGTGCATTGTCTGCGAGGAGTCATTATATGGAGCTACCGGACCGTATGATGACTCAGGAGCAGGAATGCTATGATTGGATGTCTGGGACGTCAGGCATCTGGGATGTCAGAGATATTGACTCGGTGAGACCCCGCGTAGCATGCGTTGCTTGATACCGTGAGATATGACGTCTAGGACGTTAGGCATCTGGGATGCCCAGGATGTGGTATTTATGGTTATGGTTTTGGGCGGTGGCCCACTTGGAATTGGAATTTGGTTTTACGGTTTTGGGCTGAGTACCCACATTTGGTTTTGAGTTATGGTTTCTAGGCTAAGGCCCTAATGGCTTGTTTGAGTAAATGTTTTGATTACTGGTTTTCGATGCATGCATACGTTTTAAGGAAAGGCATAAATATCTTTATGAAATGTGTTTTATGAACTTATTTATTTTCGTCCACTCACAGCCTTTGTTGTTTTTAATTCCTTTCAGGTTGATCACGGATGCGACTGCAACAGACTGCGACATCGCATGCCTTCTCCATCGATCCTTGCGTACTCTGGAGGCCCCGAGGGGGGCAGTGGCTTTAGGTTATCTCTTGTCTGACACTTCATGTCAGACGGGAGCATGACACATCCCACGGTAATCCAGGGGGGATTGGGATGGGTCGTGTCAAGTGGTATCAAAGCAGGTTTGCTCTTTTTGTGTGCGCATGTCGAGGATGTGATGTCTCAATGGGCTGCAGTTCGTTATCAACCTGATAGTTAGGGTGTCAGATTGATAGTTGTGAAAATGAATCAAGAATAGTGGATAGATTATGATTGGCCCAATATGCCGTGCGTTAGTGTGATTCGACCCAAGTGGGGTTGTTTATGACGACTGATATTGTGGGACCGTCGGTTCGGTCATGTGACATTAGACTGTTGTGCTGCTGGGCGCATCTGGGTTCGGGGAATCCCATTTGAGTAGTGATTTGGAAATGTGAACCTCAGTTGAGTAATGGTTTAAAATGTGAACCTTAGTGGTGATTACTAGTGTAAGGAATGTTGGTACCTCGGAGTTAGCCAATGACCTTAGTGGTGGAACCCACATTGAGTTGATGGTAGAATTGGATTTGGCGTCTATATGATGTTAGGACCGCAGGGTCAGTCAGGTTGTGGATTATACTGCAGAGGACAGTGGGGTTCAGAAGAAACCCTAGGTGTGATTGTGAAACCCTAAGGTAGGATGTGTATGGTTCAGAAAGGTAAGTTGGCGAGTGGTTTGACTTGACTACTATTCGGATTTGAGGTCGTTGGTCGATCTAGTCATGTCAGGTTGTGATAGGACTGCACTCCGCAGTCGAGGTTGTACTTATCGGTTAGACCTAACTGGTTGTCGTACTAATTAGTTATGATGGATTGTTGGTACGACTAAGGTCGTGGATGACCTGGTAGACGACAATGGTTTTGTCGAGTTACGACTGGTTAGAGTTTGGTTGGACAAGTTATCAGGGTTGGCACTTGTCAATGGAATCCATTAGTGGGGATACGGAGTAGCTGGTACAGGCGGTTGATTCTATTGGATGCGGAGTTCGTATATCGAGATGTCTGGTGGTTAGGTCTGTATGAGTCTGTGGCAGGCACTACCATCGAGAGTGGTTGTAGTTACTGTTGTTGGGAATTGGGGACGTTCAGGGGACGTTTACTTTCCTCGTATGAGTTGTCAGGGTGACTATACCTAGAGTTGTTGGGTACGACGGAGGTAGAGTTTCTCCAATTTGAGTAGAGATACGGGATCGTTGCTCGGTATGAACGGAGATCTGGGGTTGTCTGATTCGCAAACTTTGTGTTGATGCTGACAGGTGATAGTGATGGTACTGGTACTAGTGCTGGTACTAGTGCCGGTGATCGTTCGGTATCTGTGGTTCGGGAGTGGATCACGAATATTGATGGACTGGATAGGATCCAACGGTAGTTGAGACGTGAGGATCGAGTACTGTCATGGGGGATTAGTGACCAGTTGGTCAGTGTTGGCCAGAGTTGGTCAGTTATGGTGGTATGCAGAGATTTGACTGCAGATCACAGTAGGGGTCTGTTGTGACTCTCCAGCTGAGCGATACATCAGATTAGGATGAATTGACATCCTTTTGGATGAACATATACGGTCGTAACCGGATAGACGAGTTGATTGTTTACTGACACGTGGATGATGTCAAGATGAGCTAAGGACTTGAGAATTCATTCCAGATTGGTTATGGTTGACTGAGGTTGACCATATCTCCTGAGTTGCAGATAGACTTGTTGTGGAGAAATTAGATTGTGAGAAATGAAATGGGTCATTATAGTAGTTATCGATAGTCGTTGTTGGACGGAAAGGTCGGAGAAGGATTTTCTAGCTCAGGAATAGAAACTGTTTAGCGTGGTTCCTATATAGTAGGAACTTCGAGATCGAGAGATATTGTGATTGAGGTGACACGAGGAATGCAAGTTTTCCACATTGGTAATGGGTATATCAGAATCATTTTGGGTGACTTCTCAGGTTCTGCTAGGGCAGATGATGGGTGTATCACTAGTACATTGGTCGTGTATTGGTTGGTGGACCCAGGATTTGTTTTGGGTCATCAGGTGGAGTTGAGTATATCGAAGTTAGGTGACTGAGAGTTCTCATTTTCTGCTTGGTGGCAGACGATGTGAGGTAACATAACGTGGTGAGTGCAACGAGTGTTGTTTGCATTCACGTAGGATGAGTGTTGATGTCATCGTGTTGGATCATCCTTGGTTTTTCCTAGGTGGAATGACAAGCATTGATACAAGGTAATCAGTGGGAACCCACAGTCTCGACGTTTCTCGTCGTTGACTGATCTATTTAGATATGGGATATAGTTGGGGAACGATTTCACAGTATGCAGATTCGTTGAGGGTGTAAGACCCTATGGTTTGGAATCTGGTAGTTAACTGTGTGGATCCTAGGTGGATCAGGATGGTGATGTTGAGGACTTTGGACCTCGTGACGTTTACGATCAGGTGACGTATTGATGGATCTGGATCGTGATCTCGATGATCCAAATAGGTGGAGAGTTTATCACTCTTACTTGGATGTTTGAGTTGAGGATGTTGGGACTGAACTTCTTTTCGAGGTAAGTCCTGTATGGTATATTACTCGGGTGAGTAGGTTTCCGTTGTGGTCGGATTTTTTCAACCTTAGACGTGTGGATGTCGGGATTGGCTTCCCTATGAAGTCAATTGAATGTATTGAGCAGGTAACTGATAGGTTCGGTTTTGGTGTGTCTTGGTAGACGTGAACGAGATTTCAGGTTTTGGAATCGAATTTCTGGGTGACGATTTAGGATTCGATTTTGGAACTTGAAAGTGGATTTCTGGATTTGGGTGCGGAATGATTATTCCAAATGCTAACTTACGGAATAATGATTTCGGATTCGGATTTGGAAATGGATAATAGGTTGGAGTTTCGATTTGTCTAGTACCGGATTGGACAGATGGACTCTAGAGAATAGAAACGTGATTGGCTACGTCCTAGGTGTTTGTAGACTGGTTGATGGATAGATGTACGTACCTTGTGCGTATTTCGAGGTACGATACTGGACGGGCTTGTGATGCTTGGTGACGGTATATAGGTTATACCAGTGGTACGTTGGTGAGCATGTTAGTTGTCGGCTTAGTTCCGATACCATTGGATTAATCGAGGACGTGGACTGGACATTGGATACTGTGCACTGGACATTGTTGGTGATTGTATACTCGGGATGAGTGTGTTGGTGGTTGGTGTAACCGCAAGTTGTTATAGTGTCAGTTTTCGACTAGCAACTGTCAAGTGGTGACAGTTTGTCGGATGTTTCATCGTGGATCGATGAGTGAGTTGGTGACTCCCGGTGGGAGTAGATATCAGGATAGATTGGTGATTGAGAAAGGAACCTTCAAGTTGTTCGTGTCAGCGAATTGGTAGATTTGACAAGTGGTGTCAATTCGGAACGTGTGGTTTCTGTCATTCGACGGGGTCGAGTGTAGTCGTTGTAACGTGAGTGTTAGTGGAACGTCTAGGTATAGACTGTACTCGTGTACACGTGAGATAAGATCAAATTAATTCCACGAGGTGGATGTGAAACCAGGATAGTTGGGATTTCGAAAACGGAACTAATTAAGGAGGGAAAAACGGTTGGAATCAGGTTGGTTGGAATTTTGAGGACGAAATTAATTAAGGAGGGAAGGTTGTAACGACCCGTCCTGATTTCCTGGATTTAATTAGTGACTAATCATGATTAGTGAGGTTGATCGGTGATTAGTTGGACGAAATCAGATGAACGATGCAAAATGACCGTTTTGCCCCTAGGCGTGGGAAAAACATTGACTTTTCATTCAGGCGGTCAACTGGACTTTGACCAATGACCCTGGCGTAGTTTGGGACGTCACGAGTTCATAGACAGAAGGCACGTTCAATTCCGACTTTCGAAAAAAAAGTTATGACGTTCGGAAGTTAAGGGGCATTTTGGTAATTTTGGTTAAAATGGGTGAAATGTTGACTTTTTGGCCGGAAGGTCCAATGGCCGAGGGCTGAAAACCGTTATGTAGATCGGAACGATACGAATCCATGGACAGACGGCACGTCGAAATCGGACTTCAAACGAGGAAGTTATAGGTCACGGAAGTTCGGTTTCACTATGCACGTACTTCAAGGCATTGATGAGGTGGCTTATTCTGATTGGGTAGATATTTTGAGTGAGACCCATGGATGAGTGACAAGTGTCACTCATCCCATTGGTTAAAACCCCTAAAATATGGACCTAACTTAATTAAATAATATTAATTTAATATTTAATAATTAATCCAAGTACCACTCAATCCTAGCCATCCATTCTAACTTAATCTCTCAAATCCCCACCCTTCAATTAATCCTCTCCTCTCTCATCAGATTCTATTATCTTCTTTGTTTATCTTCAAAACCCGAAAGCACTCACCCTCCATTTCTTCATTTTCTCCCTAACACACATACCACCACACCTCACCACCATTCATCATGAGTGACCCTGTGTGACCGTGAGAGATTATGAGGGCAGGACTGAGATGATGAGGACAAGATGGCCAGCCACGGTGGCTCACGGCGGGAAAACCCGAAACCCATGGGTAAGCATGTGGGATGACTTGCAGGTGACCGGTTGATGTATGAACATTCAAGGAGAGTTTCCAACCTTTTCTCTTCGGTTTTAATGGCTAGGTTAATTAGGGTAGAAGGTAGAAACCCAGAGGAGTCAAAATAGGATAAAATGGACTGAAAAATGGACAGTTTGGGCCTTGAACCGGTCCAGACCGGTTCGGCCGGTCCAAGAACCAAAGACCCGGTTCGACTTGTGAAGAAGATGAACAGTACACCCGGTGCGTGGGCTCACGCGCAGGGACTATCTAGGGCGCGTGGGGGCGCGTGTCCAATAATTTGGGAATGTGTTCAACATGTGAAATCTTCTATTCGATGTAATGAACATTTTGGGACTGGTTTTGTGTCGATCGGACACCGTCTCGATAATGTTCGGTGCATCGGAAGGTATCGGATCGGGATTAAAAATAGTTAAAAATTCGAGAAAATTAAGGGGCTTAAATGAGTGGTTAATAAGGTACTTAGTAACCCTCTAGATTGATTTGGACAGGTTTGGGAGTCCTAGTGATGACGATTTGCCCGGTGAGGCTTACGGCACGCAAACTGAGGCGGCAGCTTAAGACGGTCTGTGAGTGGACTTTGGTTTGATAAATCTTATGCGTGCATAAATGTTTTATATGGATTATGATTGTGATTATATGATGTTGATTTGAATATCGGTGAATTATATGGTTTCACGCATTTCGAGGAGATTTACGTGCTTGCACGTAAATCGAGGTTTTCGATTTTACTCTGATTTTCCGTACTTATGGTTTGGAAATAGTTGAATGAAATGGTTTTGAAATTGGAAAGATGAACTCGGGAATGAGGCCCAATTGTTTTGGAAACCTCGGACTTGGAGTCCATTTGAGTTACCTAATCGGGTTGGGGGCCTAATTGCTTTACATAATCGGGCCAGGGGTCAAGTTGATTTACGAAATCGGGCCGAGGGCCCGGTTGATTTACGAAATTGGGCCGTGGGCCCAATTGATTTACGAAATCGAGTGTAAGGCCCAGTTGGTTATAAATGTGATTTAGGGTCAGGGATCCTAAATGGATTTGAATAAATGGTTTGGATTTGAAAAATCAGATGTTTGGACTTGTGATGGTCTTATGGAAATTCTGAGCAGGGCCCTTGAAATGTTTTGAAATGATTGATAAACAGTTTTCCATAAACCATCTTGATACGAAGATATATGGATGGTCTCCTCCAGGTGTCTGGGACACTAGGGAAGTCACGGTGCATTGTCTGCGAGGGGTCATTATACGGAGCTACCGGACCGTATGATGACTCAGGAGCAGGAATGCTATGATTGGGCGTCTGGGTCGTCAGACATCTGGGATGTCAGAGATATTGACCCAGTGAGACCCCGGGTAGCACGCGTTGCTTGATACCGTGAGATATGGAGTCTGGGACGTTAGGCATTTGGGATGCCTAGGATGGTTTAAACATGTTTTTCTTGTATGGTATTTTTGGTTATGGTTTTGGGCGGTGGCCCACTTGGAATTGGAATTTGGTTTTACGGTTTTGGGCTGAGTTCCCACATTTGGTTTTGAGTTATGGTTTCTGGGCTAAGGCCCTAATGGCTTGTTTGAGTAAATGTTTTGATTACTGGTTTTCGATGCATGCATACGTTTTAATGAAAGGGCATAAATATCTTTGTGAAATGTGTTTTATGAACTTATTTATTTTCGTTCACTCACAGCCTTTGTTGTTTTTAATGCCCTTCAAGTTGATCACGGATGCGACTGCAACAGAGACTGGGACATTGTAACGACCCGTCCCGGGAATTAGGGTTAAGATCGTGTTTAAGATGAGATTAGTGAGCTTAATTGGTGGTTAGTCGGTTACGATAGGTCCGGTAGCGTAGAATGACGATTTTGCCCCTAGTTCGGGCAAATTGTTGACTTTTTGTTCGGGCGGTCAAATTTACTTTGACCGATGACTGTGACGTAGTTCGGGATGTCACGAATCGGTAGACAGGTGGCACGCCCGATTCCGACATACGAGGAGGAAAATATGATGTTCGGAAGGTTGAGGGCACTTTCGTAATTTGGCTAAAATAGGGGGAAGAGTTGACTTTTCGTACGACCGGGTTTTTACACGTTGACCTAGGACCGTTAGGTAGATGTTGTCGTCCTGAGTTCGATTACAGGCGGTACGTATTCATCGGAGTTAGGATGTGTGAGTTACGGGTCTAGGAAGGTAGTTTCATTATTGTAATTTTGGGTTCAAAGAAGGGTATTTTGGTCTTCTGCACATTGGGGATTGTGCAACAGATTGGGACAAGTGGACGGTTGAGATTGGGACATTTGTGAGAGATTGGGGAGGATTGTGGCACGTGGGGCTTGGCTAGAGGCTTCTAGGGTGCACGATCCAATTATTTGGGGCTGAGTGTTCGTGTGTGCCGTGTGTGTGTGTTCGAAGAAAAGAAAACAAAGACTGAGGGATTGAGGGAAATTGAGGGGAGTTGGACGTTGATCGTGAGTGTTGGTGTGTTTGGTGAGTGAGGAGTGATCAGAGATTGAGAGAGAGACAGTGAGAAGGTTGGGAGGTCAGGTGTGAGTGTGTGTGCGAGGTGTGAGCTCACGGGGAAACCAGAGAAACAGAGAGGAGTTCGAGCGGTGGTGCTGCCGTGTGAGGGACCAATTGAGGCTGGTGGAGGTGTCCAGAGGACGGAGGTGGACTGGAGGAGTCGTGTTCTCACGACTGAGCTCACGGCGGTGGTCGGTGTACAGGTAATTCCTCATCCTCTTTCAATTGCCCTGTTTTGCCGTCGAATTTTAAACTCAAAGTCGTGGGTTTTGAGTGCGAGTCGAGGCTTTTGGTGAGTTAGGGGAGACTCAGGGAGGTCCTAAGAGTCGTCTAAGGTGGTTGTTGTGACGGGGGGTTACCTGGTTGGTCGGAGTGTGAAACAGGGGATAGTTTGGGTTTTGGTTTCGAGCTCGAGTCGACGGGTTAGGGACGGTGTCGAGGTGTTTGGAGCAGGGGAATGAATTGCTTAGAACTGGACGGTGAAGCTGGTGAAGAAAAAGAGGAAAATGGTGGAGGGTTCGTGGAGAACCGGTCACGCCGGTTCGGGTTGGCTGGACCGGTCTGGACCGTTGAGACTGAGGTTGACGATGACAATGTAGCAAGCGCGTGAAGCCCACGCGCAGCCACTTTGGGCGGCGCGTGGGGGCGCGTACGGCGGTGTTTGGGAAAACGGTCAACATGGTTTTTGGTCTAGGTGTTGTGACGAGTCCATTGGAATAGGTTTCGGGTTAATCGGATGTCGTTTGAGGTTAGTTTCGCGAAGGTGAAGGTTTAGGGTTCCGGTTCGTTACGTTTAGGACCCGGGGATTTTTGGGGAAAATGAGGTGGACCTTCGTAGATGTGTTAGTAACGTTCTTGGGTGATGGTTGACAGGTTCGGGATTTCCCAAGGAAGCTGAAGAACGTACAGGACATTCGGGACGCGATTGAGGGCTCGGTACTGTGAGTGGACCCTTTCTCTTAACTTGAACATGCATAACTGCTTTTAATTACTTGTTTTATGGTTTTACATGTGATTCCATGATTGTTGAATATGTGGTGTTGGTTATAGATCATTGCACGTTTTTCGAGAAAGTACGATTTTCCGCACGTTTTACGAGAAATACTCTGTTTACGATTTTGATGCCATGACTTGGGGTTTCCAAATGATAGGCGATTTTCAATGATTATAAATGGATTTTGAAACATGATTTTGAGGATCAAGATTTTCGGTTTTAAAATCGGATTTCGAGAATCGAGATTTGGTTTTAAAGTTGAAAAGTGGAATTCCGGATTTGGGTTCGAAATGACGGTTCTGGATGCCGGAATGACGTCAGACCAGTGGTTTCTGATTCGGGTTTGGATATGAATTTCGAATGGTTTTCAAACGGTTTGGATTGAATTTGCTGGATCTGGTTATTGGGTTTAAAGACCCGGATTATATTTGACGGGGGACGGGCCCGGATTGAGTTTAAAGACTCGGGAGTTTAAAGACTCGGATATATTGATATTTCCCCCGTAGGCCTGTTGAGTTTAAAGACTCGGATTATTGAGGCCTGGATTGAGTTTAAAGACTCGGATAGGTCCAGCAGGTTTGATCGGATAATGATTGCCTGAGATTTATGCTTTATGATCTGGTTTTATGATGTGTACGACGTGATTTCTATGACTGGTTTAAATTCTGTTTTTATGATGATCCTTATGTGATTTGTAACTGTTTTCATCTAATGGGTTATGTATGTGTGTTTTCAAAACGGAGGGCTAAAACCCTAGTTTTATTATGAAATGGTTTTCGGAAATTCTTTTCTTATTTATGGTCCACTCATACCTTCTGTTTTTAAACTGCCCTCTAGGTCGTGGAGCTAGAGCGGGGTTTCGGCGTCGAGGCAGCGTCTGAGGCATAGCGTACTTGAGAGCGACCCCGGAGTGTTTTAAGTTTTTCATGTGCGTGTACTGTTCATCGGTTTTCTTTCTTTTGTATTTGGTACTATGCTCTGTAAAACTTTGACTTCGAGATGTTTAAATTTCCTCCTGCTTCTGACTGTGTAGTTTAGTGGTTTACTTTGGTGTTGTGTCGAGGTGTCAGACGGGAGCAGGATTTACCTCGGTTTTTGGGATGAAACCGGGGTGGGTTCTGACAGACATCACATGCCTCCTCCATCGATCCTTGCACACTCTGGAGGCCCCGAGGGGGGCAGTGGCTTTAGGTTATCCCTTGTCTGACACTTCGTGTCAGACGGTAGCATGGCACATCCCACGGTATTCCTGGGGGGATTGGGATGGGTCGTGTCACTCACGATAATGCTGAAAGTTACACTAGTTTGTATGGATCATACGATCCTTAAAACCAATACTAGTCACCTTATGTGGCAATAATCACAACATGTATCCCAATCGTAGTATATATGCATGAGTCACGTGCACAAGAAGGGCTGATTTTTTTTGTTACGAGGACTGGGTATAGGCACCATCACCACATTTATCCCATAGGAGCCCTTAAACAAGAATATCACTATTTAATTAGTATAGAGCAAGTGCAGGAGAACGATCACATAGAGGGCTATTGTGTGGTCTATGACAGGTACAATACTAGTGATTTCCACATGGGCATATCAATCATCAAATCATGTGCTAAATTTGAAATTCCCTAAGTTGCAGCATCTCAATCAACAATCATGTGCTAGGCTGGCAAACCCCCACAGTAGCATCTCAATCATGAATTACGTACTAGGCCGGAAAATCCCTCGACAATAGCACCTCAATCATAAATCACGTGCTAGGCTAGAAATGCCCTTAGTGGAAGCACCTGAATCATAAATCACATGCTAGGCCGAATCCCTCGTCATCCGTGCCTAAGTTCTATACTAGTGTCCTAAATTGACATGCCCCTCAACTATAGCATCTCACTCCTATACTAATGTGCTAAGTTGGCATATTCCTTGACTATAGCATCTCAAATATCGATCATATAACTATTATTTCTCAATTACCATAATCGTCGCATTCATCGTTTCACATAAATATCTCTCTATGGCTCGCAACTCGATATCGTATTGTGGCTCTCGAATAGAATGTCCGCATATAAACTAACATCCTCAACCAAGAAATCAAACAACTGTTGGTCCCTAACACTCACCCCGGCATCGTCTTATAGTCCCAATATCACAACTAGTTACATAAAAAAACAACTATCCTAAACATAAAAAATACACACACACATATATATATATATATATATATGTAAAAAAAAATATAATTATGAGTTCAGGAAAAGAGGTTTACTTAAAGTGCATCTGGGAGTAATCATGTGACAAGATTCACCACTCCAAGCACTTCAAGTTTCTAACTCTCGAGAATCCCTCCCTACCAAAAGTCGTTTTTTTAATCGATAAATTATAATTCAAACGCTTAAACCTAAAATCCTAAACCCTGTGGGTGTCCACGTGACCTAACTAACTTAGAACACTCAAACAAACCCCAAAGCAACCTCAAATAGACCCGAAACTTGGAAAAACATATCTGAAACATTCTTAAATTGCAGGCACAATTTGCCCTGAAAATTAGTTGTAAAGACCTGTCTCGGAAATTAGGACAAGTTTGTAAATAATTTTGAAAAAATGACGTATTTACACTTGTCCATATTAAGGGTTTGAAATTCAATTTAAAATTGGACTAATGGGTGCATCTCGAACTCAGGAGTTCGTAGACAGGCGACACACAGAAATTGGATACCGTTTGGAAGAGTTACGAGTCTGAACGTCCAAGGGCATTGTGGTAATGGGTTATTTTGGTAATTTGATAGGTTGTTGAGTTAGCAAAAGTGTTGTTGGCTCATTTAGATGGTGATACATGCAACAAGGATAGGGAGATTAATGGCTATCACCATATGGGCATTATGTTTAAAAGGGAAATGCACAAAAACTTTGGGGGATAAGGAAGGGGGAGAACCTAACCGGTTTCTCGGTGGCAAGGGACCAAAACCTCAAGGTCTCATTATCTTCACTGTTCAACGACTAGGAGGGCTGTGTTATTGGGTTTCATGAGCTAGTCTAGGTGTCGTCGATGGCCGTGGTTGCATAATTTAAAATGGGTTTCATGAGAACGTGGCTTCCTAGGAAAAAGGGAAGAGAGTAGGATTGATTTGATGGAAACCAAGGCGAGAAACATGTTCCACTTAGCGTGATGAGTCGATTGAGGCCATCCTCAGAGTATGGGATTCATGGTAAAGGGACAATTAAGTTTGACGACGGAGCTGAGAATTCACGGTAGCATATCCGGCTATGTTAGGTGACTAACTTCGGAAAAAAGTACTTAACAGACTTCCCGGTAATGAAAGGACCCATTTTGATATAGAAATTATGAGAAATTGTTGAGAATTGACAGAGAAAGGTAAATGGGTAATCACGTGCCCAAAATCAGGGAAATAGGGGGACCCAAGGACTCGGCTGGAGGTAGCAGGTGAGTACGCATACGATTGCAATCACATGCGCATGAGGCCCATGTGTAGAGAGCAACGATGGTGCATGGAGGCATGTGCGGGGTTTCTTGGAAATCTGGCCAACATGAAACTTTATCCCCTATTCTCTACAGATCCAGTGATACAATTTGTGTTGCATTTGGACTTCATTTAAGGGCATTGCCATATGTTCGAATTATTATTAACCTCTCACGAATTACCCCAATGCCCAATCTCAACCCAACCCTATAACCCAAACTCACAGGCCATGGTACCCCTATTCCATCCAAACCCAAACTCAATACCCACCACCTTCTGGGAAGTTTCACTACCCACCACCTTATGGCCAACAATCTTTTTCTACCATGGTGTTCGCCTACATACCCACAACCACGCCATTGAATGGTTCTCCTCTTCAACACAAACTACGACCTGACCCAAAACAACCCAGTATGCCCCAATGAAATTGAACCTTGGCAAATTGAGTGGCAATGAGGATCTAGCTGAGTGGCGAATATGAAAGATCAATTATTTGAGCACTACCAGGTTCCCTTGGACCATCGTATGGGTGTTGCATCTATGCACTTAATTAAAGATGCAACAACTTTGATGGTTCACCACTCGTTACTAGTAGTGCTACTAACTCATTTTCTCTGATATACTGCTCAAGTCTTTTGGTACATTCGATATTTTGGATTTAACACAACCCTAGCCAAGCTGTCTCAAACGGGCTCCCTTAATGAGTACTATGTACAATTCACTAAACTCACTTGCCTTACAACAAATTTTTCTAAAGAGCTTTTAACCTCTTGCTTCGTTGGTGTGCTATATGTGGATTTACAAATTGATGTGCGAGCTCAGCGACCCAAATCTCTTCATGGCTATTATGGAATTATCTAATTTTTTTTTTTTACCAATGATATGTGGGTCGTTGTTACCCATGGTGCTCCCTTCAAACCAAACCTTTAGTAGCCCCAACTCTTTTGAAAGGCCACCCTTGTACCACTTCAGATTCGATCAGCTACCCTCATCCGACCACCTCTCAACCTACACCACGACCCAACCCTAGAGCTACTTCATTCAAACACTTATCTCAGGCTGAATTCAACGAGAAATGAGAGAAAAAAACTCTACTTCAAATGTGATGCAGCCTGTAAACTAGGTCATAAATGTCTAGTTAAACCTCAATTATTCCTGATTAGTGGCAACGAGTTAGACGATGACAGCACCTAGGTACCAATGGCTGCCAAGGATGGTGATATCGATATAGTACAGGCCATAGAGCCCTGGAAGAGCCTATCATCTCGATTCATGCGCATATTGGGACGCTGCAACCAGATATGTTGCACCTATATGGATTATTGGGAAACATTCAGTTTAAGTGTTCATTGACCTTGGCTCCACTCATAATTTCATTCACCCACACCTCATCCATGCATCGGACTACCCAATTGATCATTCCCAGTCCTTGAGTGTGACCATCGCAAATGGTACAGCCTCCAACACACATGGGTTCATCTCTAACCTTCCCCTCACAATGTAATTGTTCTCTTTTCAGGTTGATTTCCACATCGTGGTAGTGGCTGGTTGTGAGGTAGTATTAAGGCCACAATGGATCCACACTTTAGGTGATATCAGGTGAAAAGTTTCTTCCATGACCATGAATTTTGTTCAGAATAAAGTACCCACTTTTCCATAGGTTTACTCTAGCAGGTACACAATTTGTTGATGCTACGACCATTTCGAAGCTAATCATCCAGGAAGGCCGTTTTTTCATAGCTCCCTCGACATAACTAGCCAGGAAGGTGAACATGACCCTTATCCTTTCATTCAGACTTTGTTGGAAAGCCATAATAAGTTGTTTTCCCCACCAGTAACCCTACCTCCAGAGCACCCTTATGATCACTTCATCACCTTGGCACCAAAAACCGTTCCCTCCCTATCGCTACCATCCTTTCCAAAAAACTGAAATTGCGTTGTTAGTCAAAGAAGTGCTAGATATTGGCGTCATTAAACCTAGCATGAGCCCCTTATCATAATCGATTTTGCTAGTAAAAAGAAGGACGAAACATGGCATTTTTGTGTCGATTTTAGAGCTTTAAACATGACTATAATCAAATACAAGTTCCCCTTTCCTATCATTAATGAGATTTTGGATGAATTTCTTGGTGCAATCATTTTTATGAAACTTAACCTCCGCTCAGGTTACCACCAGTTGTGAATGTACCCAGAGGACATCGAAAAGACTACATTCCGCACTCATGATGGCCATTATGAGTTCTTAGTTATGTTCTTCGGCTTAACCAACGCCCCAGCCACTTCTAGTCCCTCATGAACTCACTCTTTCGTCCTCACCTATGCAAGTTTTTTTAGTCTTCTTTGATGATATTCCAATTTACAATGCCTCATTATCAGAACATATTAATCATTCATCTCTAGTTTTGAAAATATTGGTAGAACATGAATTGAAGTTCAAGCGGAGCAAGTGTACGTTTATTTCACTCAAAGTAAAATACCCAGGACATGCCATTTCAACTGAAGGGGTAGCAGTGGATCTAGAAAAAATGCATTGCATTTGGACTTTGCCTACACTCAACTACCATCAAGGGTTGGCGTGGGTTCCTAAGCTTAACCAGATATTACTGGAAATTTGTTCACAACTACAACATCATAGGCATGCCCTTGATGCACATGCTGAAATTTAACAGGTTCTTATGATTTGCGGAAGCAATCAGCGCATTTGAACACTTGAAGACAACACTAATGTCCACACCTATATTAGCTTTACTTGACTTTTCTCAAGAGTGTATCATTGAATGTGATGCATCAGGGGTTACCATCGGTGTTGTTCTTTCCCAGCAAGGGTACCCAATTGCGTACTTGAGTAAGCCTTTGGCACTAAGACATTTATCTTTATCAGTTTATGATCATGAGATGTTGGTAGTAGTCTACACGATTCAGAACTAGAGGCTATATCTATTAGGACACCATTTCACCATTATAACATAACACAGAGCTATTCAACATTTTATGCAATAGCGGATTTCCTCTCCTCATCAGCAGAGGCATATATTAAAACTCGGTTATAGTTACACAGTGAATATAAGGCTGGGCAACACAACATAATATTGGATGCTTTTTCTCGTCAGTCGAAATTGCTGGCTATCCACCGAAACTCTCAATCATTGTTTGACAGTTTATAATCTCCTCAATAAGGCTGCCTATATAATCATGAGACTGTGGAATTAACCAGAGATGTACAATCCATACAAACACTAAGAAAATAGTTTTTATCCTTAATGGCCGTCTGATGTACAAAGGTAGTCTATACATCCCACCTTCTTCAATATGGTGTGCCATAGTTCTTGAAGAATTCCATTCCTCCCCTTCAGGTGGACACTCAGGATCCTTATGCACCTATAAATGACTTACCAGAAATTTTTTCGTGGCTAGGAGTAAAGAAAAATGCTAAGAAGTTCATGGTTGAATGCGATATCTGCTAGTGTGTCCATTATGAAACAATCAGCCCACCCAGACTGTTGCATCCAATACCTATATTAAAGGGCGCTTGGATTGATATTTCATTGGATTTTATTGAGGGAGTTCCTAATTCAATTGGAAAAAATGTTATTCTCGTCTGGTGGACCGCTTCACAAAGTATGCATATTTTTTCTCTCTATCTCATCCATATTCAGAAATAGGTAATTGAGTTATTTGTGCGTGATGTATTTAAACTTCATGGCATACCTCGAACAATAGTCAGTAATAGAGACCATGTGTTCTTGACTGATTTTTGGGAAGAATTTTCAAAATGCATTAATCTCACCTTTGTTGTGGCTCAGCATATCACCTGCAATCCGATGACCAAACATAAGTGGTTAATAGAATGTTGGAACATTATCTCTACTATTTTTGTGGGGATATACCTACATCTTAGGTCTCGTATTTACCATGGGCAGAGTGGTAGTACAATTCTTCATATCAAGCTGTCATCAAGTATCAGCCCCCTCTAGTAAAATACTTCATGCCAGGCTCCACTACTGTGCACTAGGTGGACATAGCTTTGAAGATCCAAGATGCTCTATTTCATGTATTGAAGCAAAATTCGGTATGTGCCCAACCAACGATGAAACATTATGCTGATAGAAACCGAATATAACGTTTCTTTTGTTATGGGTGACTGGGTCTTCCTCAAGCTTTAGCCATATTGTAAGGGTCCGAACTTCCAAGGGTCGAAAATTGACCATTTTACCACTAATAAAGGGTTGAATTTTTTTGGTCAAAGTTAAAATGTTGACTAGTTATCTCGTGAAGGGTACTGTCACCTATCGCCAACGGACGGTCTAAGTTCACCACTGCCACAAGCTAGCGTCATGTTTTTATGGCCCCTTTAAGATGCTAGCGTGTATTGGTTCTATGGTGTATCGCCTTCTGCTTCCATCTAATGATAAATTCATCCTAGCTTTCATGTGCAACTTTTACAAGCCCAATGTAAGGTACGACTGCCTCTCTCACACTTCCACCCATTGCAGACACTGGTACCACAAAATGGGTCCCTTGAATTTTTTTGGACCATGGTGTGTTTAAGAAAGGAAATGTTGCGGTCAGCAAATGGCTCATCAAGTGGATTGGCTTCGCGAATGAAGATGCTACCAAATGGCTCATCAATCCAACACAGCTTTCCCGACTTTCAAGCTTGAGTCAACCTTGATTTTGAAGGGGGCGGGAATGTTAGGACTTGTTGACAAGACACGCCATAAAATTTACTTCGAAAATTGAGCCAGTCCTACTTCCGTCTGATAATTCCTGTCAAATAAGGGATTCTTCTACTTTTATTCTTGTTTTCAACTAATACATTAATAAAAAAAATTCATCTCTTGCGGGGTACCACCAACATCCAACCTACTTACTCCGTTAAATGATGGAACCTACTCACCCAATTTCATACGAGTCTTAATCCTAACATTTCAAGTATTGGAATTAATATGAAATCTTAATTAGCAAATCCCCTGAATAATTATCTCGAATAATAATAAAGAAAAGTCAAAGAAAAAATCTACAAGTTACAACAATTATAATCAAACCATCAATAATATATTATCACATATTTATAGGATCAATAAGCAATCTTAAGCAACACAATCAAGTTACTACACACCTCTTATGTATTCAAGCTCCCACAACCTGTATTTCCATCAAACTCACAAAAAATGGTTTACTAACACTAATACGAGCCTTCGACTTAATTCCAATAAAATTCCTTTATCATAATTCAGTATATCAAAATCCAAATGTAATAAACCCATGTACAACCATATTTAAGTCCTTAATATCAAAAGTAAGCACAATAACATGATCATACATATTAACCCTTAAATAATTATCCTTTCCACATATCTCAATTCATAAAAATTCCCTTTTATATGTCGTTAATACTTAAAATAACCCTATATTAGCATTCTTCGATTTTTAGGATTTTAATTAAGGATTTTAAGTAATACATAAACTTTAAACAATCAAAACTGCCCTTAAACAATGTCTGATCAACCTTAAAATTATACCATTGGACTCACAGGAACAAGGACTCAAACTTTCATGCTGATCAGACGGTGAATGGCTTGCGCACGCACCCTCACACGCTTGCAAGGCCCTCTACGTGTGGGCTTCACACGCGACTGCAGACGCAGTCACCAGACCACTCGCCTCTGACCTCCAACTGGGTTTGCAATTCGGGTCACCCGACCATCAATTGTGACCCGGCTCTAAAACCCAGTTTCTACGTCTATTTTTCATGTTTTAATTGTCTAATTACAGCTTCATAACCCCAGAAGAATATCTATGAGGTTAAACCAAGAAAAAACCCACCTCGATTTCATGGTTCCATTTCATAGTCATTTCCCTTGCCTTTCCTTGACTCTGCCATCGTCTTTTCTGTCTTAAAATGACCTTAAGAACTCAAAAAGAATGTTTGAACAATTTTTTTTCAAGCATCCAAGCCCAAAACCCAGAATCCAAAATAAAGACCTACGAGTTTCATGTTTGCCTTCACAGTTTTCCTTTTCCCTCATCATATTTCTCCAATTTTCTCCCTTTTCTCCCTCTTTCCTTATTTTCTTTTTCTTATTTTCTTTTTCTTTCTTCCTCTTGGCTTATATTTCATCGACCTCACGGTTTCACTCTTTTTCCTCTCTTTCGGCCACCAACCACCGAATTCCCATATGTTCACACACAACACACATATATAGTAGTGTAAATCAGTGGGAAGATTTGAGGGAGGAAAAATAAAGAGAGATCTAGAACACTCTAGGTTTATCTTTCAAAATGACCAAAATACCGCCCATGAAAAAAATTACCAAAATGCCCCTATCTACTTTTGACCCATACCGCACCTATTCAACCATCGATTTACACATAATGTCTTTCAATGGACTCGAAATTTCGAGACCTTCATAATGGTGTTCACGGAACATCTAAAAAATTCCTAGGTAAAAAATTCAACTTTGACCTTTAGGGGCAAAATTGTCATTTTTATTTCTCGATTTTCCGGGTCGTTACAACCTAACAGTTTTAAAGAAATTTTGTAGTCGAAATTTCCACGAACAATTATCCTCAAAGCGTAAAGGCATAATATAAGTCATAAATCACTGAATAAAACAAATATAAAAAACTCAATAATAGTAAAAAGCAACTCAATATAAAAGAACATAGAATCATAGTGAAGCATTTTTTCTCAAGGTTCGACAATCAACCATTATAATTAAAATGACATTGGGAACTACACGAAGCAACATCCGAGTCATGCCCAGGTATTTATCACGTTAACAACGAGTATCTTCTACTAACGCACACAAGCCTCATAACCAGGCTTAACCAATTCTGAACCCGAATTTCTATCACAATGCACCACAACTTACATATAAAATGCTCAAGCACTGCACAAAGCATCATCTGGGTCTGGTCCGGGAACTGTATTAGCGCACCATCCAGACATATCTGGGAACTGCATGTAGCACCATCGACTGTCATAGCACTCCCGAGAACTGCACGTGGCATCTTCTGGGCCATGTTTGGAGACTGCACTCATGCACCATCTAGACTATCACAACATCCCTCGGGAACTGCACGTCGCAATATCCGGGTTATCATCCCCCCGGGAACTATACGAAGCAACATCCAGGTTATCATTCCCTCAGAAGCTGCACGAACTAAAATTTGGGTTATCACGACAACCAAATACCAGTCTAAGGAAACGGAGCTCTGCTCGACGTTTGAGACTAATTATCACCGTTACATTGCACAACTACTCGGGGATACTCCATCCGAGTACCAACCAACAATGCATAAGTCGAAACAAACAAACACAAAATATATCAATTTCTCAAAACCAAATCCACAGTTAAAAATAGGGCACGAAGCCCAAAACACAATTTTCGTGAAACTTCGTAAAACGTGCATGCAAAACAGTCAATGATGTTTCGTAACATCAACAAGAAACCATTTGAAAACCACCTTCAAATTATGTCAACATATATCCAATTCTTACAAGCCAAATCATTACTTTGAAATCCGGGTATAAAATCCAACACAATTCTCATAACCTCAAAAAATGTGCACGTAGAATTAATTTTAAATTTTCAAAACTGTCATCAATAATCATTTGAAAAACTCATTTCAAAACAGTATTACATAAATCATACAATAGCCTTAATTCTCGATTCAAATCAACACTATATTTTAACCCAAGCTTTAGCCTAAACTCCCGTAAAACATGTTTTTCAAATAATTTTTCATAAAATGCTTATCACCACATCACCTATCTATTCAGAATAACTCCAGGATGTATAAAATCTTACTTCGAATAGTCTCATAAAATCATCATAAATCATTTTAAAATCACATTTAAACCAACATACCTCAGACATAACATATTCAGTACCTATGCATGTTAACAAGATCCGTCCTAAAATTTACTTTGAAAATTGAGTCATTCCTACTCCCATTTGACACCTCCTGTCAGACAAAGGATTATTATACTTTTATTCTTGTTTTCAACTAATATGTTAATCAAACAATATATTTCTCTTGTGGGGTACTGCCCACATCCAACACACTCACCCCATCAAGTAGTGGAACCTACTGACCCAATTTCATACGAGTCTTGATCCCAACTTTTCGAGTATCGGAATTGATATGAATTATTAATCATCAAATACCTTGAATAATAATCCCGAATAATAATAAAGAAAAGTCAAAGAAAAAGTCTACAAGTTACAACAATTATAATCAAAGCATCAATAATAGATTATCACATATTTATAGGATCAATATGCACAATAAATCTTAAGCAACAAAATCATGTTACTACAAACCTCTTATGTATTCAAGCTCCCACAACCTTTCTTTCCATCAAACTCACAAAAATGGTTTATTAACACCAGTATAGGCCTTCAAATTAATTCCTATAAAATTCCTTTATCATAATCCAATTTATCAAAATCCAAATGTAATAGTACCTATGTACAACCATATTTAAGTCCTTAATATCAAAAGTAAGCACAATAATATGATCATACTTATTAACCCTTAAATAATTATCCTTTCCACATATCTCAATTCATAAAAATACCCCTTTATATGTCATTAATACTTAAAATAACCCTATATTAGCATTCTTCAATTTTTAGGATTTAATTAAAGATTCTAAGTAATACATAAACTTTAAACAATCAAAACTGTCCTTAAACAATGTATGATCAACCTGAAAATTATACCATTGAACTCACAGGAACGGGGACTAAAACTTTCATGATGATCGGATGGCAAAAGGCCGTCACACGTACCCTCACGCGTAGGCAAGGCCCTGTGTGCGTTGGCTTCATGCACGATTGTAGACACAGTTGCCAGGCCACTCGCCTTTGACCTCCATCCAAATCTGCAATTCGGGTCATACGACCCACGATTGTGACCTGATTCTAAAACCTAGTTTCTACGTTTATTTTCGTGTTTTAATTGCCTAATTACAAATTCACAACCCCAGAAGAAGATCTGTGAGGTTAAACCAAGAAAAACTCACCTCGATGTCACAGTTCCATTTCATGAACTTCGGACATGGTTTCATAGTCATTTCCCTCGCCTTTCCTCAACTCACCCATCATCTTTTCTGTCTTAAAATGACCTTAAGAACTCAAAAAGAATGTTGGAACACTCGTTTTCAAGCTTCCAAGCCCAAAACTTAGAATCCAAAATAAGGACCTACGGGTTTCATGTTTGCCTTCATAGTTTTCTTTTTCCCTCATCGTATTTCTTCAATTTTCTCCCTTTTCTCCCTTTTCTCCCACTTTCCTTCTTTCCTTTTTTCTTCTCTTCTTTTCCTCTCTTCCTCCTGGCTTCTGTTTCATCTCTCTCACAATTTCACTCTTTTTCCTCTCTTTCGGCCACCAACTTCCGAACTCCCATATTTGCACACACAACACACATATATAGTGGTATAAGTTGGTGGGGAGATTTGAGGGAGGAAAAATAAAGAGAGATCTAGAACACTCTAGGTTTCTCTTTCAAAATGACCAAAATACCCTCCATGAAAAAATTACCAAAATGACCCTAGCTACTTTTGACCCATATTGAATCTATTCGACCTTCGATTTTGACATACTACCTGCCAATGGACTCGAAAGTTCGAGACCTTCGTAACGGTTTTTACGGAACATCTAAACAATGTCTAGGTCAGAGAGTCAACTTTTGATCTTCAGAGAAAAAATCGTCATTTTTCATTTTCTCGAATTTCTGGATCGTTACTCTCCTCTATTTATTTATATTGTTATCGCTACATTCCCTTATGCTGTTATGCTATTTTGTTGCGTTGTGTTATTTTGTATCTTGCTGATTTGTCTTGTTTTGCCGAATGGGTAAGTAGATAGTGCCTCTAAATAGTGTGTTGCCAATTGTAATCCGGGATCTATCTGAATACAATTATCCCCTTTCCCACTCTTGTTTCCTTTCAATTTCTCAATTTCTCCTTTGCTGAATACCAGGGCTAACACAAGATTAAAAAAATAAATGAAAGCAGGAAGAAGAAGCCCTACATTCTCCAACTCCCAGAAAATCTCAATTAAAACCCTAAGTCAACGCAAATATTTTGCAAATCTTGCGTTACTCCTTTTTAGACCCCGATTCACTAAATACCATTTTGCATAACACCCAATTAACCCTAACCCCCTCAAAATTTGTAGGCCTATAATGATGGTCGGTGGATACTGAAATGCATCTAATGGCAATGAGAATGGTTAGCGGATGAAGATGATTGTTTATAATGAACGATGAATTCGATGGAGATGAGTATGATGAGTCGACGATGAAGATGAGTTGATAAATTATGATGATGAACGGTGACGATGTTGAATAACATTTTTTTTTAGTAGATAATGTTGGATTAGGTTGGAATGAAGTCGTCAAATTTGATGAAGGGGAGAGGGGTAGGTGGTTTTTATTTGGAATTTTTTTTTTTAATTTTTATGTTTATTTATTTTAAGGTTTTATAAAATTTTGATAAATAATCCATTAATCCTTAATAAAGTTTTATTTTATTTAAATATATATTAAAAAATATAAGGACATATATTGGGTTTGTTTTACTGGCCGGGAAGCCCCTGCAGTATCCCACCCTCATCGCAGTGCCTCTGCTTATGTAACAATTAGCAAGGGTATTTGGCTTGCGTCATTACATTCACAAGCTTTTATATTACAATTGGAGCATTACAAGCATTAGCTGCAATACATTCGCATTCTTTACATTTGCATGCTGACTTGTTACTAAACAACACACATGCACACATTTATAAAAGTGTGTATATATATTCCTTTTTTTTATATTCGAAGCTAAAAATGAGATTCGTGTTGTCTAGGATTTAACGGTAGGAATTAGAAAATTTTAAAAATATGATTAATGAGTTTTGAATAAACATTGATCTTGTCAAGAAGTAATCAATGAATAGCACTAATTGTTTGTAATATATTCAAAAAAATTTGTACTTTTTGTTTATATGGAATTCATGTCAGAATACCACAAATGTCACTTCAGCACTTAATATATATATATATATATATATATATATATATATATTAATAGATTGCTAACAGTTTATACCCAAATGTTGTGTTTTAATAATTTGGATATTTAGAATCCAATTTTAATAATTGAAGTACGAATTTGAAATAACCACCCCCTCCATCGCGCACGCACATAGTTTGGGTACTTTCATATAGTTTTCCTTAAAATAAATTATTGAAGGAAACACTATTTATGTTACATAAATAGAATGATATGTAACGGCCCAAAAAATTGAAAAATGTAATTTTGGAAATTTTTATTGTAAATTGATGATTTTGCCCTTATAATTCTTAAAGTTGACTTTTTACTTGGATTGTTGTTTGGACTTTTCATGAGTACCATTACATAGGTCTCAAAGTTCCGAGTCCATGGACAGACACCATGTCAGGATAAGAGGTCGGATAAACGTGTTACAGATCTAGGCTTATCAAAGGCATTTTGGTAATTTTGACTTAAGGGGTATTTGGTCATTTTGAAAACTAGATTTTATGTGTGGATTTGTAGGATTGTGATGCATGTCATTTCCCTTAGCCTTGGATGCACCAACTTACATATGGGGTGATGCATATATGTGTGTGTGTGTGTGTGTGTGTGTGTGTGTGTGTGTGTGTGTGTGTGTGTGTGTGTGTGTGTGTGTGTGTGTGTGTGTGTTATGTGGGTATGAATTGAATTTGTGTGTTTGTGTGAAAAACTACCACCATTTGAGCCACCGCACAGGCCAGAGAGACACCAGAAACGAAGAGAGAGAGAGAGAGAGACAGAGAGAGAGACAGAGAGACAGAGACAGAGAGAGAGAGAGAGAGGGAGAGAGAGAGAGAGAGAGGGAGAGAGACAGAGAGAGAGAGAGGGAGAGAGACAGAGATGGGAATCGAAAAACCAAAATTCAATCCGTGAGGACCTAGACCTTTCAAGCTAATCAAACTTTGAACCAAGGATTCTAGCATCTTCCTTAAGTTCCCAAAGACCTAAAACATAAAAAATCAACGAGTTTGGCTTGTGGGAAGGCCTGGAACCCGTGAAAGACTTTAGGATTGAAAGCTTGGATTCAGGTTAAGGATTAAGGCGGCTTAGCTCCTTGAGTCAGCGAAGAACGCTTGAATCGGGATTAATGTAACGACCCATCCCGAATTCCGGGATTAGATTAGTGACTAATTGTAACGACCTGTCCCGGGAATCGGGATTAGATTAGTTGTTAATGACGGATTAGTGACGTTAATTAGGGATTAGTTGGATGCGTTCAGACGGACGGTGTAAAATGACAATTTTGCCCCTAGAGTGGGCCAAAATGTTGACTTTTTGTTTGGGCGGTCAAATGGACTTTGGCCGATGACCGTGACGTAATTCGGGATGTCACGAGTTCATAGACAGGCAGCACGTCTGATTCCGACATTCGAGGGAAAAGTTATGACGCTCAGAAGTTCGAGGGTACTTTGATAATTTTGATGGAATAGGGGCAAATGGTTGACTTTTTGGAAGACAAGTTACTTTCACGCATTTCTAGGACCGTTAGAAAGGTCTCGATTCCCTGAGTACAACAACAGGCGGCACGCTATCATCGGACGTCGGTAGCTTCAGGTTTTGGTCTGAAACCACTAAGGGCAAAATGGTAATTTGCAAGGTTAAGGGGCAATTTGGTCTTTTTGCAGTGCCCTATTAGAATCGTACATGTGGCTGTTTTGGGGAATTGTGCCCACAGGATTGGGGACATCTGGCTTGTCCTGGATGGTGCTAGAACTAACTCACCGTCTTCAAACCGTTTTTAAAACAAATGTATGTGTGTACACCGTGAAGGAAGAAAAACAGAGGACTGGTGAGGCACTTGATTCCTTCACTCTCCACGGTGATCGGTTGCCCCTAAGTGGTGAACAAGAAGGAGAGGTTAAAAGGTGGGAAGGGTGGTGCTGATGCCGTGGAGGGTCGCCATGCACGGTGGAGGTAGAGTTAAGGTGAGCCGTGAATCCTATTTTTAGCCCGTTTCTTCTTAAGCCTGGATTAGTGGTTAATAAGTTATTTGATTAGTGGGATGAGGTTTAGGAAGTTCAGAGGAGGAGAACAAGCCTGGTTTCGAGGCCTGTCTTGGACGAGGGCTAGAGAACTCGACATGGTAAGCATAATATTGAAAAATGGCAAGTAGGGTTTTGGTGGAGGTCAAGTGAGTTTGTTGATCAAATGATCCTTCTGAGGTTGATAGGGACACTAAAGAACCTGTTCTGGTAGCTGAAGGATGGTCGGAGGCAGGGGAACCGTCGAGGTGGTGATCGGCCGGTCCAACAATGGATTGAAGGTATGTGATTTTCACTTGATTTTCCTATTCTGAGGCTATGGATCATTTGGAAAAGCTAAAAGGGAAGGATTGGATCATATAGGGATTGAAATCTGGGCCGGAAAAAGGCTGGAATGGCCGTGAACCATGACTGCCGATTCAATTAGACCGGCCTGAACCGAACTGGTCTGAACCCGGTTCGGCGAGAGGATAGGAATGAACAGTGTCAGCGTGTGGCTCCCACGTGCAGCCCCTTTGGGCGGCGCGTGAGGGCTTGTGGGGCATATTCCGGGGAAGTTTTCAACATGTGAAATGATGTAATTAATGTAACGAATATTTTGGCACTGGTTTCGAGTCGATCGGACATCGTCTCGATATGTTTCGGGATGTCCGAAGGTTTTATGCCTCGATTAAAAATAGTTAAAAACTCGGAAACATTACGGGGCTTTAGTAGTAACTAAATGAAGTAGTTAGTAACCTTCTTATGGGATTTGGACAGGTTCGAGAAAGCCGATGATAGTGGATTGGCTAGGAACGGCATAGGTGCACACGTATCGAGGCAGCGGCGAAATGATCTGTGAGTGGACTTTGCTTTCTAACTCTTGATGCATGCATATATGTTTTTATATGTTTTTATACGTGAATCTATGATTCGATTTATGATTTTGATGGTTTACGGTTTTACAAGAATTTTGAGGTATTTACGAAATTTCACGTTTTACGAGATTTCGATCGATGTTGTGATTTGACTATGATTTTGATGATTTGATTTCGGGATTTGAAATATTATTTGATTTCAATGATTTGAAAGGGATTTTAGAAAAGTGATTTCGGGCTTGGAGCCCTGCTCATGAGATTTCGATATACGAGATTTCAGTTTTGAAACTGGATTTCGGAAATGAGATTTCGGATTTGGTTTTGAGACTTGGAAAAGGAAGTCTGGATTTGGGTTCGAGACAGTGGTTCCGGATGCCAACTTACGGAATCATTATTGCGAATTCGGATAAGGATTTTCTATGATTTTCCATGTTGATTGAAAAATGGTTTTGGGTTTAAAGACTTAGAAAAAGAAAAGAAAAACCGCTGGATCTGGTTTTGAGTTTAAAGAATCGGTTGATTTTACGAGGGGAGGGTCCTGGATTGATATGTTTTGAGTTTAAAGACTCGGTATATGTTTTTAGTTTAAAAACTCGGTGATTGTGATACCCCCTGAGGCCTGTGATTGTGTTTTGAGTTTAAAAACTCGTTGATATCCCTGGGAGGCCTGATTATTGCGCATGGTTTTGAGTTTAAAGACTCGGGCGCACTTGAGATCCAGAAAACTCGCATACTTGATGTTTTTCACTGGTTTTCAGAATGTTTTAGGCAGTGGCCCGGATGATGTGGATTTGATGAGTTTTGGGACTGAGTTCCCGTATTGGAGATTGATTTGTGATTTGAGGCTGAGGCCTGGATTTGAATAGTGGATTTGATTCGCGTTTTCAAATGGTTTTCATTGATGGTATTGATATGAATGGTTTCATAATATGTATTGATATGCATGCATTGGTTTTTAAATGGAGGGTATACATGTAATTGTTTTATGAACTGTTTTTAAACTTATACTTTATTTTTTTCCACTCAGTCTTTTCGTGTTTTTGATACCCTCCAGGTTGTTGCGGTGCGGGCTGTTGGTCGAGAGTGACGAAGACATCACACCCGCGATCCACATTAGTTTTGGCGCACTCTGGGAAGTCCAGATGCTTTTTGGACGGTCGGATCGAAAATCCCTTGTCCAACTTACGTGTCACAAGGAGGTTAGACGTTGGTTTAGCCTTCGTGTCACACGTAAGTTAGACGGGAGCAGGACTTAGACCTTAATCTCGAGGGATTGGGGGTCGGTCCTGACACTAATGGAGGGTTAGTGAGATTAATCGATGATTAGTTGAGCGAAACCGGACGGACGGTGTAAAATGATCGTTTTGCCCCTAGTCTTGGGCAAAATGTTGATTTTTGACTCGAGAAGTCAAACGTACGAGGTCTGATAACCATGACGTAGATCGGGACGTCACGAGTCCGTAGACAGGCGGCACGTCGAAATCGGACGTCGAACAGAGAAGTTATGGTCACGGGATTGAAATCGGGAACTTACGCCTCGGGATTTGAATTTAATATTAATTAATTGTGAATGGAAGATATTTTGGCGCGACCCTTGGATGAGTGACAAGTGTCACTCATCCCATTGGCCACTCTCCTTAAATTGGGGATCTTGTCCAATTGGTCAATTATTTATATATTTTATCTATTCTCTCACATCCATTTCACTCTCAGTCACTCATCCCCACCGTTCATTTCTTTGAGCAAACGATCATCTGGTTATTCTCATCGATCTTCATCATTTTCCCATTTTTCTTCAATGAAACCCGAGCACCCAAACCTCACCCATAAACCTTCTAATCCTCATCTAATGCAAATAAAGTGTAAATGAAAGTTGGAGGGTGAGGACTGGCGATGATGACGGTGTCAACAATGATGACCGTCCTGGACGGCGGTGGTGGCTTGGAACCAAAACCCGTGAGGCAAGCTTGAAAACAGGGGACATTTCTTACTTCCAACACTTTGAAAAATGTGGTTTTTTGGGCCTGGGTTTTGAATTAAAGTGAAAGGCAAGGTCGATGCAACGTTGGTGGTGGCCGTGGAGGTGCACGACGGCGACGGTAAATGAATGCCCGTGAAATTCTACCTTGAGTTTAAAAATGGAAAATTGCGAATTGATCATTTTTTTTCGAATTGGTTGCTTAGGTGAGTATCTAAGAGCTGCCAAGAGTTAATCAGGATTGGTTTTGGGGTCTGAGGTGGCCTGTAGCGACCGGAGACGGCAGAGGAAAATGGAAGATTGGATCGTCGATCGGGGAGGTAATTTCCAGTCCCTAAGTTCAGGTTTTGTAGTCATTAATCAATTAAAATTAGTGGAACGAAGTTATAGGATTAATTGGAATTGAAAATAGGTGCAAAAATGGAGAAAACTAGGAACCCCGGTTCGGTTGGACCGAACTGGTTTGAACCAGTTTAACTGAGGAAGACGATGAAAAGTACCCCCAGCGTGTGGGCTTCACTGACAACCGCTTGTGGCGACGCGTGGGGGCGCGTTTCAACATGACTTTTAATCTATTCGATGTAACAAACATTTTGGGACTGGTTTCGCGTCGATCGGACATCGTTTTGATATGTTCAGTGTGTCCGAAAGTTTAGGATCGAGTTTAAAAATAGTTAAAAATTTGGGAAATTTACGAGGCTTAAGTGAGGAGTTAATGATGAGGTTAGTAATCCTCTAGTGTGATTTGGACAGGTTTGGAAGTCTCTATGATAGTGATGGGGCCCGGGAAGGTTTATGGCACGCGTATCGAGGCGGCAGCGTAGGACGGTCTGTGAGTGGACTTCGTTTTCAAAACTGTGATGCATGCATAACTATTTTATATGTTTTACATACATGATTTCTATGATGATGATTGTGGCACTGGTGGTTTACATGATGTCACGTATTTCGAGGTAAATCTGTATTTACACGTATTTCGAGGTTTACGAGTTTATGTTATTGTTATGTGATTGTGAGTTTAATAATGGTTCTATGACATGGTTTTGGTTTTGGTAAGATGAAGTCGAGAATGAGACCCATTTGAATTATGTGATCGGGCCAGGGGCCCAATTGGTTTACGAAATCGGGCTGAGACCCTTTTGAGTTATGTGATCGGGTCGGGGGCCCAGTGGTTTACAAATCAGGCATGAGGCCCAGTTGAGTTTTATAAATGTGATTTCGGGTCTGGGACCCTATGTTTCATAAATTTGATTTCGGGTCGGGGACCCTAAATTGATTTGTGATGTTTTATGGAATTTTGAGCAGGGCCCATTGAGATGTTTTGAAATGACTTTGTAAAACTATTTTCCATATACCATCTTGATACGAGGATATGTGATGGTCTCTTCTAAGTGTCTGACACACTGGGGAAGTCACGGTGCATTGCCTGCGAGGGTTCATTATACAGAGCTACTGGACCGTATAGTGACTCAGGAGCAGGAATGCTATGATTAGACGCCTGGGACGTCAGACATCTGGGATGTCAGAGATATTGACCCGGAGAGACCCTGGGTAGCACGCGTTGCTTATTACCGTGAGATATGATGTCTGAGACATTAGGCATCTGAGATGCCGGGGATGGTTATATGGTAAATATGGATTATTGGAATCATAAAATGGTATTTCGGTCTTTGTGGATTTGTGGTTATGGATTTGGGCAGTGTCCCACTTGGTTTTGGATTTAAGGATTTTGGTATTCTACAGTTTTGGGCTGAGTTCCCACACTTGGTTTTGAGTTATGGTTTTTGGGCTAAGGTCCTAATGGTTTATTGAGTAAATGTTTTGATTACTGATTTTGCGACGCATGCATACTTTTTAGTGAAGGGCATAATTTATCTTTATGAATTGCGTTTTTATGAATTTATTGATTTTCGTCCACTCATAGTTCTGAATGGTTTTAATGCCCTTCAAGTTGATCACGGATGCGGGCTGTAGTAGAGACCGAGACATCGCACTCCTCCACCGATCTTGGCGTGCTCTAAGAGCCCGTATGGGTTGAGGTACTTATTATCTCTTGTCTGACACTTCGTGTCAGACGGGAGCATGACACATCCCACGTCCCACGTTAATCCCGGGGGGATTGGGATGGGCCGTGTCAATTAAACTGCGAAATAACAAATGTGAGTGGACTTTTATTTTACTAAAATAATTATCCATGCATATTTAATTATTTTAAGTGATATATTATATGATTTTAATTGTAATGGTTCAATTATAATTTTCAATTGATTATTTGATATTTTTTTGGGGAATTATTAACTGATTTTGAGTACACATTTTGCAATATTTTTCGTAAACTATGTTTTGGGCTTAGACCTGAATTTTGAAATATGGATTTAGTTTTAAGGCGTTGATATATGTGCTAGATGCGTTTTCTCGATAATTGTGGAATATTTTTTCCACGGACAACCATTCTTAGATAGCTGGTTATTTGGCTAGTCTCAAACATCTAGAGCAAGATTATGTTTTCCCGAGACTGGTGATTGGATTATGACTTAAACGTTCAGATCTCGTGTAAGACCCGTGTCCTGGAGGGAACGGTAAACAATTCCACATTCCTGCGAGGGGGAATGGTCTGGGAGAGGATGGTGGTGTGCCTTAAAGGTGTAGGCACACACCTATCTAACACTAGGCCTTTTGGGAGCTCAAGTGGCTTTGGGGGGGATTGGAACCCCAAAGTTAAGCGAGTTGAGGCTGGTGCAATTCCATGATGGGTGACCCCCTGGGAAGTTGCACCATAAGCTCCCAAAAACAAAACCGTGAGGTCGAGACCCAAAGCGGACGATATGGTGCTAGATGAGTCGGGTCCTGACCGCGGAGGGTCGGGTCCTGACAATTTGGTATCAGAGTCAGATCCTGACCGGGAAGTATGCCAGCAAGGACGCTGGGTGTAACACCCCGGAAATTCAAGGATTTTAATATTGTAATTTAATGTATGAATTGACGTTTTTACCCTTGTGAATGGTATGACCAAATTGTTGACTTTTTGATTAGTGGGTCAAATGAACTTTGACCAATGACCGTGACGTAGTTCGGGACGTAACGAGTCCATAGACAGGTGGCACGTCCAATTCGGACGATCAGGGAAAAAGTTATGGCTATCGGAAGATCAGGGGCATTATCGTAATTGGGACGTTAAGGGCGAAAATGTTGACTTTTCGTTTGGAAACTAATTTTCACATGACTCAAGTACCGTTAGGTAGGTCTAGGTGTCCTGAGTTCGTAGACAGGCGGCACGCCGAAATCGAACTTCATACGAGGAAGTTATGGTCAGAAACGTGAAATCGGGAGGTTTGCGTCTCGGTTATCTTGTCGAATATTTTATTCTGATATTCTGATTGGAGGACACCTGGTGAGTGACAAGTGACAAGTGTCACTCACCCATTGGTTAGATTGGATCAAGCTCCTCTAAGCATTTATTTAGGATTTAATCTACCTTTTAATCTCAGCCTTTGATCTGAAACCTCCAGATCTAATCTCAACCCTTGATCTCATCCCTGAGATCTAATCTGGACCGTCCATCCCTTTCCCTCCATTTCTATATATTTTCTCACCCGACACCCTCACATACTGTCCATTAATCCAACACATCCGCACTACACCCAGTCTCTGTGTCTGTGTGTTGCTGGACTCACTGGGGAGAACTGAGGCACGGCGGTGTACGGCGGTGGACGGCGGCGAGGTAGGAAAATCCTAAACCCGAAACGGTTTTAAAACTCAGGATTTGGAAGCTTGGTTTCCAGCTTGTGTTGTCGAGTTCTATTGACCCTAACCGACTCTCTGGATTGGTAGGAATCTTTAGGACGTGTCTGCGTGGCCAGGGGTGATCTGAACGGTGGTTAAACGACGACGGGAGAACCGGGTCTATTCATCTAGGTAAGCCTTCGATCCTGTCTGTGTTTGTCGATTTAATTAGCTAGAACCCTTTCTGGGATTGATACGAGCATGTAGGAACAAACTAGAACGAAAATGGTTGAGAATTGAAGAAATGGTGACCGGGTCAGATCGCGGGTCTGATCGACCCGAGTTGCAGAGAAACGGGTCGACCCGTCTGAGGACAGAGGTGATGACGTGGCACCCTGTCAGACCTGTCAGGTGACGTGGACCAATCGAGAGCCGACACGTGTCACATGTCAGTGCACAGTCAGCACTGACATGTTAGTGACGTGGCCCAATCAGGGACTGCCACGTGTCACTAACATGTCAGTGACGTGGACCAGTGCCGTGCTGACACGTGGCACATGCCAGATCTGACACGTGGCCTGACAGATCAGTAAGGTGGACCAATTGGGTGTTGACACGTGGCACCTGGCAGAGTCTGACATGTCAGACCTGACAGCTGTCAGATGACGTCATGCTGACGTCAGCAGAAACTGTTCCTGCGTTGACCGACGCGTTGACCGGCGCGTGGGGCGCTTGTGAACAGTGTTTTTGGTGGGACCACCACCATTCTTTAGGTTTCGACGATCCGGATCCAATGGCGGTGGTTTCAGGTCGATCGGAGATCATTAAGTTGGTCAAAATGAGGTTTATTGCCTCAGGAAGCGCGTTCGGGCAGCTTTTCCGGACCGATTTCGGTCTAGGGTTTCATGGTTAAATGTTAGGGGTTTGTATTGACCTTTACGTATACTTTGGATATGACAGGGATTGTACAATTGTACCAGAACGAGGGTATACGTTCAGTTTTCAGCAGGATTGTAGTGTGAGTGGACCGTTTTCTTAAACCCTTGCGTGCATAAATGTTTTCTGGTTTATTATACATATTCACATGCTAAAAACAAATAATGGTTTTAATGATATGAAAATTATGGTTATGGCACGTTTGACGGTATTTGGGCTTGAGACCCGTCTGATGAAACTTAAAGATTGGTTGGATTTTATCTATGTATATATATATGCTTTGCATGTGGAATAAAATGTATTTGGTACTGCACTGTATAGATCCATTCATGTCATACTGTCTCCTCCGGATGAGGTACCCCAGAGTGGTCACGGACGTCTAGAACGTCCAGCGTCTATGACGCTAAGCATCGGGGATGCTGTACCCGAACAGGGTTCGGGGATTAAACTTGGAATTGAGACCCGAGTGGCACGCGTAGCCTTGTGATTGTGACTTTATTAGACGTCAGGGATGTCAGACATCGGAGATGTCAGGATTGGAGTGTATAGTGCAGTGGCTAAAATTATGTTATGGTTTTAATTATATGCCTTATGGTTCATATTATATGATTGATGGTTTAAAATTCTGATGCATGCATGTTTGGAAAACGGAGGGGTAAAGTATATATTTTACTTACTAAACGATTTTATAAACTTGAGTTTCGGTCCACTCACCCTTAATGTTTTGGTAACCCCTCCAGGTCGTGATACTGAGGTAGAGGAGGAACCTGAGGCTGAGGCATAGATCTACTTTTGCGTACCTGAACCCCTGTTGGGTGGTTTACCCGCAGGTTTATTTTAGAGTCGTGCTCGCAACTTGTAATTTTGGATTTCATCCCTTGTCTGACATCTGTTTAATTCGGATTTGATGTGTAACTTTAATTTGGTTATTTATGCATTTGATGTTTTGAGGTTAAAATTGGTATGAATTTTGGGTGTCAGATGGGAGCAGGGCACGTCCCCTTGTGTTCCCTGTGGGATCGGGGCGGGTCCTGTCACTGGGCCTTAAGGGGGGTGGATTGTAAGACCCGTGTCCTGGAGGGAACGGTGAACAATTCCACATTCCTGCGAGGGGGAATGGTTTGGGAGAGGATGGTGGTGTGCCTTAAAGGTGTAGGCACACACCTATCTAGCACTAGGCCTTTTGGGAGCTCAAGTGGCTTTGGGGGGGATTGGAACCCCAAAGTTAAGCGAGTTGAGGCTGGTGCAATTCTATGATGGGTGACCCCCTGGGAAGTTGCACCATGAGCTCCCAAAAACAAAACCGTGAGGGCGAGGCCCAAAGTGGACAATATGGTACTAGATGAGTCGGGTCCTGACCGAGGAGGGTCGGGTCCTGACATCTCGACTCTATTTTCTTGGGTCGATTTTTACTCGGACGTCCAGAGCTTGACTTTATTTTGCTGAGAGGTTTTGCCTACTGGTAGTGCAATTTGATCATGATGATCAGTATTCGAGCATCGAGGATAGGTTGGTTATGTGTGATTATTGTTATGGTATCTTGAAATATTTTTGAATTGATTTGATTTACTGATATTTACTCATATATCGAGACTCACAATTTACTGTTTGTTTTTAATAAAGATTTGACGATTTTACGTATACGTGCATAGTTTTAGAAAATGAAGGATTGTCTACTTATATTTTTCGAACTATATTTTTAAATGTCTATTTTCATTCACTCACATGTTATATTGGCTTTACTTTCCCTCAAGACCGTGACACGAAGACAGGGACCTATCTTAGAGTCGGAGGCATAAATTAGTTATTTCGCACTTGTTGACATTAGTTGTATTATAACACTTATGCTTTATGTGTCATGACATAAATGGTTATATAAAGTATCCCTTACCTGACAGTTTGTTGGTTTTATCGATATTGTGTGATACTTTTGTGGTTAGTTTCGATTTTTAGTGCCGACTGTCAGACTGGAGAAGGTCCCTTCATGATTGTCAAGGTGATTTTGGGAAGAGGTTCTGTCATGATATCTGAACTTTATCTAAGTCCTTCTAAATAGGATGAAAAGTTTGAGTCTGGTTCATATTTATAGGAATCAAATTGGTACATTTGGATGGAAAGTTTGAATGTGAAGGGGTTGATTCATATTGTGAAACTAATATATTTTTCTAATAGGTTTGGTTATTTATTGTTTTGGGAATCTCTATTATTATAAAGTCAAGAAGGTATGAGTAAGTTACACCCAAAATTTCAGGAAATATCCTTTGATAGGATCCATTCCAAAAACACCTTGATAACCGTACCTAGTCTTGCTTCCACATGATAACAAGTCATAATTCCGAAACTACCCTCAACACTTGTGAGACAAGGGATAACCGTACTGATTTCTCGCTTATGTCTTCGCCTCTCGATCAACCCCGATCTTCATGCAACGCCTCGAAGGTCATAAAAAACATTAAAACTATGAGTGGACAAAAATAAATATTTGAAAACACATTTTGAGAAAATAAACGTTACCCTTCAATTTATAAAAAAAACATGCATACATAGAATAAATCGTAAACAACCGAATCTCAATTTCAAATCACATCATATGTCATGGGACCCATAAATCAAAAAATGCATCAAGATCATGTTGCCCACATTTTTCGAAATCTATCTTCATCAAATCATATAAAATCATCTCGACACAATATTAGAAATTAACACAACCAATCCTCAAGCTCAAGTACTCGTCATGATATCATATCAGCACTACGCTTAGGGAAACTCAGGGACTGCACTCACGTATTGTCTGAGCCAACTCGGGAACTACACTTACGCACCATTCGAGTCACATCTGAGATCTACACTCACGCACCATCTCGACTATCTAGGGACTGCACTCACGCATAATTTAGACTGTACTAGTATCCACGGGTCATGAAGCCAAATAATTCTTCCAAAACACAGCTTTGAGTCCAATTCTAAGTCAAAACATTTCCAAACCAGACTTGAGCCCAAAACACCCTTTCCACAAAACAATCGTAAAATATGTACCTATAAACCAATAAAAAAATCCAGAAAATCATCGTATAATCATCTTAAATCATTATTCATATCATTACAATTAAATCATGCATGGAAACATTTAAAACCTTTAACTATGCATGCATCACAGTTTATAAAACAAATGTCCACTTACAGATTGTTCAAGTGGCTCAATTCGGAACTGTATGCTCCTCCAAAATTCTAGGAGTTATATAACCATGAAGTTTTGGCCAATCTTTGAACTTACTGTTCAAGCTTTTCCTGCGCCCAATTCTTCGGACTTCTAGCTTATTCGGATCGTATGAACAAGTTATTTTTTTCTTCAAGTTCTCGAGTTTCTCTTTCCTTCCCCGTTTATTTTTCTCTCAGCTTCTGTTTTTCTCTATTCTCATTTGCTATGTCTCTCTGTTGAATGATTAAGAGATTTAAAGGTTTTTTTATTTCAGTTGCGACTAACACACAACACTCCAAATCACACACACAAACTGCCCATGCACGGGTTATGTGGAAGAAGAAAGTGTCACTAAGCTTTATAAGATGGTGACGCTTGCCACCATCCTAATTGAACATTGTTGACTTTATCCCAAAAAGCTAAACAACCCCTAATCTCAAAATTACCAAAATACCCTTAAGTATTTTAGACCCATGACAATCATTGGAACTTAGATTCCGACATGTCGCCTACCCATGGACTTAGGACTTCGAGACTTGCATAACAGTCCAAAAAAAAAATGTGCAAAAGTACTCCAAACAAAAGTCAACTGTTGACTAATAAAAATAAGGGTAAAACCATCAATTTACAATTCAAATTTCTGAAATTACATTTCTCGAATTTATAGGTTCTTATAAATTTGGACTATTAATCTTTAAAAACCCAAATAATTTAATAAATAAGGTAAAATATTAATTTTTTATACTAAAATTATTAATTAAAATAAATATGGTTAATGGAAGAGGACTTGGTTAGTTATTCATTAAAAAAAAGTTTATTTTATTTCTTTTTATTTTAACTCATTTTATTTCTTTTTATTTTAACTCATTCTAGCAAAGATAAAAAAGAAAATTGACAAACGCTTTTAGTGGGTGCCAAGATGTTAGTATTATTTAATTGTGAGAAAAAAAATAATAAAAATGAAATTTTTTAATAGCATCTCTAAAATTTTACACAAATTTTAGTAATCATTTCTGTAATTTATTATTAGTAGTAGACGTTCATAAATTATGTTTAAACATGTATGAATAGTCATTGCATTAAAATTCTCCATGATTCCTATTAAGAATAAGGGCAAAGTCATCATATGAGATGTGTTTTTTCAATAGAAATTATTAGACAAATTTAACGAAAGAACTGTTTTTATACATTAGCCTAAAATTAGTGTAAAATGATAGTTCATAAACATAGTTTAGGAAAGTTCGTTAATAATAATAAAGTTTATGGACAATAACTAAAATTAGTGTAAATTGACATTAGAAACTAATTTTCTATAATAAAAATATAATAACTAATAAAAAAAGGTGAGTTCCACAATTACTAATGTAGTATTAATGTTATATGAATCAAACTCGTTAATTCTTATATATATAAATCAAACTAATAGAAGGCCTAATAACCAAACTTTTCCTTGGAATCATTTAAAAGAAATCTATATAAATGTGGAAATTTTATTTCAGTCGTGGAGTTAGATGGACCTTCAACGGATTCTTCATCACCACCGTGAACTCCTGCTTCTCCGACAGGTCCACGTCATCTCCCTCGACAGCTCTCCACTCAAATTTCCAAATAAAATTCGCCACGAAGTACTCCAGAATCCAGATGAAGCACAGCCAACCCAGACGCTGGACAAATTCTCCTGTAGATCAGATATAATTTGTTATGATGTTTGTATTTAAATTTTGTATTTTGGTTATCTATCCCCAGTTAGCCCCTACTATTTAGGGATGTGACTAGAGGAAAGTTGTATAAATATATTGTATTCACAATGATAATCAATGAGTAGAAAAGACTTTCACATGGTATCAAAGCCCTAGGTACCTTTTTTTCCAAACTCTCTTTCTCCTTCTCTTTCACGTGATCATGGCTGCATTTGCCCAAACCATCTCTTCTTCCTTCACTGCTCACGCTGCTACCCTAAATATATCCACTCTTGTCTCTATCAAATTGACAGAAACAAATTATTTACTCTGGGAAAGTCATGTCAAACCCTTCTTAATTGGCCACAATTTTTGGCGCTTTGTTGATGGCTCCTACCCGTCCCCACCACCCTTACTTGCTACACCACGCTCATCTGGTTCTGGTGTCTCCCCCTCTTCTGATGGCACACCTATTTCTCCCACCCTCACACCTAATCCGACTCATTATCCCTGGTTTCAAACTGACCAAACTCTTATTAGCATGCTTCGTGCAACTCTCTCTGAACCTGTCCTTTCTCAAGTTGTTGGACTTTCTACCTCAAAAGAAATTTGGGATTGTCTTTGTCAAAATTTCTCCCAAAAATCTCTTGCCAAAGCAACTCATCTCCGTTTTCCCAACAATCTCTTATTAGCATGATTGTTTTCCTTTGGTTCTTTTACTTTTCGTTTCTCAGAAGTACTCCATGTGCCTTCTATTCGTAAAAAGTTTTTGTCTGTTACTAAATACACTCGTGATAATCTTGTGAGTATAACCTTCTATCCTTGGGGTTTTGTATACGTGACCTAAACACTGGTGCAATCTTGTTTCAGGGCCAATGTGAAGATGGCTTATATCCTATTAAACCAGCTCAACTTCCCACCCGTTTGTCGTCACAAAGATTTGCTTTCATGTCATTGTTTACCTCACCAACACTCTGCATTGTCGTCTAGGACATCCCTCCAATAAAATTCTGAGTGTGCTAGCTTCAAACTTGTCCTTAGGAACTTCCTTTTCCATTTCCAATAAAAAAAATTTGTAATGACTGTGCCTTGGGAAAAACAACCAGGCTCTCATTTCAATCTGTTGAGCATTGTTCTCAAATTCCTTTTGCATTAATACATTCTGATGTTTGGATGTCCCCAATTTCCCCAGTGTCTAGTTTTCGTTATTATTTATTGTTCACCGATGATTTCACTCGCTACTCCTGGGTGTTTTTAATGAAACACAAATCAGAAGTATTTACTCACTTTTCCATGTTTCTAAATTTTGTTGAAAATCAATTTCTGCCAAAATTAAGAAATTCCAATGTGACGGGGGTGGTGAATTCAAAAATCGATTGTTTTCTCAATTGTGTGCTCAAAAGGGATTCATCAACAGTTTTCTTGCCCACACACTCCTCAACAAAATGGAATTGCTGAGAGAAAACATCAACATATATCTGAAATGGCCCGTACTTTATTGATCTCTGCCAAATTACCACACAATTTGTGGGCTGAAGCTGTTTGTACAGCAGTACATCTGATAAACCGTCTTCCCACGCCAGTTCTCCAATGGGACTTACCATTTCAGCAGCTATTTGGTGTATCTCCTAACTACCAGCATTTAAGAGCTTTTGGATGTGCTTGCTTTCCCTATCTTGGGGATTATGTCTCTCATAAATTACAATCACGATCTCTTGTTTGTGTTTTTATTGGATACAGTGATCAATATAAAGGATACAGATGTCTACATCCACCAACTGACCGGGTCTACATATCTAGGCATGTGACTTTTCATGAGGCTGATTTTCCATATCCCACTCTCTTTCAAAGCCCCACCATTGAGTCTGCATTTGCTTTTGTGCCAGTCTCCCATTTCAATCACACTGTTATTGTCTCCGATGACACTATGCACCAAGTTAACACAGAGGCTCTGCAAGGACCTGTCTTCTCACTGGGCCCATCTTCAACGGGTCCATTACCCTTTCTCCATGAGTTGTCAATTGAAGATGAAATCCAACAATTTAACCAAACATCCCCAGCTACCCAAACCGAAAATCAAGTTATTGAAAATATTGTGACTCAAACCCACCCACCTAATAATTCCACCCCACTTGAAATTCATGGTACCCCACCACACATCCAATCCGTCCCATTTGAGAGTCCCACAGAAACAGTAATTCCCAATCCCATAAATATCTCTGCAACTCTCCCCACATTTCAGCCCCACCCTCATCAACAATTCAAAGACAAGCACCAACTCCTCCAAATTCTGATCCTCTCCCTACGCACTCTCCATTAAATCCGGCCCCGCCAAGATCACCAATTCAAACCCGCTCAAAATCGGGTGTTTTTAAACCCAAACATTGGTCTCTCTTTGCAGCCAAGTATCCGTTTACCCCAAGCTTTTGTTTCTCTTCTCGATACCGAAATCGAACCAACTTGTGTTAGTACAACCACAAAATATCCCCACTGGAGAAAAGGCATGGCAGAAGAGTTCAATGCTCTTTTAAAGCAACAAACGTGGGACCTTGTGCCTCCCACCTCAAAAGTCAATATAGTTGGATGCAAATGGGTCTTTCGATTAAAAAGAAATTTAGATGGTTCTATTGAGCGATATAAGGCACGCTTAGTGGCCAATGGTTTTCATCAACAACCTGGCCTTGATTGTGCAGCGACATTCAGCCCTGTTGTAAAACCCATTACCATTCAGATTGTTCTTAGTCTTGCTATTTATTGTGGCTGGTTTGTCCATCAATTAGATGTCAAAAATGCATTTCTGCATGGTTCCTTACAAGAGGAGGTATACATGACACAGCCACCGGGATTTGTTGATCCTAGTCATCCTCATCACATATGTCGGCTTCGTAAGGCATTATATGGTTTGAAACAAGCACCCAGAGCTTGGTTTCAACGACTCAGTTCTTTTCTTCTTCAGTATGGTTTTACTCATAGCAGAGCTGATCCTTTATTATTCATATACAAATGTGAGTCTCAGGTTATGTTTCTTCTGTTACATGTGGACGATATTGTGCTTACCGGTAATAATTCTTCTCTTTTGCGCCAATTCATTACCACTTTGGGCAACGACTTTAAATTAAAAGATCTTGGGCGTTTGAAGTATTTTCTTGGGTTGGAAGTTTCTTATGTTCGCTCAGGCGTGCATTTGACACAAAATAAATACACAGTTTATATCTTACGACGGAATAATTTCTTGGACTGCAAACTGTGTGCCACTCCCACAGCTACCCGCACACAATTAACTGCTCAGTCTGGTGTTCCACTTGCTGATCCCACGGTGTACCGTCAGGTTGTTGGCGCCCTCCAATATTTGACACTCACTCGTCTTGATATCTCTTTTACAGTTCAATATGCTTCTCAGTTCTTGGCTCGACCAACCAATGAACATTTGATTGCCGTCAAGCGCATTCTCCGATATCTCAAAGGTACGTTGGGTAGAGGTTTACATTTCTCTCCTATTTCTTCTCCCGTTCGTGTTGTTGCTTTTTCGGATGCTGATTGGGCTGGGTGTCCTGATACTCGTCGGTGTACATCTGGGTTCTGTGTCTTTTTTGGACCTAACCTTATCTCTTGGAGTGCCAAGAAGCAACACACTGTTGCTCGTTCAAGTGCTGAGGCTGAACACCATGCTCTTGCCTATGCCTGTGCAGACACTATTTGGATTCAAAGTCTTTTACGGGAGTTACACTTTCCTATTTCCTCTCCTGTTATCCTTCATTGTGATAATTTAAGTACCACATATATGGCTGCAAATCCGGTTTTTCACGCTCGTACGAAACACATTGCTTTGGATTTTCATTTTGTTCGGGAACGCGTTGCTGCAGGCTCTCATCAAGTCTGCTTTCTTCCCTCATCCGCTCAACTTGCAAACGTGTTCACTAAACCTCTTGCCCGCAGTCGGTTCTCTGTCTTGGTTTCCAACCTTGTTGCACCGGTTGCGGGGGAGTGTAGATCAGATATAATTTGTTATGATGTTTGTATTTAAATTTTGTATTTTGGTTATCTATCCCCAGTTAGCCCCTACTATTTAGGGATGTGACTAGAGGAAAGTTGTATAAATATATTGTATTCACAATGATAATCAATGAGTAGAAAAGACTTTCACATCTCCTACCCGCTCCAAACGGCATCATCTTAATCTCTATGCTCCCGGTTAAATCGAACCCATCTCCTACACCACCACTCAGGCATAAATGCCTTAGGATCCTCCCACACTTATGGGTCCCACCCTATCTCAGACACCATGATATTGACCGTACCATTCTTGGGCACTACGTGACCACCCAAAACCACGTCTTGTGTCACTGCGTGAGGCAGCACAAAGTGCCCCGGTGGGGGGCGCCTCAGACCCTCCAAGATCACAGCTTTTAGGTACGGCAGCATCTGCAAGACTTCCTCTTTCAACTCCTCATCTGTTTCTCCCACAACCCCTTAAATCTCAGCAAACAATTTATCTTGAACTTCTGGGCACTTGATTATATTGGCCATGCTCCACTCCAGTGCAGTGGAAGTCGTATCAGTACCGGCTTCCATAAATTCGGAACAGAAAGTCACCAATTCATCCTCGGAAAGCTTCCTCTTCCCCTTTCCCTTCTCGTCCGGCATCTCCAGACCTAACAACGTATCAACGTAGGCCAACACAAAGTCATCGTCTTTTTCGTCGTCCTTGCTCTGATGCTTGAATTTTTTTCGTGCTTGAATCATAGGGATGATCACGTCCTGTTTTTCCTTGCGGAGCTCCAAGAACTCGTCCGAGCGCTTCCTAAACAAAATCTTGGTCAATTTTGGCCAGAAATTGAGGACATCGAATCGCCCAAAGCTCAAGAGCTCGCGAAGCATAACTGTTTTGATTTTTTTTTATCTGATTCTCATCCAGCTTGTCACCGAAGCACATCAAAACCAGCAAGCAAAACATGGCGTACTGAAAATGGTCGCCAAGTTTGACGACTTGGTCTTCAGACTGAGACTCTGATATCAATTGGCTGATGAGGATGTCGAGAACCATTTACGGAGGTGAGGTTACGGCCGAGGAGGCGCCAAATGGGACCGTAGGAGGCGAAGCGGATGCTGTACTGGTTGCTGCTGCCGATTTTGTCAATGGTTAAGGCAGTTGGGCGGTCGGCGCGCCATTCTCGATTAGGGCCTGGTGGACTAGGGAGCGGTTGGCGATGAAGACTGTGGGGCGGGAGCCGATGCAGATAGTGATTATGGGCCCGTACTTGGTCATGAAGTTCCGGAGGATGGGTTCCATATCGGCGAAGGATTTGTGGAGCCATAAGAAGTTGCTGATTATGGGGATGGAGGTAGGCCCAGGAGGGAGCTTGGGTTTGCTTGTGGGCTTGGAAATTGAGGGACGCAGAAGATCGAGTGGGGGTTTGAGGAGGAGAAGGATGAAGAAGGTGATTGAGATAAGAAAACAGGTTTCCATGGCGGGGAATTTAGGAATTATCCATTAGAAAACAAGACAAACACTAACGCTTGTCCACCAAGTAAAGCACACATGCATATGTATCGTTTAAAAAAAAACGAGAAAACATGGGATTGTGAAAATGAGTTGTGATTTTAGTCACCAAAAATGAGTTGTGATTTTTTATTACGTAGAAAATATCATGCGTTTATTTTATAAAAAAAAACACTAATTTTTGCGCCAATAAATAATAAAATAAATTATACTTTAAGATCATGTAATTTACATTAAAATTCAGAATTATACACATTCCAAATGTTAATATTTTGAATTCTTTAATGCATGGCAAATTCTTTTGTTGATGCAAGAAATGTGCCAACTTAGAGAGCGAATGCTGCTCTACCACGTGCCCTGTGTAGACCTGAAAGAGAATGAAACTGGTCGGTCGGTCAGAGTATAAGCACCGGTGTGATACCAACCCAAAGGTACTCCGACGCCCAAGTCAGTGGTCGGTCTAAAGTATAGGATGAGTGGTAGATTGTGTACTGTAAAAACAGTTGTGAACAGTAAATGCTTAGTTACCTTTATACGAAAAATGGACCCCTTTTGTATGAGTGTAGTGAATATAATAATTGCATTCACCCGATGTGAGACAAATGTCAATTGTTGTGGGATTGACACGTGGAGGGTCTGTCCAGACCCCACTTGGGTTTACTCATATGTGTGGGCCTGGACCCTTGGACTTGTGTTGGGCAGAAAGTATTGGGCCTTCAGGTTGGTTTGGGACGACGTACCGACCGAAGGAGGCTAGGCTTCCAAAGTCGGCCAGCGGCATGGTGCTGGAAGAGGGCTGGGCCTCTGGGTCGGTCGGGGCCAACATGCCGAGCCGGCAGAGGGCTGGGCCACCAAGGTTGATCTGGATTGATCGTCATTTGGCAATGGACTGGGCCTACAGTCAGTCTGGGCTTTTTGCTCGGTCTGGGCCGATATGGTATGAACAGAAGTCCCCCAAGTTCATGACTGAGGTGGAATTTTTTGATTGGAGACTTGTAAAAAGAGTGTCCCAGACCAGATGTACACGCCTCTAGTCCCCCAAGTCCCACAGGCCAGGGATTGAACCGAGCGTAGTAGTCGGTGGTGGAAGACGGAGGGTAGACCGAGCGGATGTGAGTCGGTCGGTGTGGGCGGGAAAAACAAAGTCCACCTATGTCGATGTCAACAGGTGTGGAAGTCGAGGAGCCGTCTGTGCCATGGAACAGTGGACATGACCGTTGGGGGGAATCGAGGACTCGTTTATGTCGCGTGTCAGTCGGTTGGACTGTTAGAATTCATGACCGTTGGCTGTCAGCGAGTGATTCTAGGGCACGCGGGGTCCGTGGGGGATAGCTGGCAGGGTAATAAATGTCACGCGAAATGAGGCGACGTTTCAACTACCGACCTACGCCTATAAATAGTGGGTGAAAAGCACTTTTAATCCTTTTCATTTTCACGCACTTTATTTTTGTGGGTTTTGTCTGTGTTGAGGCAATTTTTGATGAGCATTTTCGAAAAACTTCACGGTGGTATGAGTTCTGGAAAGGACGACCGTCTGTGAATCACTAGGTATGACCTCCTGCCTTTGCTATTTTCGATTCGGTCTTCTTATTTCCTTTCTTTCTGGTGGTATGAACTGTGGATGAACTGGGGTTCGGATACTAGTTCAATCTTGGTAACATAGTGGTCGGTGACCAATATGTGTCGTTTTTTACTCCTTGTTTGCAGTGTTACAATGTCTGACAGAGATAGCCAGTCAAACGAGGTATGAGACTATGATGAGGGAGAGCAACAGAGCCCCTCAATAGACGCGGGCACCTCGGTGGAGGACACACCGATGAGGAAAAACGCCAAGAAACCTGTTATAGGTGATCAGACTGGAGTGTCGGTGTCCGGTCGGTCAAGGGTTGAAATGACTCAGACCAGTAGGAAAGGGTCTGCTAGCGCGAGCACAGCGCAGACAGCTGAGGTTCCGACCGAGGAAGCCATCGACACAGTGGTGTGGTCGATACATGCATACGAGAGCCGGGAGACGGAAGCGTCGGTGAAGAAATTTCCGTCGGCGTGGGAAGTGCCCGCATACGTGGAGCTGCGGGTGGTCAGTCCTACTGAGCTGTCAAGCGAAGCACTTGAAGGATGGGCACTGTTCTACACCGTGCTGTATAGCCATGACGTCTGGCTGCCCCTGCATCCTTTGCTAAGGAGGATGGTCCGAAGGCTGGGCGTGGCCCTCGTTCAGCTAAACCCAAATGTCTAGATCATTCTAGTCAGCCTCTATGCTGCCTTTGCTAGAGTTGGGGAAAAACCACCGACCTACGCCCAGGTAGTCCACCTCTACGAATTCGCACAGCAATAGCAGAGCACAGGCTGGGTGCATGCTCGGTGCAAGGATAAGATGACTCGGGAGGGAGTTCATCTATGGTCTGCCATCCTCCGAGAAGACGTCCAAGAATAAATTTATTTATGTCGGGGGGAACTGGGAAGGACAAGGCATCCCGTCGTCATTCCAGGATTTGGACGTCGCGGGTCCGTCTCTGACATATTTCAATATAATGTATTATATGTGGGTCGGTACAAAATTGACTGACCGATGTGTATTTTTTGCAAGTACTCTTCCTGAGGCAATCTCCACCGACGATGAGAGAAAGGCCTTTGAGCGGGTCAGGAAAGTTTGCACATCTCCGTGGCGTCACCGAGACGTGCTTCGGGTACCCCAACTATTGCATGAGGTTGATCTGATCCCCAATCTTGGTAAGTGATTTGTCGTTGTGTCTTGGTTTTTTTGTTTCGTGTTACCCTTGTGTTGACACTTGGTGTTTGGTGCAAGTCATCCCCAAAGACATCAAGAAGCGGATTGACCTAGCGGCTGAGGAGGCAAGGGCGGCGCAAAAATGTCTGGACGATGAAGAACTGTCGGCTGTGGATCCACTAGTGGACGTTGAACCAATATGCTCGCTCGGCACGTCGCTTGCCGAACGAGACGGTGCTTCCCCGCCAAAAGCTTGAGGGGACCTAACCCCATATCCACTGTTTGACTCTGACTCTGACATCTACAAATTACCAAAACAAAGAAGCTACGACTAAGCACCTACGCTGCGGAACACATACTTAGACGGGGTGTCGTTCGGCAGAAATTATACATGTTACGTACTGACTCGGCGGAATTGGTTTCACGTGCGTCTCCTTTCCTCTAGGCAGGTTCCAATTCAGTCGGCACTCGAATTTATCCCACAGATGCACTGAGTAAAAAGTGAAAAAGTCAAACGCTTCCACCCCTTTTTATAGGCCCCTGGCACGCCTCGAGATGCGCGCTTCCGATCTGACGGCCACCAGGCCGATACGGCCACCTTTCCGATACGGATACGTCCTTGTACTGTATGAACCTCTGTATCATACATTCCCACTTACGTACATACGTAAATTTCTACATCACCAATATACATCGCTACAGCATGCCGACCAGTGTCTCTCGCCATCTCCCTCGACGGCATGCTTCCTCTATCCGTTGGCAAGCACACTCTGCGACCGGCGTGTCCCCGCCATCCCCCTCGGCCGCCTCTCCACAATCGGCCGGTCATTTCGATGGGCAACTTGTGGAACTCGGCAACGAGGACTCCTTTCACATCAGACATACGGTGCACATCTTCGATCCATGACTTGGGGGGCTACTCGGGGACAGGGCGCACAGCCCTTGTCGGTCGACAGGTATCGGCCGTCATCACAAGTCCTCGACCGAGGAAATCCAACTCAGTCAAAGACTTAGGGGACTTATGTTGATACCATATCGATCGACCACCTAAGCACAGGACCTGCCAGGACAGGACGGACGCCGACCGATCACCCGATCGGCACCCCCACAAATGTGGCCCGCCGATCGGCACTTACCTGCAGACCTGTCACTCGGCACCTGACATGGTACAGACACCAGCTGGTTACGACAGTCACCTAACCAACTCTGCCATACCCACTCCCTGACGGAGGCAGGTTGGGACTCCAGCTGGCGCCTCCTCCGGATGCCTAGGGCTTGTCAGGCAACTCTCAGCCACAAAGTACAACCTGCTCCGAAACAGTAGCCCAACTACCGCAGTTATGGTTACTATAAATACCTCAAAACCCTTCACAAAGGTAAGCTCTCAGACCCTATTCAGAGCACTGTATTTACTTGCCCTTCGGCACACAGATACTAACTCAAGCATCGGAGCCCCTTTGGCCGACACCACACCGGTGTCAAGTCTTTGCAGGATCCCTGCCAAGCAGCTACACTCCCAGCGGGCACAAGACACCACACGGCTGGTCCTAGATCCCCCAGCGGGTCTCATCAAGTTGGTTGCTTCAGGATCAAACATACGGGTTAACAAGTTAACCCGAAATCCACCCGTTTAATAAACGGGTCATAACGGGTTGACCTGAAAATGACCCGGATAAATTTTGTGCGGGTTTTAAGTCGTGTATCGAGTCGTGTCAAAAATTTCCACCCTTAACTTATACACCGACCAATCTCCATCATCCGGTCATACCCATCTTCCACACCCAAAGCTCCTTCCCTCCGATGACGACGGGCTCTGATTGAAAAATGATGAACATAAAGTATGGGAGTTCAGGGCTTTCACGTTACCCACTAAATTATACTCCGAGCAAGTCTGGATCTCCCCATCTTTAACACTCAAATCTCGTTCCCCTCCTTTAACGACCGCTCTGGTTGAAAATCCATGAACGATAAGCAGCGAATGACTCAGACATACCGATCATCCAGCAACACCCCATTGTTCACTAGGAGAAAACCCATAAGATATCAACTATGAATGCTTGGGCGAGGTACCGGTGTTGATATATTGGACCCCGTAATGAGATGGATGGGGGAGGCACTAGGAAAAAAAAAGGCGGCTTGAGGTTCCTAAACGCAAGTATTCATTTGTGGATTGGGAGTTAACTCGAAGAAATTGTAATTGTTTTCAAATTTGTTTATTTGAATCACAATCTTCCCCAAGCATTTCATACGATTACGTTGATTTCAACTATTTGTTGGAGTGTGAAAGGCAGAGAACCCTGTTGACGGGAAGAACACTGTAGTCCCTATAAGGTTGCTAATCTGTTTTGGGTACGGGGCATCCGCATTTTCCACTGGGCGGAGCGCAACAGATTTGGCATGGGCTTGGTTACACATAGGTCTCAGGCTAACCCACTTCTTGTCGGGCATGGCAAAGTTGGGCCCTGGGCTGCTTTAGTCTACCTGTCTACTTGGGCTACACAACAGGCCTCCAAATGCTATTTTTATTGTGTCAATTAATATAACGGATTTGTGCCACATTTGTAGTCATCATGTTTAATGTAGTTTTTTTTTTATAAATGAATTGCATAACCATCTAAATTAAACAGTCGAGATAAAAATAGTTCTAAGATATTATATAAGCTGTCAATATTATTTTCTTCAAAAAATTAATCAACATAAAAATGTTTATTCTTGTTCTCTTTCCCCTCCTCTATTAGAACATCGATTAATAGTTCTGGTCAAAACGGTTGAATATAATGAATTTGACGGGCAAAACGTTCCCTCTAGCCTTTTCTTCATCTCATACTCGCTTGAGATGCTCGTAAGTAAAGAATACAAATATTTTCAAGCATATAATAATACCACATATATAAATGCAACGACAAAACCTCAAACATGATGATGTTAATTCGTCTATGAAACAAATGTTACTAAACAGGGCATGTGACATGTGATACTTCAAGCGAACACATTCAATTATGGTCACCCAAAATATGTGGCTTAATATGCATTAGATCAAGTTGTTAATGTTGTTAGATTGCATTAGCCGAGGAAATATAATTATGGAAATAATGAAATACTGAATATGAGCGATTTTCTTCCTTCTCTGTATGTGCACAGATGGGCGGAGCCACAATAGGGCTAGGCGGGGTGTGGGCCCCTGCTGAATTTTATATTATTTTATATAATATATTTCCGTATGTTTTGATTTACTATAATATATTACAATAAGTTATAATTAATTATGATATATTACAATATATTTTATTAATTTAAAATTTATTAATAAATAATAACTATTATATCATTATCATAGTGGACACATATATGATGTATTGTGATTCAATTTCAACTGGGAAATACATATATTGGGTTTCCAATTCAATATAGAAATACAATTCCAAACTTCTTAGTGAACATATATATCATTATCATATATGATGTATAAAACAGAAGAGATATTTTGATATACAAAATTGGTAGTTAGTATTCAAGTTATCTTTTTTTTTCTACATTTTTTTTCTTTTTTGCACGTCTAATTTTTTTAACTCTTCAATCATAGCCTATTTTGAGCTTGCTATAATTTCAAACCGAGAGTCGGTCGAAGACCATATGGTTGGAGTGATATGATTTTATTCTATAATTTGGTTAATTTGACAAATATTATTACGAATTAAATTACATTTAAAATTTATCATTTTAAGTATTCAGAAAAGACCCTACACCGATGAATTCATGTTTGTGCCCATGCATGCACGTAAGTAACAACTAAATATATACTCTTTAAAAAAAAACATGTAGATATTAATGTATCTTATAATTGAAGTTGGAGGTAGCGACTACCCACGCCATGCATGTTAAAAACATACTACTTATACTTCAATTCAAACATTGATGTTAGCATTTTCATATACATAATTCCCTCGTGTTGGATAATGCAGACCGTTTGGACCCAGGTTTTCATTTTTTTTACTAGAGGATCAAAACTTCATATACATACTTCCCTTCTACACACACACACATGAATGTAAAAAAAAAGCTGAATAAAAAAAGCTGAAAAATGAAAACACATTTTCAGTATTAATTAATTATTGGCTTCGTCTATATAAATGGTTTGTTTTAGTATTGATTTGCCTATGACGGTTTTGTCACAATCTATTGTTTATATTTGGTAATCGCAATAGTATAAGCAAACATAATTGACTTGTTTATGCAGTTTAATTAAAAACCCTCTATACACATAGTTTAGTTTATTTTGAAGTGAATGGAATTTAGTTCAATGTTCGATTATTCGTTACATTTTCATTATATGAGAGTTTCATTTTTGTTCATGAAAGTAATCAGGTCTTTAGAAGTATTAAAAATTTAATAAATCTCAATCATTTTCTATCTATATTTCCTTATTTTAGGGGCTACTAAACAAACGGAAGCTGACAATTCATGGAAGCCTACTGACTGTTGCGGAAAATAGTAGAATGGAAATAATAACTCAACCCACAAAAAAGGATAAATATGCAAGGAAATAAAAGAGCAAAGAATAGAGAACACCGGATATAACGTGGTTCGGCAATATGCCTACGTCCACGGGGCAACAACAACAAGAACCTCCACTAATGAAATTAGGGATACAAAGAGATGCACAACTTCAAGAACACTACTTGAAGGAAACTCTCTCTCTCACACTTGTTTTGCTACCAACACTACAACACTCAACACTCTCAACTTAGAGTGGGCACTCTTCACTCTCTACTTGGAGGAAGATGTTTCTCTTGGATGAGATTGATGGAATGAGCAAATGACCTCTCCTTATATAGGCCAAGGAGGAACCATCTAAATGCTTTCATTAATGCTTCACCCACCCACTTACTTCATTTTGGATCCCACTTACCTACAACCACCTACTACATTTTGGATCCCACTTACCTACAACCACCTACTACATTTTGGATCCCACTTACCTACAACCACTTACTTCATTAATGCTTCAAATAACATTTTGTAGATATATTTGAAATTTGGGCCTAGATATTTTACAATCTCCCCCTCTAGGCCAACTAGGTCAAAACGACGTGACTTCTACTTGAAGTCCACTCCAGCGGATTTGCTGCAATACTCCAACTTCTGTTGTGTAACAACTTTTGTCAACATATCTGAAGTGTTCTTGTTGGTGTGAATTTTCCTCAACTGGAAAAGCTTCTTTGATACTGCATCTCGAATCCAATGATAACGGAGATCAATGTGCTTCGTGCGAGGATGGTACACTGAATTTTTACTTAAATGAATAGCACTCTGACTATCACAATGTACCACATAACTTTCTTGCTTCACACCCAATTCTTGAATGAACCTCTGCAGCCAAATCATCTCCTTGCCTGCTTCATTTGCAGCAATATACTCAGCTTCAGTGGTGGATAAGGCAACACATTTTTGTAACTTAGACTGCCATGAAACAGCTCCCCCTGAAAAGGTGAATAAGTATCCAGAAGTGGATTTTCTAGCATCAAGGTCTCCTGCCAAGTCTGCATGCGTGAAACCTTCTAACATCGGTTTCGATCCACCAAAGCACAAGCACAACTTTGAAGTGCCTCTCAAATATCTGAGTATCCACTTGACTGATTCCCAATGCTCTCTGCCAGGGTTAGAGAGATACCTACTAACAACACCAACTGCATGTGCTATATCTGGTCGAGTACAAACCATAGCATACATAAGACTACCAACAGCTGATGAGTAGGGAATACCTGCCATCTTGTCCATATCCTCTTGTGTAGTTGGGCATAAACTTCTGCTTAACTTGAATTGATTACCTAGAGGTGAGTTCACTGGCTTAGCTTCTTTCATGTTGAACCTCTCAAGCACTCGTTCAACGTACCTTTCCTGTGACAACCATAGCTTCTTCGCCTTCCTGTCACGAGTGATCTCCATGCCCAAAATCTACTTAGCTGGACCTAAGTCTTTCATATCAAATGATTTTGACAAATCTGACTTCAACTTGTGAATCATAGCAACATCGTGCCCCACAATCAACATATCATCAACATAGAGCAATAAAATGATGAAGTTACCTCCGGTGAACTGCCGGATATACACACATGGATCAGCATCTGTTCTCTTGTACCCATGACCCAACATGAATGAGTCAAACTTCTTGTACCATTGCCTCGGTGCCTGCTTTAGCCCGTACAAGCTTTTCTTCAACTTACAAACCATGTGTCCTTTTCTCTCAACTTCAAAACCTTCTGGTTGCTCCATGTAAATTTCCTCTTCCAAATCACCATGCAGAAATGCTGTCTTCACATCCAACTGCTCCACCTCAAGATCCATGCTAGCTGCCATGCCCAGAATAACTCGGATAGAAGTCATCTTAACCACTGGTGAGAATATCTCGTCGAAATCGACTCCTTCCTTCTGCCCAAAACCCTTGACAACCAAGCGAGCCTTGAACTTTGTCAACTGCTCATTCTCGTCCCTCTTCAACTTGAACACCCACTTATTTTTGAGTGCTTTTCTGCCTTTAGGAAGCTCCACCAACTCATAGGTGTCATTCTTCAATAAAGACTCCATCTCAGACTTCATTGCCAACATCCATTTGTCATTGTCTGCATGAGTCTTTGCCTCCTCAAAATTTTCAGGCTCTCCATCACCAGTCAACAGAATGTATCTGGAATGCGGGTCATCCCCATCACTGGTCGTGAGAATATACTGTGAAGAAGGATACTTAGTATTCGGCTTCGGCACTCTGTTTGATTTACGAACTGGTACTTGGGAAATCTCCGGTTGCTCCTCCTGGCTTGGCTCCCCCTGAATTTGATCGTCCTGATCATCGTCTTCAGGTTCAGACACTATCTCAGCACCTTCTGCTTCAGCCATGTCAGGAACGTCTTCATGTATAACCTCTTGAGCTCTGCCACTGGGTTCTTGTTGCAGCGGTGATGAATCATAGGTGAGTTGGCCTGCATTTTTAACTGTCTCCTTATCAAGATCTGCCACGGTCTGATCTTCAAAAAAGTGTACATTTCTGCTTCTGAATAGCTTGTTGGTCTTTGGATCCCACATGCGGTAGCCCATTTCTTCATTGCCGTACCCGAGAAAGATGCACGGTGTGCCTTTGTCATCTATCTTCAATCTTTTCTCGTCAGATACACGTGAAAATGCTTTGCACCCAAACACTTTCAAGTGTGAATATGAAACGCTTCTACCGGTCCATACGCATTCGAGAGTCTCAAAGTTCAATGGTACACTTGGTGATCGGTTGATAAGGTAACAAGCGGCTGACACTGCTTCGGCCCAAAAACGCTTTGATAGATTGGCTGTCTTCAGCATGCACCTGACCTTCTCCAGAATGGTGCGGTTCATCCTTTCAGCTACACCATTATGTTGTGGGGTGCCAGGAATTGTCTTTTCATGCCTAATGCCATACTTCGAACAGTAATCTCTGAACTCGTTCGAAGTGTACTCTCCTCCATTGTCGCTGCGGATACATTTGAGGGCTCTCCCAGTCTCCCTCTCCACCATGACATGAAATTGCTTGAAGGTTTGGAATACCTGACCTTTTGATTTCAACAAATATACCCAAACCTTTCGTGAAACATCATCAATAAAGGTAACAAAATATCTATTACCACCTAGTGATTCAACTTCCATAGGGCCACAAACATCAGAATGTACTAGGTCTAATATTTTTTCTTTTCTTGTGAAGGTACCAGAAAAACTGACTTGATTTTGTTTGCCATATAAACAATAATCACAAGAGTCGAGTGAGGTACCTTTGGCAAAGGGAATGAGAGACTTCTTTGCCAAAACTTGCAATCCCTTCTCACTCATGTGGCCTAATCTTTTGTGCCATAGATTTGGATGAGAATCGTCCGCGACATTCAACTCTCCTTTGCAAACCCTCCCATATGTCTTGTAAAGGGTGCAGCACAACTTCCCTCTAGCGATGACTAGCGATCCCTTGGTAAGCCTCCACTTTTGATCTCCCCCATGATGATGGAACCCTTGTTTATCAAGCACACCGGTTGACATTAGATTGAGACGTAAACCAGGAACATGTCTCACATCTTTCAATAACAGCTTGTTGCCCAAATCAGTCTCGAACAAAACATCACCTATTCCGGATATCTTGGAATAGCTATCATTGCCCATCTTCACTTCCCCAAAGTCTCCGGCTTTGTATGTGGTGAAGAACTCCGAGTGCGCCGTGGCATGGAAAGATGCTCCAGAATCAACTACCCAAGAAATGTTTTTATCTTCATCAGCATGTAGGCAATCATTGTCAAGAGACAACAACTCACATGCTTGACTGGACACAGTAGCGGTAGCTGCAGTATTGGTTGTGTCCTCCTTCTTTTGGTAGGTTGAGCCATCTTTCCCATCCTTCTTGTTATTCTTTAGTTTGTTGCAATTCTTCATCATGTGGCCATAGAGATTGCAATTATGACACCTTCCATTGAATCGTGTCCTCGAACGGCTTGCACTTCTTCCGCGATCTCGACTGGGACCTTTACTCTTGCTCCTTCCTCTATTCTCCGTCACAAAGACTTGACTATTATCGGAACTAGATGACTTTCTCCTAGTCTCTTCATTGAACATGTTGTCTTTAACATTATCCATAGATAACACACCATTGGGAGCAGAGTTACTTACAGTAATGACAAAGGTCTCCCAGCTGTCGGGCAAAGATCCAAGAAGCAATAACGCTTGAAGCTCATCCGCGATCTTCATGTCCATCGTGGCCAATTGATTGACAGTGCTTTGGAAGTTGTTGAGGTGCTCAGTCACCCTTATGCCCTCCTTATACTTCATGTTGACAAGCTCCTTGATGAGAAACGCTTTCTTCGATGCGGACTTTTGTTCGAACAATGACTCTAACTTCAACCAAAGAGCATGGGCGTTAGTCTCGTTGGACACATGGTGGAACACACTATCATCCACCCATTCACGAATATGGCCAATAGCCTTGCGATTCAACTTCTTCCATTCAGCATCTCCCATATTCTCAGGCTTGCCTTCCTCTCCTTCTATGGGCTCATGCAGATCCTTGCAATAGAGAATGTCCTCCATTCTCGGCTTCCATGTAATCCAATTGGAGTGGTTGAGTCGAACCATGGTACTCCTTGAGCCTTCCATTCTCAACGAACCTAGAGCTCTGATACCACTGTTGCGGAAAATAGTAGAATGGAAATAATAACTCAACCCACAAAAAAGGATAAATATGCAAGGAAATAAAAGAGCAAAGAATAGAGAACACCGGATATAACGTGGTTCGGCAATATGCCTACGTCCACGGGGCAACAACAACAAGAACCTCCACTAATGAAATTAGGGATACAAAGAGATGCACAACTTCAAGAACACTACTTGAAGGAAACTCTCTCTCTCACACTTGTTTTGCTACCAACACTACAACACTCAACACTCTCAACTTAGAGTGGGCACTCTTCACTCTCTACTTGGAGGAAGATGTTTCTCTTGGATGAGATTGATGGAATGAGCAAATGACCTCTCCTTATATAGGCCAAGGAGGAACCATCTAAATGCTTTCATTAATGCTTCACCCACCCACTTACTTCATTTTGGATCCCACTTACCTACAACCACCTACTACATTTTGGATCTCACTTACCTACAACCACCTACTACATTTTGGATCCCACTTACCTACAACCACTTACTTCATTAATGCTTCAAATAACATTTTGTAGATATATTTGAAATTTGGGCCTAGATATTTTACACTGACAACAAATGGCAGCGATAATGCAACTGTCAAATCCACAAGAGTGGCAGTTGGAATAAAGCATGAACAAAATTCCGAAGTCGAAGCTTGGGAAGATCGTAGATTGATATTAGTCAACTCTGCTTGCAGGAGACTCGAGGTTGACGCAGGAGTTCGCCAATGGCCTTCTATCGGGTTAGCAAACCACCATGTTGTTTTCAAAGGTAAGGGTGCTTCCGGTGGTACTTTCCATTGTACACTTAAAATGTTTGTGATGTTGGTGATATCAAAGATGGTTTTTTGTTAACTGCTTTGACAAAATAACAGGGATGATGGGCTAACCATTGGGGGATCTTCATCCCAACCACATAATGTAAGCAGAGTTCTCCATGATGATAAGGTTGGTAGGAGAGTTTTAACGTATTGTTTTCCTGAGTTCTTTAGGGATGTTGTTAGGGGATTAAGTGAGGCGAAGGCAAAAACAATTGATGACTTGGGCTTTAGGGCTTTGCATGAAATGGCCTCGACACGGTTGGGCCCTTTTTTTTTTTTTTTTGCTTCACTGGTTCATAGGGTAGATGCCAACAAACCATCCATTAGGTCCCATGGGAGGGAATTTAAGTGGGGACCGAAGGAGTTTAAGATGATCATGGGGGTTCGTAACATTGGGACTGAGAACCACTAGGAAGCTTCCATTAAACGGATGAATATAAAAAAAACTTGGTAAGGCGCATTTAACCAACTACGGGTGGCTAGATGTTGATGACATATGGGCAGTTATTCAAAATAGTTAGGTCGTAGGTGAAGATTTTGTAATTGGATTCTTATTGTTTGCAATGGCCACAATCCTATTCCGAACTGATTTCATCAAAGTGGCACCCCATTTATTGGCCTAATGTTTGTTTCAGATTCCTAATATCAAACGTTAAGGCATTAGGTACAAATGAGGTCGACTATCTAGCTGGTTGCACAGCGTTTATAGAATTATTCTATATGCATGTTGTGAGGAAGATAACACTTAAATGGAGAAAACCAGTGTATCTTATAACAAAATGGGATGAGAAGAAGGGGCTGAGGTGTCCAAGACAATCCAGCTTGTAGGGGCGGAATAGATTTTCCCAAACTAGAGCTGAAGCTTGTTGACCCAATGAAGGATGGACCAGAAAACAGGGCCTGCATGGGACATGTCAAGCAGGAGATTCATGGGATGCGGAATGACATTGAACAATTAAGAGAGAGAGTTGCACATGTGAACGAGCAATGTGCAGGACTAAAAAATACCATTGGGGTGAAGTCGGTAGATGTCACTTTTGATGACGACCTGGCCAAAAAGTAAATGTGTTTACCAAATTAATATATCCTTTTTCCAGAAGTATAGATAGTGCTTTTTGGTTTACAGGTGCAATAACATAAAAAAAAAAATTCCGTAATTGCCAATGTGGTTGTAGTGTCAATGTTTGTTAATAAAAACCTTTGCTGCCATATTTTCTTATTGCTTGGCAAGCACGTGCAAAGGGAAAAATTGTGATATCCACCTATGGTGCCACCTCCAGAAATCATAGTGAGCCAAGCGCTCTTAGCGTTTGAGACATGGATGCTAACACGATTTCTCTCTGTTTTGCAGGAAGGTTTTGATTGATCAATGGAACAGTGCACTAATGGAAGAGTGCACTGTGAATGGTTTTGCAGTGATTGCTTAAAGGTAATGATCCGATCCTCTTACACTGAATTGTTTGGGAGTAGTTTCAGGTATAGAATGTATCTAGGTTGATTATGGATGGATTGTAATGGTGTTTGTATGGAAGAAGAATGGAATGCATTATGATGCACTCCAACTGTTTGTAAAAATGCTTGAGCAATTCTCTATATTTTCCAGAACTTTTTTCTTGCTTTTCTCTCTACAAATTCACTCAAAATACACACACATACACACACTCTCTGCCTCAGTTTGGCCGTGCTTACAAGCTTAAAACAGTTTCAAACAATGATGTCACTATGATGACATTCAACCAATAGAAATTAGGCTAGTACTAAGACCAATAGAAAGATGACACTTGTTTATCTTGCTCCCCAAGATATGAATCTGTTACAAAACAGAATTTCACAGTTCCCTTGAGTGCCACCTCACCCAAGTGATTGTAATTTGTTATTCTCCTATACTTAGTGCAATCAGTTGATTGCTTAGGAACTAACACACCCCTCTAAGCAATTCACTGATTTCACTTCAAGCTTATTTCTAAGACATGAAAACCTTTCCTTAGATAAAGCCTTAGTGAACACATCTGCAAATTGATCTTCAGACTTGCAATAGATCAGATCAATCTCACCAGCTTGTATTGTTTCCCTGATAAAATGATACTTTCTTTTTATATGTTTAGACCTCTGATGGAAGACTGGATTCTTGGACATGGCTACAGCAGCTGTATTATCACAGTAGACAGTTGTAGGTTCTGTTACTTCTTCCCCAAAATCTTCTAGAACAAATCTAAGCCATTTAGCTTATGCAGTTGCCTATGAGGCACTCACATATTTTGTTTCAGCCGTGGATAGAGCCATGCTGTGCTGTTTGACAGAAGCCCAAGAGAAAATCCCACTCCCAAATGAGCATGCATAACCTGAGGTACTTCTCATATCCTCAACACTTCCACTCCAATCCGAAATACAAAAACCAATCAAAGTAGTTGACTTCCCCTTCTGATACCCAATTCCATAATGGTACCTGAGATGTACCTTAGAACTCTCTTTGCAATTCCAAAATGCTTCTTAGAGGAATTATACATAAACCTTGATAGGAGACTAGCAACAAACATGATATCAGGCCTGGTTGCTGTTAGATATAGGAGAATTCCCACCATCTGTCTGTAGATCCCTTCATCTGCATCCTCAGAACCATCTTCTCTACACAACTTATCATTTGCAGCAAGAGGGGTACTAACAGGCTTGCAATCCTTCAAGCCAAATTTACTCAAGAGAGTTTGAGAATACTTCTTCTGATGTATGAAGATGCAATCCTTGGTTTGAATAACTCTCATGCCAAGGAAATACTGCAGAAGGCCTAAATTTGTCATCTCATACTTGCTCATCATCTCCCCTTTGAATTCTTCCTTCAAAACCTCACAATTTTTTGTGTAGATGATGTCATCTACATATAAAGACACTATGAGTATCTTGCCTTCTCTTGTAGTCTTGATGTACAATGTAGCCTCACTAGGACTTCTTTCATAGCCACACTTGAGCAGGTGGGTGTCAATCTCTCCATACCAGGCCCTAGGTGCCTGTTTTAAATCATAGAGAGCCTTATGTAATCTGTAAAACCTGCTTCCTTCCGTTTCTGTGATAAACCCCTCAGGCTGTTAAACAAATACCTCTTCCTCTACTACTCCATTTAGGAAAGCAGATTTGACATCCAACTGATGCAAACTCCAGCATTTCTGTGCAGCCAAGGCTATAAGTGTTCTAATTGTATCCAACCTTGCCACTGGTGCAAAGGTTTCATTAAAATCAATTCCTGGCTTTTGATAGTACCCTTTAGCCACTAATCTAGCCTTGTGCTTCTGAATAGAGCCGCCTAAGTTCAACTTGGTCTTGTAAATCCACTTTACACCAATGACAGGCTTGCCACTTGGTCTCTCAACCAGCTCCCAAGTTGAGTTCTTTTCAATCATCTCCAGTTCATTTTCCATGGCATGTCTCCAAACTTGATCCTTAGAGGCTTCTTGATAAGTTTCAGGTTCTATGATGGACACATGACACCTAGCATAGATGTCAGTTAAACTTCTCAGTTTTACTGGAGTATTGCTTGGGGTTGCAGGTTTTGAATCTTCAGATTCCTGTGCTTGTGATTCTTTTATTCCTTTAGTTAACTCCTCAGAAGCTTCTGCTCCTTCTGCTTGTTCAAATACACTAGGGAGTGCAACTTTAACTTCCTTACCTTCTTCCCAATTCCAGTAGGCCCTTTCATTAAAAACTACACTTCTTGACACCATGATTTTCCTTGTCTTCATGTTATACAATCTATAACCTTTCTAACAAGTGCCATAGCCCACAAACACACACTTCACTGATGACTCATCCCACTTCTGTCTTAGTTGAGTAGGAACATGGGCATAACAAATGGATCCAAAGACTTTTAGATGTTTTACCCCTGGTTTCCTTCCACTATAGATTTCAAAGGATGTTTTCTTCCTAGGGCCTTTGTAGGACACCTGTTGAGCAGATATACTGCTATGTTTACAGCCTCAGCCCAAAAATGATAGGGCATAGCCTTATCATGAAGCATAGACTTTGCCATCTCTACCACAGTTCTATTCTTCATCTCAGCCACCCCATTCTGTTATGGTGAGTAAGCCATGGTGAGTTTCCTTATGATTCCTTCAGTTTCACAGAAGTTGTGAAACTCTTGTGAAGTGAACTCACCTCCTCTATCACTCCTTAGAATCTTTATCTTGTATCCACTTTGCAATTCACACATAGACTTGAATTTCTTGAACACATTGAATGCACCAGACTTATGCTTTAGAAAGTAAACCCAGCACATCCTAAAATAGTCATCTATGAAGGTAATAAAGTACTTGTTACCTCCCATAGTTTATGTTTGCATTGGCCCACACAGATCAGTGTGAATCATCTCCAAAGGTAAAGTTGCCCTCCATGCTTTGTCTTGATTTCTCACACACTTCGTGATTTCTCACTTCTAGGATAGATAGTCCCTGAACCATGTTTTGTGTTTGCAACTTATGCAAACTGTGGTAGTTTAAGTGACCAAACCGTCTGTGCCACAATTCTGAACTTTCCTCCACTGTTGCTTTCTGAGTAACTGTTTGGATGCAATCCAAAGACAGTGGAAAACACCTATTTCCGAGCATAGGAACTGAAGCAACACAGTGCAACATTTCATCGTCCACGTAGATTTCTGCACTGTTATTTCCAAATCTAGGATAGTACCCATGCTCCACCATTTGTCCAACACTTAATAAGTTGGCATCAAATCCTGGAACAAGCATCACTTAATTTATGACCCTGTCACCATTCTGTGTTTTGATCACTAATAAGCCCTATTCAGTAGCTTGGACCAAGTCACCAGTCCCCATTTTCACCTTAGCAATGATGATTTTGTCCACATTGATTAGAAAAGCCTCATGTGAGGTCATGTGGTTGCTACAAGCACTGTCCACATACCACACCCTACTCCCCTCAGAAATTGTTGCTGAATTACAGGCATAGAACATCACTCATTCCTTATTTTCTTCCTCCTGCTTTGCCATATTCACAACTTGTCTCACCATACAATTCTTGGCAATGTGACCTAGTTTATTGCACTTAAAACACTTAGGTTTATTCTTAAGCCAACATTCACCATAATGAAGTTTTCCACAAATTTTACAGGAGTCTTTAGAGCTAGTAGAATTGCTAAAAATAGGTTTAGGAACCTCAGTACCTGAATTGTTTTTGACATTGTTATAGGTCTTGCCTTTTCAGCCTTTGTTTCCTTTGTAATTCTATTTGCCTCTTTCATACTGCTTGTGTAACCTATCTTGTGATCCTTAATTCACACTTAATGCAGAGAATGCCTTCTCTGTGTGAGTTTCTGAATGCATCTCCAGCCTCTGGTCATATGCTCGTATGGATGCTAGCAATGTTTGCACATTGACAGTGTCCAAATCCTTAGTTTCTTCAAGGATTGACACAATGGGATCATAGATTTTAGTGAGACTGATCAAAATCTTCTGCACCATTCTTCTTTCTGTCACTTCCTCACCATATGATCTCATTTGATCCACAATGGTGTACAGTCTAGATGTATAGACTGAGAAAGACTCATCATCTCTCATTCAGATATACTCAAAATCCTTTCTGAGTGCTTGAAGTTTTATTGCCCTCACTTTCTCATCTCCTCTATATTCTCTTTTCAGCAGATCCCAAGTAGATTTTGCACTTTGTTCATTTGAGATTCTTGAGAAAATGGAGTCCACCGCAGCTATTTGGATCATCCCAAGAGCACGAGCATCTCTTATATAATAAGCTCTAGTTGGTCTAGCAACTTCTGGAGGTCTAGTAGCTCTTGGATCTGCAGGTTCTAATGATGATGCAGCAACATCAGGTAAGTCTTCATTTAATCCCTTCTCCACATACTCCCATAGATCATGAGCTCGCAGAATTGTGCTTTTGATGCTCTAAAAATCATAGTTAGAACCATCGAATAGTGGAACCCGTAGATCCCCACCCGCAGTAGCCATTCCTTTGCTGGTTAGCTAAGTTTACAGTATGATGCAAACTCCACACTAATTCACGCCCCAGTAAATCAGATCGATTCATTGCTCTGATACCATCTTGGCTTTTGAGACATGGATGCTAACACAATTTCTCTCTATTTTACAGGAAGGCTTTGATCGATCAATGGAACAGTGCACTGTGAATGGTTTTGCAGTGATTGCTTAAAGGTAATGATCCGATCCTCTTACACTAAATTGTTTGGGAGTAGTTTTAGGTATAGAATGTATCTAGGTTGATTATGGATGGATTGTAATGGTGTTCGTATGGAAGAAGAATGAAATACATTGTGATGCACACCAACTATTTGTAAAAATGCTTATGAGCAATTCTCTATATTTTTCAGAACTTTTTTCTTGCTTTTCTCTCTTCAAATTCACTCAAAATACACACACACACACACACACACACTCTGCCTCAGTGTAGCCGTGCTTACAAGCTTAAAACAGTTACAAACAATGATGTAACTATGATGACATTCAACCAATAGAAATTAGGCTAGTACTAAGACCAATAGAAAGATAACACTTGTTTATCTTGCTCCCCAAGATATGAATCTGTTACAAAACAGAATCCCACTTCCCTTGAGTACCACCTCACCCAAGTGATTGTAATTTGGTACTCTCCTATACTTAGTGCAATCAGTTGATTACTTAGGAACTAACAAGCGCGAGTTGGTAAACCCTGTATAAAGGGCTGCGTTCAAACAAAAACACTGGAATTCAATTATAGGAGCACACCTTTGAAGCGGTGCCATCCAGACTGAGCAAGTAGATGCAGAAGCTAAGGAAAAAAAATCTATCGATTAGACTGACTCAGATTCTGATGAGGGGGAATTGAATGCGATGGTGATGCTTTAATAGCACACGTATTCACTGCTCAGCTCGATGGAGATAATTGTGATACATTGTTTGCATATTTTACATTTCCAAATACAAAATTTTATAGCGTCATGCATTCTACTACTCATTAATCTGATTTTATTAAATACATAGTGAGATATTAGTTCAAATATATGATCCATCCTTCATGCAACCTGCTTGGCCACTGAGGTCAAATGGCAAACAACGATTTTTTCTTTCATTATGACCTTTAGTGATGATTACGTTACAAAGTTTCTAATTAGGTGTTTAGTGAACAAACTAGTTGAACATGCAGGTGATGGATGCCAATTTACATATGCTTGATGCAGATGATGTGGGGAAGTGGGTATTTATGTCACGCTTCACGGTTAGTCAATCTTAAAACACTATTTAATCAACTTTTTTGGTTACGTTTGCTTTACTCATTGCTGAACAATATGTCATGAAATTAGGAGAAGGTAATACGAGGAGTTGCAGGAGGTCGACTGGTACGGCACGAAGTGACAGGTTCGCTCCCGGAATACCTAAATAACTACGAAGGATCCTGCTCCCGTCTTACTTCTAATATCAAAAATCGAAACCAACCTCTAGAGTTTCACGTAATATCGTTAAACTCACAAATTATTAGATTAGGGATAGTTTATATAATCGTCTACATAGCATATGCATCAAAATACAACTCAGAATGTTTAATCCTACCCTAATATATTGAAGAGTGCGCAGTGTCTAATTTATGCCTCCGGTCTCAAGTAGGTCCTAGTCCTCGTGCCAAGGCTTGGAGGGTAAGTAAAAATCCATAAAAAATGTGTGTGAACAAAAAATAAGTATTTAAAAACATAGTTGGAAAATGTAAATAGTGCACCCTCCATTTTCTAAAACTATCCATGCATGAGAAAAAATTTAATGACGAACATTCAATTTTCAAATCAAACATTTTCATGAAAACCCAGTTAGAAAGCCACATAAGAATAACTCAAAAAATAGTAGTGACTCAAAATCAGTAATTCATCATATACAAAAATATAGCAGGACATCATATCAACAATCACATATAGCCAACTCATCCTTACTGCTCAATATCAATCAGTACAATCAAACTACACTACCGGTAGGCCAACCACTCAGAAAACAAAGCTCAGTTTGGCGTCCGAGTGAAAACCAACTCAAGAAACAAAGCCCAACTTGACGTCTAAGTCAACATCACAATACCAGCCTCAGGAAACATAGCCCAGCTCGACGTTTGAGACTAACCAATAACTAGCTTAGAGATACAACATATGAGTGCTAACTAGCAACCCGAGGTGGATTGCCCAAAACAGCAACTCACAAATATCGAGAAAACGTACATTTATAATACATATTGATTTTTGAAACCAAGTTCACATCTAAGAATCCAGGCCTAAGCCCAAAACGCAATCCAGGAAATATCTTGTAAAACATGCACTTAAATAATTCCCGTAAAATCATCAATAATAATAAAAAATCATTTAAAAATATAATTGAACCAAAGTCACGTAAATCATGTAATAAATCAAGAAAAACGAGTAAATATGCATGCATAATAATCTTAAGAATATAAAAGTCCACTCACAATCGTTAATTCGTAGTTTATTCTCGATATGAGCGTTCTTCACTAGCTCCGCATGTCGTGCCGCCTATGAAAAATCACAATCTCGAGTCACAAAAGTTCTATGTAGCTTCCCAATGCAAGCCCTAAATCCTGGGATTTAAATAAAAAAAATTAAAAATAAATATACACTTCAGACACCCAAAATTACCATGAATTTTTTTTTGATCGACTCAAAACCACTACCATTGGATTCAGGACGTAGAGAACTATCAAACACGCGTTGTTGTGTCTCGAAATTTGTGCCTATGTGTCACCATGCACATGTGGAAGTGTGGCGACCTTCCCATGCTCCGTCAAGTGTGTCACATGCACGTTTAATTAGGCACTAACTTGGCTTACCACATAGCGACACGTGGAAGTGACAGTCTGATAGGGTGTCCATGTGGCATGTCATGTGACTGCAAGTGGCATGAAATGTGGTGACACATGGAAACATGTGCAAAGCCACATTTGACTGCCATGTCAGTCGTGCCACGTCATCATCCCCTATCTCTCGACGGGTTGACCAGATTGCTTGGGTTTGGTTTTTTTGACCCAACGGGTCGAGTCAACTCTAATTTCTCCATTTCTCAATCTTTTTCTTCTTTTTCAGCATCAATTCTCATTAATTTGATCCTAGGGATTGTTATAGAACTTCAAAACGTAAAAATAACATACCTAGGGTGCAACCCGAAATCCAAATTTTTAGTCCAAACTTTCTTCTCGATTTCAGGTTTTCCAACATACCAAACTCGTCAATTCTTGACATTTTAGAGCTCTGGGAACTTGAGGAACTTAATGGAACTCTCAGTTTGCAGCCTTAACTCCTTGTATAGCCTAGGCACCTCACGGTAAGAAAATTCCAGTTTTTAGTTTTGTTTCTTCTATCATTCTCTCTTTATTTCCTTTCTCTCTAGCTCTTTCTTCCTCCTTCTCTCCTTACCTCTGATTTTCGTCTCTGTTTCTGGGTTTTGATTTCTGGTTTGGGGTAAATTCCTCACAATTCCCACACACTCTTAAAACACACACAATTCACACTTACAACATGTACCACACTACACCTATAAGTATATATATTTCCCTCCCCCTAATTCGGTGCATCAACCCCAAAAAGATACAGGGGATTGTGATAAGTATGTATTCAATCACAAAAATATCCCTTGTGAAATTACCAAAATTTTCATTATGCCACAAATACCAAAATACCCCTAATAGTCCTAGACATGTAGCACATTCATCCAATCTCTGATTCCATCATGCAACCAGTCTACGAACTCAAGAACCCGAGATCTACAGAATAGTACTCCCGAAAAATCCAAACGAAAATCCTAGTCATAAGTCAACTTAAACACCAATAAGGGCAAAATTGTCAATTTAAAGTAAAAATTTCCAAGGTACATTTTTCGATATTCCGAGCTGTTACAACCTACCCCTTAAAAAAATTTCATCCTCGAAATTTATACAAACAAATGTGGATACTAACTGCCTCAAGCTCCCATGTGGCGTCTTCCATGTTATGATTTCTCCACAATACTTTTACCAGGTGAATAGTCTTTTGGCGCAACACCTTGTCATTTCGATCCAAAATCTGCTTAGGCTGCTCCTCAAAACTCAGATCTTCTCGAAGTTCAAGGGTTACTGTTTTAACACATATGATTCATCAAGTATATACTTCTTGAGCATCAAGACATGAAACACTTCGTGAACTCAAGAAATTTATGGGGGTAATGCCAATTTATAAGCTATTCCACCTATCCTTTTTGTAATCTCATATGGCCCAATATAGTGGAATTCAGTTTCTCGCGTCTGCCAAACCATACGGTGGTTTTCCAAGGAGATAACGTCAAGAAAACTTGATCTCCTATGCAAACTCAAGGTCTCAAATGCAGCGATCAACACAACTCTTTGAACTATCCTAAGCAGATTTTAATCATTCTCTGGTAATCCTGACTTGTTCTTCCATCTCATATACAACCTCAGGTGGCATTAACTTCCTTTTACCCACTTCAGTCCAATAGAGGGGTGTCATGCACTATCGTCAATACAGTGCGTAGTACGGAGCCATCCTGATACTAGACTAATAGGCAAACTCCATCAATGGTAGGTATGTATCCCAGTTCCCATGAAACTATAGAACATAAGCCCTCATCATGTCGTCCAAAATCTGGATAATCCGCTCAGACTAACCATTCGTTTGAGGGTGAAAAGTCGTACTAAAACTCAACTTTGTTCCAAAAAAAATTTGTAAACTTATTTAGAATCTCTATGTAAACCTCGGGTCGTGATAAGACACAATTGATTCTGGGGTTCGATGTAGTCTAATGATCTCATCAATGAATAATCTAGCAAACTGTTCCATGCGAAAATTTTCCCATATCGGTAAGAAATGAGCTGACTTGGTAAGTTTATCCACAATCACCTAGACTCCATCAAATCCTTTCTGAGTTTTTGGAAGTTTAAACACAAAATCCATTATCAAATGATCCCACTTCCACTCAGGAATGAGAAGTGACTATGAGGTTTCATACAGCTTATGTCTTTTAGCCTTTACTTGCTGGCATATCAAACACTTACTCATGACTTCTGTTATCTCGCATTTCATGCCAGTCCACCAATAATGTTCTCTGAGAGTAAGACACATCTTGGTTCCTCCAAGATGCGTCGCATAAACTTAACTTTGAGCCTCTTCTATAATCCCTTTCTTTAGCCACTCATCCTCGGGTACACATAATCGACCCTCATTCTGTAAGGATCCATCATCGGTAAGTGTATAATCCTACATGTCCCCTGCTTCCACTTCCATCATAATTATGCACAAAATCAGATCCTGGAACTACGCCTCAATAATCTGATCAATAAGGAAATGTCTTACATGAAAACTAGATAAGAGTAATCCCTGGTCACTAATTCCAAGCTCAACTCCCGTCTTCCAGAATTCCAAGAAAAGTGGTACATATATTGTCCGCATGTGAGCAATAGAACCTGCAGATTTCCTACTCAGTGTATCAGCGACTACATTGGCCTTTTTGGGGTGGTAGTCAATAGTACAATCATAGTCTTTGATCAATTCCAACTACCTTCAATGTCTCAGATTTAGATCCTTCTGGGTGAAGAAATACTTCAAACTCATATGATCCGTATAAATCACGCACTTCTCCCCGTAGAGATAGTGCCTCCATATCTTCAACGCATGTACCACCACTATCAAGTCCAAATCATGTGTGGGGTAGATAATCCTTCTGGAGGCATAATCAACGACTTTCCTATGTTGCATTAATAAGCATCCCAAACCTTGTAACGAAGTATCATTGTAAACCTCAAACTCCCCACTATCACCAGGAAAGGTTAGTATCATAGCAGAAGTTAAATGTCTCTTTAATTCCTAATAAATCCACTCACAATCCTCATCCTACACAAACTTCACCCCCTTCCTGATCAAACAAGTCAACGGAGTTGCAATCGTAGAGAATCCCTCTACAAACTGTCTATAGGAATCAGCGAATCCCAAGAAGCTCCTAACCTCCGACACCATCTTTGGTTGAGTCCAATTAGCCACTGCTTATGTCTTCTGAGGATCTACACTAATCTCATCATCCGATATCACATGTCCTAGAAAATTAACACTAGTCAACCAAAACTGACATTTGCTAAGCTTCGCATATAACTGGTCATCCCTTAGTGTATTTAACATTATCTTCAGATGTTCTTCATGCGCCACATTACTTTTTGAATAAACCAAGATGTTATCAATAAATACAATCAAAAACTAATCCAATAATGGTCGAAACACCATATTTGACAGGACCCATCCCAATCCACCCGGGATTAACATGGAATATGCCCTGCTCCCGTCCAACAAGGGGTGTTAGACAAGGGATAACCAAGAATCACTGCCCAAACGGGGCATCCAGAGTGCGCAAGGATCGATGGAGGAGGTATGCAATGTCCCAGTCTCTGCTGCAATCGCATCCGTGATCAACCTGAAGGGCATTAAAACCAAAAGCTGTGAGTGGACAAAAACCAGTAAGTTCATCAAATACATTTATAAGACATTTATGCCCTCCAATAAAAACGTATGCATGCCACAAAAACCAGTAACCAAAACGTTTGCTCAACCGAGCCCTTAGGGCCTTAGCCCAAAAACCGTTAACCAAAAACCAAGTGTGGGAACTCAGCCCAAAACCGTGGAATACCACCACCATACATATACGACCATGTGGGTCACCACCCACTACCATAAATGAACATTAATTCATTAAAATCACACAATCATAAATCCACCCGGAAAGCCATTTCATTAAATCGTATTTTACCATTACCATCACCAGCATCCCTGATGCTAGACGTCCCTGACGTCATGTCTCACGGTTTCATAAGCTACGCGTGCTGCCCGGGGTCTCTCCGGGTCCATATATCTGACATCCCTGATGTCTGACGTCCCTGACGTCAATCATAGCAATCCTGCTCCTGAGTCATCATACGGTCCGGCTGCTCCGTATGGTGACCCTTCACAGGCAATGCACCGTGACTTCCCCAGTGTCCCAGACATCTGGAGGAGACCATCATATATCCATGTGTACAGATGGTATATGGAAAAACAGTTTTTATTAATTCATTTCACAACATCACAATGGGCCCTGCCCGAATTCCCATAAAACAACACATTTCCATTTAGGGTCCCTAACCCGAAACCTCATTTATTAAATATAGGGCCCCTGGCCCGAAATCATCATTTAAATCCAACTGGGCCTCATGCCCGACTTTATGAACCACTGGGCCCACGGCCCGATTTGTAAACCAACTGGGCCCGCAGCCCGACTTACGTACTCAAATGGACTCCAAGTCCGAGATTTCCAAAACAAGTGGGCCTCAAGCCCGAATTCATCTTTCCAATATAAAAACCATTTTATCATATTATTTATTTAACCACAAACACGCAAAACCACAAATAAACCGTTAATCCCGATATACGTGAAATACGGAAAACACCTCGAAATACGTGCAACATACCCAAAATCAATGCTCACAAATACCATCATAGAAATCATGTATATAAACCATATAACACATTTAAGCATGCATAAGATTTATAAAACCAAAGTCCACTCACAGACCGTTTTAACCGTGTGCCTCGATATGCGTGCCACCGGCCCTCCCGGGCCACACCACTATCACCGGGACTCCCAATCCTGTCCAAATCACATTAGAGGGTCACTAACCTCATTATTAACATCCTATCAAAGTCCCGTAATTTTCCCGAATTTTTACTTATTTTTAAACTTGATTTAAAACCTTCGGACATCCCGAACACTATCGAGACGGTGTCCAATCGACACGAAACCAATTCCAAAATGTCCGTTACATCGAATAGATTAAAAGTCATGTTGGAAGTTTCCCCAAAATACCCTTCACGCGCCCCCACGCGCCAGGTCAACACTCAGGTCAACATTGATGACGTCATGCTACAGTAACCGGGTTCTGAAACCGGGTCTGTAACCGGGTCGCCGTCGACCCGCGGCTTGACCCGATCACAGATCGAGTTCCAGACCACCATTTTTGATGCGGTTTGATCCTATGGACTCGTCATAACCTCCTCTACGGTTCTGTGACATCCAAACTCATTTTTAGGTGGATTAAACTACCTGAAAACTGACGGGAAAAGCGGCTGAGAACTCAGGTCATCCTCTCCGGCGACTCGTCGAGATTCCGGCCGTGGTTCATGGTCCAAAATGGTCGTCTAGGTTCCTAGGACATGTCTCAAAAACAAACAAACAATATCAACGTCAAAAACGGACGTTTCGAAGCAGGGAAGTAAATCGGGTCTTCACGGTTTTTCAGACTTACCGCCGCCGTGGCGCCGCCGTGGCCCGTCTAGTCGTGGTCTGAGTCGTCCTAAGGTTCCAGTTTACCAATCCCTGCGTTTGTTCGAGCCCAGATATGAAGGTTTGGATGGTTGGACAATTTTGGGCCGATCGGGTTCCTCTCGGGTCTGGGTGGTTTCCGGCCGTGCAGGGCGGCCGTGGTGGTGGTGGCCGTCGTCTGGAGGTGGCTGGGGTCTGTCTGGACGTGTCTGGTGCATGGGTTGAGGCTGAGATGTGGTGGTGTTTGTTCTTGGAAGGAAACCGTGCTCACGGTTTTGAGAGAAAATGAAAGTGAGAGGAATGTGTTCTGAGGGTTTAAGAAATAAAGGAAGATGAGATCAAGGGCTGGGATTCAAGCTGTGGTTTGAATGGATGGTGAGGATTTGAGGGGAGGAAAAGATTAATTAATGTAAATGGCCAGCAAGGATCCCTGAATTAGGGAAGGAAGGAGATTATGACATGTGTCATTCATCAAGGATCCCTGAATTGGGTAAAGTAATCAGATTTTATTATTATATTATTATTTTATTCCGAGTCTCGGTTAATCGCGTTTTACGTCCTTGACCATAACTTCGTCATCGGATCTCCGATTTCGGCATGCCGCCCGTCGTTGGATTCGTATCGACGAGACCTACGTAACGGTCCTTGGCCCTCGCCCATCGGACCTCCCGATCAAAAAGTCAACATTTGGCCCCTAACAAGCCAAATTACCAAAATACCCCTCAACTTCCGAACACCATAACTTTCTCTACGGATGTCGGAATCGAACGTGCCACCTGTCTATGAACTCGTGACGTCCCGAACTACGTCACGGTCATCGGTCAAAGTCCATTTGACCGCCCGAACAAAAAGTCAACATTTTGCCCACGACCAGGGGCAAAACGGTCATTTTGCACAATTTGTCCGATTCCGCCCTACTAACCACCGTTCAACCTCGCCAATCAAGATTAGTGACTAATCTAATCCCGGAATTCGGGACGGGTCGTTACAATCTTCCCTCCTTAATAAATTTCGTCCTCGAAATTCCAACCGATCTAATCTCAACGTACTTCCCTCCTTAATAAGTTTCGCTCTCGAAACTCGACTATCCTGATTCCACAAACACCCCGTGGAAAGTGGAATCGACCACGCAACACGTGTACACCCGTACACCAACTACTTAGACAAAACTTGTCTACACCCAAACGTACCACTAATACTCAAAACGCAACGATTACATTCGACCCCGTCGAATGACTGAAACTACTTGTTTCAAATTTGACACCACTTGTCAAATCAACCCTCTCGTTGACGCAACAACTTGACGGTTCCTTTCCCACTCCCACTAGGAGTCAGCTGACCCCACTCAACAATCTATGTTGACACATCCTGACAATCTGTCACCACACAGTTGTTGTCAGTCGAAAACTGACACTAGACTCACTTGTGGCTACACATGCCACCAACGTACTCGACTCACCAATACCCTTACCGACATTTCACACAACCTGTGTGTAATTAAACACATCGGAATTACCATGACCCATTGCATAGTAATGTCCGGTCCACAACCAATCCCATGGTATCGGAACCAATCCGACTACCAACACGTTCACCAACACACCTCGGGTATATCCCGTATAACGTAACTAGACATCACAAGTCTACAAGGTATTGTACCTCGAACCATGTACGAAGTACACACATCTACCTAATAACCAGACTACAACCACCTAGGTTATAGCCAAACACGTTCCAATAATGGAGTACGTTTGCCCAATCCAGCATGAGACAAATCGAAACTCCACCCAACATCTAGTTCCAATTCCGAATCCGAATCCGCAATTTCGTAAGAAATCCCGGATCCAAGCCCAGACATCAAATTTTAATTCTTATCCAAATCCGAATCCGAAATCATTATTCCGTAAGCTAGCATTTGGAATAATCATTCCGTACCCAAACCCAGAAATATACTTTCAAGTTCCAAAATCGAATCCTGAATCGTCACCCAGAAATTCGATTTCAAATCCCGAAATCTCGTTCACATTTACCAAGACACACCAAAACCGAACCTATCGGTTACCCGCTCAAAACACTTGATTGACTTCATAGGGAAGCCAATCCAACCTCCACACGTCTAAGGTTGACAAAATTCAACTACCGTGAAAACCTACTCACCCGAGTAGAATACCATACGGGCCCCACTTCGAAAAGAAGTTCAACCCCGTCATTTACGACTCACGTACCAAGGTAAGAGTGATATACTCTCCCCCTATCTGAATCATCAAGATCACGACCCAGATAGACACTGTGTCCGTGACAATAACGTCAAAATCCTAGATCGCCACAACGATCGACAACCGACTCCCACAACTAGACAGATCAGTCAACGACGAGACACGTCGAGACTGCGGATTCTCACGGATTACCTTGTATCAATCCTTGTCATTCCACCTAGGAAAACCAAGGATGATCCAAAATGATGACGTCCAAACTCATCCTACGTGGATGCAACAAAAACTCACTGCACTCACCACGCCATGTACCCCAACATCGTCTGCCACCAAGCAGAAAATGAAAAATCTCGTTTACCTAATTTCGAACACGTAGCTCCTCCTAATGACCTCACAACACACACGGGCTCACCAACCAATACACGCTCAACGTACTGGTAACTACAGTCAATGTCTGCCAGGGCAGAAAGCAAGAAGTCAACCCCAATGACTTCGGAATACCAATCACCAAAAACGAACACCACCCTCGTTCCCCAATCACAACTCTCTTCGACACTAAGGTTCCAACCATGTTGGAAACAGACATGCTCCCAACAAGACGTCAAGTCTAACCACTAGACTTCCTACCCCCTCAATTCACTTGGACAACCCCGTGTCCACAATCAATCCGTTATTGTTCCGTTCGCACATCCCGACCCTTACCGGTTCGACACTCGGTTTAACAAGTTCTCAATTACAAATTCCTACCGTTATACCACTAATGGTTTTCCTCGTCTTTTTCAGTTTTAATCATTTCCATGTACATTTTAGGGATATTTAAAAACATAAAATCGCACAAATTTTGGAGTTGTCAACAACTCCCCCAAATCCACCAATTATCATGACGTAGGGGACGTCATCCCAAAATTTCTTAAGTCATAATTATACCATTTTAACTGGGTCCCATCCAGCACAATCACTCAACCACTACCGAATCTCAAAGACCGAACATATGTTCATCATGACGGAGTCACACCCCAATTTGTGGCTCATCGTCAACACCATTACCGACACTAGCACCAGCGCTAGTACCAGCACCAACACACTATCAACAACACTAGTATCAGCACACAGGCATCCATACTAGCATCAGCACAAAAGTACCAACCCGCAAACATCCATACTGCTCACCGTGTGCAAATACGACAATCCTGGATCTCCGTTCATACCGAACGACGATCCCGTACCTCACGACTATGGGTACCACCACTCTGACAATCCACATCAAGAAAATGAACGTTCCCTGAACGTCCCCTGATCCCCAAGTATTATGACCACACTGATTACCCTCGATAGCCAGTCATCTCCACATGACTTCCGACTAACTGTCATTGCTATCGAGATCCGCATCCATTACCTCACACTAATACCCGATCCAACACGGGATTCCATAATTTATCTCAGAACCGTATCCGTAGATCGGATCTCATAATTCTGACAAGACTCACTAGAGTTATCCACATGGTCATCCATGACCTCAACCGCTCGTCGCAGCACAAGTTCTCATCCACTAGCCACAATTTAGGTTTACCTTTTTAATACTAGGGTTCCACAATCACACCCTATGGTTCAACCGAACCAAACAGTTTTCCGTAATATAAAATCCACAACCTGACCGACCCCGCGGTCCTGACATCGAATAGACGTCAAATCCAATCCTACCATTCCATCAACGTGGGTTCCACCACTAGGTCATCGGCCAACTCCGATGAACCAACATCCCTCACACTAGAAACCACCACAAGGGTTCACATTTTTAAACCATTACTCACATGAGGTTCCCCGAACCTAGCTGCACCTAGCAGCACAACAATCCAATATCACATGACCGAACCGACGGTCCCACTATACCAGTTCACCACAATCAACCCCACTTGGGTCGAATCACATTAACGCACGGCGCATCGGGCCAATCGCACTCTATCCACTATCCAAACACAAAAACTATCTATCAGGTTGATAACGAATTGCAGCCCAAAGAGACATCACACCCTCGACCTGCGCACACAAAAGAGCAACCGTGCTCTGATACCAAGTTGACAGGACCCATCCCAATCCACCCGGGATTAACATGGAATATGCCCTGCTCCCGTCCAACAAGGGGTGTTAGACAAGGGATAACCAAGAATCACTGCCCAAACGGGGCATCCAGAGTGCGCAAGGATCGATGGAGGAGGTATGCAATGTCCCAGTCTCTGCTGCAATCGCATCCGTGATCAACCTGAAGGGCATTAAAACCAAAAGCTGTGAGTGGACAAAAACCAGTAAGTTCATCAAATACATTTATAAGACATTTATGCCCTCCAATAAAAACGTATGCATGCCACAAAAACCAGTAACCAAAACGTTTGCTCAACCGAGCCCTTAGGGCCTTAGCCCAAAAACCGTTAACCAAAAACCAAGTGTGGGAACTCAGCCCAAAACCGTGGAATACCACCACCATACATATACGACCATGTGGGTCACCACCCACTACCATAAATGAACATTAATTCATTAAAATCACACAATCATAAATCCACCCGGAAAGCCATTTCATTAAATCGTATTTTACCATTACCATCACCAGCATCCCTGATGCTAGACGTCCCTGACGTCATGTCTCACGGTTTCATAAGCTACGCGTGCTGCCCGGGGTCTCTCCGGGTCCATATATCTGACATCCCTGATGTCTGACGTCCCTGACGTCAATCATAGCAATCCTGCTCCTGAGTCATCATACGGTCCGGCTGCTCCGTATGGTGACCCTTCACAGGCAATGCACCGTGACTTCCCCAGTGTCCCAGACATCTGGAGGAGACCATCATATATCCATGTGTACAGATGGTATATGGAAAAACAGTTTTTATTAATTCATTTCACAACATCACAATGGGCCCTGCCCGAATTCCCATAAAACAACACATTTCCATTTAGGGTCCCTAACCCGAAACCTCATTTATTAAATATAGGGCCCCTGGCCCGAAATCATCATTTAAATCCAACTGGGCCTCATGCCCGACTTTATGAACCACTGGGCCCACGGCCCGATTTGTAAACCAACTGGGCCCGCAGCCCGACTTACGTACTCAAATGGACTCCAAGTCCGAGATTTCCAAAACAAGTGGGCCTCAAGCCCGAATTCATCTTTCCAATATAAAAACCATTTTATCATATTATTTATTTAACCACAAACACGCAAAACCACAAATAAACTGTTAATCCCGATATACGTGAAATACGGAAAACACCTCGAAATACGTGCAACATACCCAAAATCAATGCTCACAAATACCATCATAGAAATCATGTATATAAACCATATAACACATTTAAGCATGCATAAGATTTATAAAACCAAAGTCCACTCACAGACCGTTTTAACCGTGTGCCTCGATATGCGTGCCACCGGCCCTCCCGGGCCACACCACTATCACCGGGACTCCCAATCCTGTCCAAATCACATTAGAGGGTCACTAACCTCATTATTAACATCCTATCAAAGTCCCGTAATTTTCCCGAATTTTTACTTATTTTTAAACTTGATTTAAAACCTTCGGACATCCCGAACACTATCGAGACGGTGTCCGATCGACACGAAACCAATTCCAAAATGTCCGTTACATCGAATAGATTAAAAGTCATGTTGGAAGTTTCCCCAAAATACCCTTCACGCGCCCCCACGCGCCAGGTCAACACTCAGGTCAACATTGATGACGTCATGCTACAGTAACCGGGTTCTGAAACCGGGTCTGTAACCGGGTCGCCGTCGACCCGCGGCTTGACCCGATCACAGATCGAGTTCCAGACCACCATTTTTGATGCGGTTTGATCCTATGGACTCGTCATAACCTCCTCTACGGTTCTGTGACATCCAAACTCATTTTTAGGTGGATTAAACTACCTGAAAACTGACGGGAAAAGCGGCTGAGAACTCAGGTCATCCTCTCCGGCGACTCGTCGAGATTCCGGCCGTGGTTCATGGTCCAAAATGGTCGTCTAGGTTCCTAGGACATGTCTCAAAAACAAACAAACAATATCAACGTCAAAAACGGACGTTTCGAAGCAGGGAAGTAAATCGGGTCTTCACGGTTTTTCAGACTTACCGCCGCCGTGGCGCCGCCGTGGCCCGTCTAGTCGTGGTCTGAGTCGTCCTAAGGTTCCAGTTTACCAATCCCTGCGTTTGTTCGAGCCCAGATATGAAGGTTTGGATGGTTGGACAATTTTGGGCCGATCGGGTTCCTCTCGGGTCTGGGTGGTTTCCGGCCGTGCAGGGCGGCCGTGGTGGTGGTGGCCGTCGTCTGGAGGTGGCTGGGGTCTGTCTGGACGTGTCTGGTGCATGGGTTGAGGCTGAGATGTGGTGGTGTTTGTTCTTGGAAGGAAACCGTGCTCACGGTTTTGAGAGAAAATGAAAGTGAGAGGAATGTGTTCTGAGGGTTTAAGAAATAAAGGAAGATGAGATCAAGGGCTGGGATTCAAGCTGTGGTTTGAATGGATGGTGAGGATTTGAGGGGAGGAAAAGATTAATTAATGTAAATGGCTAGCAAGGATCCCTGAATTAGGGAAGGAAGGAGATTATGACATGTGTCATTCATCAAGGATCCCTGAATTGGGTAAAGTAATCAGATTTTATTATTATATTATTATTTTATTCCGAGTCTCGGTTAATCGCGTTTTACGTCCTTGACCATAACTTCGTCATCGGATCTCCGATTTCGGCATGCCGCCCGTCGTTGGATTCGTATCGACGAGACCTACGTAACGGTCCTTGGCCCTCGCCCATCGGACCTCCCAATCAAAAAGTCAACATTTGGCCCCTAACAAGCCAAATTACCAAAATACCCCTCAACTTCCGAACACCATAACTTTCTCTACGGATGTCGGAATCGAACGTGCCACCTGTCTATGAACTCGTGACGTCCCGAACTACGTCACGGTCATCGGTCAAAGTCCATTTGACCGCCCGAACAAAAAGTCAACATTTTGCCCACGACCAGGGGCAAAACGGTCATTTTGCACAATTTGTCCGATTCCGCCCTACTAACCACCGTTCAACCTCGCCAATCAAGATTAGTGACTAATCTAATCCCGGAATTCGGGACGGGTCGTTACAATATTCATCAAGTTCATAAATGATGTTAGGTTATTAGTTAACCCAAATGACATCACCAAAAACTCCTAGTGCCCATACCTCATTAAAAAGGTAGTCTTCGGAATATCTTCCTCCTTTGTCCTACCCTGATGATATCCCGACCGTAGATAATCTTCAAAAAATTTCTAGCTCCTCTCAACTAATCAAACAAAACATCGATTCAAGGCAGCAAATATTTTTTCCACATTGTTACCTTATTAAGCTGCCTATAATTAATACACAATCATAAACTACTATCTTTCTTCTTTACAAATAATACCGTACTCGGTTGAATGAATCTTATATCGATTAACTCCTGCAGTTGTACTTTCAGTTACCTCAGCTTAGCTGGGGCCATTCTATATGGCGTCTGAGATATCGATCGGGTACCCATAAGTAACTCAATCATAAAGTCAACTTACTTAATAGGTGACAATCCTGATAACTCCTCTGGAAACACATCCGGGAATTCTCGTACTACCGATATCTCTTCAATACTCCCTAGATTATTTTTTATATCAATCACATAATCCAGATAGCCTTGGCAACCTTTCCTCAACATCCTTTCAGCAGCTAGATCAAATATCACTATGATAGGTAATGCTTCCCAATTCCCCTAGAATACTACTTCCAGCAACCCTAGGCTCCAAAGTACCACTTTCTTATCAAAACATTCGACAGTAGCTCGATGGGTGGTTAACCAATCCATTCCTAATATCACGTCAAAGTCATAAACACCTAGGAGAATCAAATCTGCTTCGAGGTAATTTCTCTCTATTACTATTGGAGCACCTTGAATCATTAGATTCATAGCTAACATATCCCCAATACGTATACTAACGCCTATATCAAAACTAATAGGTGACACCTCCCAGTCTACCAATAATGTAAATCCTCTAGAAATAAATGAATGTGTAGCCCCAAGATCTATCTGGACACGTGTATCATGACTAAAAATATATAGTGTACCTGTTACTACACCTGGTGCCTCTCGAGCCTCCTATCGAGTGATAGCAAATACTCTAGCCTATGGTTCTGAAGGTCAACCATGTCCTCTCAATCTGCTCCTGACTCCCTCTAGACGTACAGGAAGTCTAACCATAGTCCCCCTGTGTCTTGTCCTGTCATACTGCCACCTGGGAGGTTCAAGCAATCCTTACGCATATGTATGGCTCTCCACAAGCAAAGTAACAAATCATGTAGGGTTGTGTAGGTCCGCCCTCTTGTCTACCCGTCAACTGTATTAAGGCTCTATTGGTTGAGTAGACATTTGGTGACCTCGACTCAAAGTTCCAGGCACCTCTCAATCCTGCTCCTCCACTCCTTGATTCCAAATGATAACTACCCAAGGTTCCAAGTATCACCCATCTTCGGGGCTCTCTAACCAAAAGTACCAGTATACGAACGTTCACGTCTTTGACCTGCACTTACTCCCTGCTGTTGTGCTAGTAAAATTACCTCCACTCGAATGGCTGCATCTGATAACTCTTTTAAAGTAGCAAATGAACCACTGACGGTACCTATCGGCCTCGGTTTCCAAAAATGTTGAAGCAAACCGGGACAGACTCATAAAATTCTATTCATATTGAGCCACTGTCATGCTCCATTGCTGTAATCGCAAAAACTTCACTTATCTTGCATTCAATATGAACGGGGCAGAACTTATGCAAAAATATATCTTTAGAAGTCTCCCATGTCAAGGTCTGGGCATCCCAACCTATTATCTATAATCCTTGCCACCATCAATAAGCTTAGCCACCCAACTAAAATGTGGCAAGCAGTACCAAGTCCTCTAGTGGACATCTCATGACCTCAAAAATCCTCTCTAGGTGGGTAATCCACTCTTCCGCCTCTTCCGGGCTCACCTCGCTCATAAACAAAGTAGCCCCTAACTGCTCGGCTCTCTCTACGTCTGGGTCCTCTCTAACCCACTCTGCCTCATCTTCCGGCTGTACATGGGGATCTCGTCACGGTGGTGTAATCGTTACCGTATCCTGAAATAAACACACCTTGGTTCACACCCTGCACCCTAAAAGTACAGTCAATAGACAATAAACCTATGCTCTAATACTAAGTTGATAGGATCCCTCCCGGAATACCTAGATAACCGCAAAGGATCTTTCTCCCATATGACAGTTAATATCAAAAATCGAACTAGAGTTTCACGTAATATCGATAAACTCACCAACTATTAGACAAGGGATAGTATATATCATCGTCTACAATTCATACACATCAAAATACAACTCATAATGTTTAATCCTACCCTAATATACTGAAGAGTGTGCATTGTTTAATTTATGCCTCCGGTCTCAATTAGGCCCCCGTCCTCGCGCCATAGCCTAGAGGGTAAGTAAAAATTCATAAAAATGTGAGTGGACAAAAAATAAGCATTTAAAAACATAGTTGGAAAATGTAAATAGTGCACCCTCCATTTTCTAAAACTATGCACTCATAAGGTAAACATTTTAACGACTAACATTCGATTTTTAAATCAAACAACATTTTCATGAAAATCCAGTTAAAAAGCCGCATAAGAATACCTCAAACAATATAAGTGAATCAAAATTAGTAATTCATCATATATGAAAACATATTAGGACGTCAAATCAATAATCACATATAACCAACCCATCATTGACGCTCAATACATCAGCATAAACAAACCACACTACTGGTAGGCCAACCACATGGGAAATAGAGCCTAACTTGACGTCTAACACTAACCAATAAATCGCTCAGTGATATAAGTATATGAGCGCTAACGAGAAATCCAAGGTGGGTTGTCTAAACCACAACAACTCACAAATATCGAGAAAACATACATTTATAACACATGTTAATTTCTAAAACCAAATTCACATCTCAGAATCTAGGTCTAAGCCCAAAACATAATCCAGAAAATACCTCATAAAAGTGCACATAATAATCAAAATTCTTTGAAAATTATAATCGAACCAATGTCATGTAAATCATGTAATAAAGTAAGAAAAAAAGTAAATATGCATGCATTGACACGACCCATCCCAATCCTCTCGGGATTATCGCGGGATGTGACATGCTCTCGTCTGACACGAAGTGTCAGACAAGGGATAACTCAACCCTCAGCTCGTTCGGGGCTTTCAGAGCGCGCTAAGATCGGTGGAGGAGTGCGATGTCTCGGTCTCTGCTACAGTCTCCATCCGTAATCAACCTGAAGGACATTAAAACCATTAAAAGCTGTGAGTGGACGAAAATCAATAGTTTAATAAAAACACATTTCATAAAGATATTTATACCCTTCACTAAAAAGTATGCATGCATTCGAAAACCAGTAATCAAACCATTTACTTAAATAAACCATTAAGGTCATAGCCCAAAAACCGTAAATCCAAACATGTGTGGGAACTCAGCCCAAAACCATAGAATACCAAAATCCGTAAATCCAGATCCAAGTGGGCCACTGCCCAAATCCAAATACACAAATCCATAAACACAGAAATACCATTTCAGTAAAACATATTTAAACTATCCTTGGCATCCCAGATGCCTAGCATCCCAGACGCTTGACGTCCTAGACGTCATATCTCACGATCAACGAAACGCTTGCTGCCCGGGGTCTCTCCGAGTCCATATCTCTGACATCACAGATGTCTGACGTCCCAGCCGTCTAATCATAGCAATCATGCTCCTAAGTCACTATAAGGTCCGGTCACTCCGTGCAGTGACCCCTCGCAGGCAATGCACCGTGACTTCCCCAGTGTCCTAGATATCTGGAGGAGACCATCCACATATCCTCGTATCAAGATGGTATATGGAAAACAGTTTTATAAAGCCATTTCAAAACATCTCAAAGGGCCCTGCCCGGAATTTCCATAAAACCATCACTAATCCATAATTCCAAATCCATTTAGGGTCCCTAACCCGAAATCACGTTTATGAAACATAGGGTCCCAGACTCGAAATCATATTTATAAATCACAATTGGGCCTCATGCCCGATTTCGTAAATCAACTGGGCCCCCAGCCCGATCACATAACTCAAATGGGTCTCAGCTCGATTTCGTAAACCAACTGAGCTCCCAGCCCGATCACATAACTCAAATGGCTCTCAGCCCGATTTCATAAACCAACTGGGCTCCCGGCCCAATCACATAACTCAAATGGGTCTCAGCTCGATTTCATAAACCAAATGGGCCTCCGGCCCGATCACATAACTCAAATAGGTCTCAGCCTGATTTCGTAAACCAACTAGGCCCCCTGCTCGATCACATAACTCATATGGTTCTCATGCTCGAGTTCATCTTTCCAAAACCAAAACCAGTTCATCGAACCATCAATGAAACCACAAGCACGTAAAACTACAGTAAAACCACAAACCTCGATATACGTGCAAATATGAAAATCATCTCGAAATACGTGCAAATATGTAAATCACCAATACCACAATCATCATCATAGAAATCACGTATATAAAACATATAAAACAGTTATGCATGCATCATAGTTTAGAAAACAATGTCCACTCACATACCGTCCTACGATGTCGCCTCGATACGCTTGTCATACGCCCTCCCTAGCCACATCACTATCACTGGGACTTCCAAACATGTCCAAACCATACTAGAGGGTTACTAACTACCTCATTAACCTCTCATTAAATCCCCGTAATTTTTCCAAATTTTTAAACCTATTTAAACTCGATCCTAAACCTTGGTACATCCCGAATTATATCGAAACAATATCTGATCGACACGAAACCAGTCCCAAAATGTTCGTTACATCGAAAGGATGATTTCATGTGTTGAACACTTCCCCCAGAAATGTCCCACGCACCCCTACATGTGGCCCAAAGGCGCTACACATGGGCCTCACGCGCATGTACTGTTCATCCATGGCCTCTAGTGAACCAGGTCCAAACCGGTTCACTGTAATCCAGTCCAGCCGAACCGGCGTAACCGGTTCTCCACCATTCCTTCTCCTTTTTCAATCCTTCTGACATCTATACCTTCGTCCAAACATTTCCTATCCATTTATGACCTTAAAACATGAAATTAGGAACGGGAAATTACCTTCCCGATCAAGCATAAACAGGCCAACCTTTGACCGTCGTACTCTCACGATCCCGGTCACCTCCAACTGTGCTTTCAAGTCTGTTAGCTTCCTCTGAACTTCCAAAACCTCATCCAAGTAACCAGATTGATCAATAACCACTAAATCATCGTTTTCCATTTTTGAATCAAAACAGGCGCCTTACGGTTTCTTACCTCTCTTCACCGTCGTGGCCACCGTTGAACTCGCCGCAACCTCCCCCTCTGTTCTTATTCACACAACACAAACAATAGGTGAGGTTTGAGAGGGTTGGGTTCAAGATCACACACACACACACACACTCTATTTTTCACTCTCTAGGCTGACCCTCACCGAACACTAGTTTCACACACTCACCACTAGCATCGTCTCACCTTCCTCTCTCACATTAGTTCACGCACTAAGCCCAGACAATGAGGATTGAAGGGTTGGTATAGAATGGGTTTGCACAGTTTAATGACCATCACGAGTTTTGGGAGAAAATACAGAAATGATTGATCAAGGGGGAAAGAAAAGTATCCCACCGTGTAGGGGAATGGGCCAATAAGATAAGGGACAGGTGTCACTCACTGATTGGTCCACCCAGATTTCCAATCCAATCCAAACTGCCACATGTCAGTTTTTCGGTTTGCGTGAATAGTGTCGTAAAATGTTCTAGACCCGTAACTTCTCCGTTGAACCTCCGATTTCGACGTACCGCATGTCTACGTACTCGTAACGTCTCGATCTATGTAACGGTCCTTGATTCTCGTATGTTTGACTCCTCGAGTCAAAAGTCAACATTTTACCCAATTCTTGAGGAAAAATAGTCATTTCGCACCGTCCGTCCGAATTCTCTCAGCTAATCCCCGATTAGTCATTCTAAATTCATAATTAATTAATACTTAATTCTGATATTCGAGACAGGTCGTTACATGCATAATAATTTGAAAAATATAAAAGTCCACTCATAATCGTTAATTCACAAGTTATTCTCGATTTGAGAATTCTTCACTAGCTCAGAACATTGTGTCACCTGTCAAATATCATAATCTCGGGTCACAAAAGTTCTATGTAGCTACTCAATGCAAGCCCTAAGTCCTGATATCTAAATATAAACTTTAAAAACATAAATGTACACTCCAGACACCAAAAAATACCACGAGACGGTGTCCTATCGATTCGAAACCACCACCATTCGATTCAAGATGTCAAGAACTATCGGAAACATGTCGATGTATCTCAAAATTTTTGCCCACGCACAGGTGGAAGGCCGGCAGCCTTCTCACACGTCATCACCCGTGTCACATGTTCGTCTAACTGGGCGCTGACCTAGCCTACTGTGTGGCGACACTTAGCACTAACAGTCTAATAGGGTGTCCACGTGGCATGACATGTGGCACATGTGGCACCACGTCAGTAGCCACGTCTGGCTACCACGTCAACTACACTATGTCATCATCCCCTACCTCACGAAGGATTAACGGGCCAACTCGACTCTAATTCCACCATATCTCAATCTTTTTCTTCGTTTTCAACGTCAATTATCATTAATTTAAACCAAGGGATTGTTCTGTAACGTCAAAACATAAAAATAACAAACCTAGGGTGCAATCTGAAGTCCAAATTTTTTATCCAAACTTTCTTCTCAATTTCAGGTTTTTCAATGTGTCAAACTCGTTACTTCTTGACATTTTAGAGCTCTGGGACCTTGAGGAACTTAATAGAACCCTCAGTTTGCGACCTTAACTCCTTGTACATCCTAGGTACCTAATAGTAAGAAAATTCTAGTTTTTGGTTTTGTTTCTTCTATCCTTCTCTCTTTATTTCCTTTCTCTCTGGTTCTTTCTTCCTCCTTCTCTCCTTATCTTCGATTTTCCTCTCTGTTTCTTGGTTTTTATTTTTGGTTTGGGGTAAATTCCTCACAATTCCCACTCTCAAAACACACACCACATGTACCACACCACACCACGTGTACAAGTATATATATTTCCTCAACCTAAGTCAGTGCATCAACCCCAAAAAGATAGAGGGGATTGTGATAAGTATGTATTCAATCACGAAAACCTCCCTTATGAAATTACCAAAATGCCCCTTTATTCCATAATTATCAAAATACCCTTAATAGTCCTAGACCCGTAGCACGTTCATTCGATCTCTAATTTTGTCCTGCTACCTGTCTATGAACTAAAGATTTTAAAACCTACATAATGGTACTCACCAAAAATCCAAACGACAATCAAGGTACATTTTCAAGGTGCATTTTCATATATTTCAAGTTGTTACATGAAGTAGAAAGTTTATCGGTGTTTCCTGTCACGACCCTACCTTCTCCAACAAGATATTGTCCGCTTTGGGCCCAGCCCTCATGGTTTTGTTCTCGGGAGTTCACGTGCAACTTCTCAATGGGTCACCCATCCTAAGATTTTACCAGCCTCTACTAGCTTAACTTTGGAGTTCCTCAGGATTCCAAAACCAGTGAGCTCCTAAATGGTCTTCTGTTCGATAGATGTGTGTCCACACATATAAGGCGCATCCCCCAGATTCCCCAGGCGATGTGGGATTGCTAACCATGCACCCATGGCACGGGTCCTCATAATCCACCCCCATTAGAGCCCCATGGCACGGGTCCGCACAATCCACTCCCCTTGGGGCTCAGAGTCCTCGTTGGCACACTCAATTCCGGCTAGGGTTGGGCACTGATACCAAATTGTCACGACCCGACCTTCTCCAACAGGATATTATCTGTTTTGGACCCAGCCCTCACGGTTTTGTTCTTAGGAGCTCACGTGCAACTTCCCAGTGGGTCACCCATCTTATGATTGCACCAGCTCCTACTCGCTTAACTTTGGAGTTTCTTAGGAATTCAAAACCAGTGAGCTCCCAAAAGGCCCTTCTGTTGGATAGATGTGTGTCCACACATATAAGGCACATCCCCCAAATCCCCCGGGCGATGTGGGATTGCTAACCATGCCCTCATGGCATAGGTCCTCACAATCCACCCCCCTTGGAGCCCCACGGGTCCTCACATTTCCAATCATGAAAGATCCATCCCATAGAATTCACATGTGTATGCAAATAAATATATGATACATAATTCCATTTATTGCGGTGATAACTACAAAATTTTCTTCCTCTAAATATGTTATGTCCCTATAGACGTTCTTCCCATTGTTGGACACATAAACATCCACTTGGTTTGTCATTGTGGTAGATCTAGATGCAAAAGCTGCAACGGTGTGGGAATCTAGGACACTAGAGCATCGACATAGAGTGAATGCTTGCCATGATCTAATGGGGCATAACATACATAACTCATCTTTTACATTACTAAATTCCATTTAGGAACTGGTCATAATATTACATGTTCTCCCTCTGTTTACAGTTGGGTACGATACCATATCTGTTACTGATGAATATAGGGATTGATGGCCCTACCTTCCACCGTATCCAAGACATTTCCAAAATCAAAATACAATTTAGAGGGACACCTAACAACTAACTGCTTATGATACTGGCCTATATGCTTTTCGATGTGTCACTGATTAACAACACGTAGAAAAGCTCGATGATGCTGATGTGAGTGTTGGTAACATAAATTGGAATGATTTTTATTCATTAGAAATTAATGGACCAGCAAAATGTTAATCAATGTGTTTTTATTTGCCAGTGGGATTGGAAACGGGAGCGTGTAAGGATGGTGTTGTATATAGTTAACAACAACAACAAAAATACACTCCGACGGAAGGTTCTTTATGACATCAACCGATTGGCACCAACATGGCTATAATGTCTTTCTCCCTTTTCCCTTTTGTCATTATTGCTTATCTTCGAGAACTAAAGAGACAGGATCTCAAGTGGATGAATCATAATCCTATAATTAGAGCCTTTCGGGGTGGATTACTTTTGTGCAAGTTCACGATCTCTGTTTATATGTTCCTATTTTTTATATGTTTTTATTGTGGATGAATTATGATCCTATTATTTATATGTTCTTATTTATACTCACTTTAGGGTCCTTTCGAGGTGGATTGCTTTTGTGCAAGTTCATGACCCTCATTTATATGTTCCTATTGTTTATATGTTGTTATTGTGGATGAATCCTGATCCTACTGTTTATATGTTCTTATGCATACTCACTTTAGGGTCATTTTGGGGTGGATTGCTTTTGTGCAAGTTCATGATCTTCATTTATATGTTCTTATTTATACTCACTTTAGGGTTGTTTGGGGGTGAATTACTTTTGTACAAGTTCACGATCTTTGTTTATATTTTCCTTGCATAATTACATATGTGGCATTACATTTCAGTAACATAAGTGTTCATCTTCTGAGGATATCATATTCAATAATGTCAGAGATGCACCAACTAAAATCCCAACGTCTTTTATTTACCAACAAAATTAATAATTACTCTATTTTTTACCTTTCACGCACATTTGCTTTCCACCAGACTACGGCCAACGACCACCCAACGATCTAGATTTATTTTAAAGCCACTTCCCAAAACACACAGCTACATCACCTTTCACATTGAGGTTAGATCCACCCAAACAATTATTTAAGCATCTCATGCAGGCAAATGAGAAAAGTAGGGGGAAAAAATGTACTGAAAATTTCGTCAACATGTAACCGTACCTCAATGATAATGTCATCTTAGTTCTTTCATTTAAGAGGCGACACTTTCGTCTTGCTGCAAACAACAATCTAGTATGAATAAGGCGTACAACCTAAAATAATAAAAATTAAATGGTCTTGCAAAAAAGTAAATGATAACCCAATAGATCCTTCACGTTCATCAATGGTGGTCAGTTGTTTTGATAGGACCCGTCCCTAAATCTTGTTGAAAACCAGAATGTTCCTGCTCCCGTTTGACCCCTCTTGTCAAATAAGGAATTCTTTAACCAAACAAAATCCACTTCTTGCAGGGCTACCGCCCACATCCACCCACTAGTCCCATCAAGTAATAGAAGTGACTAATCGAATCTTCTTCATCCTTTACTTCACTATTATATAACTTATACTTACGAGGTTTACTATAAACTAAGTTCAAACGTCTATGGGTTCGAAATATATATAACCATTTACTTTTTCCCTTATATTATTAACTTTTTAGTGCAAAATCCTATAACCATGTTCCCATCTTATTTACCATATAGTCAAGTTTATTAATAAGGCACTAACATCACACACATGATCACATACGCATCGTCTTCAAATCTTCAAGACAATTACCCTCATCGTGAAAAATAATATCTCTCTTACCTCGTTGTTCCGTACCCAAATCGTATATATAAGCACAAGTATATATAACTAATATTAACTATTAGATTCCTGGTACCCGATCAAATATATAATAATCAAACCGTAATTCTATTTATCTCCACCCCCCCCCCCCCCCCCTCTCCTCTCCTCTCCTCTCCTCATGGCTATCTCACTTATTTATTCCTCTCTTTTTTTCCTTTCTTCCTTTCTTCCCTTCTCCTAGTCTCTCTTTCTCTCGTGGTGATGGCCTTGTTCTTATCTTTTTTTCTTCCTTCGACTACCACCAGCCAATCCTCCTAAGCCAACATATAGATATATATATATATATATATATATATATATATATTTGAATAGGTCGGTGGAGGCAAAAATAAAGAATAATGAGGAGGGTTCTAGAACATCCTAGAACCTTGCAAGATTACAAAAATGCCCCTAAATCTAAATTACCATAATACCCCTAATACTTTTTGAACCATAACGTTCTTTTTTGAACTCCAATTTTAGCGTTCCACCTGTCTGTGTGCTCAGAAGTTCGAGACCTTCATAACGGTCCTTTCGAATCGTCCAAAAATCTACCTATTCAAAAAGTCAACATTTTGACTTCCAAAGGTGTAATCGTCATTTGATTTTTATGGGCAAAATAGTCATTATTCACCTTTTTTGAACATCCGGAGTGTTACATGCTTAGCACTCCAATAGGAGTTCTTAACCCTTCTAACATTGGGTTGTTTAGAGGGGGTGGGGATGGAGTTGTCATCAGGCCTCGTGTGACAGATATGGGTGTTTCAAGTTAGGAATTCAACCCTAGAGATGGATTTTCTTCACAACGCAAACTAGGGGTACCATGCTTCGGTAAGGATAGATCATGGAGGGTGGAGGCTGAAGACATGCCTAGAGATGAGCTAATGTCTTCAACATCAAGAGATGCCTTCAATGCTGAAATAGTACGATGCCTACCAGAGCCGGTTCAAACATTTAAAGGCCTAGGGCAAAAATAAAAAATGGGTCCTCAATTCGCATACTTAATTATTGAAATTTAAATTTTATAAATTGATTATATTATATTTTTATTAAGAAGTATCTTTACAATTTTTGCTATGAGAAAACTCATACATTAGGACAAAACCCCAAACAAAAAAAAAAGTACATCATATCCAAAAAATTACATTTAATCTTTTTTAAACAAATCTTATATTTTTTTGTAAAATCAGTAAGCAATTTGCAATTATATACAAACTTTTATATTCAAAACAAGAATGTAATTAAATATTGTTAAACTAAGAGTTTTTGTAGCAATGACCTTATCAATTTAGGTAAGTTTCTTGAAATTTTTCTGGAATGCGAAAAATACGTAATTAAAGATTCAAAAGACACACACAAAAAAACTAAAGAGGCATAATTTCTAATTTCTAATAAAGAGTAAGAACTAACATGTCATTTGTAATGTTAGATTCGTAGTTTAGACCCATAACATTGATCATTTGATTATATGAGGGGGCCTTCCTGTCGGAAAAAACTACAACATCGATAAGGGAAAGTTGCCAAATGGAAGTATTCAATTAGGGAAACTATAATAGGAATTCTATTAAATTAAATTACTTATTTTTTAGGTTTGTAATTTAGGAATATCTCGGATAGGGCTTTCAGAAGGGGAGGCGAAAATGTCTAGATGTCTTCGACTAGAAAAGAAAATTGTTGAGAAATTGAGGTTAGGGTTTGAGAGTTTGAATGAGATTGCAAAAACTTAAAAATTTAGAACAATTGAGAATTTGAGATTGAAAGATTGATATTTAACCTTGGAACATTGAATTAGAATATTAAAACACTGCGTTTTCTTCTTGGAATTTTGAAGGAGACTTTCCTTTCATTTCTTATTCACTCGTATCCCCCATCTAAATTATCATACATCTTACTATTTTTTTTAATATAACAAAAAAAAACTTAATTTTGGGCCCTTCAATATTTTTGGGCCCGGGGCCTAGGCCCCTCCCGCCCTCCCTATTGGCCGGCCCTGATGCCTACTTCTGTAGTGCGTGAAGCTATTGGTTAAATTCAGCATAAGTAGACAAGTTTACACTTCAAATGTACTTCATGATAGGTAAAGTTGTGGGCCGGTTTGTGTTTGTTTTTAACTGGACTTTAAAATAACAAGCTTACAGCCCCACTGCCCTACCAATACATTTGTAAATAAATCGTTTTCCTACCCCATAATATTTTCAAACCATAAGGTGGGAAACCCCATCAAATAATACAGTTCAAAATGGTAACTGCCTAGCCCTAGCTCGAAGGTGAGGAACCGTCGGCATATTAGATAGGGCTTAGGTGGATTTGCTTCTAAATCCTTTTAGTTTGTAAACTCAACTTATGGTTCTTGTATATATGTTTAGTTATATAGCTTATTTTATTTATTAAATAGTTACTTAATTATATAATTATTAATTAAAGGAAAGATAAAAAATATAAATAAAAACATAGAATGTTTTATGATAAAATTAATATAAAAAAACTTCCATTTTCAAGATTCCCAACGCAATTTATTTATCTAGCTGATTAACTTTTATTATTATTATTATTTGATAGTATTCATTATATTATTAAAATAAAATTGTCTAGCCCCCTATCTAGACCCCACCTAATCGACTAAATGCTAATCACCCTTTTGAATATTAACTAACATTCCATTTACAATTTGCTTGGTTATTCCTTGTTGTTAATATTGAAAGAGGCGAATAAATTAGAAAGAAAAACATGAGTACACTTCAATATGTTACAATAGCGAACAATATATTAAATTGTAATATGAAGACAACATTTTTATGTTAATTGATTTTTTGAAGAAAATAATGTTTACCGCTTATATAATATATCCAAATTACTATTTACCTTAGCTATTTAATTTAGATGGTTATGCAATTCGTTTAAAAAATAATAAAAAAGGTACATTAAATATGATGACCACAAATGTGGCACAAATCCGCTATATTCGTTGGCACAACAAACATAGCATTTAGAGCATAAGGTGGGGCTGCACTGTTGCAATTGGCTGCCATGGGCCTGTAGTGTAGCCCAAGTCCGGCAGGGAGACTAAAATAGCCCTGGGCCCAACTTTGCTATGCCCGACAAGTAGTGGGTTGGAAGCCCAACCCTAGAGCCTGAGGCCTATATGCACCCAAGCCTAGACCAAATCTACTTCGCTCTGCCCAGTAAAAATGCGGATGCCCCGCACCGAAAACCGATTAGCAACCTCGTGAGGATTACAATATTCTTCCTGTCAACAGGGTTCTCTGCATTTCACACGCCAACAAATGGTTGAAATCAACATAATTGTATGTAATGCTTGGGGAAGATTGTGATTCAAATAAAGAAATTTGAAAATAATTATAATTTTTTTTAGTTAACTCCCAACCCACAAATATTCACTTGCATTTGGGAACTTCAAGCCGCCTTTTTTTTCCCATGCCTCCCCCGTCCATCTCATTACTGGGACCAATATGTCAACGCTAATACGTCGCCCAAACATTTGCAATTGATATCTTATAAGTTTACTCCTAATTAACAATTGGTGTTGTTGGGCAATCGGAATGGCTGCCTGTGGGGCATTCGCTGCTTATTGTTCATGGAATTTCAACCAGAACGATCGTCCAAAAAGGGGAACAAGATTTGGATATGAAAGATGAGGATGATTTGAGATTAGTCGAAGTACCATTTGGTGGGTAGCGTGAAAACCCTAAACTCCCTTTCTTTTTGTTCATCGGTTTTCAACCAGCGTTGTCGTCGTCTGAGGAGAAAGAGATTTGGGTGTCGAAGATGGGGATGACTAGATGATGGAGATTGATCGTGTATAAGTTAGTGGGTAGAGCGAAAACCCCAAGGGCCGAGTAAAACCCTAAGTTACTGTGTATCTTGACTGCAAACAAGTCATTAAAAATGATTTTTAATAACTTTTTTATTAATGCAAAAAAGATATAAAAACGAATATTATATTAAAATAAAATCTGGTGTAAGTGCGGTCTTCCAGAGAGAGAGATCCCTCCCTAAAGCAAATAAAATTGTGAGTACAGATACTCACGGATCTTGTAATAATCTTCACATAAGGGGCCCTCAATCACAATTTCCTGGGTACCAGAGCCACCACCCTTATGGCTTGCATCCCCAACTTTGCGTAATGTCACGTATTCACCGCATCGCAGAGCCTTACCGGCAAATTCAACCTGTAAAGTCATGAGATCAAGATGGTTTTACTTTTAGGTTTAATAGTCCCCTACAACTTGAACTTAAACTCTGGGGTGAACAACATGAGGCTGAGAGCATTTTGAAGACCAAACAAAGGCCAAATACGAGAAGAAAGACCAAATAGTTAGATTAACAATGTATGAACATGTTTACCTGAACACCGTTTTCGGAAAGAAATGTCTTGAAAGCAGCCATTTTTAAGTCACCAACAAGGATAGATTTATGCGGTGGAGCTGGGGTTGAGCTGGGTAGAAAATTTAGCATTCCATCTTCTGTCTTTCTTGCCTCGGAATCAGCCCAAGCTATTTCGTAATCTCCAAGCTGTGTTTGAAATCAATCGAAATGGTTAGGAGGATATGATATGGTTATAGACAACATAAGGTAACTCTTGATGCTTCTCATGCTTACCTTCTTAAAGAGCACGTTACTCATGAGGTTCTCAGATAGTTGCACCTACATTTCGCATAATGGGAAATGGATTAACTTGCGTTTCTGAGTCACAAATCAACAAAGAAATGCAAGTTTTCAAAGATTTTACCTTATAAGCACATAAGTCAGAAGTGACATCAATTGTTTCTTCAGTTTGAGGAGCATAAACATGAGGGCAAACATGTTTCAAGCAGTGTTGCTTCAAATGTTCTGTTGCCTCAGCTGTTCCATGAACCAAAACCTCCAGGGGAAAGAAAAAAAAAACATACATACCATACCCATAAGGTTAACATCATTTGAGGCAAGTAGAAAAAAATATGGACAATCAAATATGATTTTTTAAAAGGACAGTCAAAATAGCTACAAGGATCCCAAAGCATATAGAACATGAGTGCATTTCGGGAGCTGATGGGACATTTACGAAGAAAGTCCCATTATACTACATCTCCCGTATTGCAAGTGAATCTATATTTGGTTCATCCTCCAACTCATTTGACAAACTTGAGGATATTAAGAAGTGATATCCTAATGTATAAAGGCACCCACAACTACGTAGTATTAGGAGAAGAGAGACAATAATTCAAATAATTTGATTATCTTTTGAATTAAACTTTAAGGTGTCTACAGATAAGTCATTTGATTGCTCCATCTGGTAGGTGTAAATATGTAATTGACAAAAGCTCGATAAAACTAGTGAATACTAGCGTAAAACTGACATCTAAAATAATTCACTTCACTGAAAAAAGGAAGAAAGAAAATACACTTACTAACTTTAGAGGAGCCATATGGGAAAGAATTGATTTGATGGATCTCGCATCAGAGCGGCCCTCAAAATCCATGTAAATCAATGAACTCTTCACTTGAACCTGAATTACAGAAGGAAACAAAAAAAATAAAAACAAAACAAAAATTAGTTTCAGTTAACAATATTGGTAAAATGATCAACTAATTCAGTAGACTTCAACTTACGGTCAATTCAGTTGATACAACTTTTGAAGGCCTTGTGTCCAGTATCAAACTAGCAGATCCTTCATCCAGTTTTCCATCCACATCACCACCAACCTGAGATAGATGATGAAGTATTAAAATAATGAAGCATAATCGTAGATACAAATCTCTGTCCAACGAGCTGACAACAATTTGGCTTAAGTGGACCAGAGAAGTTCTTCCTAGCATATGGCTAACATGTCCTAGGATAAGGAAATCCCAGTTATAAGTTTGATTTTTATTGGGGTCACCAAAGAAATTCATATGGAGTTGATTTTCAGACTGGCCTGATAAATAGGCCATGAAGCATTTTTTCCGCAGAGCCACGGACTAGATTTTTGGCATTTAAATTTGACACCCCCTCTTGCTCTGCTTCTCATTATTGGTTCAGAACCACAATCACACTAACCCCATCATAGACCAGCAGTCAACGAAGGATGTTTATCACTACATAAATATGCTTCCCCTTTCGTTATTTTTTCCCTGAGATGAAATTATACCCAACAGCATCCAGTTTCAGCTCAAATCATCAATTCCTAAACTCCGTGGTCCTTCCTCTTAAAGTTAAGTGCCATGCGCAGCACCATAAGCACCAGTCTTACATACCTCAAGAATCTGGTACATATAAGTAACACACTTTTCAATCTGATGGATGGTTTTCGAAGGACCTTATTTTAAACTTCCAATATCAACAAGATATGAGGCTATTCTTTGTCATATTTTATCACCATAAACTGAGTCAGAAGCTAAATAATAATTTCAACGAACAATAAATAAATTTGGCAGAAACCAAGAATTCCAATACTCGACAATGAAAACTTACATGCATGGCTCCATGGTCCTTGTCTTCATCCTTTATTACATAATCATCTGGATTTATGACTTCACCAAAGTCATCCCACTCAGAATTATTTTCATAGAATGGAAACATAGGGGCAACACCGGTAGAAGGAGGTGTGAATCCATCAATTAACATGTCCCGGAATCCATCACTACGTGGACCCGCTGCTGAAACAAACAATTGAAAAGTTTCATTATATACAGTACAAATAAGATGTAGTTAACGTACTTTAAAGGTTTCTCCCCAATACAAAGGACCTATCATATGACGTAATCATCAAACCTCACAAAGAAAACCTGCAGAACTTGTGAAAATCCACAATGGTAAAAGTGATTACTCATGTTCCAATCATTTTCAAACCTACCATCTGGCAAAGAAAGTGTTTTGCTAGTATCAACATCCATTGGATCACTCATGTTGACATCAGCTGCATGAGAAGCTTTTGATTCCTCCTCTTTAATCATACTAGCCTTTAAAGCCTCTTCCTTTTTTACTCTGTTCTGCTCTTCTTCATAAGCAATTAGCTCCTCTCCTACCAAAGGAACCCTCTTGGACATGGTAACCTTAACAGCTTTTGGAGGAGGGTCTGCCTGAAGCATGCGAGCTAAAGTACCGAACTACATAAAATATAGAATGTCAAATCATAACATTAAGTGCCTGACGTGAATAATTATGTCAAGAACCTAGGTCTGAACTATACCTGGGCTCGTTCTGTAAAAAGCACAAGATTCTTGGGATCAGTTGCCCATTCTACAAATATGTCGTGAGAGAAACCAGCTTCCAAACTGGCCATGGATGCTAAAACGACCTGTAAGGCAAGTACATGTTAGTGCCAGTCGACATGGTAGGGAAACAAAAGATAAATACCCAAAATGTATATTTTTTAAACCTTCGGACCAATTGGAGCATTGTCAAGTTCGCTTTTATTAACTAAAAGTGTTATACGCCTGCAAGCATTAGCAAACATACTTAGTAAGTGATTGTTTAGCAACAGTTATTTACAATAATATCTAAAAATTAGTGACTCCCAAAATTTAAAAATCTCATGAGAAACATAAATAGAAAATAGGAACACTTACCTCAGATTAAAAGCATTATCACGTGTTTTCTCAAAGGACTTTGCTATAGAATCACTCATCCACTCAAGGAAACTTTTGACATAATCAATTGTGCTAGATGCAACATATGTTAGAAAGAAGATGGGATAGTTCAGATTCTCTTCCGTCCAACACTGGAATTAATGGGAAGAACCAGTATAAATATAGTACAGTTGAAAAGACAAAATTTCTGTCTGGTCAATAGGAAAAAATACAGCACTCATCTCCACTCCACTAACCGTTTCCAATATTTGAACAAGTTCCAAAACTCGGCCGGCAGTATCAACCGGTAGCAACACATTTCCATCAGATCGTAGAGTCTTCTTTATAGTATCTACATAATAACCAGTAAATATAATACAGTCCAAGAATAACATAACCTAATTCATTTATATAGTATGTATATAATTGTTCATTCCATTCATGTTTCTGCAACAGGAAAAAGAGAAATAATGAAGACAAGTAAACATGTATTTAACTGTATACGAAAAAATTCAAAACAAAAACTTGAAGCAGCTAATAATTTCATAATTATAAGAGAAAGGTACCTGTAAATTCCTTGTCCTTTTGGCGTCTATAAGACTGATTGTTCAAAGCATTATAGGCATCTGTTATCAGCACAGCAGGGCGCACAAAGGATGATTGATTGATTCCGTTCAAATGCCTGAAGAAAATCACAGAAGTAATCAATTCAAAATCATCTTTCTTTACTCCAAACATCGGACACGCATATAAATAACTGAATCACACAGTGAGTTGGGAGAAAAATCAAGAATTACTTCTCTTTTCTATGGTTGAAGTCCACAGCATATATAACATCTTCCCCATCCTTTGTTATCTTCCAGACAGTGCCACCCAAAAGATGCCCAGACACATGGGGTGAAATCACAATTCCCTCTCCTTTGCCTGGAAACTATATACATTAATATATCTATACTCACTCCACCAATACTCTGCCTATGAACAATGAATTATACAAAATGAGCATACCAGTAAGATGATGATTTTGAGCATAGGTTAGTCTGGAGACATTTTGGAAAGCAGAATCAATATCATCTAGTGTAAACAGGTCGAAGTCCGACACTTGCTGCATAATTTGAGTAAATAAAACGCCGTGGCAACACAATGCTCGGTCAGAAACTTACACAAACACATGGTGGGCATAAATACATAAAATTTCAATATAGCATCGTATGCTTTATGGATCAAATTTGTAGCGTACCTTGCGTGCGAGGTATTGATCATACATGGTGAGGAGACCTAATCTGTAAACCGGCTCGGTGGAGAAAATGGGAGCGGCGAGGCCGAGCTGTTTCATGGCGTACGGAAGTGCGCCGAGGTGAAGTGTATCGGAATGCGACAACAACACTGCATCTACCGTCGAAGCTACCCTGCACGACAAAACATTTTCATTGATAATCAGAAGAAGAGCAACAAAAATTCAAGCAAGAGACTGAATTGAAGAAAGAAAGAGAGAGGGAGAAACCTGGAGAGGGGTTCAAGGAGAGAGGGGTCGAAGTGGTCGTTCCAACCACAGTCAATGAGGAAGTTGAAGCCGTCGATTGACACCAAATAAGACAATGGATTCTCATTGTACACTCCACACAACGGCGTTACCTGAACTGAAGTTCCCATCTTTTCCCCAGGCTCTGCAAATTTGGAGAGAGAACGGTGTTTGAAAAAAAAAAAAAGTGATTGGAGGACTGAGAACTTGAGGAGGAAGAGTGGTGGCACCTGATGTCGTTGTGGGAAAAGAGCCATCCCTTGAAGTAAACACGACATGTCGTTTGTCGGAAGAGCTTCAACTATCCTGTGTCCACAAAGTAGTGTGTTAATCGGTTTTTCGGTTCGGTTTTTTTACCGAAATCGAAACCGGTTGGAAAATCAGTTCGGTTCGGTTTTTCCTCCAATGCGGTTCGGTTCGGTTTTTCCTCCAATACGGTTCGGTTCGGTTTTTTCTCTTATTCGGTTCAGTTCGGTTCCGGTTAAAACTGGTTTTTTTTCCTTCAAATTATGGTGAATCGGTTCTGTTAAATCGGTTCAATTTTCTCTAAAAACCAATTTTTTTTTGTACTTTTATACAATAATCAATATTTATTATTTAATTAATGTCCATTACAACCTAATTAATGTTTATTACAACTAATCAAGATCCATTATAACTAATCAATGTTCGTTACAAAGTAACCTAAAGCATTTCGGTTCGGGTCGGTTTGGTTCGGTTCGATTTTTAGGTCTATTCAGTTCGGTTCGGTATTATTATACCGAAAACCGAAACCGAACCAGTTCGATTCGGTTCGGTTCGGTTTTTGGTTTTCTCCAACCGAACCAGTTCGATTTTTTCCGGTTCGGTTCGGTTTTTCGGTCGGTTTTTTCGAACCAATTAACAGGGCTACCACAAAGTACATCTTCATTTTTCTCAATATCGACTCCTGGGATCCATAAACACGAATGTTAACAAAATTAGAATAACACAAAAAATATTCATATTTATTTTTTTTTAAACAATATAAGAGGTATAAGTATAACCACTTGAATCCATTACCTTTTTTTTTCTACCACCCACGCCTTCCATTAATCATCACTCCTTCGATTAATCCATCGAATGGCAGGATTGGACCCTTTTAACTAGATGGTAGTGAGGTCTTATTGCCTTATTGGAGACGTTATTGGAGTAATATACCTTAAGAAATAATTCAATAGTATTATAAGACATAACATCTAATAATTTTTTTTTTGTTTTGGTAATCCAAGCCATTTGTTGTTGGTGCAACTTCTCTTTGTCTTGTGCTCTCTTTGTTGTTCATGTTCAAGTTTTTTTCCGCAGTTCAAATCAGGATAATTTATCAAGAAAAATTTTAATTTCTTATTTCAAAGAGATTTTTGTAATATTAATACATATATTTTCTTCATTAGAAGGTCGAAAACTCAAACTGAAGTGTTAGAAGTGTCAAGTTTCAGAAAATAGACATGATTACTAATTTCCTAGCAGGTTTTTCAACTAGGACTGGGACTAGGAGTAGGCCTTCCCATTCCAGGTGAATGTACATCTTCCAATTTGCTCTCCAAGCATATCCCTAAGGTGGTGCCCATCAACGGTAAACATGAGTGGCTCATACTTCTATCTGATGAGTCGTATCGTTCGCGTTTGGCAACGGTCCATCCCATAGTTCCGGTAGTTCCTTCCTTATCCAAGATATGAAAACAATCGGCCCCAGCGTAGAGGGCACCTATATTCACCAAGAAGACAAGAAAAAAATAAAAAGATGGTCAAGAGATGCAATCAAATCTTCTATCAGCTCACCCCAACGACAAAAGCAACCCAGATGAGGCAATGCAAGTTTAGCATCTGAAGAAACTGAATCTTAGAAACGGAAACAACCAGAAGTTCTCATAAGAGAATGGCATAGAATTCCGAGAAACTTTAAAACAAAAGGAATTACCAAATAAAGAAGGGCGGGTTGAGGTGAGTGGGTCAAAATGCCAGCTGCTAAAGCAGTAATCAGTCCAATGGCGTATCCAGGAAGGGCATACCAAATATATTTGTGCCCTTTTGAGGAATGCATATCCAACAGATTTACTGAATCCTTGCTCCTTCGATGATCAAAACATAGGACTAATGCCAAAAGCATGGCAGGAATTGCCTGCAATAAAACATGAACAAAATAAAATTTTAAATTGTTTGCAGGATAGAAGTAACTAGTCATAATAAAATATAATTGAGATAATTTCAAAATAATACACTGAAATGAGAGCATCTTAAGGCCCTGGCATTATGAGAAAGGCCTATCCTGAACCAATCAGTTTATCAAGTAATTTTACTTTTAATGACCTGATAGAATATAATCAGCACGACTGGAATATTCAAAAACTTCACTATCCCCTTATCAAATTGTCCAGGAGTTATTGATGAAGGAATAACAACAATACTAACTCTAGCTTTAGGGACTAGCCCAAAATGCTTATAGCATTTTGAATCTTACCCGGTAGTCTGGCAACTATAAATATAAGTATGGATGCAACACAACAACAAAAAGTAACACAAGATTGGATTATCAAATTAAAAAAAGTAACCCACCATCAATATTCAAGAGTTACAATACGTTATAGTTGCTAATTGATGAAAAAAAAAATACCATGTCACCAAGACCGAGCATCATGAAGTCTCGGGCACCTCCAGGAATCACTCCACCGAATAAGTTCCTGGGAAAGACAATCTTCACAGGCAACTCCAACTTCTTTGTTACCATTTGCAGCCCAGGAAGACTCAAACTATTTGCAACAGTGTGAACCGGGTTTGAGGCTTGTTGTGTTGCCACTGATACCATCACATTTGCCCCAAAAAATCTCTCAGAGAAGAAAACCCAGAATATGTCATATACGAAAAGGCAGACAAGGAGCATTGCACAAATTTTGATGTTTGGAAGACGAACATGGCTCACAAAGGCAATACATATGGAAATGCCCAACAAATTGTTCAATACCCAATGTCCAGAAACAAGCCAAGCAGCAACCGTACCAATGCATAACAACAGTAACATCACTTGGAATCGTGTAAATGACTTGGAGCAGCACCTCGACACATATGGGTCAGAAAAACCAATTTGTGACTTTAACTGGGCAACATAAGGAGATAGGCAGAAAAATAGGGAGGAAATGGAGGCAATCGCTGTGAATACAGTGAGGAGTTGCGAGACAGAAGTGAACAGGTAGAACATCAAAAGCAAGCTTATAGAGCTCATTACAGGGATCATGAGTGCTTGGGACCTATCTAATGTAATTGATGTTTCTGACCAGTCACGATTTTTCTCCATTTCTTTCCCATAATTAAGAGCGCGAAATGCAGATCCAAAAGTCACACCTACTGCCGTTACAATTAGAGTAATAGGTGCAGGCTCCAGCAAAAGCAAAAGCTTCCAGAGAGGCTCCATATCGAATTTAACACTCAATTTATTCCAGTTTTCTTCTCAAAACTGACTTTTATGCACACAATAAATAAAAAAAGTTACCGGTCACAGAATTTGCAACCAAAGTTGCAACGCTTCTTCTCTGACACTTGAGCAGAGAAATCCATGCAACCTGCGAAACAGTTATGAAAATATAAAAATGTTCAAAGTTTATTGTCAACTTTCCATGTTTTCTCAAGCAACAAAGAATCAAATCCTGATTCAAAATCCTATCTTTCACGGGGTATTATAGCAATGGGAAAAAGAAATGCTTATAAAAATCTCAAAAACTTGGTTTGGCATATCTTTCTTAAAAAATCCTAACCCATCTATACTTGCCACCAACAGTTGGGCAAGCTGAATTGACTATTTAGGCAACTTCGTTAGAACCCTAAATCAATACTCAAACAAGTGTCAAACTTTAACATGTTATTTAATTTTTCCCCAATTTAATGTCAAATTTCCTCTCATTGCCTACATTTTCCCATTAACTAAACAGTCCCTACCAAAACTTAAGTGAAAACCCAAACACCAGCAAATTTACAAAAACGAACATCTGCCCATTACAAACAAGCAAATATAAAGCCAAAAATTCCACACTTATCAATTTAACAGTCAATAATGGGTGTAGCTAAAGATCTGAGACATTGAGCGTAATGAAATGAGAAATTTGAGTTCAAATACTGATAGATGAATTGGGTGCTGGGAGGACTAACCTTGGACTTCGGGAGAGTTTGAAAAACCTTTGCTTCCTCTCTGATGAACCAGGTCTCTTTTCTCGGAGCTCTATACAATGGGAAACATCCTTTTTCTCATTTTCACTTTGGCCCTCGGAACGTTTACTTTTTATCTACATTCTTCCCCAATTATGTGAGGTATTCTTGTTTTTATCTTATATAGGGGTTAAGCTGCAATATCATTTTCTAATGTTTTTTTTTTTAATAAGACCACTTTTAACTTTTAAGCCTCTGGACTGGGGGTAAGCGCAAGTGGTGACTCTGTGTGAGAAAATATATTGGATAAACAAAACAAAACAATTTAGACGGTTTTGGTGTATAATTGAACATCATTGATAGTGACTTTATTTTTCAATGGGAATTAAACTACATATTCTTCAACTATCATAAATAAATAAGAATGTTGAACTAATATTTCCTAAGAGAAAATTATTAAACTAACTAATACACTAATAGGATGTACATGGTATATTTAACTTTATATTTTAACATCTTGTCTACATTCCCAAAAAAAAAAAAAAAAAGAGGTATAATAGTCTACGTTTGATATTGTAAGATTTGGTCTAGTTTGGGTTGAATATAATCGGATACGATCGAGTGAGTTATCGGGCTTAATTTGGAAGCTTGGAAGTTTAAACTCAAAAGATAATGACTTATTGCACTCAAATATTAGTGACTTATTGGACTCAAATGGAGAGCAACGTAACACACAAGGGAGCATTTATTGACTCGGAGATTCAAAGTAACTATTTATTATTGATTCAGATATTATTTGTAATTAATAAATAATTTTTTTAAAAAAAAATATCATTTATTAATTGCCTTTTAATAATAAATAAATCTCCCCTAATAAGGACATTAATGGCAAGAAATCATTCACGTATTTATTAACATGGCTACTAGTTAAATATGTAAAAACATTATTTATTATTTGGCAATAAATCTACTAATTAATATATTTAGCTACTAATATATTAATATTACTAATAAATGTGTAGACGATTTCTTGTCATTAATATCCATATTTGATAATATTAGAAGGAAAAACATTTACTTGAAAACTGAAATTATGCCAACTGAGTACATCAATTAATATGATAAACTCGAAATTGGAAAAAGAAGAAGCTAAATGCATGTAGTTCTTTGGTGAATCAATAAAGAATGGAGTTTGACGTGATTGCTATCATCATTGCCAAACGAGTCGCAATCCGAATTTAACGCAATTGAATAGCATTATGGTAAATTAAAAGAATACTACGATTGTATTATGGTAAAACAAATTAAATGTGTTCATACCTAAATTGGTCGGCCTGGTCAGAGGCCCGAACCAATCTGACCTGTTCCCACTCCACCAGTCCCAGGCAAGTCTCAGATTACGCCAACAAAGCCAAGAACGACATAGGAAGACCAGATCTGGTCGGCAAGGCTCATTGACAAGTCATAAATGCTATCCGGGACCACCACAGGATACCTGTCAAACTCCTAGAGGCAGCAACATTTATCCCACATTGACAAACACCAACAAACACATTCAATGCTACTATAAATACAAGGGCATCCCCCTCCAAAAGGTAATGACAATCTTGCCCTCACGCTGTCTAAATTACAACAGTACCCTCCTACTTAACTGACTTAAGCATCGGAGACTGTTCGGCCGGCATCACACCGGTGTCCCTTTGCATTACTCTCTTCCTGTGCAGGCCACAATATTTCGAGAGGGATCGCGAAGGAAGCTCAGCGAGGCAGGAGTAGGTTGATCCATTTCTTGCATCAACAAAATGGAATATCTATGAGCTAGCTTCCATCTTGTTGAGGTTTGATAGGTCGACATTGTTGGAATATGATCAAGATCATATAGGCTTACAATGTGTATGCATATATATGGAGATACACCATAATATTGGTATGACAATATACACGTGATCATGAAATATATCCTCTCGGAAAGTTACGAATGTTCATAAATAGTTATATTTTTATACCAAAGAATATAACTGTATGCTTATGAACAAATCTACCCTTTCTGAAAGCATAGAAGTGAGTTGATATAAGTACTCACATCAGACAGAAATAGTTTCAATTTAATCAGAGTCAGTCCAATCATTTGAAGGCCCGGAGCAAAAATAAAAAATGTGTTTTTAATTTGCACATATAAGTATTAAAATGTAAATTTTTATAAACTGATTATTTAAGTTTTATCCAGTGAGGTCTCATTAAAACTTTTACTAGGAAAAATCTATTATGAAAATACACTTGACCAAAAAAAAAATAACTCGTGCCCAAAGCATTACATTCAATTCATAAACAAACAAAAAAAATCCATATTTCTAACTTATATATGGATGAAAATATTCACATTCAAGACTAGTAGACTACAACTTTCATATTTAATAAAAGCAATTAGTCCATCATTTAAAATGTTTGAACCAACATCAAATGTACACTCTTATATTATATTATATTATTTATATTAATAATTTTGGGCCCTATATTGTTATAGGCACAGAGCTTGAACCCCTTTTGCCCTACCCATTAGCCGGCCCTCAATTCAATTCAACGCGAAATTAATTATGTCTTCAATCTTCATATGTTCATTCTCCCATGGCATCACCGCATTGTAACAAACTGTCTAATGACATTCAAAAGATACTATACCAACATTGGTATTAGAGTTTGATTATGATCATGCTGGAAGGGAGAAGAAATCAAATCATAATAAGGCCCTCTGACAATCAAGGTCATTTTTTTTTGTTTTCAATTGCACATTTGATCCCAGCAATTTTGGCAGTCGTTTTGTCATTGATGTTGATGGTTGTGTCCAGATGGTTTTCATGTGATTTGACTCAATAGATGGTTGCTCAGGTTTACTATATGCATGCATGTTTTATAACTGGAGGATAAAGAGTTCGTTTTTGCGAAATGTATTTTTAAATGATGTTATTTTTGTCACTCACACCTTTGATGTTTTTTATGACTCTCCAAGGCGTGGCACTGAGATCGAGGTTGATCTAGAGGTGGAGGCATGAGTAGAAATCAGTACAGCTATCCCTTATTTGACATGTGTTAGGGGCGTTTTCAGAACACCGGTTGACTTGTCAAACGGGAGTAGGATTGGGTACGGTTATCAAAGTAGTTTTGGGACGGGTCTTGTCACGAAATGTGTAAGAGAAAGACATCAATGACATGCCAAATATTCCATATGCACTAGTAGCGAGTAGTTTGATGTATGCAACGAAAAGTATAAGGCCGAGCATATGTCATGTAATAGGATTAGTAAGTAGATATCAATCTAAGCCTGGTAGCCAACAATGACAAATGGTTAAGACTTAAGAGGATTATTATATATCTAAAAGGTACTCAACAATTGAAACTTTGTTTTGGATCAAATGATCAAGACTTAGTTTGCTACTACGTTGCAGACTACGCATGTAATTTAGATGATAGAAAATCAACCATTGGTAATATTATTTTATTCTTTGGAACATCTATTTCTTGGCTAAGAAAAACAGGGTTGTTTTGCAAAATGCATGATGGAAGCGGGATACATATCTTGCAGCACATCGGTAAGTACTACAGTATGGGCTACGCGCTTTATTAACAATTTGAATATTGGTATACCAGATAAACCTGTCAATATATGGTAACAAGTCGGCCATTAATTGTCTCATTAAGAATGGAGCAAATAGTTCTAAAGGAAAATATATTGAAATTAAATATCAATATGGAAAGAATAGATGTGAAAGTACTACGTATCCTCTGAAGAAATAATGGTTGATCCTATGACCAAAGGATTAACTGCGGAAAGTTTCGGAGAGCATGTGTCGACAATGAATTTGAAAAACATCTAGATATGTGATAGTCGATCAGAACATGTGGTATAAGGATATTAGGGACGCTTAAGTTGAAATATAATGCGACTCTATCTGAATTGCAACATTTAGTGAAAGAAATTATAGAGGACGCTAGCTAGGCAACAAAATTATAACTAATCATCTTGCATGTGAATACCATTTTGAGGCATCAAGTATGAATTTGTATAATAAAGGCATATAGTATAAATTCTTTGATAATAGGAATCAAGGAAAGCCTCTGGATTAGCTTAGGAGGAAGTACTTGATCAAAATTTCAACGCATTTTAAGTATTTTGATTTGGCTGAAGTCACCATTAGTATTAAATACATATCGTATTTTTCCTAATACGAAGTAATGGTGCCATTTTTACTTGAAAGATAGCAAAATGAAGTCGCTGAAATAAGCATAGTCATGTGCATGTAAAAGTCTAAGGCACAGACCGATGACAATGTACAAACATTTGTAATCTATTAGGATAATCAGAGTGATCAAAATTTTGATATCCTTATTAGAGCCTATATATGGAATCTCATATCATTGTGATCAGGGATAGGACTAAAGCTTATAATCCTTCCCACCCAAGCCGACTTTTTTATTAATCATTTGTTTAATCTAGCTCATATTAGACCTTAAAAATGAAAATTATAAATAATCGACTTTGAAATAAAATAGGGGATGAATTTTTTGCTAATTGTATGGCCATCCACATAATTGAAAGAAAGTTTACTTGTACTATTTGTAAGTTTGTATTGAAGAGATAATGGAGAATTTTGATGTTCTTAAGACTTGAAGTGCATATTTTGTTTCATTACATGTTTAGTTATAGTTTTTGTTGTAATTTTTTTTTTCTTCTTTCTATCAAACTTTTATTTATGTTTATAGATTTGAAGGGTAAAACTCATTACTTTCCCCCTTGAATAGGTGTGTATTTTTAAATTTGTTAATGAAATTGAGTTTTACCATTGAGTTATTCTAATATAACATGTAAATTTAGCTCGTCTATAATTTGGGTTCAGAATGACAAGAACCATCCTTCTGATCATAATCAAGTGGGAGATGTTGGAATATAATCAAGAAGGTATATGCTTATAATGTGTGTGCATATGTATGGAGATACAACATAACATTGGTGTACCAATATATATATACATGTTATCAAGAGGCACCTCCTCTCATAAAGTTACAACTGTTCATAAACAATTATATCTTTATACCAAAGGATATAATTGCTTATGAACAGATGTATCTTTGAAAGGATACAAGTGAGATAATATATATAAGAACTCACATCAGGCACAAATAATCTCAAATCAATTCAACTTGAGATTGGCTGTGTCTTCAATCTTGATATGCAGATCTCACTTGGCATCACAACATTATAACAAATAATCTAACGACATTTAGAAGATCCTATACCAACACATATCATCCTTCCGACAACAACAACAACAATAACCACCAAAAATAAAAAATAAAAAACACTTCATATAATGGAACTCGGGATTTTTCTATTCACAAGCTTAATAAAGGAAATCTATGCTCATACTAAAATTTCAAGGAAACTAACGCATAAATTCATTATTATTATTACTAAAATTTTGATTCGATTACATATATAAATCAACATGTTTGAAATTGAACCAGCAATATATGGATCATATAAATTAATCTTGAATAACGAGGACTAATTTGCCACTGAAATTCAAAGTGGTTATAAACCTAACTAATTAACCAAATCCAAAGGTAATTACGTTCCTTTTACCACCAACCCATAATCCTCAAATTCTTTTGGTTGACAAAAAGAAAAAACTCAGGCCACCATCCATTTCAAGTAGTCATCATCAATTTATTATAAATTTTTATCGTCTTCTTATTCATATATGAATTGATTATGAGACCCAATTTATCAAAATTGTTATTATCATCTCTTGTCATGTAGTTATTATAAAAAAAAATTGAATCGTTTTCATTCGAGCGAATTATTATACATTGTTTACTTGGATTACCACTACTCAACTCAAACAGTTCTTATCACAAATTTATAGCGTCTTAAATATTTGTTTGAATCGATTATGAGACGTTGTTTTATCCAATTACGAGACCATGCCTAACGCGGAAGAGGAAAATGACAATTCAAAACCACTATTATGCCCACTGAAAAATAAATTAGGGAAGGGGGCCCCATAAACCCAATCCACGTTGGACCATACCCACGAGCACCTCCTAACACATCTCATCTATATCTGTTTTCTAAAGCTAGCTTCCCCAAGCGCCAGTGCGCCAGTGCGCCACCTCCATGAGATGATATGATCTATCTTTACCCAAACCAAATCTCTATATTTACCCAAACCAAATCTTCCATCTCCGACTCCCTCTCAATCTCACACCCAAAATATCCCTCTCCAAATCCCACACTTCTCGCCCCCGTCACAATAAGTGGTATAAATTTATTTAATTTTATCATTAAATTAGGCACGTGATTAGAATATTTACCGATTTCCTTCCTTTCTTAGCAACTGCAGACCAGATCATATATTGTAAACATTTCGCGCAAAGTTTTCAGTGTACTCACAACATCTTGAGAGATTCATGACGAATATGATTCATTTGAACGTAGTTGCCATCACGCTGGCTCTGTTAACATGCGCGCCTTGGCGCATTTACGCTGAGGAGCGGCGCCTCCTGGTCAACATGACGGTGGTTCGGAACGCCGCGGCTCTCGGAGCTTGTAAGTTAATTTCTTCGTCTCAACTGAGAAAAAACAAGAAATGAAAAAGTTCAATTTATTATTATTATGTTTTATTTTGTTTGCGTTGGTGGGGGAATATTCGTAGTTTGCTTGGATGGGAGTTTGCCTGCGTATCATCTGCACAGAGGATTCGGCGCCGGAGAAAGAAACTGGCTTTTACAGTTCGAGGTAATTATTATTTTTTAATTTTAATTTTATTTTAAAAATGATAAAAATAATGCTAAATAAGTAGAAGTATTAGTGTGTAGTTTTCAAAATATGGTCTATAAACGTGGATCCTAATATTTTTCGAAAAACAATAACCTGTCACAAAGTGTGCTTTCCTGCTACCCCATTTTTAATCTGTCTGTGAGTGCAGTTACAGGGGATCGTTTTACAGCATATTTCTCATCGCTTTCAATTCACCGCACCAAATCATCCAAGGATGATAATCAAGAGTGTAATTTGCATATTTTCATTAGAATTTGGTTGCATTTTCATTAGATTTTTTGTTGTATTTTAGACGACACGACATGGTAGCTTGTAACACGTTAACAATTGTGTACTCACCTTGAGCCACTCTTGCCTTTTTACTTTGTCGGGGATCAAATACTTGGGAAACCAATACGACATCGTCCTCTGTTATTGTCTTGTGTACTGTGCGACAACTTGCAGTTGTGTGGGTGGATCGGCCGCACTACTGACGTGGCTTTCTCTTCTTTGCTCAAATTGAAATCAATATATGACGTTGAATGTTACCGATCGCATTATTCCGTAAAATTGACTAGTACGTGGTGATAGGTGGAGCAAAAATGAACCCAAGTAGATGAACTTATTTCATTGCTTTGCCTTCTTCCACTTTCCTTAAGGGTCCGTTGGGCTCTACTTTGCTATCACTTGTGAATCAAGGAATCCTGTTAGTGATTAGTTAAGTCGGTTGAACCAGTTAGGTAGGTTGGTGTGTGGGGTCCATGGTGAAACTTGGCCATGAAGCTTTGAAGTTTATGCATTGATGATCATGAATAATCATAACCCAAAGTGATGATCATAGGGTGGCGGGTGGTGCAATGACATAAAATCATGCCTGGACAGAGCCAACACGAGAAGAGGATCGACACGTTACATGACCAAGTTGGAGGTCTTTTCTGGAATTCTAACCAATAATCCATCTCTTAATCCAGGTACTCATCATCATCTTCGATCAATTCAATTCCATGTGTTTTTATCATTTCCCCTATAATCATATATACATCTCTTAATCTTGGTATTAGTCAACCATTTATGTTTGATCCATCTTGTGCTCCATTTATGTCATCATATTTTCACACATCATACTATCTATTTTTATAATTTGAACAATAGTGAAAAATACCTAGGAAAATGCGGAAGCGGATCTGTTTTCTTAATTTTAAATGTTAAAAGAAAGCAAATTTAAAAGAAAAAGAAAAAGAAAAAACATTATTTTTGGACCAGATCCACGTACATCCCCATCCAGGCCCCGACCTCCTCCTCGCCTTAGCTCCTCACTCCCTCAACCAAACTCACATTCGCTTGCAGCTAAAAAAGAAGAAACAGTCTTGCAGGCGCTTTGGCATTCATCCGCTTCCATGAAGTGGGTATCAACTCTCAACTCCTCCCTCATTTCAACCCCACCACATTACGACATCAATCCGTGACATATTGAAACCCATAAACACATAAATGAAATCCAAAAACACATAAATGAAATCTAAATTTGAAACCCATAAACACATAAATGAAATCCAAATTTGAGAACATTATGGAAAATTGTCAAGAACTAAAAATTGAAACCCAACATATGAAATCCGAGTTTGAATCCACTGGGAAACTGTCAAAATTGAAACCCATATAAGCATAATACGTAAATTTGAAACCCATGAAAACTATCAAAATTAAAACCCATAAACCTAATATGAATCCAAATTTAAGGGGAGATCAAGTAGAGATGTGAGCGACATGGTAGCAAGAGTGAACAGCGGGATGGGGGATGGCTGGTGGCTCAGTCGAAGTTGAGGAGAAGAAGGTCTTGTTAGGTCGGGAGTGCAGTTTTGATCTTTGTCTTTTTCCTTTACCAATTTTCTAATGGGAATAAGAAATCATTAATGGGTTTTAGGATAAAAATTAAACGGTCTTGAGGCATTGGGTTTGTGAAAAATTTTGAGTTCAGGAAAAACATTGGTGTGGTGGTGGATTGGAGCTGAGGGAGGAGGTCATGGAAGCAATGCAAGCCAAGGAGAAAGGAGGTCATGATTTGAGTGTTGCTGCAAGCGAACTGAGTTTGCTTACGGGAGGTCGCAAGTTTTTTTTTTCTCTTAAATTTACATTTTTTTTTCCTTTTTCAGAGTTAACGAGGTTAATTAATTTTAAAATTAAGTAGAGTGTCAAATAACTAAAAATAGGACATAGGAAGAGACACCAAGTTGGGACACCGATTATAATACAGTAAGACTCGGAATGTGATTCACTCGAATATATAAGAAAAGAAAATGCTTGTTATACTAACTGATTTTGCATAATTTATCACTCAACCCACATGAAATGTTGACTTCGTTTGATTTTGAAGTTCTTAAAGAACGAAGCATGTCTCTCTCCCTATATCATATAACAAAAGAGGGGGTAAAACGGGAAACAGTCCATGTTCCATGCATTGAGTATTGTCCCGTTGATTATCTGACCTAGCTTCCAGCCTTTTTTCCAGTTTTGTCATTTCTTGTTGTTTTCTGGACTGTTTAATTAAAGGCCATGACCAGTAAGCCTGGACCCCTGGGGTGCACAATAGCCAGTCTCCCATGACTATGAGTATGAGTAGGTCCATTTGGAAGATCCGATGGCATAGCTACATCCACGTAGTTTGACCTCCCACCATCCATTCCGAAAGTTTTCATAATCAATCATGTCCTCGTTACTCGTAATCTCGTATTGTACATGTTGAAGAAAGTATTTACCCTAATAGGTACTAGCAGTCGTTATGTCATGGATCATATATGTGTCGAGATGTTGATGGAGATTGGAGGGTCAATATGCCATTAACCATGTGTGTATCAATATTCAATACATCAAGGATGTTGATAAATATATAATTGATATATCGTGTAGTGTCTAATGTGGGTGTATGACAACGATAGTATAGATATAATTAAGTTAGTGATAACGCAGATATATCATATGTCCAATTGTTGTCACAAGAAGTCATTTTATGCTCTATTTTTCTCGTTCTGTACATACTCGTTTTTTTCTTTCAATTTACTAATTTTGTAATCAATTCATTCACTTTCTGATTATGAACCAGATTTTTACAACTGGAACAGAGTGAAGCTCAGATATTGTGACAAAGCTTCATTTGCTGGAGATGACGTATTCAATAATGGGGTATGTACTTTTCTTTCAACAATATATATTTTCATAAAAATTAAGCTGCCTCTAATTAAAAATGAATACAACATTTGCATAAAATTAAACTGATGTACTACAATTTCTTTGTATGTATGTGTAAATGCACGTGTGAAATGAATGATAGACGTCGTTGCTCTATTTCAGAGGCCAAAAGATTTGGGAAGCCATCATTCTTGATCTTCTGCCAAAAGGTTTAGGCCAAGCAAGAAAGGTAATTAAAGAAATTACTTATATAATTAAGCTCCTAATGAACATTTTCGACATATTAATTAGATATTTTGATTCCATCTATTATTTTCCAGGCTCTGCTATCGGGTTGTTCTGCTGGTGGTTTAGCATCCTTTTTGCATTGTAACAACTTCACTAACTACTTACCTACCAATGCCAGTGTCAAATGCTTGAGTGACGCCGGATTCTTTCTTGATGGGTAAGTTAGGTCAATTTTGTCAACTTTACAAGTTCATGAGGGTTAAATCGTAGCTGCGATGTTCACCTGTTTTTTAATTTTCAAATGCAGGAGAGATATAAGCTTGAATCACACGATGAGATCTTTCGTTAAAGATCTTGTTTTGCTACAGGTTACTAAATCTTTGCTTGATTGTGTATCTGTTGGCATTTAGAACTGTGATTTTACGTATTTAGTCTTGAAACAACCAAAGTGCTACTTAATTACCAAGTTCAAACTAAATTTTTTTAGAATAAAATTGTGGGTGTTGTTTGTGGTTTAACCATTTAGAATTTGTTGTCCTAAAAAGTTTTGGGGAGGAAGAGGGGGAGTTTGGATAGGGTTTGCGGCGGATTATGTTAAAATTCAATCGTAATTTGCTACTTAGTTACCCGTTATAGGTAAAATGTGCCTTTTGCGACCATGTTCTAATTCACCAATTATTTTAATGCCCTATTTAGTTACAAGCATACATTATTCGACTTAGTAATTGTTGGTTGTTCGACTTTTTTCATCCTTATTTCTGTGTCCAATCTTATTGTTTAAAAACAATTTAAGTTGTTTTGTATTATAAAAAAAAATTACGAACCATATATGCATGGCGCACTTGACAGGGTGTCGAGAAGAATCTTGATGAGAACTGCACTGGTTCTGCGAATTTTCCCGAGTTGGTAAGATTTAATTGCCAGCATCGATCCAGATCATTTTTTTGTTACTATATATATATATATATCAGTCCATTAATCAAATTCTCAATTTCTATTTTCTCACATTAATTGTCTTAAAATTTCGATGCCTTGTTCATTTTGATCCAGTGCTTCTTCCCACAATATGCATTGAAATTCATCACAGCACCCTTTTTCATATTGAACTCAGCGTATGACGTTTACCAGGTAATAATAAAATTCACCATGCCTTCTCGATCTGAAATTAAATAAATTAGTTGATTTCGAAAAATAGTTACTTGATCGAGCTTCTGATTTCCACAGTTTCATCATATTCTGGTGCCGCCTTCCGCTGATCCACGTGGACACTGGAATCGTTGCAAGCTGAACCCGGCGGCTTGCAATTCCGAGCAGTTAGATATACTGCAAGGTTTCAGGAGGGATATGATTGCGGCGATGGGACTGTTCTACAAATATTCAACAAGTGGTGGAATTTTTCTTAACTCGTGCTTTGCTCATTGCCAAAGTGAATCTCAAGACACATGGTTTGCTGACGATGACTCTCCGAGAGTGCATAATAAGGTGCGTACGTGAGCCTTTATTGTCGCATATGACATACAATTTAGAATCTAGGGTTTTTCTTAAAAAAAATAAATAACATGTAGAATCATATCATCTGTCAAAGTTAAAATTATAATTTTGTAGACTCGGAATGATAAATCTCTATAACTTTTAGGATTAAAGTATCAAATTCAGGGTTATCATGAATTTGATACTTAAAAATCTAGAATTGAAGCTCCAAATATGACAATTTTATATCATAAATAATCAACTATGTCAATAAAAATAATCGAAATCGAAGAATCTCTATATATTAATGAGACTTTCATCGTCCATAATTATGTCTTTGATAAAAATTAATTTTTTGTTATGGAGAAAATCTTTTAATTAAGATCCATGTGGATCGAATGTTGAAATCTAGATTGTCAATTTTTGCAGACAATTGCAGAAGCAGTAGGAGATTGGTACTTCAGCAGAAGGGTAACCAAGGAGATTGACTGTCCATATCCTTGCGACTCCACCTGCCATAATCTTATACCATCATTTGATCAAGTAGTAATATATTCTTCATGAATTTTGAAAAGCAATTGTATTTGTAATGAATTATTCCATTTTTCTGACCTGAAAATGTGTGTTTAATTTGCAGGCACGTACAACATTGAAAAAGCTAACTAGCTAGATATATCAAACATTTTCAGGCAGACAATGAAGAAGCAGCCCAATACAATTATACAAAGTACGTGATACATATCTTATTTATAAGATAAAGCAAAAATCTACATATCTTGTCCAATAACTTTATTTAATTATTATTTTTTTCTTTCCGAGAGAGAAAGACAGAAAATAAAGATTTAAACTTCACTGCAAAGAGCAGCCATACGTACGTACGTGCTTTCTTTTCTATTTTGATTGCATAGAAATATAATTTTCTTAGATGTTTATTTCTTATTTAGACAAATTACAACTCAGTATTATGTACTTTATATTAAATTTTGGAGCTATGTTGAATTTTGAAAATTTTGTATTTAACTACTTTGAACTTATTAAATAGTTCATTATTACCTCATCGACATATATCCCGAAAGAATTTCCATTATTTGATGACATGGAGCGTGTTGGGGCAGCTCACAAATGAATCTCAGTGTGACTTTAAGCAAAGCTGCTTAATTAATCATTAGTTATCTCTCACTTAACATTTCGATGAGAGATATTGGATGAGAGAAAACCAAAGGAGTAATCAAGTAATTATATTTCTCGCCACTTTAAGATTCATTTTTGAATGAACCCTAGATGCACCATGTTATCAATTCACGAGAAATTATGTCAAAAAAATGTCCCGGAAATTCATCACCATGCATGGTTGATGCAATGCGCTTATATCAACAAAACCACGTAATGAATCGACATACAAGAACAGGGATAAATGCATGGAACCCTTACTACTCATAAAGCAACACACGATATTATTTATCCAAACACAATCCCCTAAACCTCTAAATTACATTTCCTAAATGGTAGAAATAAAATTAGTTGTCTTAAATAGAATTAAAAATACGTAAGGAAAGTAAGTAATTTTCTTCTATAATAAGTCAATACTAAATATAAAATAAGGTAATAGTGTTGATAACGTTCATAAATTTTACACTAATTTTAACGATCGTTTCTTAATATTATTATTAATAACCAACGTCCATGAGTTATGTCTAAATTCCTTTCGTTAAATTTGTCAACAGTTTCTTTTAAGAATAAGGATACAGTTGTCTTATTAGGTGTGTTTTTTAACATAAATTATTGAGAAATTTAGCAGAAGGACTATCCTTGTACATTTAAATATAATTTAAGGATATCTTACACTAATAGTGAATTTCAAGATGATAACTAAATTTAATATAAAATTTAGAAATGAGAGTAGAATTTTACGCCGAACTGCAGTTCAAGGAAATTGTTGAATCAAAAATCGAACCCGCTGCGAAAAGTCCTCACAATTCCTGCAAACAACAAACAATTAACTATCGTTGCCTCGATCGATTTACCCGCGGGGTTGTTCGACCAAGAACACTCTGATGCCTAAGTTAGCTTTGAGAGAGGAAAATGATATATTTCGAAGCGAAGAATCGACGTACCTTGGAAATGAAATATGTTCCGCTATTTATAGGAAAATCTTGGAAGTCTCGGAGCGTTCTGATTGGTCGGTTGAGTTTGTAATTAATAAATAATATATTATTAATTAAATATATTATTTAATCATTATAATAATAACTCATTATGATAATAATGATAATTATTGTGTTTTAATATTAATATTAATTGTCCGTTACTAAGAATAATGACAATTAACTCTCGGAGAGAATATTAATATTACGGAGATTTTAACCAGATTAAATAACGTATTTAGCTGGTAAATAGATTATTTAATGTGTGAGTGTTTTCAAATAACTAGCGTTATTGACATGGGCAATTTGGTCATTTAAGAAATTATGGACCACGTGGCAACTCCACAATTTTTGGATGATTTTGGGTTCCACAAATGCCCCTAGATCATTTAGGAATTTTAGGAATCCTAAGGGATGTATTAACTTTGGAATATATTCAAGAAGTTTCATTGAGCTTAGCGTTGTGGTCTAAATAAAATTTGACTTTGTATTGTAATATTCAAACTAGTAAAATTGGGCTTGAAGTTTGAAAAGAAGTTGGCCTTTTAATCTTGAAGAAATTTTTAACTTATTTTTCCTGATAGCCCAATTAAAGTTAAACCTAGGGTTTAATAATTTTTTTTTCCCAAAAAATGTTGTGAGTAGTTTCATTTTTCCAAAAAGGCAAAAATCATTTTTGACTTTGTAACCACTTTTTTTTCAAAATTCAAAGACTTAAATCAGTCAATTATGACAATTAATCCCATTAAAAAATGAGATTAATTTTATTTCCAACGTTTTAGTCTAACTTCTCTTTAAAAGGAATTTTTGTGGTTTCACTTTTTCAGAAAGAAAGACAAAACCCCCAAAGTTGGTAATTTTTGGAGAAGCCGCTGTCAACTTGCCAAAGTGAGAAGAGACTTCGTCAAGTAATTTTCCTTTCCCCCTTCTCTGACTTTTTTTTTTTTAATGTCAAATGTGGAGAAAAAACATGGTGGGGAGTTGGGCATAAGTTGTTTGTCTTGAGGAGGCATGACCCGAATTGACTGGCTGGCCAAATAAGTGGAACAAAAAAGGCTGTCACACGTGGTGCGAAAATATGGAGAGCGTCTGACGGACGACGGGACACGTCTGGCGCATCCGTGCCACGCGTCGACAGGGGCTGACTGAAGGGCTGCAAGACACTGCCACATGTGGCGTGCTTATTGGAGGCTCAGAGGCCACTTGCAGGGGCTGTCTGGGACTACTACAGATTGGTGCCACATGTCCCATGGCGAGTGGCTATCTAGGAAGGCGGGTCCCGCATCTGTCGATGACCTGCTAGTGCCAATTGTGGGCTTCCATATACTGGGCATTGATTGGGGGAGCTGACGCAGCTGTAGGATCCGTTAGTGATGGCTGCAGATGGTGGGTCACGTGTGCGACATTGATTGGCTAGCCAAGCTGGCGGGACCCGGCGCTGTCGGCTATGGCTTGCGAAATGCGACGCGTGGCGAGCGTCAAGTGTAGGGGCAAGAATGCGTCGCGCTAGAGCGGGACGCGTGGAGGGTCTTGATTCATCTTTCACGATGGGACGGTGACGGCTAGCTCGTTCGATCGGGTCCCTGCGGATCATGGCGCCGTCCGATTCTTTTTGTTTATTTATTTATTTTTTTTACTGCTGCAACTGGCGGGTCCCATACATTTTCTTTATATTTTTATAAGTGCCTCTATATTTATTTATTTAACTTTAGTTATTAAAGCATTTATAAATAAATATTTAACCCAAGATGCTTTTTGTTCGCAGTTTCACGCTTTTGCCCACCCCCGGGGGTTCTGGACATTCGTTAGCTACGATCCAAAAGGCGATTTTCACCATCTTCCAAGGCATTCGCTTTAAGATGCATCAAGGTGCTCTTTTGGAACGGTCCGGTAAACTCGCATTATGGGAGCGTGGCGGTTCTCGTAGCCAAAATCCATTTTGGGGAAAAGACATGGAGTTTGAGAAGCCTGAAGACTTCATGGAGTGGAAAACTCGTAACCAGATTGCTTTTCCGGATGACGTCTTCGTGGAGCTTGGCGACAGATTTTCTTCGATGAAGGCTCTTAAGCATGGAAGAGGAGAAAACCCTGTCGGCGGTCGATGGACTAAATTCCACCCTTTGATTATTGGGTGGGGTTTTAAGTTCCCGTTCTCGAAGTTCTTCTCCAAGATTATTGGCCACATGGGATCCAGCCCTGCTCAACTGGACGTCGATGCTTATCGACACATCACGTGCTTCGAAAAGCTAAACAAATTCTTTGGCCTGAGACTCACTGAAGACGAATTCTGGCATTGCTACTTCGTGTCTCACAACGGAATTACTGGCGGTCGGCTTTCTCGAGTTGTACCCAAGGTGGAGCTATTTTTTAGGACGGAGTTTGATGACAACACGTACAGATTCAACTACATCGACGTTGGTGGCGCATGGGACAAGCATGCCTCCCCGAACCTGAGGATTGCCTCGCACTTCCGCATGTTTGATGAGCTGTACAGCTGGTTTGAAGGTCATCCTGATCTCAAAAAGATTGACATGGCCTTGAAAATTCCTCCAGAGTTTCGAGACATGAGCTGGCTACTCTCTCCACTTAGAGACATGAATGGCGGGAGACCTTCAGACAGCCTAATCAAGGAATGGCTGAGCACTCCACTGTGCTTAAAAAAACCCGTTACCTAGAAGAAGAACAACAAGCAAGGACGCATTGGCTCTTTGAAAAGAAAGCATGATCATCAAGGTCCTTCCAAGCTCGACCGTTCTAGTCCTGCAGAGTCATCTAGCAAGCACAAAACCTCAGACAGTCCCTACGAGGATGCAGCCAAACAACCTAAGAAGCGGAAGGCGATTCCCACTTCCCTTGAAGTAATTGAAGCGTTGAGGGATGAAGGCCCAGATCTATTAGTGAAGGGGACACGGTCATCATCCAAGACTCCTGATGTGATAGCTACCCCCATCATAGTAGAAGAAACCCCAAAAACTATGCCACTAGGAACTTACGACAAGGTAGTATGAGACCTTAGGATTGCGAAAGTAGGGGCCCGCAAGTTGGTTGACATGCTTCGTGGAAATGCCAGTTTGGAAGATGAAAACAAGCGAATGAAGAGTAAGTGCAAACGCCTTCGAGAAGTCCGAGATCACTCTAGACGGAACAACGAAGCCTTGGTCGGAAGAATCCATACATTGGAGGGCAAAGTGTGCTAGCTGGAGACAAGCCGTGCACAGAGGATGTCGATAGAGAATGAGCGAGATGTTGCCCGAAATGAGGTCACTTTGCTACGTAGAAATTTTCAGGACGCAGATGAGTGAATCAAACTTTTGGAGGTGGAAATCCAAAATCTGAAGACCGAAAGGTTTCCTAGACATGACCATTTACTGCCACCACATGCCCCCATAACTTTGTACCAAAAAGAAAATGAGGCGCAAAAGTTGGACATGGCAAGCTGCAGTGGGATCACCACCAAAGAACGGGAACCAGAGCTGGAGAAAGAGTATAAGCCTACACCGAAACCTGAACCAGAGCCTGAGACCGAGACCAGAAAGGAAGGTGCCCCAGAGACTGCTGAATCATTGTTTAACGACGCTTCCCTACTTTCAGTAGAAGAGTGGGAAAAGTTCAGAAAAAACAATGGGTTTTGAAGACATTCATCCATAGTTTCTTTATTTCATTTCCCTTTCGTTTTTAATTTTCATTCCAATAGTGAATAACCAGAGTGAACAATCGACATGTGATTTGCCAAACACCCTCCAAATGAATAAATAAGAAAATCATTTATGCTGAATTGTTGGAACAATTGTTGGAACGCAAGTGTTAACTTTCTTTTATCCACTTTCTAATGCATTGATGTGAACACTTTCAAATGCTTGTCAATGTGCCGGAATGAGCTCATTCATATGCCCCCACTGCAACCATGGTTGTGCAACGGCAAGTTCTAAATAACTTGTAACGTTAGATGATTAAGTTTTTGGTATGTTTCCTTTAGGGAAAGGCTTTTTCTCTTTCTAACTGAAGGCTTGAAATGCTTACTGGAAACTCGAGCGCTACAAATTTAGGAGGCTTTGGGATATGCTTCCTAGAGGAAGACCTGGTGTGCTTCCTAGTGGAAGGCTTTAAGTGTTTCCTTTATAAAGCTCTACTTGCCTCCAGGAGGAAAGCTATGAGCTCTTCCTGAAGGAAGTAGTTGGGTGCTTCCCGGAGGAAGGCTTTGAGCGCTTCTGAGTGGAAGGCTTTAAGTGTTTCCAAGAGGAAGGCTTTAAGTGCTTCCAAGAGGAAGGCTTCGAGTGCTTTCGAGAGGAAGGCTTTGTGTGCTTCCAAGAGGAAGGCTTTGTGTGCTTCCAAGAGGAAGGCTTGAGTGCTTCTCAGAAGAAGGCTTTGGATACTTCCCGGGGGAAGGCTTGAGTGTAACGCCCCGAAAAAAATCCAAAAATTGTAAAATATTAAAATAATGCAAAAATGACGTTTTTACCCCTTATGGCTAAAAGTTGACTTTTTGTTTGGTATACTGTTTGTATATTTTGCTTGTGCCATTGTGTAGGTCTCGGAACGCTGAATCCGTAGACAGGTGGCATGTCGAAAACGGAGTTCGGATGAAGAAGTTACGGGGTTGTGAAGTGTAGGGGTAAAATGGTAATTGTGCTTAAGAAGGATAAAATGGTAAATGTGTGTGGATTATACTTGGACGGTGGAGGGATTAGGACAACTCCACTTGATTGCTGATTCATGCCAATTATATGACTCAGGCAAAGTTGGGAGTGACACATGTCACTCACAAATTAGGATTAGTGGCATATCATGTTAATTAATGGAAGCCAATTACTGTAGCATATGTTTACTACAGTCGACTAAATACACAAACACAGAGAACATCTTCTTCTCCCTTGATCGATCCAACAACACAGAAATTAAGAGTGAGTATTAGAGAACAAAAGGGGGAGGAATTCAGTGAACATTTGAGTAAAATCGAGAGGAAATTGGACCGGGACTAATACTGAGTTTACCCGAAAATTCATTCAAAATCTCCATTTTCGAATTTGGAATTTCAGACGGTTTCGTTCTAATTGGACGTGAGATTAAGCTTCCTGGGAACTCAACGACTCGTACCCAATCAATTGGAACGAGAATTGAAGGTGAAACTGTGACGATCAGACGCTGCAATTGTTTGGAAAAATCGAGCTGAGTCGAGTTACTTAGAGGTAAAATTTCATGGAATTGATCTTGATTTCATGTTCATTATGGTCTTATGATGCTTCTGATGTGAATAATTGAAGAAAACAGGTCGATTTGAGGTCAAACCCGAATAAAGATCCGATAAGTGTTCGTCGTGAGTCGAGCTGTTTGAGGGTTTGATTGGTTCAATTGAAGGCACAGACCTATTAGTTAGATTGAATATGTATTAATGAGTGAAAGAACGAGATGAATTGAGTTGGAATTAAGGGGAAACGAGTCGGGTCTGATCGCGGGTCTACAACCCGAATACCAGAGAAACGGGCGAGAGAGAGAACTGTAGCAGCTACTGTTCACGGCGCGTGGCTGTCACGCGCAGCCGCTTGCGGCGGCGCGTGAGGGCGCGTGACCGGGAATCTGAGGAAGGGTCTAACATACTTTTTAATGTTCTCAATGATACGGACCTATTGGCGTTAGTTTCGGGTCAATCGGAGATAAATTGAGGATAGTTTTACGTATCCAAAGCGTATAGGTTCCGTTTAAATAATATTATTTTATTCCGAAAACTCGGAACTTCGTATCTAAGAGTATATGAGATTTTCGTAACCCTATATTACATGTTTGACAGGCCAAAATATTCTCGGGACAGCGGACGAGAACGAACAACTCGAATCCGAGCAATCTGGACGGTGTGTGAGTGGGCTTTTGTTTTCTACCCTAAATGCATGCATATATGTTTTAACTGCTTTTAAATGCTTATAATATGATTTAAATTGATTTGCCATGATTTATGATGTGATATGATAATTTCCGGATTTTGGGAATATTATATTATTATTATATTATTTGGGTACGAATTTCGAGAAAATTATAAAATTGTGATTTTGGGCGATGATCTGAGATTTGAGATGACTTTTGATTTTGAAACTAAATTATATGATTTAATTGACGAAATTGAATTATAAATGATCTGTTACACATGAAATTATGGAATTTACTTGTGCTGTGGAAATGCTATATTTCGGGCAGAGACCCTATTGACTTGATTTTGAGATCTAAATCGTTTTCAAATGAGATTCTTGATTTGTGGTATTATCCTCGGTGATTTGATGGTCTCCTCCAGACGTCGTAGATCCTGGAGTAGTCACGATCCACTGCCTGGAGATGAGTAGCTCCGAGGGGAGACTCAATCTCAGGAGTGTGAGTTTATATTGATATCCTCCAGACGTCGTTGATCCTGGAGATGATATCACCCCAGACGTCGTTGATCCTGGGGAGGTACTCGGACTTGAGACACCCGAGTTTGCACGCGTTGCATTGATATCGTGACGGGTTATTGGTATTGAGATTGGATATTGAGGATGATGGTATCATGATTGATTTTGAATTATATTAACTGTTTTCTTTTACTTTGATTTATATAACCTATGTTTTATATGATATGCATGCATGTTTGTGAAAACTGGAGGGTAAGACGATTTTAATAAATGTATTTCTAAACCTTTATTTTTGTCCACTCACACCTTTACTGTTTTTGTACCCTCCAGGCCCGTGCACAGGTACCGAGGCTCGTACTGAGGCAGAAGAATAAGCAAACCGCTGCATACTCGAGTTCTGACCGCGTAGGACTTTAATCCTTGTTTGTAAATATTTCTTATGCTCTGTAAACCGGTTGACGACTGAGATAGTCAACGGTCCTAACGATATACCTATCCCTGGTCTGACTATGTGGGTTGTTGGTTATGTTATATTATGTACTTATGTATATTTAGTTAGACTATTTTTGGTAGTTTAAATTCATAGTCAGACGGGAGCGGGATCATTCACGATTATCGAGGAATAATCGGGATGGGTCCTGTCATTGAGTGCTTCTCGGAAGAAGGCTTTGGATACTTCTCGGAGGAAGGCTTTGAGAACCTTGCTGAAAGTACAATAACACATATGTGAACTAGGAATGACTTGATAGCTTTATTGATAAGTCTAAATACATCATTCTTGAAAATAAAGTCTATATTTGCCATAAAACAAAGACTAGCTTAGCTTTGAGCTCTAGTTTGCATTACACAGAATACTTTTGGAGGTGATGAGCGTTCATGGAACCACTCACTAACATTCCGTTCATTGTCTCTAAGGTGTAGCTTCCCTTTCCGCCTACTTGGTAGATTCGGTAGGGTCCTTCCCACGGGGACTTGAGTTTTTGAGACCCTGGATGATTGGGCGTCGCAAACGTTTTCTTGAGAACAAGGTCACCTGGGAGAAAGTGGCAGAGTCGAGCCTTCTTGTTGTAGGAACTTCTCACTTGCTGCTGGTAGCTGGAGTTGCGCTTCACCACTTGCTCTCTTAACTCCTCGCTGAGATCAAGTGAAGTTCTTAGAGCAATGGCGTAACGACCCGAAAATTCGAAAAAGGAAAATTTGGAAAATTTGAAGGAAATGACGATTTTGCCCCTGGTTATAAGGGCCAAAAGTTGACTTTTTGACCGGGACCTTGTTTAGAATTTCCGTAAGTACCGTTGGATGGGTCTCGAGATACTGAATCCGTAGACAGGCGGCATGTGTCAATCGGAGTTCGGATGACAAAGTTACGAGTCTAGATACATGAAAGGCATTTTGGTAATTTGTTATGGCAGGGGCAAAATGGTAATTTAGGGAAGCAAGGTGAATTGGATAAATAATAGGCTGATTCAGCCATGATTAAGTGACTTAGTGAGGTACTTAAGTGACATCTGTCACTTGGTGAGAGAGATTAGTGGCCTGGATTGTTATTTGATCTGTGGATAGAATATTTGTACTGGAAGTGTAACAAAACCGTGTGTGCGTTTTGAAGGAAAAACAGAGACCTCGACATATCCAGACAAAGCCATCAACAATTCTCCTATAATCGATCAAATTGAGAAAGATAAGAGGATTGAAGGAAGAAAAACGAGAAAGATGGAGAGGAAAGAAGATGGAAAATTGTGACAGAAAACCCAGAACCCGAACTCAAACCCTTTGAACATTCGAATTGATCAAAATTCGAATTTGAAACTCTGAGCCATAAACATTGAAATTGGCCTTGGATTCAGCCTCCTGAACTCAAGGCGAGTTGAACCCAATCAAGAACGACGACAATTGATGTCGTTTTGGCCTAGAACAGACATGGTGGAAGTCGGGAAATCACGAGCTTGAGTTGAGTAATTGAGGGTAAGGTTTTGTGAAATTGATTTCGAATTCGTGTTCATATGGATCCTAAGCTACTTCGTAATCGATCAGAATTGATAATTTGACTCAATTTTGGTAGAATTGAATTTTGAACCTTCGACTATTGACTTATGAATTGATTGGTTACAATCATGATTTCAATTAATTGAGTTTACATAACTTAAATTGAGGCCATTTTAGTGAGCTTCGATGAAAGAAAAAGTTGAATTAACATCGAATTGATGAAGTTCTTATCGGGTTGCTTCGCGGGCTAACAGGTTGAATTTGCAGGAAACGAGTGACAGGGACGAGTACTGCAGTTGGCGCGTGAGCTTCACGCGCAGCCACTCACGACGGCGCGTGGAGGCTCGTGAGACTGAATCCCGAGGTGAGTTCAACATGAAACTTGCTCCTTTTAATGTAACGAACATTTTGGCACTGGGATATCGTTTTGATAGTGTTCTGTGTATCCGAAGTTTTAATATATGTTTAAAATACGTATTTAAATCTCGAAAAAATTGGAGAAAATTATATAAGATATATTGAAGTGTTAGTGACCCTCGATAATGGTTTTGGGTAGGAATGGTGACTTCCGGAATTTACGGAAAAACGTGCAGCTCAGAAAGCGAGCTATATGGACGGTGTGTGAGTGGACTTTTGTTTTCTACCCAGAATGCATGCATATATGTTTTAAATGCTTTATGATATGATTTGAAATGATTTGGCATGATTAATGTTTCGATATGATGATTTTCGGATTTTGGGAATATTATATTGTTTTATATTGATTTTGGGCACGATTTTCGAGAAAATTGTGAAATTGCTGTTTTGGGCAAAGGCCTCGGATTTGAGATTGGTTTTGACTTGGATTATGAGTCTTGAAATGATTTGATGGATATGTAATGCTTTTTGGCTATATTTTATGGATTTATGTGATAATGGCAACTGAGGTTGCGTGTTCATGGATTGGCGTGAAGATGATATTTTAGGCTTGAGACCCAATTGGATAGTGATTTTGACTCGGATTTGGAGTCACATGTGAATATGATGATTTTGATTTATAAAGTGAATTCTGGACACTGTTTTATGATGAATTTGTGGAACTTGCTTTGTGAAAGCTATGTCTTGGGCATAGGCCCTATTGAAATGTTTTTTATTTGATTTGAGACATAAATGATTTTCAAATGAGATTACTGGATTTGGTGACTGTTCCACATATACCATCCTCTGTGATTTGATAGTCTCCTCCAGACGTCGTAGATCTTGGAGTAGTCACGATTCATTGCCTGAAGATGAGTAGCTCCGAGGGAGGCTCACTCTCAGGAGCGTGGGATTATGATGATATCCTCCAGACGTCGTTGATCCTGGAGATGATATCACCTCTGACGTCGTAGATCCTGGGGAGGTACTCGGACGTGAGACACCCGAGTTTGCACACGTTGCATTGATATCGTGATGGTTACTTGGATATTGAGATTGGATATTGAGGATTGGTGGTATTGTGATTTATTGATATTTGTGTCCAGATACTTTATGTCATGAACTGATTTAGTGAACATGAGCTTTATGGACCATGAGAAAACATGTTTTGATTTTATCGGTCCACTGTTCATACTTGATTAATTTCACACTATTACTCATGTTTTATGATATGCATGCATGTTTGTGAAACTGGAGGGTAAGAATGTATTTTGATAAATGTATTTCTAAAACTTTATTTTTGTCTACTTACTATTTTATTGACCTTGTAGGTCGTGGCGTGATGATCGAAGCTGATCGGGAGGTGGAGGCATGAGTGGGCACAAGTGCGGTTATCCCTTGTTTGGCAAGTGCTGAGGGTAATTTCGAAACTTCAGTTAACTTGTCAGACGGGAGCAGAACCGGGCACAGTTATCTATGTCCTTTGGGGACGGGTCTTATCAAATGGAGTTGACTACTGGATCATTGAGCTCAGTAAAGGGCGCTGGAACAACAACATGTGGTGGAATGACTGCGTCAGTGCCGTATGCAAGGGTGAATGAAGACTCTCCTGTTGTACGACGCAGAGTGGTGCGGTAGGCCCAGAGCGTGCCATCCAACTTTTCCTCCCACAAGTCTTTCTTATCATCAAGTCGCTTCTTGATACAGTCAAGGATCGTCTTGTTTGAAGCTTCTGCCTGGCCATTACCTTGGGGGTAATATGCAGTTGAAGTGAAATGCTTGATCTTCCAAAACTCAAAGAACTCGTTGATTATGGCGCCAGAGAACTGAGTTCCATTGTTTGTTAGAATGACTTTGGGAAGTCCAAATCGGCAGATGATCTGGCTCCAGATGAATTTTTGAACATCAGCCTGAGTTATGGTGGCCAAGGCCTTTGCCTCCACCCATTTGGTGAAGTAATCAATGGCAATAATCAAATAACTCTTGCTTGGGACTGGAGTGCTTGGGATCGGTCCAACGATGTCAATTCCACATTGCATGAATGGCCAAGGGCTCATTTGTGCATGCAGCTCTTCCGGTGGCGCCAACTGGTTAAGCTTGAACCTTTGACATTTGTCGCATTTCTGAGCATACTGCAGAGCTTCCTGGCGTAGAGTAGGCCAGTAAAATCCTGTACTAAGCGTCTTTTGAGCAAGCGATCTTCCACCAGAATGATTCCCACAATGTCCTTCATGAATCTCAGCGAAGACTTTCAATGTTTCAGGATGCTTTAAGCATAACAAGTTTGGTCCCGTGAAACTCTTACGAAAAAGTCGGCCTTTACCGCGCAACTTTCATTTGGACTTTACGGGCTTCTAACCGTTCATTAGGAAATGTTCCATGCTCTAGATAGTTGATAAAAGGATCTTGCCAACTTGGAGATGAATCAATTTGTCTTACTTCAATCTCCTTCACATTAATGCTTCTCTACTCGAGATACTCAATCGGGATTGAGCGCTTGAAACGAAAGTCAAGTGATGACGCTAGATTGGCCAACACATATGCTTGTGTATTTTCAGCTCGTGGAAGTTGATGAAAGTGAAAACCGAGAAAAAAGCAAGCATTTCCTGGACCTTGTTGTTATATCTGAGCATCCTTGCATGACGCGCAGCATATTCACCGATCGATTGGTTAGTGATCAACTGCGTATCTGAATTAATAGCAAGTTTTTTGACTCTCAGCTCCTTGGCAAGTGTGAGCCCACAAATCAAAGCTTCATACTCCGCCTCATTGTTAGAGGCTTTGAATCCAAACTGTACTGCCTGCGCCATTATTGAGCCATCAGGAGTAATAAGGACAATCCCCGCTCCTGCCCCCTTCTGGTTCGAGGAACCATCAACAAAGAGCTTCCATAGATGCTTGGAAGTTGAAGGTTGCAGAGAAGAGGAACTGTCGCCATGATCTTGTGACAAGGAAGTGTCGGCGGCCCTAGGGGCATTGCTAAGCTTATTGCCATTGCTTCCTTCCAGTGACGCTGGTGTGAACTCCACAAAAAAATCCGCTGAGGCTTGGTCTTTGACAGCTATTCTTGGACGATAGAGAAAATCATGCCGACTCAACTCTATGACCCATTTCATTACCCGTGTTGATGCATCGGGTGCATGAAGTAACGAACGGAGTGGATATTCTGTCGTGACGATTACCCGATGAGCTTGAAAGTAAGGCCTCAACCTTTTTGTGGTAACCAGTAATGCCAGAATCAGCTTTTTCGAATTTCGGATATCGAGTCTCTGCATCAAGAAGGGCTTTGGATGTGTAGACCACAAGCAGTTGAATCCCATTCTCTTCCCGGATAAGTACAGAGCTTACAGCAACATCAGAGACCCCGAGATATAAGAACAGGTCCTCGTTATCTTTGGGTTTTGATATTAGCGGTAGAGACGTCAAGTAGACCTTGAGATCTTGAAACACTTTCTCACAAGCTTCATCCCACTTATCCCTGGATGCCTTCTTGACCGCTTGGAAGAAAGGTCGGCACCGGTCAGTTGACTTGGAAAGGAACCTGTTCAATGCTGCTGCTCGTCCAGTGAGACTTTGAATCTCCTTCAGACTTGATGGGGACTTCATCTCGAGAATTGCCTTGATTTGCTTTGGATTTGCTTCGATCCCATGCTGAGTCACAGGGTATCCCAAGAATTTCCCTGCTGATACCCTGAAAGTACACTTCAGAGGGTTGAGCTTCATTTTGTACTTTTCAGCAAGTTAAAGGTTTCTAGCAGGTTGGTGATATGATCCCCTCGTTTTTCTCCTTTGACCATGATGTCATCCATATAGACCTCCATGGTTTTGCCGATGAGATCTTTGAATATCCGATTTATGAGTCTCTGGTACATTGCACCCACATTCTTGAGGCCAAATGGCATGACCTTGTAGCAGTACACACCTCGGTTGAAGACGAAGGCAGTTTTGTCCTTGTCTTTTTCATACATGAAAATCTGTTTATAGCCCGAGTATGCATCCAGGAAGCTTAGGAGCTCATTTCCTGCAGTTGAGTCCACTAAGAGACCGATTCTGGGAAGAGGATAGTTATCCTTTGGGCACACAAGATTGAGATCGGTGTAATCAACACAAACTCTCCATCGTCCAGCTTCCTTTTTCTTGATAAGCACGACGTTTGCTAGCCATTCAGAGTGCGAAACTTCTTCAATGGATCCAGCAACGAGTAACTTGTCAATCTCCTCTTGGATGATAGCAATTTTCTCGGGGGGAAAATTGCGTCTTTTCTGCTTGATCGGCTTGTGGTGGAGATTGACGTGCAGCTTGTGGCAAGCAATGGTAGGATCAATTCCCGGCATGTCAGACGGAGAGCAAGCAAAAACTTCTTTCTCCTTACGCAGGAAAGCTATGAGTTTTTTTTTTTTTTTTTGTGTTACTCAACCGAGCGTCAATGCGGGCTTCTCGCTCAGGATATTGAGGGTCAAGTTGAATCAGGGTGACGTCATCCTCCGGTTGCCATCCTTCCGGAGTTGGTGGTTCCTCATGAACGTCAGGATCTTGGCCCATGATTAGTTGCTATTTGGGAGACGAAAAAGAATGCTTGCCCCTAATGGATGATCCTGCCTGGGGAACAAACTCTGCCTCCTTGACCTCCTTTAGCCCTTCAGTAAGGCACCGTCAAGCTATCGCATGATCGCCCTTGATCTCCCCAATTCCACCACCGAGAATAGGGAACCGAATCTTCTGGTAAAGGCTTGACGTGGTTGCGAGGATCTTGTGAAGCCATGGCCTTCCCAAAATTCCATTGTATGGAGAGTACTCGTCTATGATGTAAAAAGTCTGAGACGTGACAATGTGATCCGAATATCCATCCAGCTGGAGAGTGCCTATGGTCATACTGGTTGACCCATCGAATTTCCTTGAGATTTTTGGTAGCTTCCCTTATTTCAATCATAATTGTTTCGTTATAACTCCGATTGGGATGATTCTTTCGTCAAAATATATTATTTTCTCCAATTGTTTGACATTTTAACATTAAAATATAATAAAGGGTATAAAATAAAGCTTAATTAAAGGCCTATCAAATGCTTCCACACTTAAACTTTGTTAGTCCATAACAAATACTAAAATTAAACTAAGAATTTTAAACAACTAAGCCCTTAACCATTTGTCTCAAAATTTCATTAATATACATATGGCAATAAAGATTTTCACTTGAAGATATTTAAGCAATTGGAATTCAAGAGTTAATAAATAGTAACAAAATGTTTCAACAAGTAAGACAATGAGTAAACTTTAGTGAAATGAATCTCAACATGAATAAAACAAGTATGAATCAACTTGCAATGGTATGCACTCATAAATCACTCAATTTGTAAGGGTTTGTGTTTGCACTTAAGGGATGTGAGAAGCACTCAAGGTATGTGAGAATGATACTCATATAATAGAAATAAAGTACTTTTGCAAAATCTCAAACAAGCAACTCAAGATAAAAATTAAATATACTTGCACAAATGAACCAAAACCATAAAATTACTCTAGTGATAAACTCAACTAATCAAAATTTACCATCTTAAGAATCATAAGGAATTTATGAAGATGTAATGGGGCTAAGTTTAGAGGCAAGAAATATATAGGATAAGTGGTGCTCAAATTCGTTCAAAGGCTCAATAGACTCCCAAAACGTAGCATAGCTTCCTCTTCTTAATGCAATGATGTCAATAATCCATCCCTTCCAACATAGGCCAAGTTTGATCATGTTGGGCCTCCCATTCATTCTTTGTATCGGATTTACAAGTATAAGGGACTTAATTCAAATTGTACATAATCAAACCTTATTACCTTGAGAGAGACTCACAAACTTTGTGTTTTCATCATTTTTCAATTTTTTATCTCGTTTTTTTTTCTAGGTAATAATAAGTGCCAATATTACAACAAAGTTTAAGTAAGTTAGTCCATAGAATACATATACAAGTCTTCAAAACATCATCAAACCATCTTTAGGTCTTCAATCGAGTCTTTGGAATAAGGGTAAAAGATGTCTATAGTAGGCTCAAGTGTTTAGATATTCATGGTGATGAAAGAAAGGCTTAATGTGGGTTCAAAGGGGTTAAAACTAAGGGGGTCGCAACTTGTGTGCACAAATAGGGAACATGGATGTTTGAATATGTGGTGTTAACCTAATGCCTTAATCATGTCCAAAATCAGAGAGTTCCTTGACTTAAAAGCTTTGAAAATCACTTAGAAAAAGTTCTAGTACTCTAGAGTTCATTAAAAGCTATGGAAAACAGTTGTGACGCATATGCATATCAATTTATACAAATAGCTTATGAATCACTCATCAAAGATGTATATAAAGTTCTAAAGCTCACATAAGGTTCGTATGATTCATACTTATCTTAACATGCTCGTTTATGTACCTGTTTATCATGCATCATCTATAAGTCATAAACACTTAATCACAAAGTATTAACAAATGAATTCAAGTTGTAGTGATCATCTGTATAGCCATATTGTATTCGATTTTCCTTCATTCTTATCATTGACAAGTTAAAATGGCATATTAAGCTCAAATGTTTAGATAATCATGATGATGAAAGAAAGGGTTAATATGGGCTCAAAAGGTTAAAACTAAGGGGGTTGCAACTTGTGCGTACCAAAATAAGGAACATGGATGTTTGAATTTGTGGTGTTAACCCTAATGCCTTGATCATGTCCAAAATCAGAGAGTTTATTGACTTAAAAGCTTTGAAAATCACATAAATAAGTTCTAGTACTCTAGAGTTCATTAAAAACTATGACAAGCAGTTATGAGACATATGTATATCAATTTAAATAAAGAACTTATGAATCACTCATCAAAGATGTATATAAATTTCTAAAGCTCACATAAGGTTCATATGATTCATACAACTTAACACGCTTGTTTATGTACCAATTTACATGAATCATCTACAAGGCATGAACACTTAATCAAAAAGTATTAAGAAATAAATTCAAGTTGTAGTGATCATCATTTAGTCATAACGTACTCATTTTCCTTCATTTATGTCATCGACAGGTTAAGGGGCATCCTAAGACTCGTAAAAACACTAAGTTAAAACAAAAAAGACTAAAGAAATGCTTTAAAAAATTAATTTAATTTTTTTAACAAGAATTTTATAAAACAATTTTATTACACAATTAAAATTGTAAACCATTCTCCCACACTTAAATTCTACATTGCCCTCAATGTAAGCAAGTAGAAAGTAGATGAACATAGAATCAAAGTAAGGAAGAGGATTTACGAAAATAAAGCAAGAAAAACATTAAATAAACAAAGTAAAAGAGAGTAAAGGGTTGAAAGAAAGAAAATATGTGTTGATGACTCCTTCACAACTCGGGAACACATTGGGTTGTCTCCCAACAAGTGCTTGAAGTTCAACGTCCATCTAGCCTAGACCAAGTGCTTAAATCAACTCATACGATGTGAGGCGATAGCATCCTTTTTGACTCCACATCATGTTCTCCAAATTCCTCAATGTAAGGCTTCAATTTGTGTCCATTTACCTTGAACTCTTTTCAGGATTCAATGCTTTTGATTTGTATGGCTCCATGGACAAACACATTAGTAACAACAAAAGGACCTACCCATCTGGAAAATAACTTAGTGGAAAGTGACACGACCGATCCCAATCCCCCCGGGATTACCATGGAATGTATCATGCTCCCGTCTGACAAGAGGTGTTAGACAAGGGATAACCGATTGCCATTGCCCAGACGGGCTTCCAGAGTGCGTAAGGATCGATGGAGGAGGTGTGCGATGCTCAGGTCTCTGCTGCAGTCGTATCCGGAATCAACCTGAAGGGCATTAAAAACCAAAGCTGTGAGTGGACGAAAATAAACAAGTCTGTTTAAAACATTTATAAGACATTTATGCCCCTCAGTAAAATCATATGCATGCACCAAAACCAATAATTCCATATTTATTTAGAAATAACCATTAGGGCCTTAGCCCGGAAACCAAAGCCTAGTTTCAATTTCCAAAAGTAAATCCAAGAGTTATTTCATAAATCCAGTAATATGAACCATAAGGCATATAATATAAACCATAACCATTATTTTAGCCACTGTACTATACACTCCAATCCGACATCCCTGATGTCTGACGTCCCTGACGTCAATAAGGTCACAATCACAAGGCTACGCGTGCCACTCGGGTCTCAATTTCCGAGTTCAATCCCCGAACCCCGTTCGGGTACAGCATCCCCGATGCTTAGCGTCATAGACGCTGGACGTACTAGACGTCCGTGACCTCTCCGGGGTACCTCGCCGGAGGAGACAATATAATATGGAAGGATCTATACAGTGCAGTACTAAATACATTTTATCGATATCCACATGCAAAACATATAGGTATACATAGGTAAAATCCGAACTGACCGTTACGTTTCATCAAACGGGTCTCATGCCCAAATACCGTGAAACGTGCCATAACCGAAATATCATCAAAACCATTTATTGATTCCAGCATGTGAACATATATAAAATGTAAACCAGGAAACATTTATTCAATTCCATTTAGGGTCCCCGACCCGCAATCACATGTAGAAATCAACTGGGCCCCTGGCCCGATTTCACAAGTTAACTGGGCCCCTGGCCCGATCCACATGTTAACTGGGCCCCTGGCCCGATTTTACATTATTCAAGTTCGTAACCGTTTCATGAAATCATATCCAACCACATTTATGGAAATCTGTGCAAATCCAGAAAACCTCGGTTTTCGTGCAAATACGTAATTTACCTCAAAATACGTGAAATCATTTAAAATTCACCGATATCCAAAGTAAATCATTTAATCATAATTATAACAATCATAAAACAGTTATGCATGCATCGAATTTATGAAATCAATGTCCACTCACAGACCATTTAACCGAGCGCCTCGATACACGTGCCATAGGCCTTCCCGGGCCACATCACTATCACCGGGACTCCCAATCCTGTTCAAATCAATTTAGAGGATCACTAACCTCATCATTAACATCCTATTCAAGTCCCGTAATTTTCCCGAATTTTTAAGTATTTTTAAGCTGGATTTAAAACCTTCGAACATCCCGAACAATATTGAAACGGGATCCGATCGACACGAAACCAACGCTAAAATGTTCGTTACATTGTATAGGATAAAAGTCATATTGACCTTACCTCGAGATTCGTGCCCACGCGCCGTCACGCGCCGCCGTGAGTGGCTGCGCGTGAAAGCCACGCGCCTGCTACAGTGACTGCTACAGTCACCACCTTCACCCGTTTGTCTAGTAAACGGGTCGAAAAGCCCGCGATAGGATCCGGTTCAATCACCCTCAATTCGATATCAATTCAATCCGTTCTTGATCCTACAACAATCATCAATCCACCAATTTTAGTTCTGTGTCCATGATTAGCATCAACCATCGATCAATCGTGTTGACAACCCATGATCACCCAAAACGGGTCGATCACCAAAACTCCTCCAATCCTTAACCATTATCAAATTAACTTCACAGGAAGTTAATAAGGACTAATACGAACTAATTAGCATGATTAATTGAACTCGACAATACCTCAATCGTCACAACTCAAGCTTGAGTTTTCCGGCCGTCCACCATGTCCGTTCACGGCCCTAGGAGCTCCCAAGCTTGCCCCATTTGATCTGGTTCGACGCGTTGAAGTTCCAGAAAGCTTAATCCATCATCAATTAGGCTTGGGCTGGCCTAAAACTGGAAGTTCGAATTTGAATTTCCCAGAAAACCAGTTTCGGGTTTTTGAGCATTCCACCACCATTTCCACTCCAATTTTCCCTCTCTCAATCTCAGTGAACTGCCCACGACTCACTCTTCATTCTTTTAATTCAATTTAGCCGTTAAAGGCATCCAAAAGTATCCAATTTCCACTGTGTAATGTTCCCCTGCACTGTCCCAAAACAATAGAAAAACCTAGTGCCATGTCGTGCAATCGATGCCAGCACAATCCCCATGTGCAATTCCACCTCAAACCGTCCCAATCCAGCCATTTAATTGATAAACAATCAAGGGATCGATCGTACAAAGTATCCACTACACGGCCAGTGCAATGAAACAGTACCCCCCGTGTGAAAATTACAATTCTGCCCTTGTGCAGAAAATTACCAAAATGCCCCCCACGCATCCTGACCCGTAACTCGGTCATACAGACTCCGATTGATGCGTGCCGCCTGTCATTGGATTCGTATCGACGATACCTACGTAACGGTCCTTGGCCCTCGGCCATCGGACATCCCGGTTGAAAAGTCAACATTCACCCTTATATCGTCCAAATTACGAAAATGCCCCTGGACTTTCGTACATCATAACTTTCACCACGAACGTCGGAATCGAACGTGCCACCTGTCTATGAACTCGTGACGTCCCGAACTACGTCACGGTCATCGGTCAAAGTCCATTTGACCATCCGAATTAAAAGTCAACGTTTTGCCCACGCCCAGGGGCAAAACGGTCATTTTGCACAATTCGTCCGAAATCGCCCAACTAATCCCAGATTAGTAAATCACAATTAAATATTATTAAATCCCGATATTCGGGACGGGTCGTTACAACCTTCCCTCCTTAAAGAATTTCGTCCTCGAAATTACCAATATCCTTATTCCACAACCACCTCGCGGAAAACAATTCGATCACACATCTGTGTACACTCGTACACCCACATACTGGGACAACACCAGCCTCGTTTGTACCCAGACATCCCATCATAGTTATACGTCATAATAGCAACAACACTCGACCACCGCGAGTGGAAATGATCACCTGATCCGCGATAAAATCGCCTAACCATTTAGCTGACTCCTTCAGCTAGATGGTTCCTTTCCATTATCAATATATCCTTACATCTGCTCCCATTGGGAGTCACCAAATCTCATTTGTCAGTCCATGCTGACACCATCAGTCAAACTGTCACCACAAAGCTTTACAACCCTAGTAAAGCCCCAACCATCTGTCCGTCAGTGATAACACCACGTACTACATCACCCTCGATGTAGCGTAAGATCAACCACATGATCTCAATTCGCAGGGCAAGCCCAATCCTGCGACACAAAATAATCTCAATGTCCATAATTGCCGGCTCCCTCAGCGAACCAAGACGCTGGAAACATCACGGTGTGAAAACATCACACAAGGCTACTCGTGGTTACTCTGACCACCAATTCACTCATCCTGAGTGTACGTATACCGTCAACTTACTCCATCAAGTGATGTAACTGGAACACACTGAATACCAGCCCAGCAATGATCACACATCTCAATACTAGGGTTCCACAAGCCAACCATGGCTAAGAGCACCTGCTCATACACTCACTGAACCCGACAAAATCACTCTGCACAGCGCATTGTATCCAATGTCCAGTCCACGATCACAACCAAACAAATGACACTGGAACCAAGCCGATTACCAACACGTTTAGTTACACACCACTGGTACATCCCATGTACCGCCATTAGGCACCACTCAGCCTAACCAGTCTCAATCCTCGTACAACGTACCCTGAACGTATGTCAATCCATCAATCTGACTATAGCCACCCAGGTCATAGCCAAACACGTTCTAGTAATGAAGTACCTTTGCCCAAACTAACTTGAGACAAAGCGAACTCCACCCATCATCCATTTCCAGTTCCGAATCCGAATTCGCAATTTCGTAAGAAATCCCGAATTCGAACCCAAACATCATATTTTATTCCATGTCCAAATCCGAATCTGAAATCATTATTCCGTAAGTTAGCATTGGAATAATCATTCCGCACCCAAATCCAGTAATCCATTTTCGAGCTTCGCAATCGAATCCTGAATCGTCACCAAGAAATTCGATTCCAAAACCCAAAATCTCGTTTACGTCCATCAAGACGTAACATAACCGAATCTATCGGTTGCCTGTCCAAAACACTCGATTGACTTCAGAGGGAAGCCAATCCCAATATCCACACGTCAAAGGTTGACAAAATCCAACCACATCGGAAACCTACTCAACCAAGTCACAAACCATATGGACTCACTCTGAAAAGAAGTTCAGTCCCGTCATTTACGACTCACATATCAAGGTAAGAGTGATAAACTCTCCACCCATCTGGATCATCAAGATCACAATCCATATCCATCGCTACGTCACCCGACAAGTAACATCACGATCCTAGATCGTCACATCGACCAAAGTCGACAACATCACAAATCAGATCCACCTAGGATCCACACATGCTCACATAGCTAACAATCCATCTGGAAGCTGATCGTAGGGTCCTTCACCCTCAATGAATCATTCGCCAAATTTCCCTTGGTGGAAAGATGACCACGCATTTCACCACCAAGTCCAAATCACACACAACTTCTTGTGTCTAATGACCCAAGGCCAAACATGGGTCCACCTACCAATACACGCTCAACGTACTGATAGCAACAATCGTCATCTGCCACGGCAGGAAATAAGAAGTCAACCCCAAAGACTTCGGAATACCAAACACCGATGTGGAAACGAGCACTCCTCTCGTCTCCCAATCACAACTCTCCCCGAATCGGGAGTTCCAACCATGTTGGACACATACATGCTCCCAATGAGATGTCAAGTCCAACCACTGGACTGCACACGTCCTTACCTCTCTTGGACCACCACGTGTCCAAAAATCAATTCATTACTCGGACATCACGTCCGTCAATAATCATGTATGCACACACCCCAATTCCGAACGAAAATTTCCTCAACTCTGCCTGGACGTGCATACCATACTGCCATGTCTCACACCTCAACCTAAACAGGCTCAATCCTCAGGTTCCAAGTGATCCACAATCACAAAATCACACATCACTACAACGAATGGTTTCCCCGACTTTTCCAATTTCAATAATTTCCTTGTACTTCCTGGGGATATAAGAAGTAAACAATCTTACCAATCTCGGAGTTGACAACAACTCCCCAAATCCACTGATTCTCATGACATAGGGAACATCGTCCCTAGATTCCCCAAATTTCAATCATACCTTTAGATCCATTCATCACTTGTCATCATATATCTGTTAGGACTTATCCCAACACGACACAACCTCCACTGGATCCCATCCAGTCCAAGACTCAACCACCACTGCGTCGCAGATACAAATCATCTGTCCATCATGACAGAGTCACACCCCAACTGGTGGCTCATCGTCATCACAATTACTGTCACCAGCACCAGCGCTAGTACCAGCACCAACGCACCATCATCAACACTAGTATCCGCACACAGGCATCCATACTAGTATTGGCATAAAGGTACCAACATACCAACATCCATACATAGCACCCGAACACCCATGCTAGCACACGAACATCCATGCTAGCACACAGTGTGCAAAGTTGTTACCCTGGATCTCCGTTCATTCCGAACGACGATCCCGTAACACCATTCGTACCCCACGACCATGGGTACCCCCAATTTGACCGCTTACACATCAGGATAATGGGCGTTCCCTGAACATCCCCTGATCCCTAAGTGTTAAAACCACACTAAATACCCTCGATAGCCAGTTATCTCGACACAACTATCGACCAACAGTCATCGTTGTCAAGATCCGTATCCACACATCACACCAATATTCGATCCAACACGGGATTCCATATTTCATACCCGTACCCGTAGATCGAAACCCATAAGACTCACTAGAGTCATCCACATGGTCATCCACGACCTCAGCCGCTCGTCGCAGCACAAGTTCTCACTTAAGGTTCACCTTTCGGTCCATCAATTATAAATTAGGGTTCCAAGATCACACCCTAGGGTTCCACCGAACCTAACTGCGTTCTGCAGTAAAATCCATAACCTGACCGGCTCCGCGGTCCTGTCATCATATAGACGTCCAATCCAATCCAATCGTCAATTCAACGTGGGTTCCATCGTGGGTTCCACCACGAAGGTCATCGGCTAACTCCGATGCACCAACACCCCGTTCACTAGCCAACACTACCAGGGTCCAAAACATAGACCAATACTCAACTGAGTTTCGCATTTCCATAACATTATTCAAATGGGGTTCCTTGAACCTGGCTGTGCCCAGTAGCACAACCGTCCATCATCACATGACCGAACCGACGGTCCCGCATTACTAGTTAATTTATACAACCCCACTTGGGTTGAATCGCATCTATGCACAGCGTATCGGGCCAAACACACCCAATCCACCATTCAAACTCAAAACTATCTATCAGGTTGACAACGGAACAGCAGCCCAAAGAGACATCACACCCTCGACCTTCGCGTACAAAAGAGAAAAACCTGCTCTGATACCACTTGACACGACCCATCCCAATCCCCCCGGGATTACCATGGAATGTATCATGCTCCCGTCTGACAAGAGGTGTCAGACAAGGGATAACCGATTGCCATTGCCCAGACGGGCTTCCAGAGTGCGTAAGGATCGATGGAGGAGGTGTGCGATGCTCAGGTCTCTGCTGCAGTCGTATCCGGAATCAACCTGAAGGGCATTAAAAACCAAAGCTGTGAGTGGACGAAAATAAACAAGTCTGTTTAAAACATTTATAAGACATTTATGCCCCTCAGTAAAATCATATGCATGCACCAAAACCAATAATTCCATATTTATTTAGAAATAACCATTAGGGCCTTAGCCCGGAAACCAAAGCCTAGTTTTAATTTCCAAAAGTAAATCCAAGAGTTATTTCATAAATCCAGTAATATGAACCATAAGGCATATAATATAAACCATAACCATTATTTTAGCCACTGCACTATACACTCCAATCCGACATCCCTGATGTCTGACGTCCCTGACGTCAATAAGGTCACAATCACAAGGCTACGCGTGCCACTCGGGTCTCAATTTCCGAGTTCAATCCCCGAACCCCGTTCGGGTACAGCATCCCCGATGCTTAGCGTCATAGACGCTGAACGTACTAGACGTCCGTGACCTCTCCGGGGTACCTCGCCGGAGGAGACAATATAATATGGAAGGTTCTATACAGTGCAGTACTAAATACATTTTATCGATATCCACATGCAAAACATATAGGTATACATAGGTAAAATCCGAACTGACCGTTACGTTTCATCAAACGGGTCTCATGCCCAAATACCGTGAAACGTGCCATAACCGAAATATCATCAAAACCATTTATTGATTCCAGCATGTGAACATATATAAAATGTAAACCAGGAAACATTTATTCAATTCCATTTAGGGTCCCCGACCCGCAATCACATGTAGAAATCAACTGGGCCCCTGGCCCGATTTCACAAGTTAACTGGGCCCCTGGCCCGATTTCATAGCTCAACTGGGCCCCTGGCCCGATTTTACATTATTCAAGTTCGTAACCGTTTCATGAAATCATATCCAACCACATTTATGGAAATCAGTGCAAATCCAGAAAACCTCGGTTTTCGTGCAAATACGTAATTTACCTCAAAATACGTGAAATCATTTAAAATTCACCGATATCCAAAGTAAATCATTTAATCATAATTATAACAATCATAAAACAGTTATGCATGCATCGAATTTATGAAACCAATGTCCACTCACAGCTTTGGTTTTTAATGCCCTTCAGGTTGATTCCGGATACGACTGCAGCAGAGACCTGAGCATCGCACACCTCCTCCATCGATCCTTACGCACTCTGGAAGCCCGTCTGGGCAATGGCAATCGGTTATCCCTTGTCTGACGCCTCTTGTCAGACGGGAGCATGATACATTCCATGGTAATCCCGGGGGGATTGGGATGGGTCGTGTCAGAAAGAGTCGAAGTCGTGATGATAGGTCTCATCTCTAATCCCTCAAAATTAATGTGGGATGACCTGCTCCCGTCTGACACCACGTGTCAGACCAGGGATATTACTGTGCCCCACTCGGGATTTTCAGAGTACGCAGCTTCATGTGATGCCTCGGTCTCTACTACAACCCGCATCCGCGATCAACCTGGAGGGTGCCAAAAACCATTTAAATATGTGAGTGGACAAAAATAAGCATTTTAAATACATTTCCGAAATCATCATTTAACCCTTCGTTTTATAAAGCATGCATGCATAAACAATTAAAACATTTCTTCCAAGTAAAACAGTACATATGAAAACAAAGGCTTGCATGCATCAGGAAACATGTAATCTCAAATGCTTTCTCAAACAAGTTATATTTCTTTTCAGAACCTACACATGTGAAAATATCTGGACACAAAGAAATAGTTCAAAATCCTGACCCATCCTCATATCCGACATCTGTCTCATACCATCATATCATCATCAATCAGGATATCCAAGCAACACGTGTAATCAAGTTCCAGGACAGCTCACGTTTGAGCACGTCATCGTGAACACATCTAGGCTGACGTTCATATCATCGTGAACAAATCAACAACCAATCTCATATAACATCAAAACTCTTGAGTCGAGCCTCCCACGTTGCTCGACAACAGGCAATGTGTGACATCTCCGCGGGGGAAGGGGGGGAGGGAGGGACACAGCGCATCCCAGAGGCGAGCAACATATCATAGGGTCCTCTCCGAGGAAACACATTCACAATTGGAGACCCTCTCCGGGGAAACACATTCCTACCGGAATCATATTAATCATCACGAAGAATGGTCATAGTAAAAAAAATGGAAACACATTTTCATAAACTATTGTATTTCAAACCAAATCAGTTGTTTTGCATAGGGTCTCAGCTCAAAACATAGTTTCCACAAACATCATAAAAACCGTGTCCAATCCTCATTTCACAATACTCAAAACCATTTCATAAATCAAATCATTGTACAATTTCACATTTGACTATAATCAAAGTCAGAATCATTAACCAACTAGGTCTTAAGCCCAAAATGCCATTTTCAGGAAAATTCGTAAAATCGTTCATAAACCGACATTTAAATCCATAAATCATCAAGTAATGATATCAAATCATTCTTCAAATCATTTCAACTCAAATCATATGATAAATCATTTAAAACATTTATGCATGCATCATAGTTATAAAACAAAAGTCTACTCATAAACAGTCCACGTTGTGCGCTCAAAATCCACGTCGTAAGACAATCTGAAGCCTTCGAAATGACCAGGCCTGTCCAAATCACATCCAAGGGTTACTATCAATCTATACAAGTCCATATTAGAAACCCCTAACAATCCCAAAAACGAGAACGCGTCCCGAACAAGCTTCTCCAGGAGAAAAACCTCCAAAACACCAACTAAATGATCTCCGATTGACCTGAAACCACTACCATTGAATTTAGATCGTCAAAACCTTTCGAATAAGATCGATTTGACCTCAAAATTCGTGCGCATGTGCCCAAACACGATGGTCAAAGTTTGGTAAATGTCGGTCAACGCTAACGTCACTGCTGGCATCAGTTTGACATCTGAAAAGCTAAAAACCTCTAACAGCCTGCCATGTGGCACTCCTTGATTGGTGCCACGTGTCACCCTCTGACATGTGCCATGTGTCTATGCTGACATCATTATGCCACGTCACCTAACAACCTCTGACACAATGCCACGTGGCACCACCTCACTAGTCAACGTGGTCTAACAATACTGACGTGGACTTGCCACGTCGATGCTAACTCAGCTTGACACCTCGCCACGTGTCACCATCTGGTTGGCCACGTGGCCTAACAAGATGACGTGGACAGTCACGTCATCACCTTCCACCTCCAACCGAGAGCCATGTCACTGTAACGGGTCGTTCGCCCCAGGAACTTGACCCTACTGTAACTCCCTCAAATCTCAACCGAAACCTGCCATTATTTGACTAATCGACTCATCTCTAACCCAGAAACAATCTTACAACCTCAAAAAGATGAAAACGTACCTCACAAACGTGGACCAAGCTCGACTCCTCATGGCCAAGCTTCGAACTTGAACCCAGTACGATTCCAGCAGTCATATCTTGTGATTTTTGCCTTATTTCACTCGAACAACCATAAGAAACAGACCCACGATCTTAGTTTAGGGTTACAACGTCCTAAACTCAAAATCCAGAATCTAACCAAAATAGGTTCACGGGTTTTACCTCATTTCTGGGTTTCCTGGCCACCGCCGTGGCTCCTCCGTCCCTCCGTCGTTTCACTCAGCCTCTCCCTCACTTTCAGTCTTTCTCAACCAACACCAAGTCTTGAGGAAAACTGGGAAAAATGGTGGGTGAGGGGTTCGGGTTTTTTTTTAAACAAAAGGAAGGGAGAGATGAGAGATGCATGAATGTAGGGTGATAGTCCAATGGGATGGGTGCCACTTGGCACTCATCCATTAGTCCAGACCAGATCTTTTGGGCCTACTAAAACAAACCCAAAAGTTAACTTCCTCGTAAAATGTGTTTCTATAAATTCCAATCGAACCTTCAGTGACCTGTAACTTTCCCATATGATGTTGAAATTCGATGTGCCACCTGTATACATACTCGTAATCCCTCGATCTACGTACGATCTACGTACTAGACCTCGATCCACGTGTAATTAACCTCCAGAGTCAAAAGTTAATATTTTTCCCTTATAGGGGCAAAATCGTCATTTTTACCTCAATCGTCCGATTAATCTCAATTTAATCCTTGATTAGTCTCGATAATCATGTAATTTCAGTACGGGTTGTTACAGTCTACCCTCCTTAAAGAATTTCATCCTCGAAATTCACACTAACCCAATCTAACTACGGAAAACCATCCTACCTCCAACCAGAGGCTCCCATGTGTCCACGTACATGTCCAACATCTATCCACAGTACGCATGTAACGACCCATCCCGGAAATCAGGATCATATTAGTGGTTAATGATGGATTAGTGAAGTTAATCGGTGATTAGTTGGTTGATTTCGGACGGACGGTGCGAAATGACGATTTTGCCCCTAGAATGGGCAAAAATGTTGATTTGTCTTTCGGGTAGTCAAATAGACTTTGACCGATGACTGTGATGTAGTTCGGGATGTCACGAATCCATAGATAGGTAGCACGTCCGATTCCGACATTCGAGGAGAAAGTTATGATGTTCGAAAGTTCGAGGGTAGTTTGGTAATTTGGTTAAAAATGGGCAATTTGTTGACTTTTCAAATGACATGGACTTTTCCCCTGAGTATAATGAAAGGCGGCACACTATCATCAGACGTCGGTTGGTTCGAGTTTTGGTCTAAATGCCTGAAGGGCAAAATGGAAATTTTGGAAGGCAAGGGCATTTTGGTCAATTGGCTGACATTGGGATTGGTGCCCAGTGATCAGGGGACACTTGGCTATTCTTGGAACTTTTGGCCACATAAAATTGGACACCTGGCCCAATCTAGAGGTTTGTGGAATCCTCCTTGCCGCCTCACACATGTTTTTAAAACAGAAATCAGTTGTGCACGGTTTTGGACAGAAACAGAGAACCAGGTGTGGCTGTGACTAAAAAATACAGTTCCTTGCTCTTCACCAATTTCCACTAACTTAGGAATGAAACAAAATGATGGAGATGAAGAGCAGGGTGGTGCCACCATGGAGGGCCGTCCACGATGGTGGCCGTGGAACTTGTGGGAAACAGAGCATCGAGAGGAACTCGACCCATTCAAATCACCTGTAAGCCTCCTTGTTTGTCCTTTTGTTGTGAACAAAAGATGGAAAAGAAGGTGAGACAAAGGCGGTGGAAACCATGGCGATGCACGACGGCGGTGATGCGGTGAGGTTCCCGTGCACTTCCATTTGAATTCGAAATTGGTATTTGTTGTTATAGGGCTTGTTGATCGATTCTGATAATTGGAACTGGTTTCTCAAGGTTCCAGACGTTGGTAGGGATCAAAAGCAAGGCTCGAGGAGGTTGGGTAAGAATACAGAATACGGTTGCAAAAACAGAGTTCGACTTTGAAGGGGAAAGGTGAGATTTGGGTCCAAATTGTCCAATTTGTGTAGCTAGATCGATCATTTTGAGTGGGAAAAAGCTACTAGGCTTAAAAAGGATTGAAAACGAGTGGAAAAAAGTGGAAAACTGCCTGCACTGGTTTGAACCGGCCTGAACTGGGTCAGCGAGAGCTTGAAGATAATGAACAGTGTCGCGCGTGAGGCCCACGCGCAGCCCCCTTGGGCGGCGCGTGAGGGCGCGTGGTGCCTCTGATGGGGAAGTTTTCAACATGTGAAATGATGTAATCGATGTAACGAACATTTTGGCACTGGTTTCGACTCGATCAGACATCGTTTCGATAGGTTTCGGGATGTTCGAAGGGTTAAAGGCTAGTTTAAAAATAGTTAAAAATTCGAGAAAATTACGGGACTTTAGTAGAAGCATTATGAAGTAGTTAGTGACCTTATTATGGGATTTGGACAGGTTCGGGAAAGCCGGTGATGGTCTGTGAGTGGGCTTTGCTTTCGAACTTATGATGCATGACTAAATGTTTTAAATGATTTCTATACGTGATTTCTATGTTTATGATTATGAACTTGATGATTTACGGTTTTGCACGTATTTTGAGATAAATTACGTATTTGCACGTTTTACTAGATATGGTTTTCTGCTATGGTTTGATGATGGTTTTGATGATTTGGTTTTGGGATTTGAAATATGATTTGATTTTAATGAATTATAATGGATTTTGGAAAAGTGATTTCGGGCTTGAAGCCCTGTTCCTAAAAGTGATTTCGATAAAATAGATTTCGGGTTTTGAAACTGGATTTTGGAAAGGATGCTTTGGGATTTGATTTTGAAACTTGAAAGTGGATTTCTGGATTTGGGTTCGAAATGATTATTTCGGATGCCGAATGACGGAATGATGGTTTCAAATTCGGATTTGGAAATGGATTATGGATAGATTTTGGTTTTGGATTCGAGATGATGATTTCGGATTCGGCTTGGGATTCGAAATCGTGATTTCGAATTTGGATTTGGACATGGATTTGGAAATGGTTTTAAAATGGTTTTGGATTGGATTTGTTGGATCTGGTTATTGGGTTTAAAGACCCGGATATGATACATGACGTGGGAGGGCCCGGGTTGGGTTTTAAGACCAGGATTGAGTTTAAAGACTCGGATATTATGATTTCCCCCGTAGGCCTATTGAGTTTAAAGACTCAGGAGTTTAAAGACTCGGATTATATTGAGTCCTGGATTGAGTTTAAAGACTCGGATTACTATTGAGTTTAAAGACTCGGATAGATCCAGCAAGTTTGATTGATTGACATGAATTTCAAATGTATTTTGGATTTCGATGATAACTTGATAACGATGGTTTTCAATAATGGTTTTCCGATGTTTTTGGCAATAAGCCGGATGATATGAATTTTGATGGTTTTGGGCTGAGGACTGGGATTTGAGAATAGGAAATGAATTTGATTTTCTTACACGGTTTTGAATAACTTGAATATGGAATAGTTTTATGATATGAGTTTATTATGCATGTATTGGTTTTTATGTGGAGGGTATAAATGTATTTCTAGTAAACTGTTTTCTAAACTTATCCTTTATTTTTGTGCACTCGCATCTTTTGTGTTTTCGATACACTCCAGGTTATGGCAGTACGAGCTGTTATTAGAGAGAGACAGAGACATCACTCACACGATCCACAGTAGATTCTGCGCACTTTAGGAAGTGCGGGAGTTTTTGGACGGTTCATTTGGGAATCCCTTGTCCAGCTTACGTGTTACATGGAGGTTGGACGTTGATTTAGCCTTCGTGTCGCATGTAAGTTAGACGGGAGCATGGCTTAGCTCTTAGTCCTGGGGGATTGGGGGTAAGCTGTGTCAAATTGGTATCAGAGTAGGATTTGTGCGCTCTGCGCGAGGTTATGGCTTCCAGAGCCGGTGGTTGTCGACTTGTGTGCTGTGATGTTACTATAGATGTGATGTCTCGACGTGGAACAACCCGTCATCAACCTAGACGCGATAGTGACAGTACGTTCGTTTGTGGTTAGTTGGTGGTTGTGGCTTGTGCCGATTTACGGCCAGATTAGAAATGGTGCTGTTGGGTGCAGCCGAGGTTTTGGATGGTTAGGTGGATGACTCTGGACGAGTGTAGTGCAATTGTGGCATTTGGTTGAGCATTGAGTTGCGCAGAGTATTGGACTACGAGGGAGGTTAGTATTAAGGGTTTCAGCTCGGTTTGAGCAGAGATTCGGGACTAGTGTGTTGTGAGCCCGAGATAGGAGATGATGTGCCACGAGCTGGGATGCTTGTGCGCGGTTGGATGGGTACCTCGTGAGTTGCAGTTGTGACCAGTCGTGAGGTGCCAGTGTCTGGTAGGAACCACTAACCGAGTTGGAATATGTGATGACCATTGGTAGGTCATGTTTCGGGACGAACGATCACGATGCCGGTAGGTGGATCAGAGTAGCGCAACAGAAGCGCAGTGAACCTATGCTTCGTGTTGGATCAGGCTAGGTTGGTATGGTCGGGTTGACCATCCGTGAGCTTGGTTTTCGTGGACTCATCATGTTGTGTTGGCGATGTTGGAGTGTGTTGGCATTGGGTGATGTCACTCGAGGATTGTGACTAAGGAGTCTGAGGTGAATGATCGTTGATTGTGATCCTGAGAGTTGATTACTCGTATGATAGTGGTGCTTGGAGTTGAACCTCGGAAAGGTAGAGACGCAAAAATCAGGATACGTGACGATTGACATCCTTTTGGATGTGCATAAACGGTGAGAACCGACAGGCGAGTTGGTCGGTGATTTGGTTTGGTTACGGACACATGGTTGTGATCCGTAGGAGGTGTGGATTTTTCTAAACCCTGTAGAGGAGTTGACGTTTAGAGGGTTAGTCTGGTGGTGGTATACTTGTTCATGATGAATTCCCATGGTTGGAAAGATGTATATACTTCCAGCATGACTGGAATCTCGGAATCAGGAGATGTTGAAGTTGAGATGATGAGATGCTGTGTTTGGTTCCGAGTGGGTGATTATGTTCTGTGGAGGCTACTCCGGAGTCGATTTAGGAGACTCATTGATGGGACGTCAGGAGTTGTGACCCCCTTGATCATGGACACATGTGGATGTGTTCAGGAGTAGAAATAGTACTTGGTGATGCCGGGAGTGACTATAACTGATCGATATGAGGTTATTGAAGAGAACCCACAATCTAGACGTGCCTTTAGACGTGTTGAACACTTTATCGATTTGATCCAACGTGGTGGTCTGAGCATTTGTGGGAATTGAAGGCGAAGTAGTGAACCCGTACGTGGGATCTATTTAGGAGTGAAATGGATCGGTATTGGACCATTTTTTTTTTTGCAAGTTTGAGTCGTTGTGGATCAGGAGAATCGTATGTAAGTCATAGGTTGGATATCTTGACCACCTTGGAGTTGTGCAGGACGTGTGTGGTCCGTCTCGCATACGTATGGGTTTTAGCTGGGATCTAGTGCTCGGTCTTCCATGTGTACGTGGTTGAGATGTGATTGGATTTCATATTGGTTGGGAGACCTAAGAGACCGGAAGACTTGTAGTTCAACCTAGTGGTAGGATTGGACCGGCGGACTACAAAAGTGAAGCGTGATTGGCTCGTCGTCAGGTGGCAAACAGTATGGTTATTAGGATGTTTGTGTACCTTGGAGATACACTGTGAGGGTGACGGGTACACTATGGTGTTGTTGGATGGAATTTGGGTGTAGTAAGTTCGGCTGATGCCGATAGGGTTGATCGGTGGACTTACCGTAGGACGTCGTCGGAAGTACGTGAGGATATCCTCTACGAGCTGTGTTTAAGGTATTCTAAAATATCTTTGTTTTATTTAAAGTTCGTAGGGTTGTTGTTGCGTGTGTTAGTGCTTGTACCTGGAATGTGTGCATACTGGTTATTCAAAGATTGGAACTATTCCGATGCGATTGGATGTGCATCGTGATGTTCTGGTAGAGGTGTTAGTGATCAGCTTGGTGTCGAGTGGTTATGGCAGGAGTCAGTACTGATCTGAGCTGGATGCTCAGAGCCATGAGTGGCTGGTGGGACCCTGACATTGAGATGTATGATCATGGTTAAACAGGTATGTGATAGGGTCTAGTTGCAGACAGGTGGTGTAGGACGTGGATGCAGTTTCCACAGGTTGACAGCGTTGGTGGTTAGTAGAACCACCAATGAAAGGATTGGTTGAGTTAGTGGTGTGAGCGAGTATGTTGTGACTTTTGTGAGGTCGGCGTGGATCGCTGACGGAAGTAGTATGGACCGTTAAATGGATATTGGTGAATAGGAGTACCGAGGTCGGTAGACGCTGTCTTGCAAATCGTGCCTGCTGACGACAGACTCGCACGATTGACTGAGACGTTGGTACGCGGTACGCATGACTCGAGACTGAGTCAAGGATGCTGTGGCTGGTAATCGTCTGTCACGACTAGGTGTTAGTGGAGCCGTGAGTGTCGACTGGTGCGAAGTTAGAGGTATCGCGGGTACGAGTTGTTATGTGTGGACCTTGGTAAGAATGAGACGATCGCCAGATGGACGGGCGGTTGGTCAAATTGGTTCGCTTGGCCGAGCAAATTGGTTCTCTTGGTCGAGTTGGAGTGACAATTTGGGAACTGTCAGGGTCAGTTGGGTTGACAGGTGATGGACACTGGGTAGGAGACCCAGGTGTGAGATCAGTTGGATTTTCCCCAGTAAGTTGCGGACGTACGAGATTCAGAATTTTGGGGAGGAAATTCTTTAAGGGGGGAGATTGTAACGACCCGTCCCGGAAATCGGGATTAAATTAGTGGTTAATGATGGATTAGTGAAGTTAATCGGTGATTATTTGGCTAATTTCGGACGGACGGTGTGAAATGATGATTTTGCCCCTAGAATGGGCAAAAATATTGATTTTTGTTCGGGTAGTCAAATGAACTTTGACTGATGACTGTGACGTTGTCAGGACCCACCCCGGTTTCACCCCGAAACCCGAGGTAAATCCTGCTCCCGTCTGACTCCCTGCCGCAACATTCAGATAAAACTCACTCAAACCCAGTCAGACGCAGGAGTAATTAACCACAATGTTCCGAAGTTATAGTTTTACAGAGTAAAGCACGAAATCCAAGAAAAATAAAAACGATAAAATTACACGCACACGGAAGACTTTAAACTATTCCGGGATCCCTCACGTCACTTCTATGCCTCAAATACTGCCTCGACGTCAAGACCCCGCACTAGCTCCACAACCTGGAGGGCAAGTTAAAACAGAAAATGTGAGTGTGACCATAATAAAAGAAAAGTTCTAACATCCTTTATCAGAAAAACTGAGTTTAACCCTCCGTTTTGAAAACCACATGCATAACCAACATTTGTTAACACAGTTATAAATCGCTTTTCATAAAACATCATAAGAAACAGAAACACTATAAAACAGTTATGGAAACCATAGCATGAGTATCAGAAACCGTAGCATAAACCACAAAGCTCAAATCATCATTTCCCGATCAAACCTGCTGGACCTATCCGAGTCTTTAAACTCCCGAGTCTTTAAACTCAATCCAGGCCTTAATCATATCCGAGTCTTTAAACTCCCGAGTCTTTAAACTCAAGGCCTACGGGGGAAAATCAATATATCCGAGTCTTTAAACTCCCGAGTCTTTAAACTCAATCCGGGCCCGTCCCCCGTCAAATATATCCGGGTCTTTAAACCCAATAACCAGATCCAGCAAATCCAATCCAAATCATTTGTAAAAGCATTGTCCATTTCCATATCCAAATCCGAATTCGAAATCCCCGGTCCGACGCCCTTCCGGCATCCCGAACCGTCATTCCGAACCCAAATCCGGAAATTCACTTTTCAACCTTTAACCAAAGTCCAATTGTCAATTTCGATTTCAAAACCAACCCTTTCTCAAAATCATGTTCCAAAATCCATTTATAATCATTAGAAATCATTTACCATTTGAAATCTCAAAACTATAACATTATAATCAGAAATCAACTTTTTATCATAAAACGTGCCAAATACCGTGTTTTCTCGAAAAACGTGCAATTATGTAAAATCACATCATAAAGCCAACAATCATGAAATCAAATATATAAAACAAGTATAGAAAATAGTTATGCATGTTCGAGTTTAAGGAAAGGGTCCACTCACAGTACCGAGCCCTCAATCGTGTCCCGAACGTCCTGCACGTTCCTCGGCTTCCTCGGGAAATCCCGTCCTGTCAACAACCACCAATTTACGTCACTAACACATCTACGAGTATCCATCCAAATTCCCTCAAAAATCCCCGAATACTAAACGAAACAAACCGAGACCCTAAACTGTTATCCTCGCGGAACTAACCTCAAACGACGTCCGATCAACCCGAAACCAATTCCCATAGACTCGTTAGAACACCTAGACCAAAAACCATGTTGACCGTTTTCCCCATCACCGCCGCACGCGCCCCCACGCGCCGCCCAAAGTGGCTGCGCGTGGCCCTCACGCGCCTGCTACAGTGCACCGTCTTCCTCAGACGAACCCGGTTCGGTACAGTGGTCTGCAACTCAGACCGGCGTGCACGGTTCTCCTTCTTCCGTCCACCAAAACGGCTCCTTTCTTCACCAACAGCATCGTCCAGGCCAACCCTATTGATTCCCCAACTCCGTTCACCTCGACACTGTCCCTAGCCCGTCGACTGAACTCGAAACCAGACGGCCAAACTCCCCTTGTTTCATGATTCAGCCATTCCGATCACCTCCCGTCACGGTGGCTTCACCAAACTCTTCCCTGGACCTCACTAAACCTAAACCAACCCTCCTAGACCTTCGACTCAGCCCCAAGCTCGACGACTTTGGGTTCGAACATCACGGCAAAACAGAGCACCAGAGTGCCTGCCGTCGTCTGAGCTCCGCCGTGTACACCCCCGTCACGGCGACCACCCTAGTCGACGCCTAGGACCCTCCTGAACCTCACCCTGACCTTCATTCCTCTCGACTCTAAGCCCAACCTCACGACTTTCAAATTGAAAATCACGGGAAAAACAGAGCAAGAGATCTCACCTTTCGATTGCATCTCCGCCGTGCGCACCGCCGCGTGCCACGGTGCTCGTTGGATCCCCTGCAACCTCCTACAGCTCCCCCTGCCTTGGTTTGAGCCACCACACGGCATAGCCACCACCAACTCTCTCACGGTCTCCCTGTTTCCCCAAAACTTTGCCGCACCACCACCGTGCCGCCGTGCACGATGTCGCTACGAAAACACGACCACCTGCTCAAACTCTTCCCTCTGTCACTCTCACAACCCACCAAAACTTCACACCCTCACAGAAACGATCACCGTCCTCCAATTTCCTCACCCTCTGTTTCTCTCTGTGTCGAACAAACACGAACACGGCACGGGTGCACCCCAATTATTTGGGTTGTGCACGTACAGGATTCTCCCAGAATCCTCTACACAATGGCCACATGTCACAATCCACTCCACACACTCCCACATGGCCCAATCTCAGCCGTCCATTTCCTTTCTCTGTGCACAAATCCCAATGTGCAGAAGGACCAAACTACCCTTCTTTTTATTTCATATTTACGGTTTTGCCACTAACTTTCTAGACCCATAACTCACAACTCGTAAGTCCGATGACTACGTGCCGCCTATCATCGAACTCAGGACGACGAGATCTATCTAACCAACCTAGGTCAACGTACCAGAACCCGATTCTACAAAAAGTCAACTATTGCCCCTAATTACCCAAATTACGGTTAGTCCCTCAACCTTCCGAACATCACCATTTCCTCCTCAGATGTCGAAATCGGGCGTGCCACCTGCCTACGAATTCGTGACGTCCTAAACTACGTCCTAGTCACCGGTCAAAGTCCATCCGACCGCCCGAACTAAAGTCAACATTTTTGCCCAAACTAGGGGCAAAATCGTCATTCTAGGCTCAAGGACCTATCGGGACCCCCTAACCGCCGATTAACCTCACTAATCACACCTTAATCACCCTACTCATCCCGGCTCTCGGGACGGGTTGTTACAGACGTAGTTCGGGACGTCACGAATCCGTAGACAGGTGGCACGTCCGATTCCGACATTCGAGGAGAAAGTTATGATGTTCGGAAGTTTAAAGACCCGGATTAAGTTTAAAGACTCGGGAGTTTAAAGACTCGGATATTGTGATTTCCCCCGTAGGCCTATTGAGTTTAAAGATTCGGATTATATTGAGACCTGGATTGAGTTTAAAGACTCGGATTACTATTGAGGTTAAAGACTCGGATAGATCTAGTAGGTTCGATTGATTGACATGAATTTCAAATGTATTTTGGATTTCGATGATAACTTGATAACGATGGTTTTCAATAATGGTTTTCCGATGTTTTGGGAAATGAGCCGGATGATATGGATTTTGATGGTTTTGGACTGAGGCCCGGGATTTGAGAATAGGAAATGAATTTGGTTTTCTTACACGGTTTTGAATAACTTGAATATGGAATGGTTTTATGATATGACTTTATTATGCATGCATTGGTTTTTAAGTGGAGGGTATAAATGTCTTGCTAGTTAATTGTTTTCTAAACTTATCCTTTATTTTTGTCCACTCACAGTCTTTTATGTTTTCGATACTCTCCAGGTTGTGCCGGTGCGTGCTGTTATTAAAGAGAGACAGAGACATCAAACACGTGATCCATAGTAGATTGTACGCACTCTGGGAAGTCCGGGAGTTTTTGGACGGTTCATTTGGGAATCCCTTGTCCAGCTTATGTGTTACATGGAGGTTGGACGTCGGTTTAACCTTCATGTCGCATGTAAGTTAGACGGGAGCATGGCTTAGCTCTTAATCCCGGGGGATTGGGGGTAGGCCGTGTCAACGCATACGAAAATCAAACGTCACTTGACGTTAACTAGGATCCAACAGTCAATGCCGAAACTCGGCTCAATCTTGTTTATCGTACCTGACAGGTGAGTGGCCACCCCGCCACATAACTCCAAAATGAAAATCTCAAGCCTGGCTCGTGCCATCAACACTCGTCGATCTGACTATTCTGCTCTTGCTGAGCAATACCAAGTACTCCACCTCACTAGACGGTCTCCCATTCGTTAATCACACCCACAACGCACCGTCGTGTCAAGCTGGTAACCTAGGCCTCCACTCTTTCCATTCAAGTTTATTATCCACATCTGACTTGCACTATAGTTCTCTTACAATACCTCGTCTCACCCAGCAACCAACTCTGTGACCCAAACTCCTCTCGAGTGTCAAATTGGTATTTCACTCATCTTGAGTGTATCTGGACCCTATCAAATACATAACGATAATCACAAATACATTTTTTCTAGGGTTCCTCTAGCCAACCATGGCCCTAAGCTCCAAGTTCGCACAACAACTGAACCCTTTAAAGCCACTTTACGCTAGCGTACAGTATTCAATGCCCAATCCTAATTCTCAATGAACAGTCAACATCAGATCCAATCTGATTACCATACTGTGTCCATCTTGGATTCAATCTGGTGATCGTACCACATCAATCAGAATGATCAACACTCAACAATGACATCGACACTACTCATAAGCCTACTCAAGGACTGCACTCACGCACCATCCGAGCTACGTCTGGGGACTGCACACACACACACACACCATCTAGACATGTACCAGTTTCGACAATCAAGTCCACACATACCACATCAAACTCGAATCCAATCCGACTATCATATGGCCATGCCAAACATGATACAACATTGGAACATGTCTGTCCGATCTTCGCTCTGGATAGATTGTATACCAATACACAAAGTCCTTTCTGAGTTCTCGTGGTTACCTGACCAACTCCAGAGACAATCCAACAAATTCACTAACCAATCTATGCTCACAGTTAACCTCCAAAGGTTAACCAACCTACGTTTACCAAGATATACCAAACCTACTTGAAAAGTCCTGTCGGTTACCTACCTTGACCCTCATCCTGATGATGCTAAGGGTCGGATCCTGAAGCTGTGTTGTAACATCTAATCCAACGATATGGGTCTTGTGGGAACACTGCCCAACAATGCCTCACAGACATCTTCCTCCAGCAATCCTCGCCAACCAAATCAATTTTACTCCCTCCATAATCCATCGCGTCAACGGCTGCAATCTCAGAGAAAATCCTTCGCTAAATGCTCGTAATACTCAACTAGTCCGAGAGACTCCAAATCTCGATTTTCGTGGTTAGTTGACGCTAATCCAAACCATCTCAATCCTCAGAGGATCCACAATAATCTTGCAACAATAAAATCATGACCAGGAACCTAACACTGGTCCAACAAAACTGATACTCACTCAACGTTAGGTGACACCAAGCACCTTCAGCTCCTCAACTCATTCAAATTTTGGCCCACAACCAGTTCAACTTATACAAGCTTATACATCCATGAATCCAAAAGTGATGAAGATAGTTCACTAAGAACTTCCACGATAAGGATTACTCGTTCCCCACGATTTCCTCATTCAAGTTGCTGGTAATCAATCCAAAATCTCAAGCTACAATCCACCTTCGCACAAACAACATTGGGGCTCCCCATGTGTAAGACCCGTGTCCTAGAGGGAACGGTGAATGATCTCACATTCTTACGAGGGGGAATGGTCTGGGAAGGGAATGGTCTGGGAAGGGAATGGTGGTGTGCCTTAAAGGTGTAGGCACACACCTATCTAACACGAGGCCTTTTGGGAGCTCAGTGGCTTTGGGTTCGGTTGGAACTCCAAAGTTAAGCGAGTTGAGGCTGGTGCAATTGCATGATGGGTGACCCCCAGGGAAGTTACATAGTGAGCTCCCAAAAACAAAATCGTGAGGGCGATGAGGCCCAAAGCGGACAATATCATACTAGAGTCGGGTCCTGACCGAGTAGGTTCGGGTCCTGACAGAATGATATCAAAGCTAGACCCCGACTGGGAAGTGTCCTAGCGAGGACGCTGGGCCCTAAAGGGGGTGGATTGTAAGACCCGTGTCCTGGAAGGAACAATGAATGATCCCACATTCTTGCGAGGAAGGAATGGTCTGGGAAGGGAATAGTGGTGTACCTTAAAGGTGTAGGCACAAACCTATCTAACATAAGGCCTTTTGGGAGCTCAATGGATTTGGGTTCGGTTGGAACTCCAAAGTTAAGTGAGTTGAAACTGGTGTAATTCCATGATGGGTGACCCCCTGGGAAGTTGTATCTTGAGCTCCCGAAAACAAAACCGTGAGGGCGAGGAGGCCCAAAGAGGATAATATCGTGCTAGAGTCGGGTCCTTACTAAGGAGGGTCGGGTCCTGACACCATGGGTACACCATAAGTCAAACGATCCCCAACTTTGCTAACTCTTGCAGCTAAACACTTTATTCTCTCACTTGGTCGGTACCATCTGACACGGGTTTACAAAATATTTTGAGTACCCAGAAGAAACTCAATCGTAACTCAACCTCACTCTGAGGTAGCAACCTCGATAAATCCTACGAAGAACACCACTAGAAATTTCGACACAACCGACATCTTCCTCAAGCTTATTAAGACATCTGAGAAGCTCACGGCACATGTCCAATAGCCCTAATAGCCATTCTGTAGTTTCTTTTCGGCCTCCAAGCCGTAACTCACTTGGAAAATCAACCACGTTTCTAATGTGGGATAGATCGCAGGAAGTATCCTTTGGTCCTACCAAGAGACCAACCGTGACAAATCAGAACTACCAAAGACAATGGTTCCTCAAACACTCAGTAAAGGTGTAACAGGTAGTCCACTAATCCATCAAGAACATCACAACAAGGCATACATATCCTGGAAAACCAATTTGTCGTTTGTCATACCTTCTACGCAAATCCAATAGGTGATTCCATCATCGCATCAGTTAGAGTACTGGCTCGTATGTCCCAACCCAATGGGATCAACTTCTGAACACAAACTGTAATTCTTCTAGAAAAAAAAGAGTGTGTGGGTCTAAACTCCATCAACACTCGTGCATCCCGACCAAAGATAGCTAGGGTACTTGTTACTAATCTAGGCATACGATGTGGCTCTAGTAAACCAACTGAACTTGGAGGATACTGGAATCTTACTGAGCCACTCAGGATCCTCTCCACCATGCTTATCGACACTCAAAGACTCTGAGTTAGAAGCGTCCCTCTTCCAAACTCCCTAGTTAATACATCCTCTAGACGCCCTCGGCGTTCACTAGAACCATCTGATTGCCGCTGGAATTCCGAAAAGCTCATCCCCATCTGAGATGCCACATCAAATAGAGTCCGGAATGTGGTAAATCCTCCAACCAGCACCATCACGCGAGTCTTAGTCCAAAGACCCGACGGAACTGACGAATACTCACTGCCTCAATCGCCACCGAAACAAGAGCACACCATGACAAAGTCACAAGCCTCTACTCGTACTGAGCTACCATCAAATCTTCTGTTCATGTCGGGGGAACTCCGCCTCCCTCATATCTCGATAAGACTGGGGGGTAAAAAATGTTAGAAACATTCCTCAAATGTCACCCAACTCTCGGTAGTCTCATCCAAAACCATAGATAGCACTGTCTACCATCAAGCACGTGCAGACTTATCCAAAACGCTCACTACTATCAGAATCATACACTCGTGTGGGCAACCCATCTCAAGTACCATCCGATCCAAGAGTATAATCCACTGATCGGCCACCTTATGATCCGATCCATCACCATATTGGGATTCAATCTACTAGTAACTTCACAGCTCCAATGGGTTGGTTCTTCCCGTTAAACTTTCCTATTCTTATCCTCACTCTCAAGTTGATTACTAGGTTTTTGTCGTAGAGACCTCACATCTGAAGCAAAACTATCGTGCAACCTTAGTGCGCGACACTATAAGAACAACTCAGTGCTCTGATACTAAGCTAACAGGTCTCATCCCTAATGCCTCAGGATTAATGTGGGATGACCTGCTCCCGTTTGACACCACGTGTCAGACCAGGGATATTACTGTGATTTACTCGAGGTTTCAAGAGTACACAGCTTTATGTGATGCCTCAGTCTCTACTACAGCTCGCATCCGCGATCAACCTGTAGGGTGCCAAAAACCATTTAAAACTGTGAGTGGACAAAAATAAGCATTTCAAATACATTTCTGAAATCATCATTTAACCCTCTGTTTTATAAAGCATGTATGCATAAAAAATTAAAACATTTCTTCGAAGTAAAACAGTACATATGAAAACAAAGGCTTGCATGCATCAGAAAACATGTAATGACAGGACCCTTCCCGATCCCCCGTGGGGACCACCGGGGGCAAGGACTGCTCCCATCTGACATGTAACACGAAATACCACAACTACCCTTACTAGGGTTACAATAACACAAATACCCTTACTAGGGTTCCAAAATACACACTGGTGTTTAATACAACAGTATTGTCAGACAAGGGACAAGAGCATTATATTCGTACTAATAAATAATTACAGACACCTACCCCGTAAGGTGAACAAAACGCAACAGTACTATTTTTATGCCTCATTCCAGAGTTGGTCCCCTACTCCGTATCACTACCTGGAGGGTCAAGAAAACAGTCAAAGTGTGAGTGGACCAAAAATAAATCAGTTATAAACTCATTTTGAAAATATATACAATCTGACCCTTTATTTTAGAAATAGGCATGCATTCAAGATAAATCTTAGAAATACAGTTGAATCATACACATAAATATCTATACATATACGTATATCTACACATGCATACATTTGGACGCAACCATCAGTGAAACATAATATATATAACCCATCCTCGACATCCCAGATGTCCAACTAATGTCCGTCACGATTTCTCTACAGTACGTGTACTACTCAGGGTTTCCTCCGAGTCTACCCCCAGGATCTACGACGTCTGGGGTGGACTTACTTCGGATCCCAACGTGTCCGAGATGATATCATAACTCGCACTCCTTAGTCCGTTCCCCCTAGAGTCACCCATCCCAAGCAGTGGATCGTGACAACTCTAGGATCATCGACGTTGGAGGAGACTAATCTGCACGTACATGAGGGTATATATAAGTGTGAAAACATGAAATTCAATAATATCATATTTGAAATTCGCCTTTCCTGAAATCCAAACAACCACTGTTTAAAACTGGGACTAAACCCGAAACCTTCCAAATTTACGTCTAGAATCCATTTCTTAAAACCTTTTCCTTGAAAAACAGCTCATACTAGATCACCGGTCAAATTATTTGAATCCATCTTTCTTTCAAAACTCCGATGATCCCAAAACTTGAGTCAATCGATCACTAAATAGGTCTGAAGCCCGAAAACCTTGTTTTCAATCAAATCCATAACATAATCCATGACCAACGATTCAAGTATATAAATTCCATGCTTTCCCACATATTCAACATAAATCATTTAAGAAAACATGTAAACTAGTTATGCATGCATTACAGTATCAAACAACCGGTCCACTCACAGTTAGTCCTTGTTCCGTTACTGTGACGACCTGGAAATTCGAATGGAACTTGGAATTATAGACCACCAACACTACAATTGACCTCGGATTAAGATTCATGAGCTCAAGTCGAGTCGAACCCAATCCAAAACAAAGGAAATCGATGATGTTTTGGCCACGAACGGAACCCTCAAGCCTCTCGACTTTTTGAGATTGTGTTCGAGTAATTAGAGGGGTTAAAGGCTGAAATTTACCTTGGAAACTTGTTTAGAAGGATCATACAAAGCTTCTTGATGAATCAATTGCAAGAAAACAGATGGAATTGAGGAAATTCGATAGAGGAACCGTGTTCTGGTGCTCTTCGACAGTCGAGTTCGAATTGAAGGATTAAGTTGAATTGTTAGGTTTCCAACCGGGTCATGTCGCGGGTTGCAAGATCCTTTTAGCAGACAGACAGGTGAAGGTGGTGAAACTGTAGCAGTACTACTGCACGTGAGGGTGCGTGGGCACGATTCTCAAGGACTTGGGATTCCTAGAAAGTACCGGAAATTACGGAAAAGCGTGCATCTTGGAAAGCGAACGATTTGGACGGTGTGTGAGTGGACGTTTGTTTTCTAAATTATGATGCATGCATAGTTAAATGTTTTACATGATTTATGGCATGATTTGATTTGCAAGGATTTCTTGATGATTTGATATGATTATTTATTGGATTTATGGATTATTTAATCGATTTTTCGGGCACGTTTTACGAGGAAAATGTAATTGATGTTTTGGGCTAGGCCCGGGATTTTAAAATGATGTTTTGACTTGGATTGTGAGTTAATGATGATTTTATGGAATATTTAATGATTTATGGATATGATTTTACAGATTTACGTGAAATGAGATTTTGGGCTTGAGACCCTATTGTAAATGGTTTTGACTTGGTTTTAACGATAATTTTGAAATAAAGATTTTGATTGGATTTATGTTCAGTGCCCCCAGATGTGTAATTCCTGGGTAGACTCCGGATGTGTAATTCCTGGAGTAACACCGGATGTGTAATTTCCGGAGGGACCGGATGTGTAATTCCCGGTAAGGATGGATGTGCAATTCCTAGAAGATTTGGATGTGTAATTCCCAGAGACTCTGGATGTGTAATTCCCAGAGGAACCTCGGATGTGTAATTCCCGAGTTATATGATTTGTTTTATGATAAAATGGTTTTATGAAATGATTTTCATGTGTTTTGGCTTGAAAGCCGGTGATTCATGTGTTTGACTCTATGCATGCATGGTTTGATAAACTGGAGGGTAAATAATGTAATTTGAAATGTGTTTTCAAATGATATTATTTTTGTCCACTCACACCTTTTATGTTTTTAATGACCCTCCAGGCCGTGGTACGATGTTCGGTGGCTGGTCGAGATAGCGGAGTCATGAGTAGAAATCAATACAGTCATCCCTTGTTTGACAGGTGCTGAGGGGTAGTTTCGGAACTTCAGTTGACTTGTCAGACGGGAGTAGGACCGGGCGCGGTTATCAAAGTCCAGATGGGGAGGGTCCTGTCAGCTACGAATAGCCTAAACTTATCCCGAAGCTAAACATAGTTTCCGGGCCTGTCCAAATACATCCAAAGGTCACTAATTGACCCTACTAGGTCTAACATCAAACCCTAGAATAAAGTTGGCCCAGGAAAGGGTCCCGAACACGCTAAACCACCATTTCCCGGCTGCCCGAAGCTAAACCACCATTTCCCGGCTGCCCTTCCACCTGAGAAACAATCAAAATAGAAGAAAAATGAGCAGGAAAACCTAAAGAATTAGTTGGGAACAGAACCTGGTTGCTGGAAATTCCCTCCGGTGGCTCAGAGCCGAACCCCAAGGACATTGGAGCAGCCCATGAACCCTCCATGGCCTGTATGGTAGTTGCTGCAGGAATGTCCAGCAACACTTTCAGTGGGGCAAGGCCGAAAAAAGTGCATTTCCATATCCTTCATGTCGCATGATACTATTCTGTTTGCTAGTCCCCCTCATCGCATAAACCAGAATTCGGCGCACGGGCGTCGACGTGACCTGGCCCCTTCAGCTGACGCCGCTTAACTGGCGTACTCAAAGTCGGTCGCGACCCCTCCGAAATCGAGCCAGAATTTGGTGACTCTTGACCGAAAGCTGCCATAAAGGACCGAGCACTGTTCATCTTCTTCTCCACTGCATCCCCTCGAGGTTGCAGGCCCCTAACACGGCCGATGAGCCCAAACATGGCCCCCTACTCTCTTCCTTGGCATGAATACTGAAAACATCCTTTTCCAAAGTATTCCAATGCCCAAATGGCAAACCCGCCCACGACATGGTCAAGCATCCACACTGAAAGCAGAAGAAAGGTAAACGTTTATACTCCAGGTCATAGTGCCTTGTAGGTTTTATTTCTAGGAGCTTCAATGTTATGAAACAGGTTATGGGTTTCTCTACACTCAATGCCACCCTAATTCTCAAGAAACTACCCAAGCAATCACTATTACAACCCTTATCGACAGCCACAAACGACCCCACATGATCCCCAATCTTCTCTGCCAAAGTAGGAGTCGGAAAAACTGGAGGTATGCGTCGAACTCTAACCCAAAATTCCTATTTATCCAATGCAACTTCCAAGAGATCCAAGAAGCCATTAGTCGCTGTCAACACTAGCAGAGCTCGATCGAATGACTAAGGAGCCCCACCAATCACCTTCCTCCTATCAGCGGATGTGGCAAAGGAAAACAACAAACGTCCTTCCCCCTCCCACCGGCACCACCGTGAAGGGAACCCATGTGTGCCAAATCCTACGTAGTGTGCCAACCATCGCATCCCGATTATAAGACCGCGTCGTGAGCAAACATCCCACCACTAGAAAGTGAGTCTCCACTGGTGTCTCCCCATCCCCATTGACATCCAACTCCACCTCTTTAACTGCCGATATGGCTAGCCAACTCTCCATTTGTCCACACATGGTCTCCATTATTGCAGCCCACCCTTCAAACGATGCCCACACTAGCACGTACGCCTTAAGTACCTCACACACTGTTGCAGCGAAATAAGCTCCTTGCATGAAATAACACACCACTACAGTGGTAGCCCTCCCGTTTGAGACCAACACCTATAAGAGAAGACCCCCTGTGCAACCAAACCCCAGCGGCAGCTGAAAACCTAGCAAAGTCTCTGAACCCTCACCGAGAAAGACGAGAGGGACTTAAATTGCAATCTTCTTTTTACTTGTTAAACCCATTCAACCTACAATTTGTTGAATTCATTTCATTTCATGCCTAATTTTTTTTATCTATTATCTGTTAATCAAAATTTCCTCCTTGATACTGTTGTATTCAATATTGAACACCTACACTTATCCAATTAGGAAAATAAAAAATATAATTGACATTGAACAAATGAAAATCAACAAGATAATTCAGATTAAACAAACGAAAATAAAGAAGATAATTCATATTAAACAAACAAAAAACAAGAAAATAATTCAAATAATAAAACATAAAAAAATAATTCTACAATATTCCAAAGTAAAACAAAAAAAAAACTAACAAAATAATAAACAACACAGAAAATAAAATATTATTTATTAAAATATCTGAAACAGTAATCACAATTTTTCAATTTAGAAGGAACGAAAATCAAGAAGATAATAAACCCAACACAAATTAAAATATTATTTATTAAAATATCTTACAAAATTAATCTCAACTTTCTTTACATCCCCTTTTTCACTTTCCACCATTTCTTTATCCTCCAAGAACTCAAGCCAAAACACTTTCTTTTCCCTCAAATCTACCAATCTGCCATCTTTAAACAAGTAAGTAAGATATACACTTATATTTTAAAAAAAAAAACTAACTTAATCCGAACACGTTTCATTTTCACTTACATCTATCTATTGTTCATTAAACTTTTCTATTTCATTAAAAAGTAAGTTAAATCCATTATTTTCTACACTCTTTCAACCTCTTTTCCCTTTCTTTTTAAATACTTACTACAATCTTTCTATCATCAATATGCCTTAATCTTTTTCATTATATTTCTAATTTTATAATTTATGTTAATGCTGTCAAAACTAGCAAAAAAACTTGAGAAAAATATATATGGAAAAATACATATATTTCTTTCTAAAATTACATCTATCTTTAATTATCTTCTGTATTATTTTACATGTAGAAGTAAAAACCAACTTCACATATTTTCATTTGTACTATATTTATAAACCACTACATCAATTGAAAATCTCGGACAAGCCAATTAAAAGAAAAGATGTTCCAATCTTCTTTCTAATTTATTCCATTTTCTTTATGATATTGGTCAGCTTATAAACCACTATATCAATTGAAAATCTCCCATATTAACAGTACAGATTTCAATTCTTGCTCATTTGAGAAGTAAAACAAAATAAAGTTCTTGAGAATATCCCAAATATTTTTCGTAGTTGCCGAAAATTTTAGTCTATTGTTTTCCAAACACTCATACCAATAACATATCTATATTATATATATATATATATATATATATATAAGATAGATGGTTTACATTGCATATTAGTGGATGAAATGGTAAATACACAATTTAATAACAATCTGGTTTAGTATATTGATATAGCAGATGAGGCTAACTATGAATTATTTAAATTGCATATAGAAGGTGGACAAATATATGAAATTACACGGTTTCATACTCGACGTGGTTCACCAACATTCAAAATTGTTCTACATGCTGTCCAACTTATGTTCAACTCAAGAGCAATTTTTACCAAGTCACCAAATCCTTTTCCTCACATCATCCACCATCACTTTTATGTCTCTGAATACACTGATTTAAATAATCGCATAAATTCAAATGAAATCTTGTCAAGTGAATTCTAACCCATAATTTTATTATCACTTTCTACATATTTTTGTTTTCCTTTTATTTACACACAAAAAACTGCTCAATTTAACGTTTATAATTTAGCATTCATTCTCTACTTACAACATTCACTAACATTTACATATTGGTTACTAAGATGGTTTTGGAAGAATCAAAACAATCAAACCTTTAGAAGAAATCACAGTTGATAACAACATTGAGGTCAAATGTGACATTCAACTCCAAAACATCAGGTAACAACCCACAAAAACACAACAACTATCATTCAATATATATATATATATGCTCATTATTTTAATTGCAGAAGAAATGATCTTCGAGTGACATTATGGGGACATGTTGCAAATAATTTTGATTTGCAAGCTGCTCAACAGCTGACTCCACTAGCCTAACCTGTTATTACTAGCCTTCGAGTTAAAGAATTTCGCAGTACAACAACAAACACACTTTCTATATATTGACATAATTTTAAAGACACATTATATGACTTAACTTCTTATATCACAATGTATAGATGTGCTTAATCTGAGCAGCACTAGTGCCACAATCATCTCTCTTAATCCAGATATACCAGAAGCTGCAGCTTACAAAACTATGTAAGAAATATTACTACTTTTTTCCATAGAAATCTATACAATATTTATATATACCTATATTTATATTAAAAATCTTCCCAAATTTTCTCATTAATTTTCTTATTCATGAATTAAAAAAATCCAATTTGCCTGCCCATCTTATGCCATAAAGATATTACCTACCTCAATAAGGCAACTAAGACCTGAACAATTGCAATTAGTGGAAACATTATTGGTCAAACAGTTAAACATTCTGGACCCAGATATATTAAAGGCACCTTATATCTCTTTAACATATTCAATTTTCTAACTTAAACTTCCTGACAGATATGCTGATAACAATACATGTATACTACAGCATACCATAGTCTTTTGCTGAGTAGCAATAACCCAGTTTGACACAACAAATGGTTGGTGGTACCATTTCTGTCCAATTTGTAACAAACAAGTCAAACCAAAAGCACAAAGTGGTCTATTTATCTGCAGTGATCACAGTATCCAAAATCCACTGCCTTGGTAAAACTCTCTTCGATACTATGATATAAATTCAATTTCAGATTCTAAGACCTCTCTTAAAAGCAATTCATACTCTTTACATCTTTATACAACTAAAACTTTCATGTTAGATTAAACTACAATTTCTTTATTCTATAGCTACTATCAAAGCATTTTTTCCATTCATTTTTCCACTACAATATTTTAATTTCAACAATTTCACAATGAATCTAACCACTTTAAATTCTTTTCACTTTTAAATTCATAATCACACAATTCACACTTATATTGATACTACAGTAGTAATGTTGTTTCAAATGTGTACTATATTGTTTATGTTGTCCCTAACCAACAAATAACTACCTACCATTGAATATTCTTCATATTTAACTCCTACTATATCTGCCAAGCAATAATAAAATAACATACTATGCAACAAACTGTGATAATATATGTTCCTAAAGCTAACAAGGTATAAAATAAAACAAAATACTTGACTTCCCATTTTGGTTGATAGTTAGCAAATTATCACTAGACTGCCTTTACACAACAACTTTGCATTGAGCTCTAGAATCAAGTAGTACATACTTAAATACATGGTTTGGTATTAATATTATTTCCAATCTATAATATGCTATTACTATTATTCCATTTTAACAAACAAATGTCTACCTACTCTTAACAATCCCCCTCTATGTTAGATTAAACTACAATTTCATTGTTCTATGGCTACCATCTAATTAAGCATTCTTTCCATTCATTTTCTACTACACTATTCTACGATATTAATGTAACGACCAGGAAATTCGAAATTTGGAAAATTTGGAAAATTTGCAGGAAATGACGATTTTGCCCTTGGTTATAAGGGCCGAAAGTTGACTTTTTGATCAGAACACTTTTTGGACTTTCCAAAGAGACTTTTGAGTAGGTCTCGGGACGCTGAATCCGTAGATAGGCGACATGCATCAATCGGAGGTCGGATGTGAAAGTTACGGGTCTGCGAATGTGAGGCGCATTTTGGTAATTTTGAAAGATAAGGGCAAAATGTTGACTTTTGATTCGGACGGTCAAACGGACTTTGGCCAATGACTGTGACGTAGTTCAGGACGTCACGAGTCCATAGACAGGCGGCACGTTGATTTCAGACATCGAACAAGAAAGTTATGGTCACGGGACTGAAATCGATTAACCAAACGAACCGGGATTTCGATTAAAATAATATTTAAATAGTGAACAGTGACTTGTGATTGTGGACACTTGGATGGGTGACAAGTGTCACTCATCCCTTGTTTTGAGGCCCTAAACTAAGGACCATGTTTCCCGTTAAACATCATCATTATTCCTTATCATCTTTAATCATTCCTTATCATCTCTAATCATCTTTGTCTTCAGTCATCTCTTTGTTTTCCTTTAAACCGTGAACAAACACAGGAAACAGAGCATGAGAGATGAGACAATTGAGCTTCCTCCCTTAACCAATTCCTTCCACAACTAAACCATCAGAGAATTGAGATTATGAGGAGGAATTAAGAGGACTGATTTGAGGAGGAAACCTCTAAACCCAAATCTCAAAACCGTGAGAATTCAAATTCTTCCCTAAAATCGAATTTGAATTTATAGGTCTTGAAACTTCAAATTGAGCTCAATTTGAGCCTTCTGGGATTGCCACGATCAGGATCACCTAAAGAACGAAGGAAATTGGTGTCCAATTGGCTCTGAACGGACCTGGTGACAGAGAAGGAATTCGAAGGTTGAGTCGTGATCTTGGAGAAATCAAACGATGAAATTGGATTGGGAAATGAGTTTATCATAATCCACTGAAGCTTCTGGGTGGATCAATTGAAGGAAATCAAGTGGGACTGATGAACTTCGAAGGTTGACCAGTGCCCAGATGTTCTTCGAATGTTCATCTTCGAATTTAAGGTTTAAGAGAACAGATCGGGTCATCTCGCGGGCCAACCGGACCCGTTTTACAGAGATACGGGTTGGGACGAAGGTACTGTAGCAGGCGCGTGGGTTTCACGCGCAGCCACTCACGGCGGCGCTTGAGCACGAATCCCGAGGAATTGTGATTTTCAGAATTTACGGAAAAACGTGCAGCTCGGAAGCGGGCCGTTTGGACTGTGTGTGTGAGTGGACTTTTGTTTTCTAACCGTGATGCATGCATATATGATTTAAATGCTTTATTATATGATTTGATATGCTTTGGCATGATTGATGTTTCAATCCGGTGATTTCTCGATTTTTTGGATTATTATATTATTTTTGGCACGATTTTCGAGAAATTATGAAAGATGTTTTGGGCGAAGGCCCCGGATTTGTGAATTGTTTGGACTCGGGTTATGAGTCAGGGATTAAAAATGATATTTTGACTCAGATTATGAGTCAAGGATTGATTTCATGGATTTATATGAAAATGACAACTGAGGTTGCGATCGCACAGATTGGCGTGAAGATGATATTTTGGGCTTGAGACCCAATTGGATAGTGATTTTGACTCGGATTTGGAGTCACATGTGAATATGATGATTTTGATTTATAAAGTGAATTCTGGACACTGTTTTATTGACAGGACCCATCCCAATCCCCCCGGGATTAGTGCAGGATGACCCTGCTCCCGTCTGACACGAAGTATCAGACAAGGGATATTTCCGACCTTTGCCCTCCCGGGCTATCAGAGTACGCCAGGATCCGGAGGAGGTATGTGATATCTCGATCTCTACTACAGTCCACACCGTATCCAACCTGAAGGGTATTAAAAACAGAAAGACTGTGAGTGGACAAAAATAAAGAGTTTATAAAAACATTTCATCAAAGACCTTTATACCCTCCACTAAAAAGCATGCATGCATAGTAAAACCATTTATCCAATCATACATGTTTAAAACATCCATAATTAGGGTCTCAGCCTCAAATTCTATAAATACAAGTTCTACGGGCTCCTGCCCAAAACCATTTACAGAAAACCATAACACAGTAAACATATGTGGGATCTCAGCCCAAAACCATTTATCATCATAAAACATAATTTCCCAAACCAATTTAAATCATGTTTATCCATTATATTCATATCCAGAACCTGTCACAGTAAAATAAAGCTACACGTGTGCTAACCGGGGTCTCAAACCCAAGTCTCTCCAGGGTCCACCCAGGTCAATGTCCGTAGATCAATGACCCTCCCTGGAGGTAACGAACCATGCCCATCCTGAGAGTAAGGAACCCAACTGGGGGGCGACTCCACTCAATCAGTGCTCCGTGACTACTCCGGGGTCCACCCAGGCCAACGACCCTCCCCGGAGGAGATAATCATATATAAAGGATGGAATATGAAAAACCTTTTGAAATCATTCTTTAAACCTTTCCAGGATTCATGCCCGGCCCCCATAAGCTGTCATAATCCATAAAATCCTTTCATGGGTTCATGTCGGTTCCCATAAACCGTCATGACCCGTAAAAACCATTTCAAGGGTTCATGCCGGTTCCCATAAACCGTCATGACCCGTAAAAACCATTTCAAGGGTTCATGCCGGTTCCCATAAACCGTCATGAACCATAAAAACCATTGGTAACACATAATTGGGCGCTAGGCCCGAATCCACATAGAAACTAGACCTCAAGTCCGATTCGTAAACCAACTGGGCCTCCGGCCCGATTCCGTAAATCAAATGGGTCTCGAACCCGAGTTTACCTTTTCAAATCCAAAACCATTTCATTAAACTATTTCAAAAACCATAAGAATGGAAAATCAGAGTAAAACCGGAAAATCTCGATTTACGTGCAAGCACGTAAATCGCCTCGAAATACGTGAAACCATATAAATCACAAGCATCCAAATCAACATTATCAAATCACATTCATTATCCTTTTGGAAATCCAAAACCATTTCATTTAGACCAATAAAGACCTACAGCCCCGTATAGGCACCGTATAGGGTCGAAACCTCGAAATACATGCCTATACGTAACCGCACATTCAAATGCACTCATGGCATCACAAACAAGTATTTAAAACATCTAATAAACATTTATGCATGCACCAATTTAGAAAACAAGGTCCACTCACAGACCGTCCGAAGCCGCGCCTCGATACGCGTGCCATACGGCTCCCCGAGCCGATCACCGTCACCGGGACTTCCAAACCTGTCCAAATTTTAATAGAAGGTTACTAACTACTTAATTAATCTCCTACTAAAGCCCCGTAATTTTCCCGTATTTTTAACTATTTTTAATCTCGAACCTAAACCTTCCGATGCCCCGAAACATATCGAGACGGTGTCCGATCGACTCGAAACTAGTCCCAAAATGTTCGTTACATCGAATAGATAATTTCGTATGTTGGAACCTTCCTCAAATTGTGTGCCACGCGCCCTCACGCGCCCCAACAAGCCAATGCGCGTGGGCCTCACGCGCCCTGCATAGTGTCACCAGCTCCAGCGATCGAACCGGTCCGGGCCGGCCAGTTCGGTCCAACCCCTGCAACTGGACCGGCGTAATTGGTCCAGGCCTCCTTCTCCCTCATTTTTCATCCGTTTTCTTCCATTCCAATTCCTAAATTCCTATTTCTTCATTTCCTATCTAACTCAATCAATTAAAAAACCTAAAACCACCTAGAACCCGTGAACCCATTTTGAACCATACGGTTCAAACTTCCCCGATCAACCTCCATGGCGTCCCAGCCGTCAGCCACCACCAAAACCTTCCTAATAGCTTCCTATTAACCCCCTAAACTCATCCTAATCGTCCATAAGCACCCATAACATCAAAATCAAATTAAAAGGGAAAATGGCCATACCGTGCACCCAAACGGGTTCTTTGCCTCCACGCCGCCGTCCACGGCGGTTCTGGCCGCCCAGCAGCCATCCTTAGTCTCTCACAACCCCTCTGGTCACTCAGGCCTGCTCCTCTGGGATTGGGTTGGATTGGTTTGAATGGTTGGGTGAGATCGGGTGATGGGTGTGTGTTTGAACGAAGAAAATGAAAATGCACGGTGAAGTGCATGTATGTAATGTGTTGTCCAGTGGATGAGTGACACTTGTCACTCATCCATTGGTTGCTAAAAAGCAACTGGGCCCACTAAAGACAAACTGTCCTCGTAAAACGTGTCGTCGTGAATAGTAACTTGGAATTTCCGTGAACCGTAACTTCGCCGTCGAACGTCCGAATTCGACGTGCCGCCTGTCTATGGATTCGTATCGTCCTTATCTACGTAACGGTCTTCGGCCCTCGGCCATCGGACCTCCTGGTCAAAAAGTCAACTATTTGCCCCTTTTAACTAAAATTACCAAAATGCCCCTAAGCTTCCGAACGTTGGAATTGAACGGGCCACCTGTCTATGAACTCGTCACGTCACGAACTACGTCACGGTCATCGTTCAAAGTCTGTTTGACCGCCCGAATGAAAAGTCAACGTTTTGCCCACGCCCAAGGGCAAAACGGTCATTTTGCATCGTTCGTCCGATTTCGCTCTACTAATCACGGATTAACCTCACTAATCATGATTAGTCACTAATCTAATATAGGAATTTGGGACGGGTCGTTACATTTATGATGAATTTGTGGAACTTGCTTTGTGAAAGCTATGTCTCGGGCATAGGCCCTATTGAAATGTTTTTTATTCGATTTGAGACATAAATGATTTTCAAATGAGATTACTGGATTTGGTGACTGTTCCACATATACCATCCTCTGTGATTTGATAGTCTCCTCCAGACGTCGTAGATCTTGAAGTAGTCACGATCCACTGTTTGGAGATGAGTAGCTCCAAGGGAGGCTCACTCTTAAGAGCGTGGGATTATGATGATATCCTCCAGACGGCGTTGATCCTGGAGTTGATATCACCCCAGACGTCGTAGATCATGGGGGAAGTACTCGGGCGTGAGACACCGAGTTTGCACGCGTTACATTGATATCGTGACGAGTTACTTGGATATTGAGATTGGATATTGAGGATTGGTGGTATTGTGATTTATTGATATTTGTGTCCAGATACTTTATAACAGATACTTTATATCATGAGATGATTTGATGAACATGAGTTTTACGGACCATGGGAAAACATGTTTTGATTTTATCAGTCCACTATTCATACTTGATTGATTTCACACTAGTAATCATGTTTTATGATATGCATGCACGTTTGTGAAAACTGAAGGGTAAGAATGTGTTTTGATAAATGTATTTCTAAAAGTTTGTTTTGTCCACTCACACCTTTTCTGTTTAATTGACCCTTCAGGTCGTGGCGCGGTGATCGAGGCTATTCGAGAGGTAGATGTATGAGTGGGCACAGGTGCAGTTATCCCTTGTTTGGCAAGTCTTGGGGGTATTTTCGGAACTTCAGTTGAGTTGTCAGACGGGAGCAGAACCGGGCACGGTCATTTACGTCCTTAGGGGATGTCCTGTCATTAATGTTGTTTCTATTGTTATCCCCCACAATCCATACAATTATTGTCTAAATAGGACCAATACAATTAACGTACAATACAATATTTAATAATGATTCATGAAAAATGATTTTTACATATTTCTTTTTTTGCACCTCATTTGTTTATTTATATTCATTAATTTAACTCATACTATTTCTGCTAACAAAATGTACAATAATATACTATTTCTATTATTCCATGTTAACAAACAAATCCCTAACTACTCTTAATGATTCTTCCTCTTTAATTGTTATTATATGTTCAAAGTTGTTTTGATCATAGAAGATGCAAGTGATGTAGCAACAACCCTTCTTATAGGAAAATTAGCTCAAGATCTATTTGGAATATCATGTGAAGAATTAGTCAATCAACAATATCACTATGATCAACAAAATTTCCCACAAGCCATTCTTCAAACAAAAGGCAAAATCAAACTTTTCCAAGTTCAACTCGGAATGATGAATTATTTGGTAATCAAAGTAGATTTTGATGACAAACCTAACCACAGTCAAGCATACAATATACCACCACCTACGCCTACACCTACACCAATAACAACACCAAGCAGCTCATCAACAAAAAAAAGGCCAGCTGATGCAATCAAAAAAGCTCTTTTTCGACTCTTAATCCAACAAAATGCACAAAAGGTTAGTTCTTATATTTAACCTAACATTTGCATACATAAAATTTTCACATTCTAATCCATATTTTTATTATGAAAAGTGATGACACAAACTACAACAGGCTGAAGACAAACCAATCACATGGAGCTATAAAATAGTACACCAATCTTTTGTACATGTAAAACTGTGTACCAATTTTTTGTACATGTAAAATAGTACACTAATCTTTTGTACATATAAAATAGTGCACTAATTTTTTGTACATGTAACATAGTGCACTAATATTTTGTACATGTAACATAGTGCAGTAATATTTTGTACATGTAACATAGTGCACTAATATTTTGTACATATAAAATGTTGCACTAATCTTTTGTACATATAAAATGTTGCACTAATCTTTTGTACATATAAAATACTCCACTAATTTTTTGCACATGTGAAATAGTACACTAATTTTTTGTACATGTAAAACAGTGTATTAATCTTTTGCACATATAAAATAGTACACCAATCTTTTGATTTGTATCCTCAATTTTCACTTACTTAACAACTTCAACATGCATCTTGGTAACAAATTGAAAAGCCCCGTAATGCACGGACACTCCTACTAATTCTTATCTAATATAAGACAAAAGTCTCTCAAATCCTCAGAGATGAGTTTTGCATTAGTAACCACAAACAAATTTATGCCCTGAATTAGTAGAAAGACAAACATATGGTTTTGCATTGATAATGACTTATTTATGAACCTAACCCACGCACAAAAGATTCTTTTTCTTTGGTAAGAGAACATATACCTTCCTTTCTATATTTTTGGACAATGAATATATACCCTCCTTATTAATTCTTGAAATCAACTTTTAACAGATTTCTTGAATATATTCTTTATTTTGAGGGCTTTTCCGGTATTTCCAAGCAAAAAGTACCGAAGGCTCCTAGCCCATCATTTGCAATCCATGCAGTGGCAACAAGGTAATTTTCTAAACCAATCAATACCCTCGCCACCAATATAACTTCCAATCAAGCGTTCCCATCGCAGTCTGCATCTCTTCACCACCTCGTCACCGCCGCCACCGTAGTCCGAAATTACCAAACCGTCCTTCTCCTTTTCCTTTTAATATAAAATCAAAACGAGGCCAATTATGCAATGCCCAGTAAATCTATTCAAATTGCCGTATCTACTCTTGGCACGACCTTCACTTCATTCACCATTTCTCTCACTCATCATTAGACCCAAAAAGCTCAGGGAAGCAAGAAAAGCAAGAGTGAATAGTAGTGGTGGTACAGTTAGGGCAATGCCTAGCTCTGCAACTGGTGGTGCTGGCGGAGGTGGTGGTGACGGTAATGGTGCTTTGGCTAATTTCAAACTGACCGAGTCCACGTTCTTGGCCTCCCTCATGCCGAAGAAAGAGATTGGTGCCGATCGATTTATCGAGGCTCACCCCAACTACGACGGTCGTGGTTCCCTCATCGCTATCTTCGGTATCGTAATCGGTTCCCAATCGCCTAATTTCTGTTTTAAAGAAAAAAAAATAACAAGAAAGTTAAATTGTTCTGAACGAAGTAATAAGAAAGAAACATAATCTCTTGTGCTAGGCGTAATTAGGAAAATTAATTCAGAATAAGAACTATTGTCTTGATTTTTTTTTGAGGCGACGAACTTAAGCTGCTGAACTGAAACTGTGATCAGATACTGGGGTGGACCCAGCTGCTTGTGGATTACAAGTTACATCAGATGGAAAGCCGAAAATCCTAGATGTCCTTGATTGGTAACTGTAATTGAACTGATTATTGGAGCAAGGCTTGGCAATTTTAGAATCTTTAATTTAATCTGGTAGCTTTCTCTCTTTTCAGCACTGGGAGTGGTGATGTTGACACTTCCAAGGTAGTGAAGGCAGATGAAAATGGTTGCATTCGTGGAGCTTCAGGTTAGTTTCTGAATATATATATGTTTGTGTGTATAGCATGTGCTTTTCTTCGAGATTTGTAGCCAGTGTTTATGTTTTTGATTGACCTTCAGCCATTGTTTATGCATGTTTAGCTTATGGAAAAAGAACAGTCTTATTTTGTGCTAAGCTCTGTTTTGGTAAATTTCCATGCTTGGGTTTTAATGCAACGTGTCATACAGGAGCGTCTCTGCTTGTGGCCTCTTCATGGAAAAATCCTTCTGGTGAATGGCATGTGGGTTATAAGTTGGTGTATGAGTTATTTACAGATACATTGACTTCGCGCTTGAAGGTAAGCATTGACATTATGATCCATGGATTGGTGTACTCAAATTGTATTTATAGTCTCTATCATCACTTCAGATGATAGTGAAGTTTGTTCTCTTTATCATTGACAGAAAGAAAGACGGAAAAAGTGGGATGAAGAAAACCAAGAAGAAATTGCTAAGGGTGTTAAGCATCTTCATGATTTTGATCAGGTTTTCGAATGTTCTCATTCTTATTTCTTGCATATATATGATCCTAAGAGCACGCCTAACTCATTTTTTGTTTTTTCATTGTCACTTGTAGTTTGCTAGATATGGCACCTACCTAACTCATTTACTCCAGCATCTGTTGTTAGTTTTACGTGAGTAAACAATAAGTGCAGTTGATAATGTAATTTAAAGGAAAACTATTATTATTGCATTTTTCAAGTAACTTTAATAGTTCATTTTGTGTACTGGGGTTGTATTATTGTTCAAGTAGTTCATTTTGTAAAAATGTACCTATATAGAGAAGGTGTGGATTCCAACAGCAAACAGTCTGTCATTTGAGATTATATCTCTTACATCCGTGTACAGAAGGGTATGGTCTCGTTGCTCTCAAGTGTGTAACATATTGTGTTGCCATATTTTCAGAAACACAGTAGAGTTGAGGATGCTAACTTGAAAAGGGCTCGGGAGGACCTGCAAAATAAAGTTGATTACCTACAAAAGCAAGCTGATGTGAGCGGCAAATATTGACTTTCCTTTATGAAATTCCTATGCAACTCTTAAAGGTAACAATGAATTGTTTTCCAGACCTACGATGACAAAGGGCCTGTCATCGATGCTGTTGTGTGGCATGATGGAGAAGTATGGAGGGTTGCCCTTGACACACAGACTCTTGAGGATGACCCGGATTGTGGAAAACTTGCAAACTTTGTACCCCTGACTAACTATAGGTATTTTTGGATTTTTTAGTGGCAATTTTATTTGGAAAGTCAATAGTGTTGATAAGAAATAAGAATACTTAAGTAGTTGCGGTTATACAATCTGTTCAACCCTGGTTCTGTGGTTATACTTTAGTGAGCCTAAAGTATTTTTCATCTGAAATTTTTTTTTTTCTTGAAGGTCTTTAGATTTCTGAACTTATTTTTGTTGGGTGTTTTATTTTCAATATAGTTCCAATAATTTTCTTCTGTAGAACATTGACGACACAACTAAACTTTATTGCAGGATAGAACGAAAATTCGGTGTTTTTAGCAAATTAGATGCCTGCACATTTGTTGCTAATGTGTATGATGAAGGGAATATTGTAAGTATTGTAACAGATAGCTCTCCTCATGGTACTCATGTTGCTGGTATTGCTGCTGCTTTCCACCCGAAGGTACACCTTTATGTAGGTCCATCCATTTGTTGCACATTTTTTTCAATGTCGGGGTAACATACTTACGATGCATGTGGTTGTTCTTAGGAGCCTCTGTTGAATGGAGTGGCACCAGGAGCACAAATAATATCTTGTAAAATTGGAGACTCGCGCTTAGGTTCAATGGAGACGGGAACTGGTTTGACTCGAGCCATGATTGCTGCCGTGGAGGTGCTTTAAAATTCCATTATTTTCTTATCCCTCTAAGATAATCAACAGTTGTAATTTGTCCAGATCTTGATTGGGAATTTAGCATCATGCTATTAGTGCTCATGCATTATATGGACTCCAATGCATTGTATAGATTGTTATAGTGATGGCCTTTTACGATGTTTTCTGCAGCATAAATGTGATTTGATCAACATGAGTTTTGGAGAACCTACATTACTGCCAGACTATGGGCGTTTTGTTGACCTTGTTAATGAAGTATGATTTCTTAAATTGTGACTTTCTCATTGAACTATTAACTTATTTTCTCATCTTTCATACTCTCAAATATGAACCTCTACACAATGATCTTAAAACTAGGCCGTGAACAAGCACCGTCTAATATTTGTGAGTAGTGCTGGAAATAGTGGGCCAGCATTGAGCACTGTTGGAGCACCTGGTGGTACCACATCGAGCATTATAGGAGTTGGTGCATACGTCTCTCCAGCAATGGCTGCTGGTGCTCATTGTGTAGTTGAAGCCCCTGGGGAAGGTCTTGAGTACACTTGGTATATTTATTTTATTTTTCTAACATCCACTTTTAAAAATGAGTTTTAGAATTTTAATTTGTTTAGCTTGATCTTCTAGTTTCATGACAAGTTAGGCTTGATATGCAGGTCTAGCCGTGGACCAACGGCTGATGGGGATCTTGGTGTCTGTATAAGTGCTCCTGGTGCGGCTGTTTCTCCTGTCCCTACATGGACTCTTCAACGACGGATGCTCATGAATGGAACGTCAATGTCTTCTCCATCTGCTTGTGGGGGAATTGCATTGCTCATAAGTGCATTGAAGGTACTTACGTAATGCATTAGTAGTTGTTTTTTTTCTCTTTTGTTATTGTTAGTACAAACTACAAGTCAGTATTTTGGTGTGTAACTTAAGTCGATTGTTTTTTTTTGCAGGCTGAGGGTATTCCCGTGAGTCCATATGGTGTAAGAAGGGCTCTTGAAAATACAGCAGTTCCTATAGGCGCTCTAGCAGAAGATAAACTATCATCTGGACAAGGGCTTATGCAAGTTGACAAGTTAGACTTTTGATCTAGGCCTTCACTCCTTCCTACTATAGATTTATGCACTAAGTTTGAGATTAATCTTGATTTTTTACTTATTATCAGGGCACACGAATATCTAAGTAAGACCAAGGATGTTCCATCTGTTTGGTATCAGATAAAGATAAATCAATCCGGTAAACCAAGTAAGTTTAGGGCCAGCCTGTCCTATTTTTCTCACTCTTTGTTAAGAAGAAAAAATTTGCAGGTGTATCCCCAGTATGTCTTCATTAATGTT